>CM040124.1:224586221-225786221 GCA_022559845.1 Amorphophallus konjac
ACCGGTGCCCTCTCCTTTGAGGTGGATCCATCTGTCAACATATTGATCATGGGTTCAGTAACAGTGGGTTTCTTCTTGTTGCTTTTGATGTTCTTGTTGTTCTTGTCCTTTCTATCATAGCATCTGTAGGCTTTGTGACCCGGTCTCCCACAGACATAGCAAGTAATGTTTTCCGAGTCCTTCTGAATCTTTTTCTTCCCTTTAAATTTGTTGAATTTCTGGTGAGGTTTATGGGAAGTGGAAGAATGAGACTTGGGTTTTTCAACAAGATTAGCTTTGGACTGGAATTCAGGGTCTGAGGGAGGAGGAGGAGGGATCCTAGCCTTGTTCCTATCCATGTTCCTCTCTTCAACTTGATTGGCAGAGATTAATTGCTCAACATTCATCTCATCTCGTTTGTGTTGAAGAGATAGAGAAAAATCATTCCAGGATGGTGGAAGTTTGGTAATCAATGCACACACCTGAAACTTCTCATCAATTGACATCCCACAACGTTGGATGTCCAAAACCAGGGATTGGATCTCATGGGCTTGGTCAACAATGGAGGTTCCCTCTACCATCTTGTAATCAAAATAATTAGCTACAATGATTTTATCTAGACCGGTGTCCTCAGAACCATATTTCTTTTCTAAGGAGTTCCAAAGCTCTCTAGCAGATTTCGTAGAACAATAAATGTCATAGAGCTTGTCAGAAAGGCATGACAGAATACTACCAATACATAAATAATCCTTCTCTTTAAACTTTTCTAAATCTACAGACCTAGCAGGTTCATTCTCATCCTCTGCAGGAGGATTAGATTCGATTACAGAAAATAAGGCCAGAGAGGTAAGCCAGTAACGCATCTTCTGTTGCCAACGCTTAAAGAAATGACCAGAAAATTTTTCAGGGCCGGCAACAATCTCAGGGGCCATCATGAAACTCGTCTGATAGAGAGAAACGACTCTAAATGTTGGAAGTCAAAGATCACAGATGCACTATTGAGGGATTTCTCTATCAGACGGATCAACAGAAAAATGTGGAATTGAAGTTTAGGAAGATCAAACTCGGGTCGAAGCGCGATGTCGCTTTCTTTAGAGTCATTTCGCCCTTACACGGTGCAATAGGCTCCACGGCGAGACTTCTCCCAATATACGACGACCCAAACGATGGCGGCGCAAAGGTGCACTCCAAGTTACGACGCCGGGGCGAACACCACAGTGACCACTTCGAGATCTTGCAGAGGAAGATGACCGAGAGAGTAAAAACCGGAGGAAGATGAGTTCCTTCGTATGTGAACCCTCGAAAAACTGCTACCCTAAATAGACTCCCAATCAGAGTCTACAACGGTCAAGCACACGAACCGACACCCCCGTTCCCAAAGGGACGCGAGAGAGAGAATCCGAGGAGACGCGGAGGATACCCAAAAGACGCTCGGTCAAAAAATAAAATAAAATAAAGGTCGAATATTACTTACACACACGCACGACACGGCATCGGCAAGGCAAGGCAATATACGCGCGTGTGTGATATAGAATAAAGCCCAAGGAGCCCACAAGCTCAAATGGCCCAACTACCATAGTCTCCCCAAAGGAGTACACAAGGTAGTAAAGAGTCCCAACTATAAGAAGATGAAAACTTTTCCCATCTTCCAATGTGGGACAAAACTCCACATGAAACAAAACTTTGATATTTTAAAACACTAAATTCAACAGAACCATGCATAAATACTCAAAAGATTGATTCAAAGTATAGAGCAGAGCCATTCCGTGATGACTCTGAATACCCCTCTATTTACAAGGAACACTCCTCACCTTTTCCCTCTGGACAGCAGAAGTTTATAGAAGAAAGAAACCCTCTTTCCAGAAATCCCCACGGAGAAGGCCCCTTTGTTTTCCCCTGCTCCTCCCTTTTTGCTCTCTCTCTCTCTCTCTCTCTCTCTCTCTCTCTCTCTCTCTTTCTTCTCCTTCTTTTTGTTCTTCTTCTCTGCTATGCGCTCTCCTCTCTTCTATTTGCAAGTGTAGTGTTCACTTCTCCCCTTCGATCTTTGTTGATCCCTTGTCAATCTCTTCAGCCCCCTTGCCTTCGGTGCCCAGCGGCCCTTTATATGGGGGCATAGGGAGGCAGGCGTGTGGGGTTTTATTGTGCTGCCAGATGGGGTCTTCAGTCGTTGCCGGTTGAAGCTTCCAATCGCTGCTAGATGAGCGATTGAGACGCTGCCTGATCAGCCTTAACGGGGCTGTTGTATGGGGTATTAAACCCACTAAATGGGGCTGTTGGATGAGGGCATGGAGGGATGCTAGTTCCGCATTTAATGTGCTGCAGGATAGGTGCCCAAGGGACTGCCGTATCAAGCTTCGAATGGGCTGCTGTATGGGCATTTAATGTGCTGCCGTATGGGATACATGGGGGCTACTGTTTGAGTAGGTTGAGGGCTACCGGATGAGCCCCTATGGGGCTGTCGATCCATTTGAAAGGAGGCTACTAGATGGGGGAGTTTGAGTGCTGCTGGATGAGGGAGTTGATGGCACCAGATGAGGGTGGTGAGGGCTGAAACCCATACAGTCTCAAGATAGTGCAATTTAGTGATGAACTCAAGATTGATTTCCGAAAGCTTACATTCGTGTGAATTGTCACACAGCACGAGTGACAGCCGCATGTATGGCATCTGCAAGATGAGGCACCGTTCTGGAGCTCAGCCTTGCCATGCTAATCCTCCCATCGAAGGTCATGTAAATGTGATATTCTCTCATCATAAAAGTAACTTGCTCTTTGTTAAGTCCAGTGAATGTGAACATCCCAATCTGCTTGACTATGTGACTCCAGTCACCTGGGGTTCCTCTAGAACATAGAGCATCATAAAGCTGTCGGCGCATGCTGATAATCCAATCAGCCATGGCTTTCAACTCGATTGTCCACTCATTATACATTTCTCTATCTCTAAGAATGGTAGCCACAATAGATGCAACATGAATGGGAGGATTTGAATACATTGGTCTGATTAAAAGTTTCAGCTGACTCTCAACGCTTACTGGCACATCCTCCGCCCTGCATACAATGCTGAGTGCACCAACACGTTCCCCATATAGACCCATGTTCTTTGCATAATTTTGTGCTGCAAGCAATTCACCTCCATCTGCAACAAATAAGCGAACAGATTGCGCATCTGCATCGGGACTCCCACTTGCAAAGTCCTGATAAGCACTGTCAAAGAAAGGTAGCAATGTAACGACCCAAGATTCAGATATCGAGTCAAACTCGATACCATTCGGATCCAACGCCACCACCCACGAGCTGAAAGCTCGGAAGGGTTCAAATAGGTGTCACGGGAGTGTATAGATGTTGAGTTTCCCACATTGATTTTGGCATAATAGTTTTGATGATAACAAAACATGTGTGTGTTTATGTGTGAGATGTTTATGGAGTCTTGGACTCCAAAAAATACTGTATGTGATTTTGGTCAATGCAAATGTGAATGCCTGGTTACTCTCTAATTAAGACTGCTTGTAGGTATGGATGATATAGATTTAATCATTTTACAAGTAGTCATAAGTGAGTGCAGCCAACAAGTTAGATCTGCTCAAGAACAAGGTAAAATTTAGTCGACCAAGTTCAAATTCAGTTGACTGATGTGAAGAAAAGTTGACAGACCAGGGGCTTTCGATTTGCTGAAATCAAGGTGCAAGGGCTGGCCAGTTGATCGACAGACAAAGGCAAATATCAGTCGACTAAGTCCCAACTTAGTCGATAGATGCAAAGTTCAGTCGACAGATGTGCAAGAAAGTCGACAGAAGCAACAAAGAGAGAACACCAAGTCCAACACTGTGTCGACATCTAGAAAGGCAGAGTCAGTTGAGGTGAAGAGAACGACTTGGTCTTCATCCAGTTGACAGATGTTTTTAGGATTGTTCAGCTCGCTGAAAGGATGCTCGTGAACCACTGTGTCGAGCTACTAGCCAACTAGGTTGACTGATATCATCTATGCTCGAAGCACTAAGTTGACAGACCAAAGTTCAAGGAACTAACAAGCACAAATCGACAAACATAAAGTTTAGTCGACAGATCTGATACTCAGTCGACTGACCAGAGCCTAGCCGTATATACACGTGAGCTTTTAATCAGTCACATGGTTCCTCTCTCCAATCATTGACACATGCCTCCAGGTCACGTTCCTCGGTTTCTCGAAAGGTCCTAGGATAGAATATTCTTTTTTTGACATGGACCAATCATAAAATAGCTTGGATATGGAAAATTATCCATTATTTTCTGCTATAAATACAATCATTCACCCTAGAGATGGATGTGACGAAGGGAGAAGCCCTAAGCATTTCTGAAGAACATCTGAGAGGGAGAAAAGAGTAGAGAGAAGCCCTAAATCATTCCAGCAATCCTGAGCTTCCAAAGAGCAAGGTAGAGATAGGGATAGTTTGAGAGAGCCTTCTCCCCAGCAGTGGGGAGTTCGTCAGAGAAAGCAGAGCACCATATTTATTTTCATTTGAAGTGCTTCTTAAGAAGCTATATTGTTTTATTTCATTCGTTGTTGTCTTGTTTTCATTTCTGAACTTCAACTTTACATCAGTGTGTGTGTAACTGTGCGATGTTGGCACAGGCTCAGATTATTTGAGCACAAATTTGTGTTGGGCAGCATTTCAGCAACGTGTGTATGGGCTATGATTCTGCAGCATGTGTGTTTTGGGGTTCGTCCCCATTTGTTGCTACGGTTTAGCAGCGTATGTGTGGAGATTTATCTCTGTGGTGCTACAATTCATAGCGAGTAAAGCCTCACCGGATTTTGGTGATGGGTGGACGAAGGCGGACGGGAATGTCTGACCGAACCATCTTTAAACTTCTTGTGTCTTGTGTGGTGTTTGCTTGCTTTCTCTTTGTGGTGATTCATCATTCTCATGTGTGACCGGTGACTCTGAGAGAACTTTACTCATCCAAGTTCATCTAATTTCATATCAAATCGATAATTCGTTTAAGTTTCATTCTATTTGTGGGATTTGGGGGTAAACAATTCAACCCCCCCTTCTTGTTTACCTTTGGTCTGGGCCAACAATAGAAATATAAAATAAATACAAAAATTAAAGTGCTAAAATTAAAATTTGCATTTATAAACAAATTTACACAATTTTACACGGTTTTTCAGTCTAGATATACAAGTCCCAAAGGTACAACTCAATAAAAGAAAAGTACAAAGCCTTGGGACATACCCCGACTGGCAGAAGCTGGTGACGCTATGACACACGGCGCTTCTCAAAGTCTCTATACGGAGAGGAGGCACACCAACCTGAAAAGAAAAGGGGCAAGCCTCATCTCATTTGCTCAGTAGGGGTCCCACAGATCCCCAACACAATAGAACGTAACGAGCAGCGCAGGAAATAAAAGACATAAAGAACAGTAAGCAGGAAAGACCATAAGGTAAAAAGATCAACGCTATAATTCACATAACTGTTGACACCCGTTTTTCGCTGATAAGTTGAGTCGTTCCTCTTACTCCCATTTATTGATGTCTCAAGTTGTCCATCACTCGTTGGGCTATTTTTTGGCACATTTTGGACTAATTTTATGGGTGGCCTCCCTCCCTGGCTAGGTCCGAGTTGATTCAGGGCTTAAGGGGCTTTGATTGAGCTTTTCTATGAATTTCAAGCATCCATGTACATGTGCGGTCAACCTCCAGCCGTTCAACCATATGTGCGGTTGATACTGGGCCGCTCATATATTTATGGGATATTTGGCTGATTTTCTGAATTATCACCGACAAGCATATATACGGCCCAGACATAGCCGCATAAGACCATTGTGCGGTACCTCCTAAGCTGTTCTTCTTCTAGAGTCCTAACATCGCTGGTTTTCAGATAATTATCTATTTATGTCATTTATCTTGATTTTCCACCGACAGGCATGAGCGGTTGTCTCTTGGCTGCTCTTGTAGATGAAAGGTCTACTAGCAGCTGTTTATCTATCAGAGTCCCACGGTGAAGATTTCGGTCAGTTCGATGGATAGTTGGATAATATTTTATATTTATTTGAATTTCCACCGACAGGTTGAACGGCCTAGGTCATGTCCGCACATCCCGTTGGGTGGTCTATCGTAAGACCGTCCATCCTCTCGATTCCTGAAAGATTAACAGGATTCTCTCTCCATCCGTGGTTTTATCCCAAACTTCTCCTGTCAATTTCTCTACGGATATTGAGCCATTTCGAGTGTCGTTTTTTCTAGATGAGAGATAATTCGATTATCAACATCTTTTCTTTGATTATCTCGACCTGAAAATGCCTTAAAACCCTAATTTCGGGGCTGGCCTCGAAGGCTCTATAAATAGACTCTAGATGCTACCTTCGAAAAGGGGGGGGGAGATTTTTGGTCGACGACGAAGCCCTACTGGATCTTTGAGCGACCTAGTACTAGGGAGGGAGGCCTTCTACGTCCATACAAGCCTCGGTCCAAGGAGTGATCTTTATTTTGAGTCCTTTAGCATTTGATAGTACCGTCTCCTCTAGTTGCATGCTTGTTTCTCAACATCCATTCTCCACATTTTTCTTCACTTGCATTATCATTCACACGCCCTTCCACGTTTTTGACACCCCCAAGGGTTTAAAACTCCCCAGGTATCCCCCACTTCATTTAGCTATGTTCATTTCTTTCCGTTTGAATATTTTCTACACTCTATAGTTCTGATATTGGGTTTTTCTTTATGTTTTACACTATGTTTCGAAGGTCAGCAACTCACTAACGTGAGGCCCATCCTTTCCGATCGGCCGAAAAGGGTGGAGGTTGGACCCTTACAACTTCTGGCGTGGTGGCCTTGTGCGGTTCCTAACTAGCCGTTCACGAAGACGTGCGGTGTCACCTGGACCGTTCTTCTTCGTCTTGCGGTCGGGTCGAAGCCGTTCATCTGCCAGAAGTTCTTTATCCCGCATCCTCTGCAGCGCCTTTAGACGGCCTATCGTGCGGCCACGCATCCTTACAGGTGGTTCCTCCTGAGCTGTACATCCTCCCAGCGCTGCTCTTAAGGCGAGTACCTCTTCCCCTTTCCAAGATACGGCGTGTTCATCACGTTCGACATCTTGGTGGCGATCACACTTGTTTATCTGCTTCTGTCTCCTTCTACCATCCATCTATTTATATTTTTCATATCGATTTAGTAGAAGGGATAGTGGAGATCTTTGAAGCTAGTATTGAAAGAGAAAGTAAAAATATATCAACGGCCCATTTTTTGGCGATCACGGTGGGACACCTAGTGCCCATCATGTTAGTGGCTTGCTGACCCTCTCTTCTGCTTTGTTAGTCCTCTTTTCGAAGTGATTTCAGGTTGACCTTGGCGCGGTCTCTGTCCTCTGGAGCATGTGCGGCTCTCCTGGAGCCGTCCAACTATTGTGCGGCTAAGAACCCACCGCCCTTCTTTGTGAACAGCGCCAACTCTTCTGCAAGGCATGCTGTTATAAATGGTCCATTGTCGCCCGTGCATATCGTATACGGTCTATTATCGGCCGTCCATCATGCTGGCTCAGGTACGCCTCTGCCTCCATGCTGTTGGTTTGGTTGCTGTTGCACAGTTGATGCATGTCCGCTCCAGTCCTGACGCGACTGCCCGTAGACCGTCTATCCTGGTACGCTTCTATTTTCTATCTCCGTAATTCTGTAGTTTTCTGATTCTCCTGTACTTTGTCGTTACTCCCTGGATTATACGGTTATATATAGACCGTCTATCTCCCTGACCGATCTTACAGAGACCGTCCTTGTCATGCTACAGTGCACCCGTGCTTCACTTTCATTGCCACGTCATATGATTTTCATGATACTTGGTGCTGATTACTGATCTCCCCCCTGCTCTTATATCATTATTGTATACTTGCTTTCATCTCTTACATATTTGATCGATCATTGCTTGCTGGTTGCTAAGCTAGACTTTGCATGCACTCCGGTGCACATAGGATTCATGCATTTCATTCACATCTAGTTGCATTCCTACCAAGGTAGGGTTTCCTCTCGTCTCCATACTCCTTGGAGCCGACTAGGGGACCTTGCCGAGGACCTCCGTAAGTGCCCGTGAGCCGTGGATTCCCACACGACGCCGGGCAGGTTGTACCACATCATCCCCCATTCTAGGGTCTGCATTCATGAGAGAGAGAGTCCTTAGAGTCTGCCAGTTTCCCGTCCCCCACCCTGGTTAGGTACCTTGTGGTTGAGTGAACTCATATCTTAATTAATCCACTAAGGTCCTAAAAGGGAACTTATAAAAATTTTCGCGCATCATTTGGAATTTGATTGGGTAATTGGTTGACTCTTTTCTCATCTGTTCCCTCCATTGTATGCTGCAGTGTCATCATTTGCATCTTTTTATCAGATTAGGCTCATTAGGTCTAGGTCATCTTTGTGTGTCTCCATTTAGTTGCATTAGTCCTAGGTTCATTTCCCTCCTTGTACTCATTTGAAATTCACTGTATAAAGTCTCTATTCTCCCCATGGAGCACTTCTCCCCTGTACCTTATTCCTATACTTCTCCATCTTCTTACCCCCGTGTGGATTCCTCTTCCATGCGGGCCCATCTCCTTATTCCTCCATTGGACCCTATTCTTTTAACGGGCTTTCTTATCCCGCCCGTGCTGCTGCTAGCCCAATCAATTCTCATCCCCACATAAACGATTCTTCCAGGCCCATGCATTCCTCCATTCCAGGAACGGGCTTTCCTTCTTCTTAGGCCGAATCCTTTTATCCGGCCCGTCATCATTATCCTCGTTTAAATTCATCATCTCTTGCTCGGGCTGGCCCATATCCTTCTCAGACTCTTCCTACCGAGGAGATGTTCGCTCAAGCCCAACGCCAGCTCGATGAATTGCAACGCCGAATCAATCCTCAAACTTCTTTGGATATTCCATTTGCATTTCAAGGTCTTCATCTTCCACCACATTCACAGATTCCTGCATATCGTCACTATAGTGGAATTGGTGACCCCTACGTCCATTTGAAGGATTTCCAATATGAGTCGGCCCAGTTCCAGCATGATCAACGCTTGATGGCCTATTTGTTTGGCCTATCTTTAGAGGGCTCGGCCAAGGATTGGTTCTTCACATTACTGCAAGAGCAGATGATGAATTTTCAAGTTATTCAAGCAAGATTTATTCAGCAGTATCAGGACCAGGTTGGGCCCAGATATTCTATGGTTGATCTGGCCCAAGAGAAGATGAAGCCCGACGAGGAATTCTCAACCTTTGCTGACCGCTGGCGTCGCCTAGCCGCGCAAGTTCCAGGGCATATTCCGGAGGGTGAGCAGATCAAGATGGTTATTTCTAATACAACGCTCGAGCTTAGATGCATCTTAGCCCTGAATGATATCACTTCATGGCAACAACTCTACAGCCGAGCCCGCTTCGTTACCCAACAACTCCTAGTTTCCTTTGACCGAGAGTCTCCTTCACCGCCACCTTCTACGCCCACGTATGCCTCCCATCCGTCATCTCCTTTATATCCCTCCATGAGTCAGCCCTCCACTACATATCCCTCCACGAGTCGGCCTTCCGCTCCCACTTACCCACATACCTCCACATATGCCTCCACATGTCCCTCAACCACATCTCCCTTCACGAATCAGCCCTCTGCTATTTCATCTCCCCATGCCTCTCCACTGTTGGTCAAGGAAACACCACACCCTGAGCGGGTGGATGCCGTCCACTATATTCCCGCTCCCTCCATGCCTCAACACCCTTCACTTATTAGCCCTCCGCCTTCACCTACGCAATCCCCCTTGCCTACGCAACCCCCACTTCCATCCCCATTACCTTTTCATACCCCTCGGCATCCACCTTGCCCGAAGAGGGCTTCTCACTCTTCATTGTCGGAATATTTTACAAACGTTTTTAGGGCTTTGATGGCCACCCATGCGTTACAACTCCCTCCGGTTATGTCTTTCCGACCCGCAGTCGGAAACTGGCTCCAGTTCTGTGAATTCCATCGTCAATAGGGGCATTTGATTGAGGATTGCCCCGAATTTCGAGAGCTTATTTACAGCTTGGAAGACAAGAAGATGATTGATTGGGCTGTCATACATCAAGTTATTTTGGAACTCAGCAGTAAGTAGCAGCAGCAGCAAGCCAGGCCGCCTAGGCAACCATCTCCACTTCAAGACCAGGGGCACCCTGGTGTTTCTTCAATTGATTAGATACCTGCTCCGTTACCCACTTCTTCCTCCCTCATCCCATCTCCTCCACCACCTTTACCTACCCCACCTCCGCTCAGGCGACTTCTCTTTCACCCTCCGTTTCCACCACCACACCTGTCCCCAACGCCTCTCGACGTGTCGTAAAGATATGCCGAAGAGCACCACCACCTGCCACTTCCCCCACTACGCCACTACCTTCCTCTCCTTCTTCTTCCCCACCCCTGCCTTCACCTCCTTCCTCCTCACCTTCACCATCTCCGCCAACCACATCACCCCCTTTGCCACCACCTTCTCCACCCCCATCTTCGCCGCCTCCATTGGCCACATCTCCATCATCGCCTTCTCCACTATCCCCATTTCCATCATCACTACCGTCTTCATCGCCTCCCTTCGCAATAATCCCTGTTCTGTCACCTTCACAACCATCCCCGCTACCGATGCCACTTCTTTCGCCATCATCCTCTGAGCCCGAGCAGGCCGAGCCTAAACCCACACCTCCACTTTTGCCTTTACCTCAACGCATGCCCATCATCATCATTATTCCCCCATCACTTGCACCATCGCCACCCGCGCCCTTCAAACCTCCTCCTTCTAACCTCCCTCTACCACTTCCCACTTCGCGGAGCAGGTACACGCTACCTTTGGTGCCCCTTCGGTCTAGTTCCCAGGGAGTTAAGGAGCTGAGCCAGGCTTTAACTGTGCATTACAAGCCTCAAGATTTCATTTGCCGCATGCCGGTCTGAGCCCTGGTCCCTGGCCATTCTAGGGACAATCAGCCTGCACTTGCTTTAAAGACGGTTTTCAAGAAAAGTTCCTGTGCACTGGTGCCAGTTTCTTCGAAAGCAAGGCCGGTGGCAATCGCTTTGCTCGCCGGAGAATTCACTCTTGATGTTGTTATCACCTCTCGCTTGATTGCTATTCAGTTCACTGGCCCAAAAGAGTTTTTCGCCCAGATGGTGTTAACCCACACGGCCGCCAAAAGTTTAATCAATTCAGGATTCAAAGGGCAATTGGCCATGTCCTTGAGAATGACCAGGGGCATTCTATATTTTCTATCTCATCTCCCTCGGCTTATTGGTAAGGCGGCCACGTCAACGCCGCACATCACCCTCCCTCAGTTCTGTCCTGTGCTTCTAGAAAGGGAGCTATACTTCATACCCGATTGCCGAGTGGAGTTGTCGAATACTATGTTGCTAGTACCAAGTGATAAAACTCCACAGTTTCTTGATATTCATCTCAAGGAGTTGACTGTTCTAGAATATCCTTCTATGGTTGGCACCGCACAGCTAGGGGCAACCGTCTCAATGAAGTTGCATATTCACGACCATGCCAGGTGGGCCCGTTATTTAAGAAAACATCGCAAGACAAGAAGCCCGAAGGCTCGAATCTGCGCCAGGCGGAGTTGTTTCAAGAAGATTTCGGCCAAGAAGAGGCGGCGACATAAGTTTAAAGGCCGCCAGTTGTGCACTTGGGGGTCCACTTCATCATCTCCTTCTTCTGTCCATTCATCTTTTCTTTTACTCATTTCTTATCCTTGGGTGGTGTACTTTCCACCACCTGACTATGTTTCTACCGTCTTCTCCAATCCTCACCATTCTAGGCCTCGGCCTATGTCCTCCTCTTCCCCTGATCCAGGGGCATCTTCTAGTTTTTATCCCCGGGTACGTCCGGATTCCGCCTCTCATCCTTTCTCCCCGACCATGTTGGGGATTCCTCATGCTCGTTCCCCGACCATGTCGGGTGATTATCCCTTTTTTTTCCCGACCCTGTCGGGTGGTTATCATTTTGTCTCCCAGACCCTGTCGGGTGTTTATCATTTTCTTTCCCCGACTTTGTTGAGTGGTTTCCATTTCTTTTCCCTGACCTTATCAGGTGTTCATGCATTTTCTTCCCCGCCTCTGGCGGATGATTGCTATTCCTTTCCTCCGACCACGTCGGATGTTCTTTCTCTTTCTCCCTTACCCTCGTAGCAATCCTTTCATCGTCTTTCTGTTCTTTCCTCCTCCCCCTTTCAGGGTTCTTACCCTTTTTCTTGCTATTTTTGAGGCTTTAGTCCTCCTTGATCTTAGTCGATCTTTGTTTATCCTGTATTCGGTTCCTTTTTATTAGGGCCTCTGCGCCTTAACGAGGGAGTTCTAGCCCTCGTCTCTCTTCCTTTTGTCCTCCTTCGTCCAGTTTGGTGTCTACCGCTCCTCCATGTCAAGGAATCTCTACACTTTGCTATCATCTTCATTTTGTCCTGGCAAGCAAGGGATATAAGACTCGTGCTGATCAAAGCTCGATGATCATGTTCGCTTCAGGATGCCGGTTTCCACGCCATCGATTTGCAAAGGTATCGTTATTTCGTGCAAGGAATATGCTGTCATTGTTAATATTTCTATTTATTTCTTCACATGGTTATAATGCTATTCCTCAACATGGTTAAGTGGCTTTTAGAAATTTGCTTAGTTCATTTAGGTCATTTAAAATGAGTTCGCTTCTGCAGCATCCTTAGGCCGGTGATAGCTCCGCGCTGGGAGTCTAGTTCTTTCCCCGATCGTTGAGGGTGACCTTTGAGCATGGGTTTTTCACACACTTCACGGCGAGCCATGGCCGATTCCTTTGAGCAACACCGTTGCTGCTTTGGCCATACTTTGGGTATACACACATGTCTTTTCTTTTCTCTGCTCGGCCAAGTGCAGGGGCAAGAGATTGATGAACGAAATGACCAACCTAGGCGCTCCCTAATACGAGAGAGGTCTCAAATAGGGGCAGTCTTAAAGGAAAAGGGAAAAAAGAAATGAGTGAAAAATACCATGAAAAATATCCTTGATCCTAGTAACCGGGCCTGCTTCTCCTAACAAGAGTTGAGGTTCGCGTAAAACGGTGAAGGGTAGTGCAACATCATGCGTGTATCAAAATCAAAAGTGAGCGCTATTTCAATATCTGGCCGATAAGGGCTATGCAAAATTATGGTTGAAGACTCAAAGCTCCGGCGCAACAGACCTACTCTTTGAGGGGTAGTGCCCTGGAAGGAATTCGAGCCTTGATATCTCCCATCCTGCATGAAGCTTGTCTCCAATTTTTCTTCTGTTTTCCCTCTTAGGTTGGGTTGTATCCCGGGTGTGGCCTTAGTAGGGGCACCGTTCTCTAGAAGCGGTTAGTTGTGGTAAGCCACCCTCACATGCACGCCCTGCTCAAGGGAAGTCTTTAATGAGAGGGGAGGGACGCCGATCCCTGGCCAGTAGTTTGAGCCCGTCTTTAGGTGCTGCGGATTGCTATTGTCGAAAATCCAAAAAAAAAGAGATAGTTTCAAAAATACAAAAAAATCAGATATTGTCAAAATTTCAAAATTTTCAAATACTTCAAAGTCACAAAAACAAAAAAATTAAATATTTCAAAAACCTAAAAATCAAATATTTTCAAAACCCAAAAAAATGTGTCTTTTGCATGCATTTGCATTTTGTTTTGAGGACAGATACGTATCCATTTGCCAAGTGTGTAGGTTGCAAGTGCTCAAACTTTCCTTGCTCCGTATTGTGTTCTATTTAACTCCTGTTCACATCTTCTGATCTGTTCTTTGCTTCTTCAATCTTATCTCTCGATATGTGCTGAAGCTCATATCCTTCTCAGCTTTTGTTTGCAATGATCATATCTTTATGAGAGGGCTTTACCTCACGATTATGAACCTGGCGGTTCTGCTTCATTCTGATATTGGGTTTTGATTGAAGTACGTATTTGTTCATATCTTTTATCCCGCCGTGTCCTTGTCTCATGTCTATGTCCCACCGTGTTGTCCCGCATATTGTTTTGTTCCTCACCACATGTTGTTAGTTATCTTGAACATGTTGGTAGTCACCCCTTTATGTTCCCTGTGTTGTCCCAACTATGTGTTGTCCGTCATGTTCTTGTCCCAACCGTGTGTTATCCCGCCGCGTTGTTGTCTTGTCACACCGTGTTCATGCATGTGTATTGTCTGTTTATGCCTTGCATATGTGCTTATTTGTCTTGTTGTGTTGTTTTCCATTTTATCTGATCATCATGTTATGTCATGATGTTTGTCGTTCAGTTAATCATTGTGTTATCTTTGCTTGTTTATCTTGTTTGTCTTATACAAGAAAATTCAAAAAAAAAACATTAAATCTAAAAGCATGCCGTTTCGCCTCCACAGGTAAGTCAGGTATGGCCTTCTATCCCTTCTCATTGTTGCATTACTATATGGTATCTATATTATTATATTATCTCGAGAACCAGTTGGTTATCTACGTATTCCAAGATCTGATGTTCCCCTTTAACAAAAACGATGATGATCCAGGTTCACGTGTTTAATCTTCGGATAGGCCGCTAGGTTGGAATGTCCCGGGGAGGATGGTTCTATCCTACACGCTGTGGTTGCGTATAGTGTCTTGACTCAAATTCTCCCAGCCTAGCAATATTATTCGCAAGTATTTTATATTTTAATCTTTCTTTGCATTTGTTTTGATGATTTCTTTTATTTTAGCCCAGCATGCATCATACACATCTTTTGAGCTTTCATGACCCATGGTTTGCCTGTAAAATGTCCCACCAGTGGTGGTTAGCTCTGCGTTCAGTGTTTGGGTAAGAGGAACTAATTTCACTCTAAGTTGGAAGGTTCTCTTTGGTCAATTCGCTTGGTTTGGTTGATTAAGAGGTCTCCGTCTAGAGCTTTAGCCTGTTTCCTTTACTTTTACTACCTGCTTTTGGCCTCCTCATTCGACCGCGGGATTGTGTCCCCCATGAGGTTGGTCTTATCGATTTGCTTCATTTCATTTAGTTTAGTTCCTCTAGACTGGTGTCACTTTTGGTTTATTCATTCCTTACATTTGGTTCAGAGTTTTCTGAAACATTCCTGTCACTTGTTGGTAAAAATGGATGTCGTTTTACCTTAACGCCCGCTTTTCAATCCGCTCCGCTTCATTTTCGCTTCATCTCCATGTTCCATGTCACTTTCACTTCACTTTCGCTCGCTCCCCTGCAAAGAGGACATTAAGGAGGGGCATCTGTTGACACCCATTTTTTGCCGATAAGTTGAGTCGTTCCTCTTACTCTCATTTATTGATGCCTCGAGTTGTCCATCACTCGTCGGGCTATTTTCTAGCACGTTTTGGGCCAATTTTATGGGTGGCCTCCCTCCCGGGCTAGGTCCGAGTTGATTCAGGGCTTAATGGGCTTTGATTGAACTTTTCAATGAATTTCAAGCGTCCATGTACATGTGCGGTCAACCTCCAGCCGTTCAACCATATGTGCGGTTGATACTGGGCCGTTCATATATTTATGGGATATTTTGCTGATTTTCTGAATTATCACCGACAAGCATATATACGGCCCAGACATAGCCGCATAAGACCATTGTGCGGTACCTCCTAAGCCATTCTACTTCCAGAGTCCTAACGTCGCTGGTTTTCAGATAATTATCTATTTATCTCATTTATCTTGATTTTCCACCGACAGGCATGAGCGGTTGTCTCTTGGCCGCTCTTGTAGATGAAAGGTCTACTAGCAGCCGTTCATCTATCAGAGTCCCACGGTGAAGATTTCGGTCAGTTCGATGGATAGTTGGATAATATTTTATATTTATTTGAATTTCCACCGACAGGTTGAACGGCCTAGGTCATGTCCGCACATCCCGTTGGGTGGTCTATCGTAAGACCGTCCATCCTCTCGATTCCTGAAAGATTAACAGGATTTTCTCTCTCCATCCGTGGTTTTATCCCAAACTTCTCCCGTCATTTTCTCCGCGGATATTGAGCCATTTCGAGTGCCGTTTCTTCTGGATGAGAGATAATTCGATTATCTACATCTTTTCTTTGATTATCTCGACCTGAAAATGCCTAAAAACCCTAATTTCGGGGCTGGCTTCCTAGGCTCTACAAATAGACCCTAGATGCTACCTTCGAAAAGGGGGGGCGGAGATTTTTGGTCGACGGGGAAGCCTGCCGGATCTTTGAGCGACCTAGTACTAGGGAGGGAGGCCTTCTACGTCTATACAGGCCTCCCGTCCAGGGAGTGATCTTTATTTTGAGTCCTTTTGCATTTGATAGTCCCGTCTCCTCTAGTTGCATGCTTGTTTCTCCACATCCATTCTCCACAATTTTCTTCACTTGCACTGTCATTCACACGCCCTTCCACGTTTTTGACACCCCCAGGGGTTTAAAACTCCCCAGGTATCCCCCACTTCATTTAGCTGTCTACACACTATAGTTCTGATATTGGGTTTTTCTTTGTGTTTTACACTCTGTTTCGCAGGTCAGCAACTCACTAACGCGAGGCCCATCCTTTCTGGCCGGCCGAAAAAGGTGGAGGTTGGACCCTTACAACTTCTGGCGTGGTGACCTTGTGCGGTTCCTAACTAGCCGTTCACGGAGACGTGCGGTGTCACCTGGACCGTTCTTCTTCGTCTTACGGTCGGGTCGGAGCCGTTCATCTGCCAGAAGTTCTTTATCCCGCATCCTCTGCAGCGCCTTTAGATAGCCTATCGTGCGGCCGCGCATCCTTACAGGCGGTTCCTCCTGAGCCGTACATCCTCCCAGCGCTGCTCTTAAGGCAAGTACCTCTTCCCCTTTCCAAGATACGGCGTGTTCATCACGTTCGCCATGTTGGTGGTGTTCACACTTGTTTATCTGCTTCTGTCTCCTTCTACCATTCATCTATTTATATTTTTCATATCGATTTAGTAGAAGGAATAGTGGAGATCTTTTAAGCCGGTATTGAAAGAGAAAGTAAAAATATATCAACAATAACCACGCTAAATTGCTAACTGCCAAAGCCTACACAATAGTAAAATACCTTGCATACCGGTCATAAACCATGCTGAACCAAGTTCTTGTAATTTGGTCTAAACGACTGGATCACAGTAACCTATCTCGAAATGTTTCTACTGGCGAGCGAACACTAAAATCTAGGCTATTGGGTAGACTGTCGATTGGTCCACGGAGGGACACAGTTATACTACTAGAATAAGACTCTCGAAAGTAGTAAGGAACCATGTTTCAATCACATCTAGCGATGACACGGGGCAGCCAAAACTCTGAACCTAGTCACAAGTGTGCTACAGCTAACCACAATAACCCACAAATCGATAACGTACAATAGGACACCTTCGGCTGCCTGAACAGTAAGGAACTAGGGTCACCCCACTCGAGTGACATGAGTACTATCCACTAGCAGCAAGGTCAGATGCGCCCACAGACGACTTAGTCCACAGCCTCAGGTGTCTCCCTACTCGCCCTAGGTGGAAACTGAGACACCGTACATAGAACACAAGACAAGGGTCTAGTCGAGGTCGTGCTCGTCAGCACGCATCCGAAGTTCTCGACCATGTGTGCACACGGAACACAAGACAAGGGTCTAGTCGGGGTCGTGCTTGTTAGCACGCGTCTGAAGTCCACGACCACGTGTGCACACACTGACTGACTGTGCTACGTCTGGCCCTCTAGTTGGTTTTCCTCTCGTCCTAGACTCGAGCCACCACAGTGGGTGGCCCTATGGAAACCAGTCCCAAACTGTCTCTCTCAGGTCTAGCTCTCCACTACACCCAAGTGGGTCGACACAAGCGTACCCAGGCAAGCTATGACTAGTGGAAGAGAGGTCACGCCAAGTAAGGACCCGGTGTGAAACTATCAATGTGTAACTAATCATGGACATAAGCACGTCACATGAAACACGAGTCTAAGTCTGCAAGGCACAAGGTCACCGAGGCTATTATCTCATAAAAGCATAAACTATTCACAATTCCCCGCTATGGGATACACCCACATATTTTTAAACCAAGTTATCAGGCGTCCCACCATGAGACAACCCTCACGGGGTTCACACGGCTAAATTCTAGGTGATTTTATCCAAAAAATACCTCTATTTAAGTTTCGGAGCGAAAAACCAAGTTCTTGGGGCCGAAAAGGCCAATTTTTGAAGTAGGACTGGGGGTATCAGTCGACTGGCTCAGGAGGGTCAGTCGACCAAACTCTACAAGGGTCAGAAACCCAGTTGACAGGCCTCTAGGGTCGGTCGACCTCCTGCTGAACGCGGTCTGGAAGGGCACCGCGACCTATATTAACGTGGTCAGAAAGGGCGTCGCGTTTAATAGGACGCGATCGGTCAACGGACCACGTCAACGCTGAACGTGGTTGGTCTGACCACTGCGTTCCGCTACTAACTTAGTCCCCCTATACGTTTAGATGCGATCTCTGGGTACACTGCAGTTAAAAACCCGAAGCTAGACGTGGTCGGAAGACTGACCGCGTTCTCGCTTCCGATCCGGACAAGGGTGAACTGCCCTAAAACTCACCTCACTCGACATGATCGAGGGGCAAACCATACAAAACTGTGAATCCATCATTCATACATCCATATACATTCATTTGGCTCAAAAAAAAAACATGAAAACCCATGCATTTTCACATTTAATCAAAAGCATTAAAGAAATCATTCCATATTCAAATCATTCCAAAGATTAAGCCTTGTAGCTTGTGATTAATCACATAAATCCATAGGGAATCACGATTAGAGTGTGAGGATTCCATACTGCTACCTTTTGGCGAAGAAATCACGCGATTTTGATGCCGAACCCCTGAAAAGTCACACATCCATGCGAACTTGAACCCCGAACTCGCGACCACGCTAGCTGTGCCACCGCCCCTTGCTTCTCGCATCCGTCCCCGCCGCACGTAGCCTGAGCCGTCCTCGATCTTGCCCATCGCCAAGCCCCATCGGCCACCGGAGAGGTGGAGGGGGAGATGGGGAGAAACGGGGGTGTGAGGGGTGAGAACGTGAAAGAGAGAAAGAGGGAGAGAATGGTGGGGGTGGGGTTAAAAAGGGTTTTAATTAGTTTTTTATTATTTTATATATATATTTCTCATTTAGAAAATATGCATTAACCTTTAAAAACATCCAAAAATACATTTTGACGTCGAAAAATTCCATAAAAAGTGACACCACTCAACGCGCCGATACGAACCCGATAAGACCCCACATAAATATCGTTTAGGGATCCTAAACCCCAATATTAAATTCTAAAATCCAAACGGACACGATCCGCAACCCTTGAAAAATAATCCAAAAATCTAGGGATATTATAGTCCTCCCCCCTTAAAGAAATTTCATCCTCAAAATTTGGGACTAGGCACGAAAAACACAGGGAAGAACTCACCCAACGGGTAAAACCTACCGATCGCAACATGATGCGAGCGGATGCTCATCGTTAAAATACCGCGCTCACAATTTCAAAATAAATACAGCACTCACTCCCTAAAAAGATTTTGAATCAAAGTAGCGCGGTGAATACGGGTCGATCCCACGAGGAGAAAGATCTTTTATTAGGTTGAAAACTCTTGTGTTTTGAAATCAATGTTTGAGTGAGTTTTTGAAAATTAAGATTAAAAGTGCATAAAATTAAATTCTAACTAACGAAAGTGGAGGGTTAGAGAAGAGAAAATTGGAAGAAGTAGAGAGGGAGAAAGAGAAAGACAATTACGTGAAATGAAATGTAACTAAAGAAGTTTGGAGGGTTGGAGAAGAGAAAATTGGAAGAGAAAGAGAGAGAGAGAACTTGCATGAATGAAATTTCTATTGCTAGGAATTGAAATTACAACATCTATGGAAATGAAGATTACAACTAATGATAAATTAAAAACAAAGAGCGAAGAACTAGAGTCAAGATATCATGAAGCACGCCACCGTCTCCTCCTTGCCGAGCCATGGAACGTCGCCCCGCCTTGAACGAGAACGCCGTGGGAAGAGGTAGAGGAAGAAGTCGTCGTCGTCCACTCCTTGCCGAGCCTTTGATCGCCACCCCCACCTTGGTGTGCACGCTGCCGTGAAAATAAAAATTGTGGAGAGATCTAGGAGAGAAATAGAGAGGAGATTGGGTAGAAGGGTGAAGGAAAGAAAAATAACAAGAAAGGCTACCTATCTATGTGAAGGGAGAAGAAGAAGAAGGGAGATAGAGAGAGATTAGGGCAACCTTGGTTGAGAGGAAGAAGAAGAGGAATGGGGAGGGTGCACCAAGGAAAGAGGTAGAGAGAGGGGTATGGTGGCCTAGGGTTGACGAAAAGAAAAAGAAAAATTCTGAGCTAAAGAAAAAGAAAAAGTCCCTCTTCTCTAATTTTGTGCGCTATTTATAAGAGAATTGGATCACACGGAGGGTGGAGATTCAATGAGATGGAGATGGAGGGCTGGGATTAGAGGAGCTTAGGGTTGGATGATGGGGAGAAGAGAGAGGGCCGCCCCGTTCCCTTAGGGTTTGGGGCGCCCTTCTCCTTCTTTGGGTTGGGTTTCCTATTTGGGAGAGATCTCTCTCTAAATTCCTCGCATAGAATTTCTCTCCAAGATAATTCTATAAAAATCATTTCTTTATCTCCTTTCACACCAAAAAAGGAAGGCGGCTGCTCCTTTGACTTGGTTAAGGAGGGAGGGGCGCCCTAGGGCTTCCTATGCCCTGGTCTTGTGACGATTTCACCCTTGGCCCTTCTAGCAAATGCCGAGAGTGTCCTGCAGACACAATATTTGAATTAAATCCATAGAAATTATTATTTTATGCATACAAATCCCAAATGCTCTCAATTATGCAATAAGAAATTAATACTCATGGTCTCTCAACTCCTTTTTATTAAATTATTAACCACAAATTTAGTTAATTTGCATGGAAGGTCCAATTTGTGTGAAGTTGAGTTTAGCTGTAAAATATGCATAATTGTCTAATCATATGCATATGAAATGGCGTGTTTGACATAAATTATCATGAAAGAATGAACATTCATCACAACCCCCAACGTACTCATTGCTAGTCCCTTAACACTGTAATTTGATTAAAATTTAGGACCAACAAGAGTTTGCAAAGCTCGTACCTTTATATCTAGATCCTCCTTCATAGTATCAACCAAAGATTAAGAATCCGGAAGCATTAACGTGCATTAGCCTTAGATTGAAAATTTCGGTACATGACTAAGAATACAAACCAAAGTTCACTAGCACTTGTGCAAGTGTAATACTAAGTCCACAGCATTATTTAATTGCATCTCTCATTTTCTATTGTAGATAAGTATCCTTCAATCTCTGCATCTCCTAGATCCGAGCATTGAGTACAGTAGCTTTTGTCTACCTTTTTTCATCAATTTTTTTCATACACACATGATGTTGCACAACCCTTCACTATTTGACGCGAATCTCAACTTTTGTCTTAGGAGAAGCAGGCCCGGGTACTAGGATCAGGGGCATTTTTCATGATATTTTTTTCTTCTTTTTTTTCAATAATGTGCTTTTGCATTTATTTGATAGATAACTTTGACAGGAAGCTTTATCAAAAAGATCTCATCTCCAAGAAATGCTGAGTATCAAACACCATTCCAAAATAACAGAAGGCTTGTCCTGCTTATTTCATTAGTGTGCAAGGTGATATTTTTTTCTAAAGTGGTAATTAACTTTAAAGAGATTCTTAAATTAGTTTTCCATGGCTAGATCGAATAAATTTTTCATCATCCTTCTCGCTAGTCTTTTCTATTCTAGAATCACTCTCAATTCAAGCATGAATCAAGAAAACTTAGTCGAGGATTTCATCTTTCCACTTTCATGCAAATTACAAGATAGAATATTATGTAGAACATTATGCAAGCACTCCTATCAGGTTGTACTATATATATCATGAAAATTTTCTCTCCCCCCCCAACTTAAATGACATTGTCCTCAATGGCATATGTAAGCAAGAGAAATAACCGCACAATGTAACAATAAATATTACTGAGGAGGAAGGATACAACCTGATATTCGGGGCAAGTTTCTCCTCTGTGATAATGGCGACAACGTCATCTCCTCGGCTCTTACCTGACGACTGAAAAATAAACTAAAACAAAGCATTAAATAACAAAAATATTGGGTTGCCTCCCAGAAGCGCTAAGTTTACCGTCTTCAGCTAGACGCATGTAAGCTCCATAACCAACATGTGGATTTGAGAATGAGCCACCACGTTATCTCGTTTTCTTTCAAGTTACACTATTCGTGCCATGCAAAGATAAGATCATGAAAAAACGTATGTGGCCTAAAGATAGGTTGGTTGTTAGCATGATTGATTTTTCCGTGCAATGCGTATGTTAACAAGTTTTCTTCCGTGGGAGTCATGTAAAAATCAACATTCATTATTTTAGATTTGGCCTTCATTGCATACCATGGTGATTTTAATAGGCCAAATGGACCTCCCCAATCAGAAAATGAAAGAGGAATCATCATGTCATCAATTATAAAATATTCATCTTCAAACTTAAGGTCTTTATAAGTGTTGAAAACATGAATGCAGACCTTATTATCTTTCAACAATTTTTCTACCACCTCAATTTTAGGAATTACATAAATATTTGTGCGGTGAGAATAGATCGAAGGGAGAGGAGTTTTAATCAAAGGGTCAGTGTCAAGGAGATAAGGAAAATCAAAAGTGAAAGAAGCATACTCCTCAACACCATAAAGCTTGGAAGGCTTAATAGAATCAGACAAATCGGCCGACATGAAAGTGTCCACCATAAAGTGAGAGTTGTCGATGTCAGAAATAGATAGAAAATCAATATCCTCTCCTTGATAAAAAGATGCCCAATCGAGATAAAAGTCATGTACGGTATCTGCCTCCTCATGTACTCAAGAGAGATCATTTATGGCTTCACTCCATTTATCCTCCACTCGCACATCCTCTTCATCCTTCCCTTGGAACAAGGTCTCCTCAAATTCAAGAAGGGAAGTGAATGGGATTTGATCATGGACTAGCACATTACTTTTCTCTTCTTCACCCCCAACTTGAGATCATAAACTTCTTTAGAACTCTTCGCTTAAGGGCAATTAAGCTCAATCTCCTTGATCTCATCTTTTGGATTATCATCATAACTATAGTTAGCTCCCTTTAAGACTTCCTGATAAGATTTCTCCATATTTTCCACATGATCTAAATCGAGAGTGAGTTGAGTATTGTGTTCATGAGAAATCATGGGTTGATCACAAAAGCTTTCATTATGGTCAAATCTTGGAAGTTGATAATCAGAATTTGTATTGGAGTAGTTAGGCAATTGATCCACTTCCATACCCTTGATGTTCTCAGCAAGTCGATCTAGTCAGGCCTGGAGGGATTGATTCTGAGCCATGATAAATTGATAGAATTGATTAAAGCTCTCCTCCTGATTGAGAGCTGAGTGTGGAGGAGATAGATGTGTAGCTTGAGACGAAGCAGACTTAGAAGGGTAAGAAGTTGAATGATGATCAGTTTGATAGTAAGATAGTGGAGAGGATGTGGGTTGTTCTCCATAGTGGGCTTGATCATGAAAGGTATTTGAAGATGGAGCCCAATTTTGAAAGGATTGATCCGGAGGATTTTAGACCGGGCCTTGATAAGAATCCCAAGAACTATGATGTTGTCTTCCCCAATAAGAATCATAAGAAGGGGTGAAAGGTCTTTGAGCAATTTGAGCTTGTTCTTGGGAGCGAGACGAATCATAAGGCCCATGAAAGAATTGAGTGGATTGGATATGATATTGATTAAAGGAATGAAACTGGGCCCCCATGAGTGCTGGGCTTTCATTGTAGGTCGACCAAGAGTATGGGCTTTCGTAGTGGGTCGGGTCAGGTTGGGTGAATGATAAAGGTTGAGTTGGACCATTATTAACATAATGGGCCGGCTTGGCCCATATGTGAGAAAAGGGTGGCATGAAAGAATTTGGATTCATAGCCCAAGGAATGGATCAAGAAATATGGGTCAAAAGATATGCCTTATTGAATATGTGCTTCTAACTCAAAAATAGGAATTCCTCACCCAAATTTTTTTTAAAGTTTTTTTTAAAATTGTCTTTATTTTTTTCAAAGCAATGCAATCAACAACTATATGAATAATGCATGCAACATGATGGTTTTTTTTAACAAAAGAGGAATCGGCACCCACTATCAAGTTGGTCCACCGGCCAGGTAAGAGGTAGGGTTGTAGGAGGCTCCCCCTACTTTCGTAGGGACCTAATTAAATAACCATAAATCCGCTTAAGGCGTTTACCATTGGACCTCTTTCCTACATATCGGTTTTCCAAAATAGCAATAGGTCCTAGTTTTTTTTTTTAAACCTTATAAGGGCAAACTACCTCCTTGGATCTTCTTGGTATAACCTACCCGGCGTCCGTGAGAGAATCCATGGGTGCGGAGACTTACGGAGGTCTTGAAAAAGGAGATTTCGGTCCAATGAGACGGGGTGCTTAATTGGAGGGTCCTTCCAATTCCAAGAGGGGTGTACCTAATTCCCCTTAAGAAGGGAGAAAGAGAAGAAGAGAATTTTTTCTTTTTTAAAATGCACGTGTAACACCCCTGTTAAATAATAAAATAAAAAAGAAATTTTTTGAAATATGTATTAGAATTAAAGATATTTCTTTGTTATTTAATGACTTCAATGATTTTCTTAATTAAAGAATATTATCTATTTTTTTAGTGGCCAAAATTATATCAATAATTGTTTTATACAATTATCATAAAAAGACTTTCATATTCTAAGACACAATCGAATTTTCTACGATGAATTGAAATTAATAAGAATAAATTAAATTAATTGAATTTCACCCGTAGGCTAAAGTTTTGACTAAATTCTAAAAATATGGAAAAATCATATCTTGTAGAGAATGAAGAGTTTAACAATAGTGTCAACTCGGTCAACTCCTAATAAAAAAATTAATTAGGTCGAATTAAGGAGTTTTTAGCCAAAATCGTTGTTCTTGATAGCCCGACATTAATCGACCAAATTCGAGCCCATTTCTCAACCATTCGAGTCCAAACCAGGCCCATTTGATAGATAAACCCTCGGAGCTCGTTTCTCCTCTGAAACCCTGGCCACAAGAAGCTTCTCTCGATGGCGGCGGCGCGGATCTAGTCAAGGTGCGAAATTTTTGCCGAGTTTAAACCCTTGGACTCTTTAGGTTAATTCGATCCCTAGAACGACCTATAGGCTCTATAAATAGAGGGCTTTCGCAGCCCTAGACCTCCTTTTAATTTTTCAACATGTGGCGTGGGTGATCGTGGTCGAACCTAGGCGAATTTGGGCGTTTGGTGGCGGCGTGTATTAGTGTTCCGGCGATGACGTCTTCCCTTCCTCTTCCTACATCGGTAGGTGTCTCTCAGGCCAACCAAAAATCTAATAATACCATCTTGTTCGTCTTTCTGAACCCTTTCTTTTGATACCTAATTGCCCAATTTTCGTTCACCATGTTGTTCGAATTTCATGTTTTACTCCGAGGTATACAAAAGGGCAACTTTAATGATTATTAGTTAAAGGTTGAATCTTATTGTTTTAGATCAAAATCAAAGCATGCTATCTTGTATGAAATTTTATGCTCTTTCCAACGGTAGTATTTGCCCTAAAATTTGTTCATTCTATCATGAGAAATTGAAGTTTTTAGTGTAACATGTCCAGTTCGTCGTTGGCGGGTTCCCAGGTTTATGTGGCGCATCTTCCAGAGACCGTTACAACGTGACGGCCGCATGACAGACCGTCACATGAGCCTGGCGGCCCCACGACAGACCGTCACATGCCCTTGTGTTTTAAAATTTTAAGATTTTTATCTATTTATTTTCTGATACGTAACGCATCTACTATGGACCGTTACATTCTTGTAACGCCCCTTACATAGACCGTCACGTTCTCCTGACAGTGCTTTTAAACTTTGTTTATGCGTTCTTAAAACCAGAAACTTGCTATGTTAGTAAGATATCTTGATCTATAAACAAGGCAGAACGTGATGTTAATATTATATTATGATTATAAACCTTAACTTTTCATTGCTCTACATGAAAGATGTTTAGAAAATCCTAAGTTGAATGATCATGAAGAATTTGATAAAAACCCTTAGTTAACACTTGTATAAATTTTGATTTATGTAAGATATATATTTGATCTTAGCATTATTGTTTGACAGTCATGGCACTCCGGTGGGATTGACTGACCGCACCGTCTTGGTTTCCGTGTTTATTAGTCTCAATTCTTGTAATAGATGGGACTCTCCGCCAGATATTCCTTCTGTCGGACTAGGACCACTATTATGAGACCTCCGTAAGATCCCGTGAGCCTATGATTCTCACCAGGACGTCGGGCAGGTTGTACCCTAAAGACCTGAACCCATGAACGTGGTTTGAATCGTGTTTTTGGGCCAATTCAAGTTGGACTGATCTGTGTATTGTAACGTGTTGCATCCCTACGGTTTTGATGATGTCTCACACTATAAATCAATCTGTTTTTATCTCTAGATCAATTCATGCTTGATCATTTAGGACAGTGTTGTTCATGCATTTGTGCAAGTCTACACATTGCTTGTAGACTACACAAAGTCTGCACATGGTTTCTTTGATGCTGTGTCAAGTCTATACATTGTTGCATCATGTGCTTCATGCATTAGCCAAGTCTGTACATCCGACTGTCTCATTCAGCGTCTCACGCATTGCAAGTCTATACACTGTCTGCATTGCACGAGCTGAAGTCTATACATTGCATGCTACAAAGTCTGCACATCCCATTTGCACTAAGTCTGTACATTGTCTGTGCATTCACTTGTCTAGTTGCATGAGGCAATAAGTCTGTACATGGTCCTGGCGCTGGCAAAGTCTATACATCGGCCTGGCGCTCGTAGAGTCTGTACATCGACTTAGCGCTGGCAAAGTCTATACATTCATGAGCCATGGCTGTACATCGTCTGTTGCATGACACTTCAAGTCTGTACATGGTCTTGGCATATGCATTTATAAAGTCTATACATCCATCAGTTGATAGTTGGCCAAGTCTATACATTGTAAGACCAAGTCTGTACAACCTTGTGCATGCATCGTCTCATGCATCATCTATCTCAAAGTCTGTATAGCGTTAGCCTACAGTGCATCGTCTCTCAAAGTCTGTACAGCCAGCTCTGTCTCACTTAGCGTCTCATCAAGTATGTACATAGTTTGGCTGCATAACACAAGTCTATACATCCACATGTTAGCAAGGCATTCATAAAGTCTATACACTCTTTAACTAAGTTCGCAGCTGAGTCTGAAGTTTGTACAGCCTTTGCATTGTGCATACTTTGAAGTCTATACATTGTTTGCTTAACTCCAACCTTTGCATTGAAGTCTATACATTGGATATGGTTGTGCATCACAAAGTCTATACATTGTTGTTGCATTCACGCTAAGTCCATACACTGCATTTGGGCATTGTTCTTCACAGCAAGTCTGTACACTACTTTCTCATGCACGCAATCAAAGTGTGTACAGCCTGTGTTCGCAACGGTCAAGTCTGTACACAGCTGCAGGCTGTTAAGTATGTACAGCCCATGTTCTTCATGCATTAGCATAGTCTATACATCGTCTTACGTCGTGTATACTTTGGTTCCAAGCCTACACATTCTCACATTCTACATACTTGCCTATATGCTGCATCTGAAGTCTGTACACGCCTAGTTCAAAACCTGAACTAACTGGTTGCATCCCTTTCTTCTGTTCCTGCAGATGATTCAGGCTGATGATTGGGCACGTGATCCGAGGTTGATGCCTGAAAAAGGAGGGCACAAGCCCTACTCACGCCACACGAGTGAAGTCATGGAATTCAGGTCGGAAGCCATATAAAAGGATGACCTCTGCGATTGAAAGAACTGAACTGGAGGAAACGCTGAGAGAAATTAGTGCCTGAGCAGAAGAAGAATAGAGAGAGCCTCCACGTTCTAGAGAGAAGACAGAGAGAAGAATTTGAGAGAGTTGATCTGAGTGAAAAGTCTTTGAGAGAGAGAGAAGAGTCTGTGACTGTGAAGATCTGCTTCTTTGGAAGCTACATTATTCTTGGTTTTTAGAAACGATTGTCGTTCATCGATTGTCTTGTTTTCTTTTCTGTTTTTAACTTCATCCTTCTTATTCCATCTTGTTACCCTCCAGTGTTCGGAGGAAGGGAGAGATTCTCCGGTTTCCCTCTGGGCTTCAGAGGAAGAGAGATCTGTGATCTCTGGTTTGCCAGTGACGGGCTGTCACTAGCAGGTTCCCTCCGATTTGGAGGAAGGGAGATTAGTCTCCGGTTCTGATCTTGTGGGTAGCAAGATCAGGTGTCAAGCTTCTGTGGGTTGCAGAGCTTGGGTTGAGGGATTTGTTTCCCTTGGTTTGTCAAGCTGTTAGGCAGCACTTGTTGCAGACTGAGTCTGCGTTCTAGCCTTTGCTAGTGGAAGCCTCACTCTGGTTTGGAGTGAGGGGTGGATGTAGATTGTGGACTACAATCGAACCACCTTAAAAACTCCCTGCCTCTTCTGTGGTTTGCCTGTTATCGTTGTGTTGCTCTCCATCTATTTGGCATTTTGTTTCACTGTGAACAACTCTCTCGATCTCACTTCTTTCTTCTGTCTTGGTTATTGTCTGCCTTAGCTATTGCTTTCGCTGTATCTGAAGGGTTGAGAAACGGAAGTTGTGATTTACCGCTGAGTTTTTAATTTCGGGAGTGATCTATTCATCCCCCCCTTCTATATCACTCTTCGCTGCGCATATCAATTGGTATCAGAGCAGGTTTGCATCATGTGGACCAACGGTCAGGGTAATCCTAATGGTCCTCGAAGTTTCATGCCTGAGGGTCAATCCACTAGTCGCCCTCCATTCTTTGATGGTAATAACTATCTCTTCTGGAAAAATAGGATGGAGGTGTTCATCAGGGCACAGAGCACAAGCTGTGGAGGGTAATCACTACAGGGCTGTAAGATCTGCCACCGAACGAGGACGCGTGGACAGATGAACATGTCAAGTTATCTTCACTCAACTGAACGGCCCTGAACATTATCCAGTGTGCTGTTCACCCAGATGAATACGCCCGCATATCAGCCTATAGGACGGCCAAGCGAATGTGGGATGAGCTGAAACTAATCTACGAAGGTACAGCTCAAGTGAGAGCCTCGAAGGTAAATCTCTTCACCTCTGAGTATGAATTGTTTAAGATGAATCCAGAGGAGAATATCACTGAAATGTATGCCAGGCTGTCCTTGATCACGAACACTCTTAAGGGGCTAGGGAAAGAGATAGCTGAGGCAGATGTAGTCAGGAAGATTCTTAGATCTCTAACCCCAGCATGGCACACTAAGGCCATCGTGATAGAAGAGTCAAAGGATCTGACGACTTTGACAGTGAATGGACTCATAGAATCCCTCATGACCTATGAGATGAACTTTAAAAGAGGTGGTGAAAGAAGTGACAGGAAGGGCAAGAATATTGCTCTCAAGGCATCCCGCAACAAGGGTAGCAGCAGTAGTAGCAGTAGCAGTAGCTCCGAGTCCGATGGTTTTTTCTGATCTCGATCAGGAGGAGCAGGCAATGCTCACTCGACAGTTCAGAAAATTTTTAAAGACTAAGGGGAAGACCTTTAGGAGGAAGAAGCCATACTCCTTTAGTAAGAACGTTGAATCTAGCAATAATAAGGATAGAAATACTAAGAGAATGACTTGCTTTCATTGCAACAAACAGGGTCACATGAAAGGGGAATGCCCAGATCTCTAGAAGAAGGGTCCCTACTTTCAGAAGAAGAGCTCAAAGGTGCAGAAAAAGAAGAAGCCACAGGCAATGGTCTGTACGTGGAGCGATGAGGAAGAAGATCCGGAAAGCACTTCCTCGGAGGAAGATGAAGAAGGAATTTGCCTAATGGCAAATAGCAAAGAGGAGGTAACAAATGTCTTTGAAAATGTTTCTATTGATGACTGGGAAGATGCCTATGCTGAATTATTAGATAAGTTCAATTCACTTAGTAAAGTGCATAGGGTTCTGAAGAGAAAATTCAATACCAATGTTGAAGAACAAACCCAAGTCTGTGAGGAAAATCAGAAACTAAAAGAAGAACTAGAAGAAATGACTTCCCTAAGAAAAGAAAATGAAAAGCTCAAGGGAGAAAACTAGGAGAGTCACACCCAGCTCAACGAACTCAAAATCAAAATTGAAGCAAGCCTGAATGAAAATAGAGTGATCTCAGAGAAATATGAAGCTGTTAAGATAGTGAACACTGAACTTCTAAAATTTTTTGAGTCTCTTCAAAAATAGCTGGAAGATAAACAGAAGGTTTCGGAAAAATTTGTCCAAGGAAAAATAAGTCTGGATGCTATACTAGGGACAAGGGTTAACTTCAACAGGGAGGGTCTAGGCTATGACCCAACTAACAAGAGACCCTTTCAATTCAAAACCACCACCTTCTGCCCAGAGAAGGGAAAAGAGAAGCTGGACACACCATCCAGCTCAAATAGCAGTCAAGGAGCTCAACGTCCGAAAGAAAATTTAACAAACAGTGCTGGTCGACCATTTAAAATGGGAATGAATTTTGTGAAGAACTTCACTAAGCCCACTCACCAGAACATAAATGGTAGATGGACCAACCAAGTGGATCAGAATAAAAGCTGGAATTACTACAAACAGATGGGTCCAAACAGGACCTACTGGAGAAATAACTATCATCCTCAAAAATCTGTTAATCAACAAACTCACAGGAGATATCCCAGGAATGGGAAGCCCAATGACTGGAATAGAGTTTAATTCTCCAGACCAGCTGGACATAACCCCGGTTATAATTTCAATAAACCCGAAGTAAAGGTGCCAGAGAAAACCATGTTGAAGCAGATCTGGATTCCTAAACATCTGCTTAGAGATTTGAATAATGTCTTTGGACCCAACTCATCTTGGGTTCCAAATCATTTTGCTTGATTTTGATTGTGTAGGTCGGCCTGGCAGCTGAAGACAACAAGTGGTACCTCGACAGTGGCTGCTCCAAGCACATGACAGGAGACTGATCCAAGTTCAGCAATATAGAGATGAAGGTAGGGGGTCTGGTCAAATTTGGAGGAAAGAACATAGGTAAGATAATTGGAGTTGGCACAGTAGGTAAGTCTTCCACAAACTCCATTGAAAAAGTTCTACTTGTGGAAGGTCTTCAACACAACCTGATTAGCATTAGTCAATTATGTGACAAGGGTCATAGGGTTGTGTTTGATAATAACTCATGCAAAAATTTTGAAATAAATTTTGATGTGGTTAAATTTGTAGCCAACAGGATTAATAATGTCTACATGATAGACTTGGATGCTGAATCTGAACCTAATCTTTGTTTATCTGCTAATTCTGAAAGTGATGCTTTTGAATGGCATAGACGTCTAGGACATGCTAGTTTCTCTACTTTAAATAAAATGGTCATGCATGATTTAGTTAGAGGCATGCCTAGAATCAAATTCAATTCTATTTCAAAATCCTGTGATGCCTGTGCTCTAGGGAAACAGACCAGGAATTCTTTCAAGCTAAGATCTGTGCCATTGTCCTCTAGAACAATGGAACTTCTCCATATGGACCTCTTTGGTCCTACTAGGACTCAGAGTCTTAATGGGAATAGGTTTGGCTATGTGATCATTGATGACCACTCTAGATTTTCATGGATCTTTTTCTTAGCCAATAAAAGCGATGCTTTTCAAAAGTTTAACCAGTTTTTCAATAAGGTCAAACAAGAAGGAAAATACAAGATTTGTACAATTCAATCTGACCATGGAGGTGAATTTGAAAATTCCATGTTTTCTGATCTTTGTGAAAGAGAGGGACTAGTTAACACACAAGTTTTCTTCTCCCAGGACACCTGAACAGAATGGAATTGTGGAGAGAAGAAATAGAACTATTGTGGAGATGGCCCGAACCATGTTGATTGAGAGTCAGTTACCAAGGAAATTCTGGGCAGAGGCGGCCAATACAGCAACTTATATAATCAACAGGGCCATGGTAAGACCTATTCACAAGAAAACAGCCTATGAGCTACTAAAAGGTAAGAAACCAAACTTGGTTCATTTCAGAATTTTTGGAGCTAAATGCTTTATTCATAATAATGACAAGAAAGATTTAGATAAGTTTGAAGCTAAAAGCTCCCCAGGAATATTTTTAGGATACTCTGAAGTGTCAAGGGCATATAGGGTCTTTAACAAAACAGACCAGAAAGTTGAAGAGTCTCCACACATCCTTTTTAGTAATGAGAAAGGTGTTACTAACATTGAAAATATTGACAGGGATTCCAATCACGATGGGGATTTCCTAGAAGACCAAGAAGAAGAGAAGACTTAGCCGAGTGGAACATCAAATCCTCCCAACCAGGAAGGGCCAGAAGAAACAGGTGAGTCTTCAATAAATGTTAGATTTCTTAAAGATCATCCGATAGATAATGTCATAGGCAACCCTGAAGATCCTCTTCGGACTAGGTCTCATTTTAGGAATGTTAATAATCAAGACCTAATTGCTTTGGTCTCACAAATTGAACCCAAATCAGTAGAAGAGACCTTAGCTGATCAATCTTGGATCAATGCTATGTGTGAGGAATTAGGTCAGTTCGAAAGAAATAATGTCTGGGAGCTTGTTCCAAGACCAGAAAGTGTTAATATCATAGGAACTAAGTGGGTGTTTAAAAATAAAATGAATGAAGATGGAATCATTTCTAGGAATAAGGCCAGACTAGTAGCCAAGGGCTATTGTCAGGAATTTGGTGTTGACTTCGATGAATCCTATGCACCTGTTGCTACGATGGAAGCAATAATAATTTTGCTAGCTTTTGCATGTTCCAAGAATATAAAACTCCAACAAATGGATGTTAAAAGTGTCTTTTTAAATGGAGTCATTAAGGAAGAGGTTTTTGTTGAACAACCCCCTAGATTTCAATTCTCTCCTCAACATAACCAAGTTTTCAGGTTAAACAAAGCCATGTATGGTCTAAAGCAAGCTCCTCAAGCATGGTATGAAAGACTGACTGAATTTCTGATCAGGAAGGGCTACAACAGAGGTAAAGTTGATCAAACTTTATTTACCAAGGGTACAAATAAAAATCTCATCATAGTTCAGGTATATGTAGATGACATTGTGTTTGGATCAACTAGCTGTGAACTATGTGATGAATTCTCTAAAATGATGTCTGCTGAATTTAAGATGAGTTTGGTCGATGAACTAAAGTACTTTCTTGGCTTGCAGGTACAACAATTAGAGGATGGATGGTTCATCAACCAGACCAAATACACAATGGAACTATTCAAGAGGTTTGGTATGAACAACCTGAAGCACATTACAACACCTATGAGTACCAACACCTCACTGGATGCAGATGAGACAGGTAAAGAAATAAATGTCAAGCTCTATCGAGGTATGATTGGATCTCTACTTTACTTGACAGCCTCTAGACCTGATATACAGTTCAGTGTAGGTATGTGTGCAAGGTATCAGTCTAGACCCACTAAATTACATTTAGCTGAAGTGAAATGAATTTTCAGATATTTGACTGCTACACACTCTCTTTGTCTATGGTTTCCTACATCACACACACTTGATTTAGTTGCATACATAGATGCAGATTATGCAGGGTGTAAACTAGACAGGAAAAGCACTAGTGGTCACTGTGAATTTTTGGGTGGGTGTTTAGTGTCTTGGGGTTCCAAGAAACAACATTATGTGACCCTCTCCACTGCAGAGGCTGAATATGTAGCTGCAGGGAGCTGTGGTACACAAGTCATTTGTATTAAACACCAGCTTCAGGACTACCAAGTAGACCTGGGGTGCACACCTATCTATTGTGATAATACCAGTGCCATTAATCTAGCCAAGAACCATGTTTTGCATTCCCGCACCAAACACATAGAGATAAGGCATCATTTCATAAGAGATGAGGTCTCTAAAAATAACTTTGAACTGATTCATGTAGGCATTGATAATCAGATTCCTAACATTTTCACTAAACCTCTGGACAATGAAAAATTCACTACACTGAGAAGAGAATTAGGCTTATTCAAGTTGTCTTCATTGTGAAGTCTGTTCCTATTGTGAGGGGGATTTCTATGTGTCGGTTGGTTAGCTTTCAGTAATGCTATGATTAAGGGGGAGCTGGTTGAGCTGTGAGAGGGAGAGTTCTTTGACAGATTCAAAAAGACTGACCAGATGTGTGTCATTGCTGGTTCTCATGACTGAACTTGTGTGGTTCTCTCAGACAGTAGAATCTCACTCATTTCTTCAGTCTATAAGTCTGTGTTACTAAACTCCAGCTAGAATCTTTCCTCTGGTAGTCTATCGGAGATCTAGATTAATTGTATAAAGTATATCTTCCTACATTGTCAGTGATTCCAATTCAGGCCAAAACCTGTATGTCTTGATATCTGACCAAAACAACTTGAAATCTAGACTTCAAGATTCACTTCAAGAAATAGTCCTTCTGGTATTGTTTTCAATCATTCCATCTCCTCAACACAAGGGATAAACTGAATGAACAAAGGTCCTGATTTGGTCACTGAGAAACTGGGAGCTTCATCAATGAAATGAAGTTTTCTCCTATGTCATGAGGTGTCAAATGCTTAACGAAAAAAAAATGAAAACAAATGACTTTAATATTCTGACCATCACAGAGCAATGGTGGCTTGCTGGTGAGTAATTGGAGACTCTGGCCTCTAATCAAGGTGTTTCCTCATGTCAAAAGCCACAGTTACTAACTCTGTTCCTTTAAAAAAAAGGAGGAGATAATGAGGTACTCACACTGAGTAACTGGGGATTCAGGCCTCTAATCAAGGTGTCTCCCTAATGTCAAAAGTCTGAATTACCAACTTACTCATTGGTCTTCTTGAAAATCACCTCAAAATCCCTTGTCGTTATACACTTTAATGGATTGCTTGTCCTCAATACCATGAGAACACCTTCTCTGACTTTGTATCTTGTTGTCTTCTGGGATAGTTGCTTGTTCAGCTATGTCATGTCATACTTGTTCACCCCTGTTCTAAATCATAAACTATGTATGTTGATAAACGTTTCTCTCATTCTAGCTCTCTATTGTTTACTGGAGTTCAAGAATCTTCACTTGAGTTTAGCACCTCACTTATTCTCTTAAGACTTGCTCGTGTCTTTCTACACTAAGATGTTACTGTACTTCTTCCTCATGTCTCCAGCACTTTCATATATTCTTCATTTCCTTTTGATGATGTCAAAGGGGGAGAGAGGTTTTGCTATATCAGTAGGTCATGAGTTGTCATGAGTTTTGGGGGAGACTTGTTCATGAGCTGTGGGGGAGAATAGTTTGTCATGTCAATATCTAAGAGTGAGTTGTGGGGGAGTGGTTTTGCAGAAAGAAGAGCTTCAGCAGTAGTATTTAATATTTCTGCATGCGCTTTCTTTGAATTTACTTTGATTGTTAAAGCTGCGGTTATTTCTTTTTAAGCCTTGATATTGCTTGATTCATAGTGTTGCCATCATCAAAAAGGGGGAGATTGTTACATCCCTACGGTTTTGATGATGTCTCACACTATAAATCAATCTGTTTTTATCTCTAGATCAATTCATGCTTGATCATTTAGAACAGTGTTGTTCATGCATTTGTGCAAGTCTACACATTGCTTGTAGACTACACAAAGTCTGCACATGGTTTCTTTGATGTTGCGTCAAGTCTATACATTGTTGCATCATGTGTTTCATGCATTAGCCAAGTCTGTACATCCGAATGTCTCATTCAGCGTCTCACGCATTGCAAGTCTATACACTATCTGCATTGCACGAGCTGAAGTCTATACATTGCATGCTACAAAGTCTGCACATCCCGTTTGCACTAAGTCTGTACATTATCTGTGCATTCACTTGTCTGGTTGCATGAGACACTAAGTCTGCACATGGTCCTGGCGCTGGCAAAGTCTGTACATCGGCCTGGCGCTCGTAGAGTCTGTACATCGACTTGGCGCTGGCAAAGTCTATACATTCATGAGCCATGGCTGTACATCATCTACTGCATGACACTTCAAGTCTGTACATGGTCTTGGCATATGCATTTATAAAGTCTATACATCCATCCGTTGATAGTTGGCCAAGTCTATACATTGTAAGACCAAGTCTGTACAACCTTGTGCATGCATCGTCTCATGGATCATCTCTCTCAAAGTCTGTACAGCGTTAGCCTACATTGCATCGTCTCTCAAAGTCTGTACAGCCAGCTCTGTCTCACTTAGCGTCTCATCAAGTATGTACATAGTTTGGTTGCATAACAAAGTCTATACATCCGCATGCTAGCAAGGCATTCATCAAGTCTATACACTCTTTAACTTAGTTCGCAGCTGAGTCTGAAGTCTGTACAGCCTTTGCATTGCGCATACTTTGAAGTCTATACATTGTTTGTTTAACTCCAGCCTTTGCATTGAAGTCTATACATTGGATATGGTTGTGCATCACAAAGTCTATACATTGATGTTGCATTCACGCTAAGTCCATACACTGCATTTGGGCATTGTTCTTCACAGCAAGTCTGTACACTGCTTTCTCATGCACGCAATCAAAGTGTGTACATCCTATGTTCGCAACGGTCAAGTCTGTACACAGCTACAGGCTGTTAAGTATGTACAGCCCATGTTCTTCATGCATTCACATAGTCTGTACATCGTCTTACGTCGTGCATACTTTGGTTCCAAGTCTACACATTCTCACATTGTACATACTTGCCTATATGCTGCATCTGAAGTCTGTACACGCCTAGTTCAAAACCTGAACTAACTGGTTGCATCCCTTTCTTCTGTTCCTGAAGATGATTCAGGCTGATGATTGGGCACGTGATCCGAGGTTGATGCCTGGAAAAGGAGGGCACAAGCCCTACTCACGCCACACGAGTGAAGTCATGGAATTCAGGTCGGAAGTCATATAAAAGGATGACCTCTGCGACTGAAAGAACTGAACTGGAGGAAAAGCTAAGAGAAATTAGTGCCTGAGCAGAAGAAGAATAGAGAGAGCCTCCACATTCCAAAGAGAAGAATTTGAGAGAGTTGATCTGAGTGAAAAGTCTTTGAGAGAGAGAGAAGCGTCTGTGATTGTGAAGATCTGCTTCTTCGGAAGCTACATTGTTCTTGGTTTTTAGAAATGATTATCGTTCATCGATTGTCTTGTTTTCTTTTCTGTTTTTAACTTCATCCTTCTTATTCCATCTTGTTACCCTCCAATGTTCGGAGGAAGGGAGAGATTCTCCAGTTTCCCTCTGGGCTTCAGAGGAAGAGAGATCTGTGATCTCTGGTTTGCCAGTGACGGGCTGTCACTAGCAGGTTCCCTCCGGTTTGGAGGAAGGGAGATTAGTCTCCGGTTCTGATCTTGTGGGTAGCAAGATCAGGTGTCAAGCTTCTGTGGGTTGTAGAGCTTGGGTTGGGGGATTTGTTTCCCTTGGTTTGTCAAGCTGTTAGGCAGCACTTGTTGCAGACTGAGTCTGCGTTCTAGCCTTTGCTAGTGAAAGCCTCACTCTGGTTTGGAGTGAGGGGTGGATGTAGATTGTGGACTACAATCGAACCACCTTAAAAACCCCCTGCCTCTTCTGTGGTTTGCCTGTTATCGTTGTGTTGCTCTCCATCTATTTGGCATTTTGTTTCACTGTGAACAGCTCTCTCGATCTCACTTCTTTCTTCTATCTTGGTTATTGTCTGCCTTAGCTATTGCTTTCGCTGTATCTGAAGGGTTGAGAAACGGAAGTTGTGATTTACCGCTGAGTTTTTAATTTTAGGAGTGATCTATTCATCCCCCCTTTCTATATCACTCTTCGATGCGCATATCATAACGACCCAAGATTGGACCGTCACATCATCGTAACGGCCTTGTGTAAGACCGTCACGTTCCTGTAACGGCCCAGTTATCGACCGTCACAGGTAAGATATTCTTGTATTCCCGACGTTCTAATATTCCCCTTGTTTATTATCATGAAGCAGTTATCAAGCTTGGCCTTGAACTGTGAAATCGTGTGTGTTTCTTGTTTGCATCCTTGTCTTTCTACCTAATGTTCATTCCAACGATGTTGGAATTTCTCTCAATCTTAGAAGTAAGTTCGTGAGCTTAAACCTTGGAACTCTTGGCCATTAAACATTGTGGATGTCTAGATTTCGTGGGATCTATGATCCAATCAAAATTAATGCCAAGGCAAACACATTAAAGGCCCCAGTCTGGTCTTGGGAGGCGCACCCAAAAAGTACTTGATCCCCGGGGAGATGAATGATTATGTGTGGCATTTGGCACCAGTACTATCTAGCGTGTTGGGTCTACGACATTCCACATTCTCGTGAACTTGCTATTCGTGCTTGAAAGCATGAAGCACTTGCTTGCATGACTCGACTTGACTTGACTTGATATATGGCCATTCACTTAAAGTTTTGATTACTTGCTCTTGCTATGGTGACTTGCAATCTTTATCGTGCTAGTTATCTTGTTATCATGCTTAATTGTTTCCTCGCGTTATTTATGCATTTATGAAATGGTTAATTACTTAAATTATGCATGGTGATAGAGTGTAATTCCTACTGAGCTTCTTGCTCACCCCTACTTTCCAACCCTTTTCAGGTAACGCGGTAGATGGAACGCTTGCAATTGGGATCAGGTCGACGTGATCGAGTGAACCTGGAGCCTTGAGACCCGAGTCTTTTATTTCTTGAGTCCGATAGTATAGTCGTCTGCTATCTTTCTCCTCTTCTTTATTTCTTTTATTGAGTCTATTATTGTAATAATTGAGTCCACATTATATTTAAATTTCCAAATATCAATAAAATTCTAATTTTCTCAATTAATGGCCTCCGTGTGTTCTAATATTTATTTATTGTGTTTATTTATTTTCTGCTCTATTATCATGACTATTTTGCTGCCATATTCCAAGCACCGCTTCCCGCTGCTATCAGTTCGGGGCGTGACCGAAGTGGTATCAGAGCCTCAGTTGTATGTGTTCTAGGTTCTTGTCTATAAGTATAGGTTACCCTATGTTATAGGACCCGTGTCATCCCTTTTGTCACCTGGTGAGATTGGGTAGTGTCTCGGGTTAAGTAATAAAATATGTATAAGATTGCGTAGTGCGACGCGTAAGGGTAATAACTTTCTAACTTTATAAATATTTTTGCAGGTATCAAAGCCCTTTTTGAAATGGAAGCAAAGGGGTTCCCGAGTAAGCCAAGATTCTGTTTCGCTAGGAGGTGGCGAGTCTATTATAAAAAGATTCGAAGTAAAAAGAAGAAAAGGCATAACCTTTCGCAAATGAAATGTTTTCACTGTTACAAAGTTGGTCATTTAATCAAGGAGTGCTGGCAAAGGAGTGGAGCGTGTCTTCGTTGCGGAAACAAAGAACATGTAATGGCTAATTGCCCTAAGCTACGTCCATAAGCAAATTACAACTGATTTCTTCCAAATGAAGAATTTTATATAAGGTATCGTTCTCAGTTAAATTCTTTTGCATTCCATTAGTGGTATGATTAACATATTATTTTGGATAAATAAAATCATCTTAGTTTAAATGTTCGAATAGTTAATGACATCCGACGAATTTGGGGACCAAATTCCTTAAAGTGGGGGAGGATGTAACACCCCGGTTAAATAATAAAATATAAAAGAAAATTTTTGAAATATGTATTGGAATTAAAGATATTTCCTTGTTATTTAATGACTTCAATGATTTTCTTAATTAAAGAATATTATCTATTTTTTTTAGTGGCCAAAATTATATCAATAATTATTTTATACAATTATCATAAAAAGACTTTCATATTCTAAGATGCAATCGAATTTTCTACGATGAATTGAAATTAATAAGAATAAATTAAATTAATTGAATTTCACCCGTAGGCTAAAGTTTTGACTAAATTCTAAAAATATGGAAAAATCATATCTTGTAGAGAATGAAGTGTTTAACAATAGTGTCAACTCGGTCGACTCCTAATAAAAAAATTAATTAGGCCGAATTAAGGAGTTTTTAGCCAAAATCGTTGTTCTTGATAGCCCGACATTAATCAACCAAATTCGAGCCCATTTCTCAACCATTCGAGCCGAAACCAGGCCCATTTGATAGATAAACCCTAGGAGCTCGTTTCCCCTCTGAAACCCTAGCCTCTAGAAGCTTGTCTCGACGACGGCGGCGCGGATCTGGTGAAGGTGCAAAATTTTCGCCGAGTTTAAACCCTTGGACTCTTTAGGTTAATTCGATCCCTAGAACGACCTATAGGCTCTATAAATAGAGGGCTTTCGTAGCCCTAGACCTCCTTTTAATTTTTCAACAGGTGGCGTGGGTGATCGTGGTCGAACCTAGGCGAATTTGGGCATTTGGTGGCGGCGTGTATTAGGGTTCCGGTGAGCGCGTCTTCCCTTCCTCTTCCTAAATCGGTAGGTGTCTCTCAGGCCAAACAAAGATCTAATAATACCATCTTGTTCGTCTTTCTGAACCCTTTCTTTTGATACCTAATTGCCTAATTTTCGTTCACCATGTTGTTCGAATTTCATGTTTTACTCCGAGGTATACAAAAGGGCAACTTTCATGATTATTAGTTAAAGGTTGAATCTTATTATTTTAGATCGAAATCAAAGCATGCTATCTTGTACGAAATTTTATGTTCTTTCCAACAGTAGTATTTTCCCTAAAATTTGTTCATTCTATCATGAGAACTCGAAGTTTTTTGTGTAACATGTCCAGTTCATCGTTGGCGGGTTCCCAAGTTTATGTGACGCATCTTCCAGAGACCGTTACAACGTGACGGCCGCACGACAGACCGTCACATGAGCCTGACGGCCCCATGACAGATCGTTACATGCCCTTGTGTTTTAAAATTTTAAGATTTTTATCTATTTATTTTCTGATACGTAACGCATCTACTATGGACAGTTACATTCTTGTAACGCCCTTTACATAGACCGTCACGTTCTCCTGACAGTGCTTTTAAACTTTGTTTATGCGTTCTTAAAACCAGAAACTTGCTATGGTAGTAAGATATCTTGATCTATAAACAAGGTAGAACGTGATGTTAATATTGTATTATGATTATAAACTTTAATTTTTCATTGCTCTACATAAAAGATGTTTAGAAAATCCTAAGTTGAATGATCATGAAGAATTTGATAAAAACCCTTAGTTAACACTTGTATAAATTTTGATTTGTGTAAGATATATATTTGATCTTAGCATTATTGTTTGACAGTCATGCCACTCCGGTGGGATTGACTGACCGCACCATCTTGGTTTCCGTGTTTATTAGTCTCAATTCTTATAATAGATGGGACTCTCTACCGGATATTCCTTCCGTCGGACTAGGACCACTATTATGAGACCTCCGCAAGACCCTGTGAGCCTGGGATTCCCACCAGGACATCGAGCAGGTTGTACCCTAAAGACCTGAACCCATGAACGTGGTTTGAATCGTGTTTTTGGGCCAGTTCAAGTTGGACTGATCTGTGTATTGTAACGGCCCAAGATTGGACCGTCACATCATCGTAACGGCCTTGTGTAAGACCGTCACGTTCCTGTAACGGCCCAGTTATCAACCGTCACAGGTAAGATATTCTTGTATTCCCAACCTTCTTATATTCCCCTTGTTTATTATCATGAAGCAGTTATCAAGCTTGGCCTTGAACTGTGAAATCATGCGTGATTCTTATTTTCATCCTTGTCTTTCTACCTAATATTCATTCCAACGATGTTGAAATTTCTCTCAATCTTAGAAGTAAGTTCGTGTGCTTAAATCTTGGAACTCTTGGCCATTAAACATTGTGGATGTCTAGATTTTGTGGGATCTATGATCCAATCAAAATCAATATCAAGGCAAACACATTAAAGGACCCAGTCTGGTCCTGGGAGACACACCCGAAAAGTACTTGATCCCCGGGGAGGTGAATGACTACGTGTGGCATTTGGCACCGGTACTATCTAGCGTGTTGGGTCTACGACATTCCACATTCTCGTGAACTTGCTATTCGTGCTTGAAAGCATGAAGCACTTGCTTGCATGACTCGACTTGACTTGACTTGATATATGGCCATTCACTTAAAGTTTTGATTACTTGCTCCTGCTATCGTGACTTGCAATCTTTATCGTGCTAGTTATCTTGTTATCATGCTTAATTGTTTCCTCGCGTTATTCATGCATTCATGAAATGGTTAATTACTTAAACTATGCCTGATGATAGAGTGTAATTCCTACTGAGCTTCTTGCTCACCCCTATTTTCCAACCTTTTTCAGGTAACGTGGTAGATGGAACGCTTGCAATTGGGATCGGGTCGACATGATCGAGTGAACCTGGAGCCTTGAGACCCGAGTCTTTTATTTCTTGAGTCTGATAGTATAGTCGTCTGCTATCTTTTTCCTCTTCTTTATTTCTTTTATTGAGTCTATTATTGTAATAATTGAGTCCACATTATATTTAAATTTCCAAATATCAATAAAGTTCTATTTTTCTCAATTAATGGCCCCCGTGTGTTCGAATATTTATTTATTGTGTTTATTTATTTTCTGCTCTATTATCATGACTGTTTCGCTGCCACGTTCCAAGCACCACTTCCCGCTGCTATCGGTTCGGGGCGTGACAGCACGTGAATGAATCAACAACTAGCTAGATGAATGCATGAACATGATGTATCAAACATGATGACAACTTGAAACCCTTTTTAAAGATGCAAGGGAAGATGGATGATATGAATGCCCTTTAATCAAAGAAACTAGCCACAAAATGCCTAATTAACATCCAATGCTAAAAAGAAAACAAGGCCTAAAACTATTTTTTAGGATTTTTGATTTTATGATTTTTTTGGGTTTTTTCTTAAAAAGTTTTCTGATTTTTTTTTAATTTTCAGAACAGAACTTTTACCTTCAGATATGGACCTGTAGCGACCATTCTTTTTCTCTGGATTTTTTAGATTATCAGATTTCTACACCTCTGCACATACGCTTTTGCCTTCTGTGATTGATTTTTTGACATATCTTTTTTTGGATTTTCTGATTTATGCTCATTTTGGTGACAAATCGTAGCCCTTTCAGCGACGCTTTATGCAACACTTGATTTTCTTAGATTTTTAGATATGAATTTCTACTCTTTTTTTTCTTTTTCTGTAAAATAAAAAGGAAAGTAGTTAATATTCACAAATACACGTGAAACACAAGAAATTCCAACCAAAAAATGAAATCTATCCTCTCCGGCAGCAGCGCCAAAAATTGATGCGAGCGGATGCTCGTCGTTAAAACACCGCGCACATAATTTCAAAATGAATACTATACTCACTCACTAAAAAGATTTTGAATCAAAGTAGAGCGGTGAATACGGGTCGATCCCACGAGGAGGAAGATCTTTTATTAGGTTAAAAACTCTTGTGTTTTGAAATCAATGTTTGAGTGAGTTGTTGAAAATTAAGATTAAAAGTGCATGAAATTAAATTCTAACTAAAGAAAGTGGAGGGTTAGAGAAGATAAATTTGGAAGAAGTAGAGATGGAGAAAGAGAAAGACAATTGCGTGAAATTAAACCTAACTAAAGAAGTTTGGAGGGTTAGAGAAGAGAAAATTGGAAGAGAAAGAGAGAGAGACAACTTGCATGAATGAAATTTCTATTGCAAAGAATTGAAATTACAACGTCTATGGAAATAAAGATTACAACTAATGATAAATTAAAAATAAAGAGAGAAGAACTAGAGTCAAGAGATCTTGAAGCACGCCGCCGTCTCCTCCTTGCCGAGCCTTGGAATGTGGCCCCGCCTTGAAGGAGAATGCTGTGGGAAGAGGTAGAGGAAGAAGTCGTCGTCGTCCACTCCTTGCCGAGCCTTTGATCGCCCCCCCCGCCTTGGTGTGCATGCCACCGTGAAAAGGGAAATTGTGGAGAGATCTAGGAGAGAAATAGAGAGGATATTGGGTAGAAGGGTGAAGGTAATAAAAACAACAAGAAAGGCTACCTATCTATGTGAATGGAGAAGAAGAGGAAGGGAGATAGAGAGATATTAGGGCGTCCTTGGTTGAGAGGAAGAAGAAGAAGAAGAAGAGGAAGGGGGAGGGCGCACCAAGGAGAGAGGGAGAGAGAGCGGTAGGGCGGCCTAGGGTTGGAGAAAAAAAAATCTAAGCTAAAGAAAAAGAACTCCCTCTTCTCCAATTATGTGGGCTATTTATAAGAGAATTGGATCACACGGAGGGTGGAGATTCAATGAGATGGAGATGGAGGGCTGAGATTAGAGGAGCTTAGGGTTGGATGGTGGGGAGAAGAGAGAGGGCCGCCCCCTTCCCTTGGGGTTTGGGGCGCCCTTCTCCTTCCTTGGGCTGGGTTTCCTATTTGGGAGAGATCTCCCTCCTAATTCCTCTCCTAGAATTTCTCTCCAAGATAATTCTATAAAAATCCTTTCTTTATCTCCTTTCACACCAAAAAAGGAAGATGACTGCTCCTTTGAGTTGGTCAAGGAGGGAGGGGCGCCCTAGGGCTTCCTATGCCTTGGTCTTGTGACAATTTCACACCTGGCCCTTCTAGCAAATGCCGAGAGTGTCTTGCACACACAATATTTGAATTAAATCCATAGAAATTATTATCTTATGCATACAAATCTCAAATGCTCTCAATTATGCAATAAGAAATTAATGCTTATGGCCTCTCAACTCCATTTTATTAAATTATTGACCACAAATTAAGTTAATTTGCGTGGAAGGTCCGATTTGTGTGAAGTTGAGTTTAGCTATAAAATATGCATAATTCTCTAATCATGTGTATATGAAATAGTGTGTTTGACATAAATTATCCTGAAAGAATGAACATTCATCACAACACAACCACCATGAACTCCACATAGCACTCCGAGGGACAATGCCAGACAAATACAACCAATAAGGTCCTCCCAACCACCACGGCAATCTATACAAGACCTCAAACTGATTGTGGCACACATAAACAGAAGAGTTTGGTGTCACCTCAGCTCTTCTGAAACATCACGCACTACAAGAAATGGGACCTATAGCCACGAATTTTACCTACGTTTAAAGAAAACGTAGGTATATACGACGTATTCTGACGTTTTTAAAAATACGTAGGTAAATTTCCTACGTTTCAATATAACGTAGTTATATGTCCACATTATTCCGACGGTTTTATAATAAATGTAGGAAAAGATCATATATTTCAACATTTTTTAAGTAAACGTGAGAATAGACCTTATATATTGTTTCGCTTTTAAAAAAATGTAAGAATAAGTCGCTTCAAAAAAAAATAAAAAATGGAGGAAATGGAGGTGACATTGAAGGCAGCAAAACTGCCGCCAGACCTTTTATGTTACTGCCCGAGCTTTTATGACCTTGATCTCCCTCTTTCTCTTCCTCCGCCACCCCTTCCCCTCTGATCTTCTCCCTAGATCTCATCTGTGGCTCCCATCTTCGCCCTCTCCTTCATTCTCTTCCCCACTAAAACACTAGCTGTGCTCTCAACCGGCCTCACCCGCCACCGCCACCTGCTCATCGTCGGACCGCTGCTCCAACCCTCCTTCCCCACTATAGCAGCCTCCCCTCCACTTCAGCGCCTGAGCAGGACCACGACCGCCATGACTCCACAGAGCCGCCATCACCTCCCGCCTTCCGCCTACCCTCCACTATAAATGACGACAACCACATCCCTATCGCCACCACTGCAGGCTACCTCTACACTGCCTCCAACGTGCCCGCTCTATTCCCCCTTTCTTTTCCTTACAATCTCGCGCCGCCCATCAGCCCCATCGCCGGCCGCCAGGATCCTTGCCATACCTCCCTCTTCTTCTTCCACCGCCTGTTGCCCCCTTCCTCTTCTTCTTCCTCTTCTATTTTCTCCCAAACCCTACAACCACCTACCGTCAACCCCAATCCCTCTCGCTCTCAGCCATTCTCCTTCAGCCTGCTGCCCCCTTCCTCCTCTTCTTCCTCTTCTATTTGCTCGCAGACCCAGCAACTATTAAGTAGCATAGCAACCACCTTCACTAGCCCCCTACCTGTAGCGTCGACCCCATCAGCCTCCTGCCACCGCGACCCCATCCACCGCTCACGTGCTTCCACGTAGCTCTACCGTGATTGTGTAGTCCACACTGCCTGCTCATACCCAGCCACAACTACCCATCCAGTGTGGTCCCATTTGGCCAGCACTACCTCTCCACACTGCCTGCTCACACCCACCCGGCCATCGTCGGTTTTGATTTGGTTGTCTTCGAGCTACTCCAGAAAGGTATTTAGATTTTTTTTGACATGATTTATTTTTTAAGAAAATATCCTTACTATGTTGCTCGTGTGGTATAAATGTCATATTTGCTTTATTATTTTTATATAAAGCAAATAATATTCTTTTTTTGTAAAGGACTATTTTTTTATTTCGCAGGGAATAAAAGATTACTTTGTCAGTGGTATTGAGATAAAACTTTGGTAATCTTCTATCCCATTTATGTTTTTAGTGGCGGATGTTTTTATTTTTTGTTTAGTGAGCTAGGGAGAAAAAACCTTTTTTAGGAAGTTTACTTTTCTTTTTAAGGTGTACAATACTACATTCCATTAAAGAAAAGAATGAAAAGAACATTAACTAGAAAGTGTATGCCAGGATCTCTCATTCCTTCCCCACTACAGCACCCATGTATGACTTTTGGAATATCAACATGAGTCTGAAGTAATTTCCATGAACATGGAAATTTTTTAGAGGGAACATCGAAACATGCAACTATATGGTGTTTTATCCACATTACATGCACATAGTATCATGTTACATGCACATTGTATGTAGATACTTATAATATTGTATTGCATCCATGTTGTAGTATTTTGTTGCTACTGATGATGATGGTAATGAGTGGTATTGGTGATACTTTTGCTTGGTATCAAGATAAGAGTCTAAACAAATGGATGTGTGAAGAGGTAATTATGTTGTAGGCACATGTAGGATTTGGTTGTCTTGAAAGAATGCATTGAAGAGAAATATTGGATGTTGTAGAAAATCTGTGATAGTTCAAGTAGTATATACTTGATTTGAATAATTTTCTACCCTTGAATTCTGTTTTGCATAAAATATCATAAATCATTTGACATTACCAAGATTCTCTGAGCAATTCCCTTATCTTTTGTTTTGTCAAGTCCTGATCCTCATATAGAGTCGGGTATATTGGCTGGAAACTAGTAATCTTCTCCTCAAGGAAAACTTCTGGTGTAACAATGCCATGTAGCATGACTCTGATATGGCGTTTTACTCTATTCATCATCATTTATATTTTATATACATACATGCACACAATGGTTGAAAAAGTGCTTGAATTGAATACCGATCATGTGCATTGATGTTTATCTCTATTTACTTATAAATTTCTAACTTTAATTAGAAGTGAGAGGACAATGGATTGGGGGTGGATAGACAAAACAAGGCATCTGTTGTAGATGAGTACCCTTATGTTATGTTTACTTTGGAATGGATAATAGCTGACGTCCTTTTTACATGTTTACTTCTTTGAGGGATGCAAAGGAATACTATGACGGTGTTGACGAGTTTATTCAGTTTGCATTTGGGATTGTACCTGGTATTCAGACAATCAAATGCCCATGTGTACATTATGTATGTGTTGATAGATGGGATAAGGAGACTGTAAGACAACACTTATACTTGAATGGAGTTATTAGGGATAAAGAGTTTTGGAGATTTCATGGTGAGACTAAGTCTTGGCAGTGAATGATGTTCCTGATAGGGGCATGCATGATATGTTACATGATGCATTTGGGATGCCAACCTTTGAAAATAAGAGTGGTGTATGGGAAAACGAAGGTGCAACTAATGTTGATGATAATGCTAGAAGGTTCTATAAGTTAATTAGAGATGCTGAAACACCTTTATACCCTGGTTGTACAAAACACACCAAGCTTTCTTTTATTATTCGAAAGTTTAACTTTAAGTGCATGGCTGGATGGAGTAACTCATCCTTTGAATTAATGTTGAAGTTGGTCAAAGAGATTCTTCCAGATGGTGAAGTGTTGTCAAATTCATTGTATGAGACGAAAAAAATTATCAGTCACTTGGGCTATGGGTATGAGGAGATAGACTCATGCCCCAATGATTGTATATTGTATTGGAAAGAAAATAAATATGTACATAAATGTCCTAAGTGTGGTGAAAGCAGATGGAAATCTGATGAAGGCATTAATAATGATGAAGAAATGAAACAAAAAGTACCAAGAAAGCTCCTCCGTCACTTTCCCCTTATTCCAAGATTGCAAAGGATATACATGTGCTCAAAATCTGCTCTTAACATGAGATGTCATGGCGAAGAACGTCGTGAAGATGGCATTTTGCGAAATCCTGCTAATTCAGCTTGTTGGAAGACATTGGATACTATAGTTGACTTTGGATTAGAGGTCAGAAATGTACGATTGGGTCTAGCCAGTGATGATTTCAATCCTTACATTACAATGTCGACCAATCATAGCACTTGGCTCGTTCTTTTGATGCCATATAATTTGTCATTTTGCGAATGCATGAAAAGTCCAAACATATTCCTATCTTTACTCATCTTTGGTCCAAAGGCACCTGGTAATGACATAGATGTATATTTATAACCACTAATAGAGGAATTGTAGGTATTGTGGCATGGAGTTGATACTTTTGATGCTTCAACTGCTCAAATTTTTCAGATACGTGCTACAATATTGTGGACTATCAATGATTTCCCAGAATATGCATGGTAATCTGGATGGAGTACCAAAGTTCGATTGGCTTGTCCTGTCTGTAATAAGCACATTTTGTCATCATGGCTACCGGCAAGTGGGAAGCATTTGTATCATAGCCATCGTAGATGGTTACAACAAGATCGTAAGTTTCGATCAATGTCTCGCATGTTTGATGGAAAATACGAATGGGGCAAAAGTCCTAAGCGACTATCAGGGGATGAATTGTTACACCAAATAGAAGGGTTCTCTTTTATGTTGGGGAAGGTTTCAAGTGTAGCATTGAAGGGGAAAATGTAGCCATTGAAGAAGACAAGGGGGTAGAGAAAGAGAAGCCATTCATGTAAGGAGCACAATGACACTGAGATTGACAAATATTTAAATTGGAAGAAGCATGGTATTTTTTTTATTTGCCTTATTGGAAGTTTCTATTGCTGCAACATAATCTCGATGTCATGCATGTGGAGAAGAATGTTTGTGATAGTATTGTTGGTACACTCTTAGGACTTGATGGTAAGAACAAAGATGGACTCAAGGCACGGCAAGACCTAGAAGTTATGGGCATTAGGTCATCACTTCACCCATGTTCTACTGGTCCAACAAAGACATTGCTCCCACCAGCACGTTTCACATTAAGCAAGGCTGACAATGTGAGAATTTTTAATGTTCTCAAGAGTGTGAAAGTCCCTGATGACTATGCCTCTAATATTTCAAGGCATGTGGATGAGAAGAATGCAAAGATTTGGGGTTTAAAGAGCCATGATTGTCATGTGCTCTTGTAACAACTACTTCCAGTGGCTATTCGAGGAATGACACAAAAGGAAGTGAGTTCTGCACTAATTGAAGTGTGTAATTTCTTTGTGGAGTTGTACTTAAAGAGTTCATCAGCAGATACTTTTTATCGCCTTGGAGAACGGATTGTGGTCACACTATGTCGTCTTGAGATGATCTTCCTTCCCAGTTTCTTTGATATCATGACACATTTACTTATTCATTTACTAGAAGAAGCCAGACTTGGTGAGCCAGTGTATTATCGATGGATGTATCCCATTGAGAGGTATGAAGCATACTCTTGACTCTTCTAAGTCTTTCACTCCTTTTGATGATAATAATTCGATTTGTTATTTGCTAGATATTTAGCGCGGCTAAAGTCATATGTGCGCAATAGGGCACGGCCAGAGGGTTGCATTGCTGAGGGATATTTAGCTGAAGAGACGCTTACTTTTGCATCTAGATATCTGTTTGATGATGTGGAGATGTTGTTTAATAGGCCCAAACGGAATGAGGATGCCTATGGCAATGACAATGATGATGATGGATGAGCCATCTTCTTAGATGTAGGCCGTCCTTTAGGTGTAGAGATTCATGTTAACCTTGAGAAGGAAGATCAATGTCAGGCACACCGCTATGTTTTATTCAATTGTGATGCGCTAGCTCCTTATAGAGAGTAAGTATTATTCTAACTTCATATTCCTTTCTATCAGGGGTTTACACACTTGAACGTACATTGGTTACTTGGCATGTAGAGAACATCTTTCACAAATTCGGAGTAAACACCCTCGAGCAACTGAGATGGAAATAGAAAGTGAGAAAGCGAGTGGAACAAATAAATTCCAGATTGGTTTAAGGAAAAGGTAAAACCATGCATGTGTAATAGATCTTGGTGGTTGTGTATTATTTTTAATACTTGTGCTTTTACTTAATGCATAGGTACAAAGGTTGCAGGTGGAAATGGGTAACGTTTTGTCTCCAAAACTCCGCTGGCTGAAAGACGGTCCACTTTGTGTAGTGAAAATATTTCATGCCTATTTAATTAATGGGTTTCGCTTTCACAGTCAACAAGTTGAGCAACATAGAAGAACTCACAATAGTGGTGTGGTTCTATCTGCTATAACCTCAAGCTTTGCAAGCTCCAGCGATAAAAAACCTATTCATGGAGACGTCACTTACTATGGGTTGTTGAATGAAATTGTGCAGTTGGATTATTACGGTGAAATAAAAATTATACTATTTAAGTGGGACTGGATTGATGTTAGGAGGGGGGTGAAAAAAGATAGGGGATTCACTTTGATTAATCCAACACATTTGTTGAGAACAACAGAGCCTTTTGTGTTAGCATCCCAAGTAGAGCAATTTTGGTATGTTGAAGATACTAAAGACAATGGTTGGTTTGTTGTTCGGAAAGCACAGTCGAAAGATTTGTTTGATGTCCAAGGTGGGCAATGCAGTGATGAATAGGTGATTTTAGATATTCAAGTGACACACCCTTGCCTTGAGGATGAAAATGTTGGTATTGATGACAAGAACGTATGTTGGGAGAGAAATGATGTTGAATGGCTGGAAATCACCTTAAAAATAGTGAAAAAATGACAAGGACCTTCTTTATGAGTTTCTTTTGCTGTTCATTATTAGTAATTATTGTAATGAATCTTTTTTTTGCATTGTATTAAAAAAATTGTTTTAATTGCTTCATATGTATTATTCATCAATTGTCTTTGTTAACCGTTAATTATAGTGCAATGGTGTAAGTTGTGGAAGCTAGGTAACGAAAATCTGTTTACACATATTTTATACATGTTGATATTACATATTTTCATTGTGAACAATTTCAGATTTAGAATCAGCTTCTTATGAATCATTAGACGGGGACATGTAAGTTCTTAATTTGAATGTTTAAAATTTTAATTTGCCCTCATTGTAATTACATTTGTTGAATTTTCATTTACATTTCCATGTAATCTTACAGGAGAAAGAAGATTGTCCACAAAGTTGAGTTCTGAAAGTCCATTATGGAAAGACCTGCACAGGGTCCTTGGACTCATAGTATGGTTGCAATAGACCAAGTGCATAAACTCCCCTCCCGACCGTGCTCCGCAGAGGCGAAAAGAGTAAAAGATATCTCCACGATTTACACGAGTCGAAGTGCACGATTATTAGATTCTAATGGATTTCAACAATTTTTAGAGTTTGAACGCCACCTCTTTATCTTGTTATTATACTAAAACTTTCATGTTATTTTTGTTACAACATTGTGAGCATGTTTAAACTTTGTAGGCATATATTTACTAAAATCCCAAATGATGTGAAGGCCCGCTTTAGGTGTTTGGATTGCCTTTGGTATAATGCATGGTTAAATGGTAATTCTCAGAAAGTGTTGTCATGGATAAAGGGCCAGAGTATATTCTCAAAGGCATACACATTTGTGCCAATTGTTTGTTGGTATGTACTCTTCAAGTGTTAACTCTAATAATTTGTTTTAATACCTATATAATGAATGTGTTTTTATCTTACCACTTCGATGCAGGGGACATTGGAGCCTGCTAATCTTATGCCACCTTGGAGAGGGATTTACATCAAGGAGAAAGCCATGCATTCTGTACCTAGACTCTCTCCTTTTGGCTGGGCCACACTGACATGACAGTGACATTAGGAGGTAATGTAAAGCAATGAACTTTAGATATATGGTCCATATGGTTTAGTTTTTTAGTCATATGTTATATTTTTCAGTTCTATGTAATTTGGTTACATGGTCCTTATTGTTGCTTGATTTACTCAATTCATGAGACAGAAATAGACTTATTTGCTCGATTTATATCAAACAAATCCAGCAATAGCGGAGTTTAGCAATATCATGCTGTCAAAATACAAAACAAAGTTTTGTCTACCATTCCCATTGAAAAACTAGAAAGGGATGAAAAATCTTCCACCAAACTATCTACTTTGACTTGGAGATAGAATTCTGATGAGTTACAGTAATATTTCACGAAAATCCTTAAAATGTAATTCAACACAATAAAATAATTAGTTTAAAAATGACCCTGAACAGTTCATTTAAAAAGGGAAAAGAATAGACTAAGGGAGAGTATATATGTAGTCAAATGGACTATAATATAGAAAGAGACATTAGAACCTACGCATCCAGAAACTGAATGTAACCATATCCAAATCGCACAGAATCTTGTGATAAAGCCTCAAAAAATGATGGAGCAATGGGAGTCATCAATTTTCTGGACAGACCCAAGCCCAGTAGGAGTCGACTCCTAGAGTCGACTCTTGCTGCTCCTAGCTTGTCTGCCCAAGGGAGACACAACAAGAGAGGGTGTTGACTCTGTGAGTTGACTCCTGCAGTACCATGTTATAAAAAATGCTTTAAACCCTTTTTAAAACACCACTTTCCATAGCTAAAAATTAAACTCAAATTGCCATGCATTTATGCAATGTATGAGCATCATCAAACCAATTTCTACCAAGATATATATGAAGATCTTAAACACATTACAAGCCTCAAAACCCCATGAAGAAAATGCATTAAAACATACATTACAAAGGGTGGGTTGACTCACTCTGAAGGGTGGGTCAACGCAACTTTCACTAAACAGAACCTGAGCAAGATAGTGTCGACACCTATTACCAACTCACTCAAAATTCACCTAATTGAAAGATTTTGAGAAATGCAAGGCCTTACCAATTTTTCTTGAAGAATGAAAATGTGATTTACCACCTGTTTTGAATCCTTGACAGCAAAATGACTCATTCATTCATTCATTTTGAGTTCCAAGTGTCCACCATGGATTTTAATCCTGCAACGCAAGATAACCCAAATATAAGCCTCTTTGGTTAGCAAGCATTCTTCAATGGACATTCTTAATGACACTTGCACACAAGATTTGTCATCATTAAAACTCAACCACCAAAATCAACTAGGGGATCCAACAATAATTTATTATGCTAGAGGTGAATTTCAACTCAAAGGATATGCATGCCCAAGTTTACATGAAAAACAATACAATGTCTATAAAATTGGAAAAACTCACTCTTGTAGCATGCAGCTGAACTAATCATCCACTTTTTAAGAGATGAGTTCTGAGCAACTTTGATATTTTATACAAAATTAAGGGATAAAGGGATACGACATCAACAATCTGAGCTACTAAAAGTGATTTCAACTGCAGAATTTAGGAGGCAACAGTTGGGAATTCTTATTCATGTCACGTTATATTTTTCAGTTGTATGTAATTTGATTACGTGGTCCTTATTGTTGCTTGATTTACTCAATATTGTTTGGCTTATATGTAGGTTTGTCATGGAGATTTACAAGAATGAAGGCAGCGAAGCAACGGAGGATGACATTGCCACCATTCCACTTTATGCGCCACATGTAAGTATCCTACACTTGCATATGTCAATGAGTGGAACATGAGACTTGGAACTTTACATATTCTCATATGCAAGTAGATATTATTTTTGACTTTCATTACTCTTAATATATCTATAGGTTCCACAACAAAGGAATGGTGAACAATGTGGTTATTTTGTGCCATATTTCATTCATCTATTCATTGAAGCTGTCCCAGAGAACTTTTTTTTTGAAGGATATCCATACTTTGTATGTTATCTTATGTATCATTTTATGCAATGTTGAACTCTTCTTCAATGATATAGTAATGTTTGTTCCGTATGATTTTTTTTTACTTTACAGTTGCATGAGGGTTGGTTTAGTGCGACAGATGTGGATATGTTTGAGAACTTGGTCTGCTCTTTCATATGTGGTACAAATGATCAATCTGGATTACATGACAAGGAGGTGGAGAAGATTCAAGTAAAAGATACTGAGGGAACACTTCAGAAGAAGATTGAAGTAGAAGACACTGAGGGAAAGCTTGAGAAGAAGATTGAAGTAAAAGACATCGAGGGAATGCTTCAGAAGATGATTGAAGTAAAAGACACCGAGGGAAAGCTTGCGAGCAAAAAGGAGGAACAAACGAAGGTAGAAGCTGATGTTGCAACAACTTCTACAGTAGGGGAAAGCAGCCAAAGGTCTGAAAGATGACGTTCTTACATTGCTTGTCACGATGTACATTCCATGGATGGCACACAGTGTATTTGTGTTAAGTGGAATATGTTCCAGTCAGTTGGGTCGGGTGGCCGTTCGTTAAGAACATTCTTAGGCACGCTTGCAAGAAATCCTGAAAAATTGCTAATCAATTACTCTAATTGGAGGAAAGTGCCTGACATTCATAAAGAAAATGTATGGAACTACGTACAAATAATACTGTGTTGTCTACAATTATTTTTATGTTCCTTCAACTCATTCTTTTCTCCTCATTACTCTTATTTGGACATTTGTAATGAATTATGTAGTTTTAATTTTTCAATAGAGGAAGTACGATATACCAAAAGAGGCAAGGAAGTGGCTCCTGACGGACCTTGGAAATAAATGGCACTATTGGAGGTATAGAGTGTGCAAACTGTATTTCAATAGGAATGAAAAGGCAACCCATCAAGGCTTCCCAAATGCACCACGCATTAATGAGGAACAATGGAAATGGGCAGTTTATTTGTGGTCAACTTCACAATGGCAGGTTTGATTCAAATGCATTGTCCGTATGTTTTGATATCAGCTAACTCTACATTTTAATTGCTTGCAGAAAAGTAGTGTCATGAACACAAAATGCAAGGTTGCCCAAAAGTGGGTCCATTGTGCTGGGACACGTTCCCTTGCAGAAATTTTTGAGGAGGTGGTTTGTGGTTTATTTGTTAGGGGATTTTATAGGCATCAATTGTCTTTCATTATGTATGTGATACTATTGACACCTCATTTTTGTTTGTTATAGTATGAGAGATATGGGCTGGTGTTGGCACCGGCTTCTTTTCTTGAATTAATTTAGAATTAAGCATAGGGAAATACTCCCTAAATAGAGCAAAACGGCACATCACCAAAGCCTGCTCTACCAGTCGAATTGAGCTCAGAAATCGAGACACTTCGTCGGGTGAAGTGACGCAACATAACAACCAGAGATCGGCCCCGAGCAAATGGCACTATGCCAGCCAGTTTCCGAACAACCGGGTCAGTTTCAGGATTCGGGACAACCTGCCGTACCTTATGGCACTCTTTGAAGATTCGGGTTGTCTCCCCCCAGACACCCTACATACGGTATCACACCATTGGCGCTTCAACAACTGGGTTAACTCGGGACTCAGAATAGCCTGCCGCATCATACGACTCTTCGCCAAGGAGCAAAGGGTCACCCCGACCACTAGACAAACGACATCATCATGTCGATGCCCCAGTCACCGGGCCCAACCAAGGGTCCTAACCAGCTAGCCGTGACCCATGGCAACATCAACAATTGATCGGGCCCACCCCCGATCACTCAGCTTGCGGGTTTACCCACGTTCAACATAGCTACCCGAGCCGACCCGGGGGCACCCTGACTACAACCCATGCCATGTGGCACCCAGCAACGAGGTTGGGGTCTACCCCAGAGTCACCTCCCTCCGGCCCTCTAAAGTCAAAGGAAGACCCATCTGGGCCAACCACAAGCTTCAGGAGCTCACATCAACCTTATACGGCCCACGCACGCGTGTTGGGAATTTCCTCGAGCACGTGGTGGACGCATATGCTCCAGCCACTTTATAGCAAGTCGGAGCTCGACTCGGGACTCCAAGCAACCCATCGCGTCATGCACCACCATCGTGCGCCCTCGCACGCGGAGCCCATGGAAGAAAATTTCTTTTTATAACAGGAGCATTGATGTCTTTCGGTACTTTGACCTATGGCAGTCAACCCCCTAGTCAAACCCCCAGTCAAACCCTCAATCAAACCCGCGATCAAACCCCCAGTCAAACTCCAGTCAAACCCACGGTCAACCCTCAGTCAAACCCCTGGTCAAACCTACGTAGATCGCCCCCCCCCCCCCCCCCCCCCCTCTCCCTCTCCGGTCCGCCTAAACCCCCCCTGGGGGAGGGTTTAGGCAGATTAGCCTCACCCCCAAGGCTGGTCTGCCTAAACCCCCATAAAACAAAAAAAAACCTTTTTTAATCAAAAAAGTCCCCAGCCCCATGCCCAGTCCGCCTAAACCAAAGGGTTTAGGCGGACTAGACTGGAGGCCCAGTCTGGTCCGCCTAAACCCATGGTTTAGACGGACTAGCCCAGTCTGGTCCGCCTAAACCCATCCAAAAATAAAAAAAGAGTTTTATTAATAAAGAAAAAACCCTCCGTGAGGGGTTTAGGCGGACCAGACCAGCCCTTTGCGCTGGTCCGCCTAAATCCCCCCGGGGAAGGGGTTTAGGCGGACCAGACGAGCCCCTTGGGCTAGTATGCCTAAACCCTTCCTCCCCCACTCCGTAAACAAAAAAAAGGTATTTTGTTAAGGGTTTACCCGGACCAAGTTGGGCCCTCAACTTGGTCCGCCTAAACCCTTCCACCCTTTCATCTTCCCCTATAAAAGCCCCCCTAGGGAGCTCAAGAGAGAAAAAAAATAATGGCACGCAATGCAAGGACCTACGACCTAACCGCTGCACTATCGGAGTTCCTCCGTAGGCACCCAGCGAGGGTCGTATGCAGAACACGAGGAACTAAGTGCACATGTGGTTGGCTTGTTAATCGGCCCATACACGCCGAGGGTATGTCGCACGTACTTCCCTCTCATGGCGTCTAGCTGTCTCACACAAGTCCATCCCTATCGCGTATAAGGCGTTATGACAACGACGAACACACCCGCATCCCGGGTCCGCCCACGTGACAACCCACGGTGGCTACGCATACGCCATGATGTTGCACCTACTTCCATCACAGAACCACGTGCCTACCGCTGGCCTCGAGTTGGCCACCGACTGCTCGGACTAATGACTCTAGTTAGCCAAACCCTGGCCCGGGAGTAATATTCCCGGGGCCGGCCTTGACTCCCCAACATGACGACACTCGCCTTCCGAGGCCCGGACCCGACTGCTCACCTTGAGCTACGTTCGACCTCCGTCAAGCGCCAGCCCACGACCGCCCCTACCACCTAGGCAGTCGGGCTTGTCTCAATCTCCTCATGGAAAGCCTCGGTAAAACACGTGGATATCGGCCTTATTACGCATTGACCCGGGTACCGACTCGCGCGTCAGAATTGTCCCGCGGCTTGCTCCCATTGTACTTCGGCCTCCTTGGCACATTTGTAAAGCCCACATGGCTCTCATACAACATGAAACCAGTTGAATACATGCACCTATACTCGGGCCTCAGCCTCTTCACGGCGCCCAGTTCCTTTAGTCACAACGGTGCCCCCGGCAGCTGACTGCCAACTACTCCAGTCACACCGGGGCACGCGACACCCGACCACTCAACTTTCCCAGCACAACGGTGCCCATAGCACCCCTACTGCCCCGACCTCGACACTGTCTCATGTCGGGAATAAATTATGATGCCCCTCGGGCGCCATCCTGTTGAATCACAGGTCCTCTGACGGAAACTATGTACAGATACAAAACTACACACACAATAATGAAATGACTCGTGTAGACACGCCAAAATTGACGTTATTGTGAGTACATCTCATATTGCCTCGTAATACCCCAATTTGACCCTCAAATTAACTTTGTTTGAGTGGTTTTTCCCCCTTTTCTTGGATTTCTCCCTTTTTCCTCCCTTTTCTTATTTTTCTCTATTTTTTGGATTTTCTGTGTATTTTTCTCTATTTTTATGAATTTTTCAGAATTAACGGCGTGAGAGGGGGGCGTCATTTGTTTTTAAGAAAGTTAAAGAAAAAAAATAAAAATGACGCCACTTTTCATAGGCCTCAATTTCTCTCAATTTCCCATTTTTTTGGATTTATCTGAGATTTGTTTTGGATTTTTTATGAATTAACGACTTAGCAAGGGACGTTTGTTTGATTTTAAATGAAATAAAAATTGAAAAAAAGGGAATTAACGACATTTGCACGGTCGTCATTTTTAATTTGAATATTTTAATATTATTTCTGGCCCTCTTTCAAGGGTGATTTGGTGGCCTTCCGGGTGTCAGAAAAATACGAAAAAATAGTAATTGGAATCAGCATAGTTAGGTGCACCTCCACCTAAAAATGAGAAAATAATATTGAGAAATGAAAAATGGCCCTATTTTACATATTTTGAAATAACGACCCTCAATTGGACGTCAATTCAATTGACGCCCGAATGCGCGGTCGTCCATTTCCTTTAGGTTTTCATTATTTTGATTCACGACATTATGAAAGTCGTCATTTCCATAATTAACGCCCCTGATCAAGTCGTCATTTTCATTGCTATATTTTTAGATTTCAAATCCGCCCGAAATTCGTATTAAATTCTAAATAGTGCCCCTCTCAAAGGCGTCAATTCGTTTCAAATTTCGGAAAGTCCGAATCCGTCTCGAAAGGCCTCCAGAATTGACGACGCCTCCGAGGGCGTCATTTTAAGAAACGACCGTCTGTCCGGTCGTCAATTCTTGTTCAATTCCGAACTTCGGCAGAGCCTTCTTCTTTCCCCATTTTAAGTCCCTTTTCACTTGGGGAAGGGTTCCTATGACTTTCTAATATTGAGGGGACACTTGGGCAATGTTTATCTCATTCCAAATCCCACTAAAACATGTTTTCCTAATTTCCCTTGGAATTAACTCTGAATTTCACCCCTATAAATAGGACCCCTCTCTCCCTTGTGTAAAGAGGGAGATCAATCAATTCAAGAGGAGGTGCTGTTGGACCAAAGGCTCAAGGAGGAAGACTCCCATGTACCTTAAAGCTTCATCCATGGAGTTCTTCTTCCTCCCTTGAAGATTTGGAGCCTCTTCATCCTTTGGAGCTTCTTCCTCCATGGAAGATCTTGAAAACCTCAATTGGAGAAACAAAACCAATAAGCCATTCTCTTCCCCTCTTCTTTTATTTCATTCACTTAACATTACATGTTCATGCATCATGTCATACTTTTCTTATTTCTTTTCATCTTGATATTGAGATCTCCTTAGTGCAACTCTTGCACACCTCCCTATTTGCATATCATTCATCATATCTCTTATACCCTTTTGCATAGGGGTTTAAGGGCCAACACCCAATAAGGTGTGTTCTTATACATGATTTTCATGCTCATCTTTATTATGAATTTGATGCTACACTCACCTTGGTTCTAATTCCATATTTTTATTGGTTGTTGTCTTTGATCTTTGCAAGGGTAATCAACAAGAAGAACTCTCTTCATCGGCCGGCCGATCGGAAGAGAAGGAAAGCACTCACAATCTCCCCCGCATCCTTTTGAGGTATTTTTCGCGATCCCTCCCTTGTATTATTGATTATATCATTTGAGGCCCTCGCGTCTCTGGCGATCACATTCCCCTTAGCATCCTCGCATGCTCCCCTTTTCTCCCCTTTTCCCTTCCTTTTCCCTTCAATTCTTCTTAGTTTTCCTTAAGTGGATTTTCTTATAATCTACAAATTGGCGATCATGGTGGGACACCTTTTGTTTTTCTTTTGATTACCCTTTCCCCTTGGACACCCACGTGTGCCATCTCCCTTTTTGCACCCACGGTGCGCCTCCCTTTGTGCTCCACGTAGCACTCCCCCTAAGTGATTGGTTAGTTTGATAGATTTTTAGAAATTCCATTTATCCATCTCTAAAAAAAAATGATGAGCATGTTATATCCTGTTTCATGTTATTGATTGCCATGATTCTATACTGTGATTGTGAGTGTTGTCCTGTCGGTATTTTCCACTGTTTGAGCTCTGTGGCCGTTGAAGCATTGGAGGAATTAACGCCCCTCTTAGAGGCGTCATTTTCAAGTATAACGCCTCGTACCAAGGCGTCATTTGTTTGCCATTACATTCTGACGCCCCTGTCAGAGGCATCTTTCACTCGTACATCACCTTACTGGAAGGCGTCATTTTGATTATCATTGTTTATTCATCTTGATTACTGATATTTGACGCCCCTGCTCATGGGCGTCCATTCTAGAGAAAGCGCCTCACCCTAAGGCGCTATTTTACTCTGCCTGCACTTTTCACAGTGATTAGCGACTGACACTCAGGCGCTGCTTTATGTTATAGCGACCCTTCCCAGGTCGTCATTTGTTTTTGTTCTGTGATGATGCTAATACTGTCTGCTTGATATCACCTGCTTGCATTCATCCATTTGCATTGGTTTGGGAGACCTCCTCTCCCCACACTTTTAGGAGTCACACCCCCCTCTTGGTGAAGGAAGGACCCTCCATTGAGCACTCCGTCTCATTGGACCGGAAATTCCTAAACCAAGCCTCCGTAAGTCCCCGAACCCGTGGATTCCCTCACGGACGCCGGGCAGGTTGTACCTTTGAAGTCCCGGGTTTAGTTGGCCTATGCACGGTGAGAGAGTGTTCCTAGTTGGCATCGAAGTGAACTTACATTGAAACTAGGTTCCTCCCTTGTGTGAATCACTCCGAAAGTTTGTTAAAAGTCATTAATTCACCAAGGTTCAAATAAATAAAAAAAATCAACGGTAACCATTCCCAACTTGGGTGCTTCTTTGTAAATTATTTTGCTTGAACTTTGATTGCATAACAGCTTACCTTGATAGACAAGATAACATGTTTAATCTTAATTATGTTCATGAGGATGCACAGCCTAGCACATCCTATACTCCTCAATCTCAACATGTCATCATAATTCTCACCATATTTTCAAGGGACCACGCCCTCATTCTTATGGTGTTGCCCGACCCATGGGCAATGTCCAATCTCATGGTCCCTCGCCTCAATCGCAAGCCACTATTCCTTCAGGATCGCCTCCTCCCAACGACGAGAAGGTCTCTCAAATCATCCGTGGACTAGATCATTTCACCCCTCAACAAATCCGAGCCCTTAAGGCCGTTGCTGAGGGTACACCTCCTTCGTCCACACCTACCCCTATTCGGGTGGCCCATCACCCGCCTCCTTCATCCACACATACCTCTATTCGGGTGGCCCATCACCCACCTCCTTCGTCCACGCATACTCCTCTTCGGGTGGCCTATCACCCGCCTCCTTCATCCACACCTACTCCTATTCGGGTGGCCCATCACCCGCCTCCTTTATCCACACCTACTCTTATTCGGGTGGCCCATCATCCATCTCCTTCATCCACACATACTCCTCGGGTGGCCCATCACTCGTCTCCTATTTCTCACCCTTCACGGCTCCAAGGTCCTTTTATTCCTTGTAATCCAGCCCGTCCGGGTCCTTTAGCAGGTCGGCCTGTTAACCCTCCTCCACAGCCGTCATATCAAGCCACCCCTCCAAGGCAATCATGCCAACCTTCCAATGTTCATGTTACACCCTTCCAGCAAAGCCTCTTTGATAGACTTGCTTCCATGGAGGAACAACTTAAGAAGCTCACCAGCCCACAGCCCGCTCCTCCTCCATCTCAAGTCAATCCTCTTCATGATCTCATGAATAACATCGCTAAGATAGATAAAAATTGGAAGAAGATAAGGGAGAATGCCATCAACGATATATGTGAGCGAGAAGATGTTACAAGTTATGTGGACGCCGTCCGCCCTCCACTCATCCGCACTACGCATTTACATGGCTCTCTGCCTCCATATACATATCCGCCTCCTCAAAATTCCCCACAACACCATACTCCACCACTTATCATTTCGCCTCCACCACGGCGTCCACTGGATTTATTTAATGATGACGATTTGGAAACGGTACAAGAATTTGAAGCTCCTCGAGATGCACCCCTTCCAAGTTTCCTTCGCCGTCCTCTTCCTCCACTGCCAGAAGACCCCTATGCTCAGGACTATGCCACAGTCCCCGATCCAACCCCCATTTATGAGACCTCTTGGTGTTACGATGATGGGTCGATACTCCAGTCACCCACATCGGTGCATCATGCGCCTTCCCCTATACCTGACACCTCTCGCCCCATCCGACATTTTCAGCACACCAAACCCTCTCCTTTTACACCATTAACCTCTATTCCATCGGCCTCCGCCAAACCTCCACTAATCTCCACTCCACCGGCCTCCGCCGAACCTCCATCATCCTCCATTACGCCGGTCTCTGCCAAGCCTTCTATTACTACTCCTCTTTGTTCGCCACCTCAACCCTCCATTATCCCTTTAACCCCAAAACCCACTATGCCTATAACCCCTACTCCACTACTTAACCCTTCACCCTTACCCGTGGCTAGTCCTGAGTAGGATCCACCCCTCGTTGCACTCGAGCCAACCCCGACTACTTCCGAGCAAAGGGAGAAGCTCGACGTGTTTGAACCTCCACTTCCACTCATCCTTTCTCCAACACCTTCCATTATACCTCCACCATCCATGGAGCCTTCCGCCTCCGCTTCACCCCCCTTTACTACTCGGAATGGGTGTCCTTCTGCAAGTACTTGTACCGAAGATGATCAAGAGCCGGGCAAGAAGGATTTGGCCACGGCCGAGCTATTTAAGATGCAAGAGTTTATATGCCGGATGCCAATCCGTGTTGTCGTGCCGAGCATGGTCGAAGAAACCAAGTCCCCGCCACTGCTCACTGAGAGAGAATGTTAAACTTTGATGCCGTGTAAGTTTGTGCCCAAGGGCCGGGCAAGGCACCCCTTGTTCCAACTTTCAAATCTTAAACCCATTCTTCCATACAAGGGGCGAATGACCATTTTGTTCAACACTCCCTATACACCACAACCCCTGGGCAACACGATGCTTCCTATCCCAACTTTCCAACTCCCTCACATTATTACTTTTCACTCTTCAAGGGAGTTGTCATTTACCATTGAAGCTTCATCATTGGCTTGTACTTTATCCATTGGGCCAATTGGTTATACACTTTCACTGCCATGGAGGGGCTGTTATCTTGGTGCTAAGGGGCCTTCCACTACTCTATCCACCTTCTATTCAACGCCATCCACATTCTTGTCTATCACATTTTCTTCATGGGCCACTCCAAGGGTAAGGAGGAGGATCTCATCCTCTCGCCCTTCATGTTCTTCATATTCTCCGCATCTCATGCATTCTGTTGCATCCATGCATTCATCGCATCCATTCTATTGCATCCACATGCATTTACACTTCTTCTTTCCCGGGTTTCCAAACCCGTATCTTCCCCGCCTTCTGGAACCTCCGGATCCCCCACGTTTCCTATATCTTCCGCCTCTATCTTCGGGATCTCCAGGTCCCCTTACACTCACCGGGCATTGTGCCCCCTCCAATCTTCCCTCAGGGCATCGCGCCCCTTTCCAGCTGTTGCATCCGCAGTCCCCGGATTTCTCTCCCGTCCTCCTTGGGCATCGCGTCCCATGGTATCTTCCCCCTCAGGAACCTCCAGATCTTGCTCTTTGGGCATCGCGCCCCTACACACCCTCAAGTCCGGATCTTCTGGGCTTCTTACTGATTCTCCCAGGGCATCGCATCCCTTGGTATTTGCTTCCTCCGGATCCTTCACCCCTATCTTTATCCCTTGGGCATCGTGCCCCTTTCCGTCTTCTTCCTCCGGAACCTCCGGATCTTTCTCTTCTCCTTGGGCATCGCGTCCCATGGTATCTTCCCCCTCCGGAACCTCCAGATCTTTCTCTTTGGGTATCGCACCCCTGCACACCCTCAAGTCCAGATCTTCTGGGCTTCTTACTGATTCTCCCTAGGCATCGTGTCCCTCGGTATCTTATCCCTCCGGAACCTCCGGACCTCCCTTTTAGGGCATCGCGCTCCTCTACACCTCCATATCCGAATCCTCCAGATTTCTCTCCCGTCCTCGCTGGGCACCACCTCCCCTGGTATCTTCCCCCTCCGGAACCTCTGGACCCTGCTGACCCTTTTCATCCACTCTTCCCGAGGCATCGCGTCCCTCGGCATCTTCTTCCTCCGGAACCTCCGGACCCTCCATCTTTCTTCCGATTTGTCTTCTTACTCTTCCAGGACATCACATTCTTCATTCTTTTCCTCCTCTTCCATCATCTTTTTCCCTATTTCTTCCCAGGGCATCACGTCCCTCAATGTTTTATCCCTCCGGAGCCTCCGGATTCTTCTTCCCCTCATGATTCTCCTCCTCTTTCCATCTATCAATTTCTTCTTCTAATTCCTCCCGATCCTGGGTTCGACCCAACTTCTTCCACGTCCACTGCCTTGGGCATCTGCCCTTTCTCCCACTGCTTCCGAGGCTTTAGTCCTCACTCCTCACTCCTCCTTCTAATTCTCCTCTCCTTCTGTAGACTGTTCCATGTGATCAAGGTCTCCGCGCCTTAGCAAGGGAGTTCTAGCCCTTGCCTCTCTTCCTTTTCTCCTTATTCGTTTGAGTCTGGTCTTGGCACCACTCCTTCTTGTTAAGCCACTTCCAAATCCTTTGCTTCCAATCCTTTTATCTACCTAAGAGGACTATCCCACGATGATCAACCCCGCCTCTCGCGGCAGCTGCTTCAACAAAGATCGCAAGGTAATATGTTGACGTAAGTAAGCATTTTTATGATATCATTTTCTCATTGCTTCACGCATGATTTTCAAAGTGAAGTGCTTCTTAACATGATTAAGAGTGATATTTTAAGCCTTTATCCTAGGAATTTATCTTTATTGAATTTCATCTTTAGAAAAAAAAATTGAAAAGAGTCTTTAGGCTTGCTATGCAGCACTTTGGTTATAAGAACCCCGCGTTGGGAATTCAACATTCTCTCCCCGCTTGTTAAGAGCAACCCTTAGCTGGGCACCGCACACACTTCACGGCGTCCTTAGCCGGCTCCTTTGGTTAAACATCGTTGCTACTTTGGCCATGCCATGAGTATATCTGAAAGTCTTTTCTCTTATTTACTCGGCCAAGTGCAGGGGCAAGAGGTTGACGGATGAGATGACCAACCTAGGTAATCTCAAATACGAGAGAAGTCTCAAATAGGGGCAGTCTTGACCCAAACTAAAATCAAATTTCATGATACATCTCGCCAAAAGGGCTATTATGAAAATCAAGTCAAGATTTCGATAAATACAAAATTATGAATTATGGCATGTCAAGAGAGGCAAAGTCCCCGCAGGGAAAACCCTAGTCATATGCATGTCAAGGGTCTCAAAATCAAAGGCATAAAGCCCCGACGCAACAGACTACCTCTTTGAGGGGAAATACCTTGTAAGGAATTCAAGTCCCGATATCTCCCATCCTGCATAAAGCTTATCCTCAATTATTCTTCTCTTCTCCCTCCAAGACCGAATGTTTCTCGGGTATGGCTTTGGTAGGGGCACCGTTAATCAAGGGCAGTCGGCTGTAGGGCGCCACCTTTAAATGCACGCCCGGCTTTGGGTAGTTTTTTAGCGAAATAGGAAGGAACGAGGACCCCTAGCCAATGGTTTAAACATCCCTCCGATATTGTATTAGCAAAGTCTAAGTTAAAATTCAAACAAAAAAAATCATATATTCCAAAGTTCATAAAAATTGAAAACTTTCCAAAAACTCATAAAAATTCACATGGTTCATTTTTTTTAAAAAAAATATTTTTTCAAATAATGCACGCCCATTCGCATTTCTTCATCGTTGGCTCACACGCATTTCGATGCGTATTTGCATAAGTTTAAGCATCGTAGGTGCAAAGTGCAAAGTCTGTGCAACGCCAAAGTCTGTGCAAAAAGTTCAAAGTCTGCGGACATCCCACGTCCAGGCAATGTCTAAGCAATGTCCAAGCAACCCAAGTCCTAACATCCAACGTCTGTGCATTCCCCATGCATCTCCAAAGTCTGAGCATAGCATCTCCCATTCCATAGCATGTGCATCCATTCCCAAGTCCATACATTCTCTAAGTCTATACATCCTAAGTCTACACATTCCCTAAGTCTACACATTCTCTAAGTCTATACATTCCAAGTCTATACATTCCCCATGTCTATACATCCTAAGTCTACACATTCCCCAAGTCTACACATTTCAAGTCTACACATTCCCTAAGTCTACACATTCCACAAGTCTACACATCCTAAGTCCATACATTCCCCAAGTCTATACATCCCAAGTCTATACATCACAAGTCTATACGTTCTAAGTCCAAGCATGCTTCATCTAAAGTCCATACACACTCCAAGGCTTGTGCATTCATTGTAACATCAGTGCATTCTAGTACAACATATGTGCATTCATTTCCAAGTCGACCATCCCACGGTTGTATCAAAAAAAAAATTCAAAAAATTCTCAAATAAATCCAAAAAAAATTCTCAAATAAATCCATAAAAAATTCAAATATTCTCAAAATTCCAAAAAATTTTAAAAATTTGAAATGCTTTTCAAACTCCTAAAAATTTGCATACTCCAAAGATCCAAAAAAAATGCATTATATTTTTCTAAAGGTATTTTTTTTTGCAGGGATAATTCTTTTGCAAAGACCAAGAACACGGGATGAGTACTCTTCATTCATTGTTATCAATCTTTTGATTCTTCCCAATATTCTCATGATATGTCGCCCTGGGCACTTCAATTATTATCTTTCCATCATTCTGAGCAATTCATGTCAATCTGATCATCCATGTCACTTGGGATATCACTCTGGTTATTCACGTTAATCTGATCATTCAAGAGCCAGCTTCTTTGATTATCTCACATGCCAAGATTGTCATCCTCATGACAAAACAACAAACAATGATGCTTTGCAATGCTATGATTTAACTCATGCTATTCATGCTAAACATGCTTCACCTTGCTAATACATGCTTGAATGCTATCCACACCGAACTTTGATCGCTCTGATGTCTATATTGTGTTTGCTTTCATGCTACTGATTCCATGCTATGTTTAAATACCTTATTCATTGCTTGCTATCTTTTATATCTTGGCTAATGAACTTTTGAGCGCAGGAAGAAGCCCTTGGTCTCACCGTCTGGGCATCATCATCCAAGCCCCACAGTGCTTACGCCTCTCTCAGTTCCCTCATGCTTATTGCTATCACCATCCCCTTGTATGCATTCTTACTATATGTTACATACGCTACTAGATTATATCAAGGACCTTGTGACTTTGGTAAATCTGGAATTTGAGTTCCCCTTCATCAAAAATAATGATGATTCTAGAGGAGTCTTAGTCATACGGATAGGCCGTTGAGCCGTCCAAGACTGGGGACGATGGTTCCCTTTTACGAGTTGATGCGTGGATAAACGGGTTTCGGCTTAGTATCAGCTCGTGAAATCAGTTTCTTGACCCAGTCTTGGCAGTTTAACAATATTATCCTTGATTATCTTATATTTTCATTTGTTTTAATTTTTCCTTTTAAACCCAACATGCATTCATATAGGACTTTGAATCAACATTGGAAAATCATTCTGATAAGCTGATTTGGAGAGTCAAATTGATCTTAATCTTTCCAGATATGAGATATTCATTGCTGAATGGAATCCTCAGTTCGTCTTGTCGCTGTTTTGGGTCATTTTCTCGAAAGCTCCTTGTTTGGATTTATATCATCTTATTTCAATCCTTTCCCTTGATCCACCTTGGCTGCAGCACGTCCACATTGGCTGGTAACCACTCCCCAATGGTGAAACCTACAGGTTTGTGACCTGAGGTACTTCCACCGCGCTAGAGGTTGATCATTCCTTTTCGTGCCCGCGTGCACACTCCCTCTTTTATCCAAACATCGTTGATTTCATTGAATTTTCCGAGATTGTTTCATCTCGAGCTTTTGATTTAATTCTCATCAAGTGATGTTGATTGAGTGTCTCATCACACCGTGGCATCTACTTTTCAGTTTGCTATGCTCCCTTGCAAAGCAGACGCCAAGGCGGGGCAGCTGTAGACACGCCAAAATTGACGTTACTGTAAGTACATCTCATATTGCCTCGCAATGCCCCAATTTGACCCTCAAATTAACTTTGTTTGAGTGGTTTTTCCCCCTTTTCTTGGATTTCTCCCTTTTTCCTCCCTTTTCTTATTTTTCCCTATTTTTTTGGATTTTTTGGGCATTTTTCTCTATTTTTATGAATTTTTCAGAATTAACGGAGTGAGAGGGGGGCATCATTTGTTTTTAAGAAAATTAAAGAAAAAAAATAAAAATGACGCCACTTTTCATAGGCGTCAATTTCTCTCATTTTCCCATTTTTCTGGATTTATCTGAGATTTGTTTTGGATTTTTTATGAATTAACGACTTAGCAAGGGGCGTTTGTTTGATTTTAAATGAAACAAAAATTGAAAAAAAGGGAATTAACGACATTTGCACGGTCGTCATTTTTAATTTGAATATTTTAATATTATTTCTGGCCCTCTTTCATGGGTGATTTGGTGGCCTTCCGGATGTCAGAAAAATACGAAAAAATAGTAATTGGAATCAGCACAGTTAGGTGCACCTCCACCTAAAAAAATGAGAAAATAATATTGAGAAATTAAAAATGGCCATGTTTTACATATTTTGAAATAACGACCCTCAATTGAACGTCAATTCAATTGACGCCTGAATGCGCGGTCGTCCATTTCCTTTGGGTTTTTATTATTTTGATTCACGACATTGTGAAAGTCGTCATTTCCATAATTAACGTCCCTTATCAAGTCGTCATTTTCATTGCTATATTTTGAGATTTCAAATCCGCCCGAAATTCGTATTAAATTCTGAATAGCGCCCCTCTCAAAGGCGTCAATTCGTTTCAAATTTCGGAAAGTCTGAATCCGTCTCGAAAGGCCTCCAGAATTGACGACGCCTCCGAGGGCGTCATTTTAAGAAACGACCGTCTATCCGGTCGTCAATTCTTGTTCAATTTCGAACTTCGGCAGAGCCTTCTTCTTTCCCCATTTTAAGTCCCTTTTCACTTGGGGAAGGGTTCCTATGACTTTCTAATATTGAGGGGACACTTGGGCAATGTTTATCTCATTCCAAATCCCACTAAAACATGTTTTCCTAATTTCCCTTGGAATTAAATCCGAATTTCACCCCTATAAATAGGACCCCTCTCTCCCTTGTGTAAAGAGGGAGATCAATCAATTCAAGAGGAGGTGCTGTTGGACCAAAGGCTCAAGGAGGAAGACTTCCATATACCTTAAAGCTTCATCCATGGAGTTCTTCTTCCTCCCTTGAAGATTTGGAGCCTCTTCATCCTTTGGAGCTTCTTCCTCCATGGAAGATCTTGAAAACCTCAATTGGAGAAACAAAACCAATAAGCCATTCTCTTCCCCTCTTCTTTTATTTCATTCACTTAGCATTACATGTTCATGCATCATGTCATACTTTTCTTATTTCTTTTCATCTTGATATTGAGATCTCCTTAGTGCAACTCTTGCACACCTCCCTATTTGCATATCATTCATCATATCTCCTATACCCTTTTGCATAGGGGTTTAAGGGCCAACACCTAATCAGGTGTGTCCTTATACATGATTTTCATGCTCATCTTTATTATGAATTTGATGCTACACTCACCTTGGTTCTAATTCCATATTTTTATTGGTTGTTGTCTTTGATCTTTGCAAGGGTAATCAACAAGAAGAACTCTCTTCATCGGCCGGCCGATCGGAAGAGAAGGAAAGCACTCACAATCTCCCCCGCATCCTTTTGAGGTATTTTTCGCGATCCCTCCCTTGTATTATTGATTATATCATTTGAGGCCCTCGCGTCTCTGGCGATCACATTCCCTTTAGCATCCTCGCATGCTCCCCTTTTCTCCCATTTTCCCTTCCTTTTCCCTTTAATTCTTCTTAGTTTTCCTTAAGTGGATTTTCTTATAATCTACAACCCGGGGACCGTCATGAATGTCGGAATTATCCCGTGGCTTGCAAGCAATTGTAATCGGGCTCTCATGCCCCCATATAAATACCTTTCATGGCATATAAGTCATGTAATCCAGTCAGGGAGCGGATCCCCATCCTCGTCGGATCCAGTCTCTCTGCCCCCAGTTATCCCTCTTGTGTTGCTGTTGCCGTGTCACTGTTGTACGGACTAAGCCCTCCAACATCGCGGCTCCCAGGGTCCCTGACTCTCTCTTCGGCAGTAGAAACAAAGGTATTCAGATTCAATCCGATGTAAAATAAACACCGGTGTCTTGCGACCGGTGGGGAAAGACGCCCAGTGCACGAATCCCCATAATCACCTGTGCACTCGAACCCGTGGAACCCCTTCTATCCACGTGTCACACAATCTCTCGAGCCACGTGCCACATCCTGGCGACGCTTCCCCGGTCAATCCTTGGTTCCATAGGTGATTGTCGAGAAATCGACTGGCACCCGCATTCCACCCAGCCATCCCTATCCCAGTCTCCCAGAATGATGAACCATACGCCATCCCTTCCAGCGCGTTCATATCATTCTCTTTGCCTTCTTATCAATACCCCCAGAATCCCCGCGTGCCCAGTCAACCTATCTCGGCCTTCGGTAAAAAGGCGAGTGTGCGCCCCCACCGTGAGGACAAAACGACAAGTGACTCCCCGCGCGCGTAAAACAAACATGGCACGCCCGGTGGGACGTCTCCTACCTTTCTTCTTTCTGCCGAAAAAGAAGAAAAAGAGTCACACCTGTCAAGTGTACGCCGTAATGCCCTCGCCTTTTCTTATCGGAGAGGAAGAGGAGGGCCCTTCGTCCAGAATGCAACATGCGGCCGGTCGTCATCAACCGACCAACCTGCACCAGCAACAGTAATAGCAACAAAAAACTGATGGCGATAGGGACCTACGGTCCAATCGCCATCGCCATCCACGCCGGGCACCTACAGTTGGCAACGCCAATCATGTTTGACAACGCTGCCTCGACTTTCGGCTCACCCTGATCCCGGGCGCCATTGCCTTGGCCGACAAGTAGCCCAGTCCGGCGACTGCCCATACCGGTAGCTGGCCCCTCTGCTCCTCCAACAATAGAGACCCATGCGGTCATTGACCCCTGGGTGCCCAGCTCTGCCAGCACCCGACACGGGCTTTCTGCCCCAGGTCCCCGGCTCCTCAGCACCTCACTCGGGCTTTCATCTCCGAGTCCTAGCCAAAGCCTGCCCCCAGCAGGGGTTTCCCACCCTGAGGTCAAGGCCTCCCAGTATCCTATTCCATCCTCTCGACCCGAGTCTCGGACGAGTCAACACTCAATACGGGCTTTCAACCCTGAGTTCGAGGCTCCCCAGCATCTGGCTCGGGTAGATGACCCCGGGTCTCATCAAGGTCGGTCCCTGATGCAGACTCTCTGCATCGGGCCCCTAGCCTCCTAGCTCTACGACGGGGTCTTTACCCCTACGATCCAGCAATGCCAACTCCCAGCAAAGGGTTTCCTCTTTGGGACAAGGCCACCTCAACACCCAACACGGGCGCCTAGCCCTGGGTCTCAGCTCCAGCAACACCCAACACGGGCGCCTGGCCCTGGGTCTCAGCTCCAACAACACCCAACATGGGCGCCTAGCCTTGGGTCTCAGCTCCAGCAACACCCAACACGGGCGTCTAGCCCTGGTTCTCAGCTCCAACAACACTCAAGACGGGCGCCTAGCCCTGGGTCTCAGTTCCAGCAACACCTAAGACGGGCGTCTAGCCCTGGGTCTTAGTTCCAGCAACACCCAAGACGGGCATCTAGCCCCGGGTCTCAGTTCTAGCAACACCCGAGATGGGCTTCCAACCCCGGGTCCCAACTACATCAACACCTAAGATGGGCTTTCCACCCTAGGTCTCAGCTACACCAATACCTAAGATGGGCGCTCTGCCCTGGGTCCCAGTATTCTCGCATCACCAGCACCCAAGACGGGCGTTCAGCCCCGGGTTCCAGCTCCAGCAATACCAAAAAAAAGGGGGCCATCCAGCTCTAGGAGTCAGCTCCAGCAGCACCCAAGGTGGGCATTCAGCCCCGGGTTCCAGCTCCATCAACACCCACGATGGGTCGCCTGCCCTGGGATCCAGTTCCATCAATACCCAAGACGGGTGTTCAGCCTGAGTCCTAGTTCCATCAACACCCAAGACGGGCGTTCAGCCCGGGTCCCAGTTCCATCAACACCCAAGATGGGCGTTCAGCCCCAGGTCCCAGTTCCATCAGCACCCGAGACGGGCCTCCAGCCCCAGGTTCTAGTTTCAACAACGCCCAAGATCGGCATCCAGTCCTGGGTTCTAGCATCATCGGCACTGGAGGCGGGCTTCTAGCCCGGAATCCCAGCGTCGTTAAGCACTCAATTTGGGTTTTTAGTCCCAGATCCCAGCTTCATTAGCTCCCAATATAGGCTTTTATCCTCGGGCACTAGCTTCGCCAACACCCAGTACGGGCGTCAAACTCTAGGTCACCATCCCTCTGACATCCTCAGTTCACAACATGGGTCACGAACCCGGAGATCTGGCAACAACTCCAACGACCTAAGTGAACACCAAGTTCCAGGCCGCCATTCTGTCGGCCCCAGCTCAGGCACTGCACTCCCGAGTCCCAACTACACCGACACTCACCAGAAATACCATGCTCCAGATAACCCCGAACCGGGTTCAGTCGGTCCACCACATTGGTGCTGAGTCAACCTCGGCCCTGCAAACAAAAAAAGGGTACCGTAGCCGCTGCAAAAATTGGTGACCCACCGCCGCCGCCCCTGCCTCCAGAAGACAAGACGAGACTCGAAGGAGCTGATGCACCAGTATCACACCGGGGGCAATCACCCCGGTCTAATATCTAGCCTTCCAAGCCCAAACAATGGGGGCAACTACAAGGAGGAGCGTACGTCCTCCCTCAGGTGAATATGGGTCATTAGAAAAGAGGCCCAACCCATTTGGGGGTCACGAGTCAAGAGATCTCTCCACTCACTAGAATGGCACCAAGCCCAAAATCTAGTAGAGCGGTTGTCGGCTCAAGATCTTACTATCTAGTGAAGCATCCGTCAGGGTAGACTCCAGCTCTCGATAGACTGGGGGAATCGACATCAACCAGCAACTCGGGAACTCACCTTGCCAACGTCAATCAATGACTCGTGGTGAATCCCGCAACACCCGCCCAGTAGCTCGAGAAGCTCCACCTGCATCGGTCAATGACTCATTGGAATCCCGGGCAACGCCAACTGATGACACCAGCAAAGTTCCATCGGGTCCCCACCGGTGGCTACCAGCAAACCCTGGCAGGAGGTCTCTCCTATCGGTATTTACCATGTCCCAAGGTGTAGCAATATCCAGGCAAACACTCAGTCCAAGCGCGGCTTCGACCATCATGTTCATCATGGCCGTGTCACCAGGACAGTAGTCAAAGTCCTAGCCATCTATAGCGAGGACCAGCCAGCCTTCGGATTCACCCTAAAGCTCCGAGCTACTCGGTGGAGGGTCGATCCACAGTCGCTTCTACAATAACAACAAGTCGTCGATGGCACAACCTATAGGCAACATCCCCTGACAGTGACAAGCTAAGGACGATAGCCGCAAGGCTCGTAGGTACCAAAAAAAAAAATAAGAAAGTGGGGGAAATATAGAGATGCCTCGGCGGACTTAGCCACTCTCTCCATAAGGAGGTGGTTGGGGGCAAAAAGGCCGCAAACCCAGTTGAGGTGAAAACTCGTAAGGGCACCTCAGATAAAATCGGGTTACCCCTCGGTGTGAAAACTCGTACGGGTGCACCGGAAAAAGCAAAAGGGGGCAGCTCTGGCAAAAACCCTAAAGGGCGGTGGAGCTGGTAAAGGGAAAAAGAAAAATGTCTCTTCCTCCCTAGGGACAGCCAACCACCGCACCCGAAATCCCTGACCGGTTCACCACAATAGTGGGTCAGCATACCTTCTTTTGGCTGTCACACCATAACGGTCGGCCTACACCCAGTTTTTGACCAATACACCATCATGGTAGGTCACCACCCAGCATCCAGGTCAATACACCATCACGGTCGACCTACCTATTTCCTCCCAGTCTCACAACATCCCCGTTGGCCACTACCCCCTTGACCTATATGCCGTTATGGCTGGTCAAGCCTCCACCTTGGTCGTCCTCCTTCACAGTCGACCTACACATACCCTTGACAAAACACCTCCACAGTCAATCCAACACCTGATCTCTGGCCAAAACACCACAATACTTGGCCTACACATCACCCGGTTCCTGATCGATACACCTTCTCATTCGGTTAAATCCCTAACCTTTGACCAATATGCCTCTTTGGTTGGCCTACGTTTACTCTTGGCCTATCACCACACAACCCAGAACCTCAGCCTTTACATCACCAAAGTCGATCCGCTCAAGCTTCAGTTCGAGCTCCAGCCGTAAGCTACACGGATCAGCCAGCCTGAAGGTCTACGTGAAGCCCCATATTGCTTGGCAACCAGCCAGGCCCCAGCGAGGAACTCCAGCACCAACACAATGGATCAACAGCAACGATCCCACCAGCAATGTCCTTCGACAGTAGCAAGCTAAGGACACCCAGCGCTAGTCACCAAACAGCTAAAAGGCTCTCAGGTAAACAAAAAAAAGAACAACAAAAAATGGGGTTAAAAATAGAGATATCCCGGCGGACTCAGTCGCCCTCTTTTTCAAAGAAGCGGCTGGGGGCAAAAAGGCCAGTAACCCAGTTGAGGTGAAAACTCGCAAGAGCACCTCAGGCAAAACTGGGTAACCCCTCGATGTGAAAACCTACAAAGGCACATCGAAAAAAGCAAAAGGGGGCTAGCTCTGGCGAAAATCGGAAGGGTGGCAGAGCTGGTAAAGAGAACAAAAACAAAATTTCTCTTCTCCCTCAGCTGGGGCAACCAGCTACCCACCTTCCAGCAATCATATCTGTCACGCCCTGACGCGGAATATCGAGGCTTGATGAGTCATACATTCGTGTCGATCAGAGCATGTATAATAGGGTCCAAACCACAAGAAGAGATAAGAAGAAAAGATAATTCTATTTCATCGAAATAAAGTTTTACAACATTCTTAAGCCTTAAGAGGCATAATACAACTTCCAAGTACATAATTCTAGCAAGAGCAACCGCTTATAAACTAAGGTAACTAAGGTAAACTTGATCCCTCATTCACTCTAGCCCATTCCCATGAGTTTGGGGTTCATCATCGGAATTACCTGCAATGTTAACCGGAAAACATAGGGTGAGTGAAACGCTCAGTAGGAATTTATACCTCTATACCATGCATCTTAAAGTAATTAACATTTTGGATAGTTATCGTGCTATCCCGGGAAACGTAAATAAAACATGGAACATGAATAGGAGATAGAGTAAAGAAATGCTAGTAATTGGAATCACAAGTAGACAAGATATCAAGAAATGAAGTTTAAGTAGAGATCATGTAGAAAGTAATTTCATGGAATTTGGCCATTTCATACAAGTATGTATAAGTCAAGTAATTCATGTATTCAAGCAATTAATTCACGAACTATGGAATGCCATAAATGAATCTAGCAAGTCAAGCACTTCGGTGCAATGCCACACCTAGTCAATCAACTCCCATGGGCACTAATATTTTCGGGCGCTCTCCCTAGGACCAGACCGGGCCCCATTAATGCCAGGCATTGGGGTTATGGATCATAGATGCCAAGTATATTTAGACATCCACGTAATATTTATGGCCAACGAATTTTAAGGTAAAGCTCTTCGAATAAGGTACAAAATTATCATTAAAGGATCAAGTGGTTGTAAGAGAAATCCCAGAAGGATTTAAGGCATAATGTTTAACGACATTAAGTCGATAAGGAATTGAATTTTTCGGACAAGGCATAATCAGCCTTTGCGAAAAACCTCGTAAAATGGGTTTAGATTGAGTTTTTCACAGTCGGGTGTTTTAGCTAGGACCCGAAGAATTACGGCCAGGTAAGAGGTGAGACAGTGGGAGGCTCCCCTCGTATACACGAGGTCCTAATTAATAAACCACTTGTCCAGTTAAAGCGTTTGCCCGTGGACCTCTTTCCTTAGACACCGTTCTTCCTTGGAAATCTTGCTGATTCCACGACTTGTCAGAAATAAAGAAACAACTTTAGCGGAAATTCTATTCCATCCTTCGCAATCGGAGCTTTACTAGACAACCGTGGAATTACGGCCAGGTAAGAGGTGGGACAGTGGGAGGCTCCCCTCGTATAATGAGGTCCTAATAAATAAACCACTTGTCCACTTAAAGTGTTTGCCCATGGACCTCTTTCCTTAGACACCGTTTCTCCCTTGGCAATCTAGTGATCTTCGACTTATCGAGAATACGATAACCACGGTAATACGGAAATCGTTAAACTTGTATTGATCAAGATTATGCAAGTAACCCATGCAATTTTTAAAGATGATATCTACTCCATTCAAAAGCTAGAAAGATAATAGAGTCATAGATGTCAAGGATAATTTGAAGATAACAAGAACTAGGAAGGAAGCTTAAGCTTATGGAATAGAATTCTTATCTTCTGTATCCTAATTTACTCATGTGTGGGACTCACATGATATGCAACAAGATATAATTTAAAATTTAAAAATTACAGATACAGTATGCTGGATGATATATTGGTTTAGATATCTCCTGAAAACATCGAGAAATGACGTGCAGAGATTAGCGAAAATCCCCTTTTTGGCGTGTTTATGATACCTCTTCAATATATTAGCTATAACATGCTTAATAAAAATTTGAGAAAATGGTACCAATGGAAAGAGCACTTGAAAACACACAAGATGACATGCTTTATTGAAGATTTAGCCTGAGAGACACCTACCTTTAATCGAATTGAAGAGGAAGGGAAAACTGGACAAAATGTTCAAGAGCTCCTTTTCTCCTCCAAATCACACCTCCAAATCTCCTCCAATCCTTCCTTCAACATAGCAAATGCCTCAAGGGTGATCAAAGGGTTTGAGATGGGCCTATTTATAAGAAAAGTCTGGCCAAAATAGTCAAGATTCCTCCCTTCCAAAATAAAACTTCTCCACTTTGAATGTAATGGTCAAAGAAGAAAATTCGAACTTCTCTTCTTAATCTAGCTTTAATTTGGTGTGAACACATTGGTGTGAACACATGAAAAAGTCTTAATTTGGTGTGAACACATGGGAAAAGTCTTAATTCAGTGTGAACACATGGGAAAAGTCTTAATTCGGTGTGAACATATGAGAAAAGTCTTAATTTCGTGTGAACACATAGGAAAACTCTTAATTCGGTGTAAACACATGGGAAAAGTTTTAATTTGGTGTGAACACATGGGAAAAGTCTTAATTTGATGTGAACACATGGGAAAAGTCTTAATTCGGTGTGAACACATGGGAAAAGTCATAATTTGGTGTGAACACATGGGAAAAATCTTAATTCGGTGTGAACACATGGGAAAAGTCTTAATTTGGTGTGAACACATGGGAAAAATGACTAATCCATAGTGGGCTATGATATAGGGTTTGAATTTTGTAATAATCTTTTAGAAATGAGATTAATTTAATCATAAAAAGGGGTATTAAACATGTGTTACGAATTTTAAGCCTATTTAACCCTTTTTAGCCCATTAGCCCATAATCTAATCCATTATGGGTTATCCAATGGCCCAATACTCAATCATAATCCATTCTAAGGGATTTAATTGGGTCTCCTATACTTTTTTTCGAAATGTAAAATATTTAATTTTATTTTTAATTTATTTCAAGAAAATTCAATCATCTAATTTATTTTGTATAATAACAATGTAATTTCATTATTCCTAATTATTATAATTATATAAATAAATTAAAATTTTTTAATTTATCCATTTATTTTGTTGGGTTTCTACATCCTCCCCTACTTAAAAGAATTTGGTCCTCCAAATTCACATCATGCAATTGTAATTCAAATAGAGTGCTTAAAATTCTAACCTCAGATTAAATCTGGATACTTCTTTTTGATTGATTCCTCCAATTCCCAAGTCGCTTCCTCGAATCCACGCTTGCTCCATTGGACTTTTACCATTGGTATAGCAATATTCCTTAGCTGGTGTAGCTTCCGATCAAATATCTTGATCGGTCTTTCTTCATATGACAGATTCTTCTGTAACTTCAAATCATCGAATTGAATCACATGCGAAGGATCATACACATATTTCCTCAACATGGATACATGGAATACGTTATGGACACTGGCCAATTGAGGAGGTAAAGCTAACTTATACGCCACTTCGCCGATTCTCTCTAGAATCTCGAAGGGGCCAATAAATCTTGGACTCAATTTTTCTTGCATACCGAACCTCTTGATTCCTCGTGTGGGTGAGATCTTCAAGAAGACATGCTCCCCCACTTGAAATTTGAGGTCTCTCCTTCGATTGTCAGCATAACTATTTTACCGTGATTGTGCAATTTTCAACCTTTCTCGGATCAACTGGATTTTGTGAGTTGTATCTTGAACAATATCAGGACCAATCAATCCTTTTTCTCCAATCTCGCTCCAGCATAGAAGTGATCTACAACTCCTGCCATACAGTGCTTCGAAAGATGCCATTTGTATGCTAGACTGATAGCTATTGTTATAAGCAAATTTAGTCAAAGGCAAGTGCTCATGCCAACTTCCGCCAAAATCTATCATATAAGCTCTCAACATATCTTCAATAATCTGATTCATCCTCTCGGTTTGTCCATCAGTTTAAGGGTGGAAAGCCATGCTAAAATTTAGTCTAGTACCCAAAGATGATTATAAACCCTTCCAGAAATGAGAGGTGAATCTCGGATCTCTATCCGAAATAATAGAAGCTGGGATACCATGCAGCCGCACCACCTCCTTAATGTATAATGCCGCTAGAACATCTACGGTCCATTTGGTCTTGATGGGTAAGAAGTGAGCGGACTTACTTAGTCGGTCCACAATTACCCATATAGCATCCAATTCACTTCGGGTCTTCGAAAATCCAACTATGAAATCCATGCCAATACTATCCCATTTTCACTCCGGTATTTCGAGAGGTTTTAGCTAACCAACCGGTTTAAGATGTTCGGTTTTGACTTGTTGGCAGACCAAATGTAATATCTCGGACCCTTTGGATCCCTCTTCTTGGGTCTCGGATCCACTTTCTCGGAGATTTTATTCTCATTTTGCCCGGGGTTATCTTTCGGACATCTTTCAGGTTCGGATCCGTGCGTTTCGGATCAGTTTCGAAGGTCCCAAAACTTGTTCTGTAGTTTCCCATGTTTTTCCCTGACAGGACCTACGAAACCCCGTAGCGGGTAAACTGAGTCATTCACCTACTCAGGGATGGTACCACAGCGATCAGCGCGTTCCAACGATCGCGGCGGTATATTTTCCTATTTTTCTGTATTTTTCAGAAAATCCAGATTTACTATATAACCCCATTTCTTTTCCTTTCTCTTTCTCTTTCCCTTTCTCTTTCTTCATCTTCCTTCTCTCCCGTGAGTGACCGCGCCCCCTTCTTCCCTCTCTCTTCCTCCAGTGTGACCACGATGGCACTCCCCTCCTGCTGCAGACGGCGGTGAGGCGACGACGTGGCGGCGACGGCGGCAGCGAGGCGATCGTGGCGGCGTGCGGCTCGTGGGATTTCTTGAAGGTTCGAGGGTTCTAAAAGCTTCTTCTTGGCGTTCGGCGGCGTTTCGGCGGACCTCTAGCTCCATTGAGGTAGGGAGATGAATCCCCATGCTCATCTCGTAGTCCCTCGTGATTTGTAGGTCGAGGAGAGGTCGAGATGGGCATTTTTGAGCCGGGTAGGGCAAAATCCATGTTTTGGGGGTTGTGTGTCGATCTACCGTTTCGTCGCGTTTCGGACCGATTCGAGGGCGTAGATGCATGCTAGGGGTTATAGGGGAGCTTCACCCTTGTTTTCCCCCTCATCCATGGATGATCGGGGCGTGGAACGAGTTTTTGGATCTCTTCCACCGGCCTGTTCTTGAGTTGGTTTGGCGGTCCTTCCAGAGATCGCCAGAGTCTTTGGCGACCTAGGGTAGGTGCGCCAGAGCCTGTGGCGGCCCAGGGTGGGAGCGCCACAGGGCACTGTTTTATCGGTAGGTCCCCATGTCGTCTGGCGGCTGCACGATAAACTGCCAGAAGGTGTGGCGGCCTAAGGTCAGACCGCCAGAGGGCGAGTTGACCATTGATTTTTGACCGTTGGGGATTTTTGGGGTGTGGCGGCCGAGGGTACTCCCGCCTCATCCCTGTGGCGGACCTAGTTAGGACCGCCATTTCTTTTGCAACCCAGAGTGTGGCGGCCCAATTTTGGACCGCTACAGTCCATGTGGCGGCCCAATCATGGACCGCTAGCCTCTGTGGCGGCCCAAAGTTGGACCGTCGGGGGTTTATGTCCAACCGAAATTATGCTTTGCCGATTCGAGTCCCGAGTTAGTGGATCTCGATCCACGTGCTGACCCGTGGTCTGACTGATGCCGGGCATCATGTGGGGGCCACACGTAAGGGTGCCATGGGATCCCGAGAGTTGGTGTTCTCGGCTCGTGTCACCGTGAGTCGGTGTCGGTACGAGGAGCGGCCCATGTACTCTATCCGGTTTAGACGTTGTTTTCCGTTGACTAGAGAGTCTACTCTTTTAGTGACCCTCCACTAGTCGTAGCCTTCCGACACACGAGTGGTCCCACCAGAGAGTGGTGGCGAGGCTACCCCGAGAGACGATTTTTAGACTGGTTTCCATAGGGCCCCACGTTTGATGCCAGAGTCCGGCTGAGGGGAAAACCAGTCAGAGGGCCAGACCTAGGACGTATGGTCTGTGTGTGCACACGTGGTTGGGGCTAGTGGACCCGCGCTGACGAGCGTGACCCCAGATAGTCACTTGTTATGTGGTGACTAGTACGGTTTCCCCGTTCCACCAAGGGTCGAGGGGGACACCCGAGGCGTGATTTAAGTCGTCAGTGGACACATCCGGCCTTGCTTCTAGTGGGTTGGTACTCCTGTCTTGTGTGGTAGCGACTCTTTGGATTTTGACGAGTTGTCTCAATTTTCATGCTGTGCGTTTGGTACTAGCCATCGTAGTAGCTTGTAGTTAATTTTTACGCAATTTCTCGGTTTACGAGGTGGGGACCGGATGATCCATACTGAGCCTTGTGTTTTGAGGCTCATTCCCTGTGTGTTTTTCGTGTTTCAGGTGAGACGCGGCTTCAAGGGAGTGCTTCAGAGGCTCCACGTGGTTCAGGTGCCCCGGGTTAGTTGCCAGTTGCCAGGCCAGGGTATGCCCCGTGTAGTTGTACTTTTCTCTTTGCACTATACTAGTTGTGGACTGCTGTTGTATTTTAGACTGATGTTATTGTATGGACCATGTAATTCAATTAATGTTATTTATTGCTTACTACTTAATTCATTTAACTGCATAACTCTGCAATTATTTTAGATTCTTGTGTATCTCCACACCATCCTTTCAACCCTTCCGAGTCTTCGGGCTCATGGGTGGCGGTTCGAGATTCGGGCTATCGGGCCTTCTCGGTGTTCGGATTTTGGGTCGTTACAGCTGGTATCAGAGTATGGTTGTGGATATATATGAGAATCGTAAATTGTTGCAGTGGTCCACTAGTCCACAATGGTGATGTACAGTTGGCACTGGCTTAGGGCATCGTGTGTTTTATTGATTTCACCGTTTATCGTGTCTTATGTCTATTTGTAGTTGGCGAGTATGGCGCCGAGGCGGAGGACTCGCTCTCAGTAGGGACAGTCGACAGAGGAGTAGGTGGAGCAGAGTAGAGTGCCACCAGTTACCACCCAGGCAGGGGATGCAGCGAGAGTTCCGGGGGCCGAGGATTTCTTTCAGAGTATGTTTCAGGCCATGGCTCACCAGTTTGGCGGTGATGCTGGCGAGGGCTCGTCGGTTATGGGTGGACCCAGTCGTGCTGTGAGGGACTTCTTGCAGTTTCACCCACCCCATTATGAGGGCCAGCCAGATCCCGATGTGGCCAGGAGATGGCTTGATGAGATGGAGAGAGTGTTCAGTTCCATGCGCTGTGCTAAGGAGGACATGGTGATGTTGGCCTATAACCAGTTGTAGGGTACGGCTCTAGATTGGTGGTCTTCAGAGTGGAAGACGTCCTTTCAGTCTCGACGCTCCAGGAGATCGTGTGGAAGGACTTCATTACGGTCTTTGAGCGTACTTACTACCCATCCTATGTTGGTACGCAGAAGATGCGTCAGCTTTTGGAGCTGGTTCAGCGCGACATGTCAGTGTTGCAGTACAGGGCTCGATTTATGGAGTTAGGCTATTATGCTCCCCATATCATGGAGCATGAGGGAGTGAAGATAGAGCAGTTCGTGTAGAGTTTGAGGCAGGAGCTGAGGCACCTTTTGATGGTGAACGCCACTACTGATTTGGAGACAACGTCTCATGTGGCGGCATCTTTGGAGCTGGATATGTAGAAGGTCCGAGGATAGGGTGGCCAGGGGCAGTCCCAGTCAGGCCGTAGTGAGCACACGGCTACCCAACAGCAGTGTACTTTCCAGCACGTGATGGGTAGTTCGGGAGCATCAACACCGGCAGCGTCAACAGCAGGATTTGCGTCTTTTGGCTCCAAGGTCAAGAAGTTTCTCAAGAAGGGTTTCTATAAGAAGCGCAAGGATCAGAGACAGGCATCTACTGGCAGTGTATAGCAGCTGATTCCTTTTTAGCGTCAGGGATCAGTGGGTGGATCGAGGGGACCGTGTCCCCGGTGTGGCGTGTCGCATCCAGGCAGGCAGTGCACGGCGCTGGAGATTTGTTTCAGGTGTGACCAGCCAGGGCATATGGAGCATGACTGTCCCCAGAGGCCGCAACAACAGTAGTTCCCTCAGCAGCAGCACCCCCAGCAGTAGAGACAACAATAGCAGCAGAGGCAGCAGGGGCAGTATCCGCCACTACCCAGGTCAGCGAGTGTGGGAGGCAAGTAGAGATCTCGAGGCCAGATTACACACATGATCAGGGCAAAGGCAGTGGCGTCACAGCTCGTGGATGGTACCGTTCAGATTTTGGGTTGTACGGCTCGAGTTTTGTTTGATTCTAGCACGTCTCATTCGTTTATTTCGGAGGATTTCACGCTGAGTGTTGAGGAGCCGGTGACCCAGTTGTCCTATGATTTGGCAGTGGAGTTACCTTCTGGTGATTTTATGATCACTCCGTATTGTTTCGATGAGGTTCCGGTGTGGGTTGAAGGGCGGAGTTTGCCGACCAGGCTTTATGCGTTGCCACTTCAGGACTTTGATGTGATTTTGGACATGGATTGGCTCGAGGCACATCATGCTTTGGTGGATTGTGGCTCGAAGAGGGTTTATTTTCGGCGGCTTCGTGGACCCACCTTCTATTTCCAAGGTATTAGGTCTTCCTCTTCCGCTTTCTTATTTTGGCTATTAAGGCTTGTCATTTGCTTGATGCGGGTTGTCAGGGTTTTCTCGCTTCTGTGGTCGTGGTGGACCAGTTGGAGCCGGATGTGGAGAACATTCCGGTGGTGTGCGAGTTTCCTGATGTTTTTCCCGAGGACCTACATGGATTGCCTCCACAGCGGGAGATTGATTTTGTGATCGAGATTGTGCATGGTACGGGACCTTTGTCGAAGGCTCCTTACCGTATGGCTCTCGCTGAGTTGAGAGAGTTGAGGGCGCAGTTCCAGGAGTTGCTGGCCAAGGGGTACATTCGTCCTAGCTTTTCCCCTTGGGGTGCACAAGTGTTGTTCGTGAAGAAGAAGGATGGTAGTTTGAGGTTGTGCATTGATTACCGACAGCTGAACGAGGTGACCGTTAAGAACAAGTATATGTTGCCACGGATTGATGACTTGTTCGACCAACTTCTGTCTGCTCGAGTGTTCTCGTGGATTGGTTTGCGGTCCGGTTATTATCAGTTAGAGATTCGAGAGTCTGACATAGAGAAGACTGTGTTCAGCTCGAGATACGGGCATTATGAGTTTTTGGCGATGCAGTTTGGGCTCACTAATGCCCCTGCAGCGTTTATGGATTTAATGCAGAGGGTGTTTCGTCCTTACTTGGACCAGTTCGTGGTCGTGTTTGTGGATGACATCCTTGTTTATTCGCAGTCTGTAGATGAGCATGCGTATCATTTGAGGGTTTTGTTGCAGACTTTACGAGATCACCAGTTGTATGCTATGCTCGACAAGTGTGAGTTTTGGCTTCGCGAGGTGCACTTTTTGGGGCATGTGATTTCTGGTGATGGTAATTCCGTGGATCCAGCCAAGGTCGAGGCAGTGATGCAGTGGCCGAGGCTAAGGTCCGTGACGGAGATTCGAAGTTTCTTGGGGCTTGTAGGCTATTATAAGAGGTTCATTCAGGATTTTACTCGTGTTGCAGCCCCAATGACCAGGCTTACGCGGAAGGATGTGTTGTTTGTCTAGACTGGTGAGTGTGAGTAGAGCTTTATGGAGCTTAGGAGGTTGCTCACATCGGCACCAGTGTTGGTGTTACCTTCTGGATTGGGAGATTTTGTGGTGTGTACAGATGCTTCCGGGGTCGGGTTGGGTGCTGTGCTGATGCAGCACGGTAGAGTGGTGGCTTATGCATCTCGGTAGCTAAAGCCTCATGAGGAGAACTTTCCCATTTATGATCTTGAGTTAGCGGCTGTGATCTTTGCATTAAAGATTTGGAGGCATTATCTATACGGCGAGAAGTTCAAGGTGTTCACAGACCATCAGAGTTTGAGGTATGTGTTCACTCAGAAGGACCTCAACCTCAGGCAGAGGCGATGGATGGAGTATATGAAGGATTATGACTTCACCCTGTCTTATCAGCCGGGTAGGATGAATGTCATTACCGATGCCTTGAGTAGGAATGTCATTGTCAGCACCATGATGATGAGGAGTGGAGGCTCTGAGAACAGGTGCCGGTCGTGACATTTAGGCTTAAGGTTCCCCAGGAGCCGGGGTCATCTGTTCTTGCGAGCTTGACTGTCACGCCTGTGATTTGTCGCCAGGTGACAGATGCTCAGCGTGCAGACCCTGAGTTGCCTCGAATTTTCATTTTGGCTGATGTGGGCTTCGGCGAGGATGGAGCTGTGAGATTCCATGGTAGGCTGTACGTCCCAGCCGAGGAGCAGGTGAGGCATGCGGTGTTACGGGAGGTTCATGGGAGTCGGTACACTGTGCACCCGGGTGCGACAAAGATGTATCGGAACTTGAAGAGGCAGTTTTGGTGGCCTGGCATGAAGAGAGATATTTCAAAGTATGTGGCCCGATGCCTGACCTATTAGCAGGTGAAGGCGGAACATCAGTGACCAAGAGGTACTCTTCAGCCTTTGGAGGTTCCCGCATAGAAATGGGACCACGTGACCACGGATTTTATGGTGGAATTGCCGAGGACTCCGAGCGGGCAAGATAGTATTTGGTTGCTAGTGGATAGGTTGACGAAAGTGGCTCGGTTGTTACCGATCAAAGTCAGTTGGAGTGTGTCCAAGTTGGCTCATCTCTATGTGGAGCGGATCGTACCTTTGCATGGAATCCCCATTTCCATTGTGTTAGATAGAGATCCGCGTTTCACTTCTGGATTCTGGAGGAGTTTCCAGCGAGCTCTTGGCACGGAGTTGGCGTTTAGCTTAGCGTATCATCCTCAGTCAGATGGTCAGTTAGAGAGGACCATTCAGACGTTGGAGGATATGATGAGATCATGTTGCCTGGAATGGCAAGGAAGTTGGATTCACCATCTACCGTTGGTGGAGTTTGCCTACAACAACGGCTATCATTCGAGCATTGGGATGGCTCCTTATGAGGCGTTGTACGGGTGACCATGTCGGACTCCGCTCGATTGGTCTGAGGTTGGTGAGCGTGTTGTGACGGGGCCGGAGCTGGTGTAGCAGTGCATTGATGTGGTGCATCTGGTCCGTCAGAACATGTTGGCGGTGCAGAGTCGGCAGAAGAGTTATGTCGATTGGAGAAGGCACCACTCTGTTTTACAGTCGGTGACCATGTATTTCTGAGGGTTTCTCCCATGAAGGGAGTGATTCGGTTTGGACAGCGTGGGAAGATGAGTCCCCGCTATGTTGGTCCTTTCCTCATCCTGGAGCGCATCGACGAGGTTACTTATCGGTTGCAGCTACCTCCTGAGTTTGCAGCGGTGCATGATGTGTTCCATGTCTTGATGTTGAGGAAGTATATGCCTGATGTTTCTCATGTGTTGGAGGATTCGGTTTGGCCCGAGGTGACTCCCGATCTGTCTCTACCGGAGTTCCCTATCCGTATTGAGGATCGGCGAGAGCAACACCTACGGAACAAGGTTATCCCTCTGGTTAAGGTGGTGTGGCAGCGGCACTCTGGTGGTGAGGCTTCTTGGGAGCGTGAGGATGAGATGCGTCAGCAGTTCCCCTATTTATTCAAGTGAGTACCCTTTTTCTTCTCCTGTGCTTTGTTTTAAATTTCGAGGATAAAATTTGTATAAGGGGGGAGGACTGTAATATCCCGGACCCTTCAGATCTCTCTTCTTCTGTCTCAGATCCAGTTTCTCGGAGATTTTGTTCTCATTTTGCCCGGGGTTATATTTCGGACATCTTTCGGGTTCGGATCCATGCGTTTCGGAGGTCCCAGAATGTGTTCTGCGATTTCCCGTATTTTTCCCTGACAGGACCTACGAAACCCCGTAGCGGGTAAACCGAGTCGTTCACCTACTCAGGGATGGTACCACAGCGATCGCGCGTTCCAACGATCACGGTGGTATATTTTCCTACTTTTTATATTTTTTAGAAAATCCAAATTTTCTATATAACCCCATTTCTTTTTCCTTTTTCTTTCTCTCTCTTTCTTCCTCTTCCTTCTCTCCCGTGAGCGACCGCGCCCCCTTCTTCCCTCTCTCTTCCTCCGGCGTGACCACGATGGCACTCCCTTGCAACTGCAGACGGTGGTGAGGCGACGAGGCGACGACGGCGGCGGCGAGGCGATCGTGGCGGCATGCGGCTCGTGGGATTTCGTGAAGGTTCGAGGGTTCTAAAAGCTTCTTCTTTGCATTCGGCGGCATTTCGGCGGAGCTCTAGCTCCATTGAGGTAGGGAGACGAATCCCCATGCTCATCCCGTCGTCTCCTGCGATTTGTAGGCCGAGGAGAGGTCGAGAGGGGCGTTTTTGAGCTGGGTAGGGCAAAATCCATGTTTTGGGGGCTGTGTGCTGATCTACCATTTCATCACGTTTCGGACCGATTCGAGGGCGTAGATGCATGCTAGGGGTTATAGGAGAGCTTCCTCCTTGTTTTCCCCCTCATCCGTGGATGAACGAGGCGTGGAACGAGTTTTTCGATCTCTTCCCGCCGGCCCGTTCTTGGGTTGGTTTGACGGTCCTTCCATAGACCACCAGAGTCTTTGGCGGCCCAGGGTAGGTGCGCCAGAGCCAGTGGCAGCTCAGGGTGGGAGCACCACAGGGCACTATTTTATCGGTAGGTCCCCATGTCGTCTGGCGGCTGCACGATAAACCGCCAGAAGGTGTGGCGGCCTAAGGTCAGACCGCCAGAGGGCGAGTTGACCGTTGATTTTCGACGGTTGGTTTTCGACCGTTGGGGATTTTTGGGGTGTGGCGGCCGAGGGTACGCCCACCTTATCCCTGTGGCGGACCTAGTTAGGACCGCTATTTCTTTCGCAACCCAGAGTGTGGCGGCCCAATGTTGGACCGCTACAGTCCATGTGGCGGCCCAATCATGGACCGCTAGCCTCTGTGGCGGCCCAAAGTTGGACCGCCAGGGGTTTATGTCCAACCGGAATTATGCTTTACCGATTCGAGTCCTGGGTTTGTGGATCTCGATCTGCGTGCTGACCCATGGTCTGACTGATGCCGGGCATCATGTGGGGGCCATACGTGAGGGTGCCGTGGGATCCCAGGAGTTGGTGTTCTCAGCTCGTGACACCGTGAGTCGGTGTCGGTATGAGGAGCGGCGCTTGTACTCTGTCCGGTTTAGATGTTGTTTTCTGTTGACTAGAGAGTCTACTCTTTCAGTGACCCTCCACTAGTCGTAGCCTTCCGACACGCGAGTGGTCCCACCAGAGAGTGGTGGCAAGGCTACCCTGAGAGACGATTTTTAGACTGGTTTCCGTAGGGCCCCACGTTTGACGCCAGAGTCCGGCTGAGGGGAAAATTAGTCAGAGGGCCAGACCTAGGACATGTGGTCTGTGTGTGCACACGTGGCTGGGGGCAGTGGACCCGCGCTGACGAGCGCGACCCCAGCTAGTCACTTGTTATGTGGTTACTAGTACGGTGTCCCCGTTCCACCAGGGGTCGAGGGGGACACCCGAGGCGTGGTTTAAGTCTTAAGTGGACACATCCAGCCTTGCTTCTAGTGGGTTGGTACTCCTGTCTTATGTGGTAGCGACTCTTTGGCTTTTGACGAGTTGTCTCAATTTTCGTGCTGTGCATTCGGTACTAGCCGTCGTAGTAGCTTATAGTTACTTTCTGCACAGTTTCTCGATTTGCGAGGTGGGGACCAGATGATCCCTACTGAGCCTTGTGTTTTGAGGCTCATTCCCTGCGTGTTTTTTGTGTTTCAGGTGAGACGCGGCTTCAGGGGAGCGCTTCAGAGGCTCTACGTGGTTCAGGTGACCCGGGTTAGTTGCCAGGCCGGGGTATGCCCTATGTAGTTGTACTTTTCTCTTTGGACTATACTAGTTGTGGACTGCTGTTATATTTTAGACTGCTATTATTTTGTGGACCATGTAATTCAATTAATGTTATTTATTGCTTCCTGCTTAATTCATTTAACTGCGTAACTCTGTGATTATTTTAGATTCTTGGGTATCTCCACACCATCCTTTCAACCCTTCTGAGTCTTCGGGTTCGTGGGTGGCGGTTCGAGATTCGGGCTATCGGGCCTTCCCAGTGTTCGAATTTCAGGTCGTTACACCAAACATCGACTCACAAACTCGGCTACCTCTCTTTTCATGTTAGGCCACCAAAAAATTCTTTTAAGATCTTGGTACATTTTTATGGCACCAGGATGTATAGTGTACCTCGATCGATGTGCTTCTTCCAAGATTTTATCCTTAATAGTAGAACAATCAGGCACATAGGTTCTTCCTCGGAATAGTAACCTTCCATCATCTGCCAAAAGAAAATACGGTCGTTGATTTAATTTCTCTTTGATTTCAATAATCAACGGATCATCATCTTGCAGCTCTTTAATTTCTGAGAGTAACTTGGGTTGGAGTCTAATATTGGCAATCAAGACTCCATCTTCCTTTTCCTCCATATTGAGATCAAGGTTTGCCATTTTCTCCTATAAATGCAATTCTTTAATCATTAAGCTTGATAATAATGCCATCAGTTTCTGGCTAAGAGCATCAGCTACGGCATTGCCTTTTCCTGGGTGGTATTATATAGAGAAATCAAAATCTTTCAAATACTCCAGCCACCTTCTTTGTCTCATATTGAGTTCTTTTTGACAGAATAAGTACTTGAGACTCTTGTGGTCAGAATACACAATAAAGACTTCGCCATAGAGATAATGCCGCCAGATCTTCAAAGTAAAGACCACAGTCGCTAGCTCTAAGTCAAGCACAGAATAATTCTCCTCATGTTTTTTCAACTGCCTTGAGGAATAGGCGATCACCTTGCCATGTTGCATCAATACATAGCCTAGGCCAATTCCAGATGCATCAGCATAAACCTCGAATCCTCCTCCTTCAGTAGGCAATGTGAGTATAGGGGCAGTAGTTAGACAATCTTTCAAAGTCTGGAAGCTTTTCTCACATTCCTCGGACCATATATAAGGATTCTCCTTGCTTGTCAATCTTGCCAAAGATACGATGATCTTGGAGAAATCCTTAATAAATCTTCTATAATATCCAGCCAATCCCAAGAAGCTTCGAATTTCCATCACACTAGTAGGTCTTTCTCAGTTTTTCACGGCCTCAACCTTTGAAGGATCGATTGCAATACCATCCCGGGATATTATGTGACCTAGAAAAGAAACTTCTTCTAGCCAGAAATCACACTTACTAAGCTTAGCGTAAAGTTTGTGATCTCTTAATAACTATAGGGATTTCTTGATGTTGGGTTCGTGACGCTCCCTCTTTGTCTTTGAAAATGGTTTTGGTGATAACAATATATTGTGTGTGAGTATTGTGGAAAATACTCATTGATCATTTTGGTGTTATGGACCTCATTGTTGACATCTTCATTTGTAGGTATTAAATGATTGGTGTTTTCATGAGCATATCTTCTTGGTTCTTACTTTGCTGTTCAGCTGGTCTTTTAATTGATAAGTCATGGGTTGTTCATGCAGAAATTGATTTAAGCTTGGTTGTGACTCATGCACCTTTTCCTTTGTTTGTGGTTTTAACAAGATAAAATATCTGGATTTGTGTTTACTCATATTGCTTGTGAATGAGTTAAGTTCAGATTTGTTTTGATTGTGCTTAAATTAATTGGACTGAACTTCATTATTTTGATCTGAAATGTGATTTGGAATTGGGTGTTTCATGTTTAGAAATGATTCATCACTTGATTTTCTGAAATGTGAAACTCACCTGGATGTATGGCTGCATCTTGATATATTTGGAAATGTGAGGTTGTGGAATGAATTAATTGAAATGAACTTTGAATTTTGGATTGATCATGACAGTCCTGGCGTGTAATAGAACTCATGATTAGCTTGCTTAAATCTAATTGATTTGTGAGGGCTGTGAAGGTTCAGCTTGCTTGGACTTGTGCATTTATCTGCATTACTTGAAGATTGACTTGAGTGATTTGCTTTCACCTAGTGCAGGTTCACATTGCCTTCAAACCAATGATCCATGGTAAGATTTCATTTCTGAATATGATTTATAGTTTCCATGGATGTGTTGGAAGTATTTTTCATGAACTGGGTTGTTCTTGTAATTCCATGCATGATCAATTCCTTGATATGTGAGCATGTGCTTTAAATGGGTTGGAGGTGATTGAATCATCTCTATATATGGTTGCTATACCAAGTTATTAACTTGCAGGTTGGATACAAGAAAGTGACTCCATTATGAGCATTGATTTAAGATTGATTTGAATTTGGGTTTCTACGAATTTCAAGTTCAAGATTTTCTAGTCCCATGGTGAAAATGATGCTTGAATGAATTTCACTTTCTTATTCGTTAGTGTTGTTTCATTCGTTGAGATTAAGGAGTTTAATCTTTTGAAAATATCATGTTTCTGGTTATTCAAGGATTGGGGTGACCCCAAGGGTGAACCCATGCTTGTTCAATGCACCTTGTTTCATTTTGTTAAGTCTGTGGTCATGGGTCGACCCCAAGGGTCGACCCCTGGGAGTTATTTCTTTTTAAACCCGCATGGGTTCCTCACTGGCTGTCGCAAGGGGCGACCCCAAGGGTCGACCCCAAGGTGTTTCTTTCTCAAAACCCCACGGGTCTAGGCTTGGCTGTCACGTGGGTCTGCATCGACTGTGTTTACATCTTAAGAACTTGCACCGACCCTTTCATACCATAGCCTACACAATTTTTGCATCGACCTTGCATTTGCATTTACTTGTGCACAGCTAAAACCTTGCACTGACCCCTTGTGTGCACCGACCCTATAGAAGTGCACTAACTTCCGTCTTTGTGTTACACAAGTGGTCATATTTGCACCGACCTTCCCCTGCTTGATGAAAGAGTGCACCGACCCTGTTATACAACACTTGCACCGACCTGCTCTTTGGGTCTTACATAGAGTGCACCGACTTGCTCTTGTCTGCACTGACTGTCTCTAGCAGTTGTTAATAGTTTGCACCGACTTTGGCATTTTCACTTTTGTTCATATGTGCATCTATCTAAAACTCTGCACCGACCTTAGCTACTAAATCTTTGCACCGACCTTGTGATATATGCACATGTCTATGCTACACAATGTGCACAGACTTATCTTTATGCTTTACACATTGTGCACCAACTTTTGTTTTTGTGTTTTACATAATGTGCACCAACGACTTTGGGCTTTTAATTGTGATAATGTTTTTAGGCTGATTAGTGTTAACTTGTCCCTGGGCGTCTGGAAACGGGTTTACGGGTTTTGTACCGAAACCCACGTTTCATGATCCATTTGGTTTGGTCTTTTACCATATTACCCTTAGGGTTTCTCCCATCTATTGGGTGTGTTTTTAAAGGGTTTTTGAGAAGGGCTTTTGTGGTCTTTAGTTCTATATCCCTGCCCTATTTATATCCTGCGATCTCCATCGTAGGAGATCAATCCCCTGAGCTTATTGTTATATACTTTCTCGCTGGAGAAGAAGAACGTGGAGAAGGTGTTGCGCACCTTGAAGGAGAGGGAAGAAAAAGGAGACTATCTTCAACGAGAAAACATGTCGACCTGATTCAGTCTGGAGTGCGGTAGCTCAAGATTCCTCTTGGGCGTCTCCATCAGTTCTGGACGGCTTCCTCTCCGTGATCGGGCATTCCCAACGCACCCATTCATCCCATCTACGAGCTTTCACTATGGATCTAAGGGGGATTCCTAGATCCTTCATTTCCATCCTTTATATTTGAGCATAGATTTATATTTGGGTGTTTATTATATATCCTTCTGTTGATCAAACTATGAATATCATTGTGTGTGTAGGCGGAGCTGCGTCTCCGTGTGGTTTTAGTGTCCGGAGTGTGTTCCCCGACATTGTGTGTGTGTGTGTGCTGCAGTGGCAGCGTTTTGGGGCATGTCCCCGTGTGTGTATTGCTGCGGAAGCAACGTGTGTGTGGTTGGGGTTCGTCCCCGTGTTGCTACTTCGGTAGCGTGTTAGTGAAGCCTCACCGGGTTCGGTGAGGGGTGGACGTAGGGAGCCTGTCGTGGTCCCGAACCACCTAAAAATCTTTGTGTCGTTTATGATTGCCTGTGTGATTGTCCATTTCATCTATCTCCCTTCACAGATCCATTATATATATTTTTATTCACGACACCTCCACACATTGCTACCTCCGTTATCTGTGTTTAGCTTGAATTTAATCATTTTTGCATTGTCAAACCGTGTGAGATCAGGAAGATCAAGAGTACATTTTAAATCTCACTTAAGCTTGGGCTTTTAACGTGGTTAACTCTAATCCCGCTGTGTTTAGTTCAGAAAGTTTTTAAAATCCACCATCTCGACAAGGGGACAATTCAACCCCCCTTCTTGTCCGCCATCTACTCAAGGCCAACAATTGGTATCAGAGCCTCGTCTCTGATTTTTTAGTCGACCTTGCGGTCGTAGAGTAAAGATCTTTTCCATGATGGCTAGTGTGAATTGTATTCCTGTCTTTAATGGTTTTGATTATACATTATGGCTAGGAAAATTTTGTGTTTGGATTACTAGCATTAATCCAAAGCTTATGAGCTTAATGACTCATGGTCCTCATGTGTTACCCAAAAATGAGTTGAGATGGACCGATGAGGATAAGAGAAAGAATTCTGATAATTTGTTTGCTTTGAATGCTCTTAAGGCAGTAGTAAACTTTAACAAATTTCATTTGTTTCCAACTGTAGATCTGCCAAAGAGATTTGGGATGGGCTAAGCGAAGCCCAAGAAGAAAGCTGGAAGAGTGATTACCTCGTGGCAAACAAAGAAAATGAGTGCCAAAGCGAGAAAAATTCCAAGGTAAATTCTAACTCTGATTCCGAGGAAGAGGATGAACTTAGCTATGATGAGTTAATGGATGCTTACGATGAACTAGTTGATAGATACAAAGCATTAAAATCTGAAAATAGAAAAATGAAAAAGAAACTTGATGATGTTTCACATGTTAACTCTCCATGTGCTAAGTGCCTTGAAATTGATAATGCTTGTGATGTTAATTCTTCATGTGAAAAATGTTCTGAGCTTAGGAACTTGAATGAAAGCTTGTTGCATGATGTTGATGCGCATAAAGAAACTATTTCAATTATGAAAGCTGAGAATGAATCTTTATTGGGAAAGCTTTCAGAACTTCAACATACGGGAGAGGATAATGAGAATCTGAAAGAATTGAATAGTGCTATGTCAGAAAGATTGCTTGTCCTTGAAAAGGAAAAATGTGTGTCTGTTGACAAATATGAATGGTTAAGGGAGCTAAGACATGAAATAGAAAGTTTTAAGAACATGAATGATAAATTTGAATGCAATGAAATCATGAATAAAATGGTTGATGAAAATGTGAGTTTTCAAATGAAAGAACTTGAACACACTTCCATGAACGGAAACTCATTTGAAAAACTCCAAAACGAAAATAGTGCTCGGTTAATTCAAATTTCCTTGCTTGAAGACAGATTGAAAAGTCTTGAAAAGGTTGAGAAAGGAAAATATGTGACCGTCGCTGATAGTGACAAATTGCATGATGTTGAACAAGAAATTGGATGTCACAAGAGTGTTAATTTCTTGTTAAATGAAAAAAATGCTTCATGTGAAGAAGAGCTTGCTAATTGTGAATTGCACATTTCATCATTGAAAAATGAAATCAAAATTTTGAATAAGTCTTTGTGTTTGTGTGATAAGGAAAATGAGAAACAGAAAAATGTTGTTGATTGCTCATGCATGCATGAAAAATCCCCAAAGTCAAACATGTTCATTCACCAAGAAAAAGAAGGAATGCCTTTTGTGACTATTGTGGCAAATTTGGTCACGAAATGTATGATTACTTTTTGATGAAAATTGATGATGATGTGGCCTTGAAATCTAGAATGAAAAGTGATACTGATTCCAAAGATCATTTGAGACCCACAACAAAAAACCCCAACACTCATTGTTAATATTGTGGGTTACATGGCCATATTTTTGAAAATTATTTCACAAAGAAAAATGATGATAAATGGTTTCTCAAAAAGAATTTTTCATGTCATTATTGTGGTGAGCTTGGATACATCATGGATAATTGCTCTCTAATGAAAAATGATAAAAATTGGTCCATGAAAAGAAAAACTTCTCATTGCTTTTACTGTGGTCTGAATGGACACTCAATGGATAATTGTATCATAATGAGGGCCGATGATGAATGGTATGAGAGGAAAAATAAAAAGAAAATATTTGGTTATGTTAGAACTAACCCCTCGGGACCCAAGATGACTTGGGTACTCAAATGTTGAAAATGAGAATCTATTTTGTAGGGGCACCTTGAGGTCAAGGAAAGTCAATAAATAAAGGACTCTCAAGGCGAGAAAGAAAAATGGTTTGGTTTTGAAAGTCATCTTATTCAGGTTCATTTTGAAAAACTCTGAAAAGGTAAAAATTATGTGTGAAGGAAAATGTTTACAATGTTGGTTCACTGATTTTGGTATCTTTTGAAATGCTGAGATCTTTTGAATTTGATGAATAGTTATCATGAATGCTTCTCTTTGCACATCCTGTGAAAAATCTTAGTTTTTGAATGCTTAACAGTGCACATATGTAGTTTTTCATACACATCTTCTCTTTTACTTTGCAAATAAAAATTTGATTTTGAATGCTTTACACTATGCATAAAGTCTTTCATACTTTTGATCACTTTTTGTAAATAACAATTCACTTGTGCATATATAGAACATATACTTAGCTACATGATACTCATTGCACATATCATACACATCTTTGCATACTTGTGAATAGGAATAATTTTTCAATCATCTTTTTAAGTTACATGCATATACTTACATATCATTGCATACTTCTGTGCTTGAATGCCATGATTATTCGGTATATAAAATGGTGTTAGTGGAAGGTTGGATTTTGTTCAGCTGGAAGCTTTCACTACGCGTGAGATGGTCTTCGGACCTACGTTCTCCGCCAAGTACCGATAATAAATCTGCTTGAAGTCATTAGAAAATCTCTGGTTGAATGCATGTATATACTTTATACAACCACTTTTTGACTCCTTCTATGACTCATCCCTTGGTAAATGAAATTGTATTGATTTAGACATGTTTGCTACATGGCATATATTAAGGGGGAGATTTTTTTTATAACCGTGCATACATTTAGGGGGGGACATTAATGTGAGAAAGCTAATTCATCTTTTACATTCAATACAACCACCTACACAAAATGCACCTTTTTGAGATAATGATTCAATCTAATAAGGTTTACTATTTTCTACTCTACACTTTAGAGGGATATTGATTCTCTACATAGAAATCACATGTCTCGTGAGAAAAAAGTTATTTACCCCTTCAAAAGATTGTATAAGTGAAATGTGGATCCAGTAGCCGGGAATCCCCCCTGAAATAGAGAAGGAAACTCGCGTCGAAAGGAGAAACTAATCCATATGAAAATAAGTGTAATTTGCCACTAAGTAGCCGGGAAGTGCCCCTGAGACAAAGGGTACAACTCATGCCGAAAAGTGACAATATCCACGGTTAAGATAATCGACGAAACTAAGTAACCGGGAAGTGTCCCTGAGACAAAGGATACAACTCGTATCAAAAGGTTAGTCACACCATTTTTAGTAATTAAAAAATTGGGGTCATACGTAGCTACCAATATTCGAGCATTGTGTATGAAAGTGTATGGATGATAAGTTCTTTTTAGTGTTCTTTAGAAAATCTGATTTTCCATATTGACTTGAACTTCATTGCTCAATCTTCACATATGCACCTTGGGTTTGATTGTTTGAATGTCCTTTATGAATCAGTCATCTTTCATAGTTAATGTAGTACTTTATTTATGTAAGCACGACCTTCTTAGTATTGTTCATGCACATCATGTTCGATAATCGATTGCATCATCCTTACACCCGTCCCGAAGGGACTTGCATGAGTCTATATCTTGTTATGCATGCTTGAGTGCTTGGTCTGTATTAATCATATCATATTTCATTCTATAGTTTGCATCTATAGGTTATACTTGTAAATAACAGGTTAAATAACCCATTGTCAGTTGGTTTTTGTTCTTGATAATTGGGAAGAATAATGTGCTTTTTCAGCATAATCCACTCTGTACATAACTTAGTTTTACATTCTGCATATAGTTTCTTCATACTCTTGTGCATAGTTCGATCATACATACTGCATATAGTTCAAAAATTGTGCATTTGGTTTTTCCTTCAAATACTTTCCTTTAATGGTGGGTTCTTTGCTCATCGTGCACTATTCTATCTCATTTCATATCTGATTGTTCCTCTAAACTCCCACTTTTTGATAATGCCAAAGGGGGAGAGAATTTTGAGGTGGCCACAATATATTGTCATCATCAAAAAGGGGGAGATTGTTGGGTTCGTGGCGCTCCCTCTTTGTCTTTGATAATGATTTTGATGATAACAATATATTGTGTGTGAGTATTGTGGAAAATACTCATTGATCATTTTGGTGTTATGGAGCTCATTGTTGACATCTTGATTTGTAGGTATTAAATGATTGGTGTTTTCATGAGCATATCTTCTTGGTTCTTGCTTTGCTATTCAGCTGGTCTTTTAATTGATAAGTCATGGGTTGTTCATGCAGAAATTGATTTAAGCTTGGTTGTGACTCATGCACCTTTTCCTATGTTTGTGGTTTGAACATGATAAAATATCTGGATTTGTGTTTAGTCATATTGCTTGTGAATGAGTTAAGTTCAGATTGGTTTTGATTGTGCTTAGATTAATTGGATTGAACTTGATTATTTTGATCTGAAATGTGATTTGGAATTGGGTGTTTCATGTTTAGAAATGATTCATCACTTGATTTTCTGAAATGTGAAACTCACCTGGATGTATGGCTGCATCTTGATATATTTGGCAATGTGAGGTTGTGGAATGAATTAATTGAAATGAACTTTGAATTTTGGATTGATCATGACAGTCCTGGCGTGTAATATAACTCATGATTAGATTGCTTAAATCTAATTGATTTGTGAGGGCTGTGAAGGTTCAGCTTGCTTGGACTTGTGCATTCATTTGAATTACTTGAAGATTGACTTGAGTGATTTGCTTTCACCTAGTGCAGGTTCACATTGCCTTCAAACCAATGGATCCATGGTAAGATTTCATTTCTGAATCTGATTTATAGTTTCCATGGATGTGTTTGAAGTATTTTTCATGAACTGGGTTGTTCTTGTGATTCCATGCATGATCAATTCCTTGATATGTGAGCATGTGCTTTAAATGGGTTGGAGGTGATTGAATCATCTCTATATATGGTTGCTATACCAAGTTATTAGCTTGCAGGTTGGATACAAGAAAGTGACTCCATTATGAGCATTGATTTAAGATTGATTTGAATTTGGGTTTCTACGAATTTCAAGTTCAAGATTTTCTAGTCCCATGGTGAAAATGATGCTTGAATGAATTTCACTTTCTTATTCGTTAGTGTTGTTTCATTCGTTGAGATTAAGGAGTTTAATCTTTTGAAAATATCATGTTTCTGGTTATTCAAGGATTGGGGTGACCCCAAGGGTGAACCCATGCTTGTTCAATGCACCTTGTTTCATTTTGTTAAGTCTGTGGTCATGGGTCGACCCCAAGGGTCGACCCCTGGGAGTTATTTCTTTTTAAACCCGCATGGGTTCCTCACTGGCTGTCGCAAGGGGCGACCCCAAGGGTCGACCCCTGGGCGTTGCTTTCTCAAAACCCCACGGGTCTAGGCTTGGCTGTCACGTGGGTCTGCATCGACTGTGTTTACATCTTAAGAACTTGCACCGACAATTTCATACCATAGCCTGCACAAGTTTTGCATCGACCCTGCATTTGCATTGACTTGTGCACAGCTAAAACCTTGCACTGACCCATTGTGTGCACTGACCCTATAGAAGTGCACTGACTTCCATCTTTGTATTACACAAGTGGTCATATTTGCACCGACCTTCCCCTGCTTGATGAAAGAGTGCACCGACCCTGTTATACAACACTTGCACCGACCTGCTCTTTGGGTCTTACATAGAGTGCACCGACTTGCTCTTGTCTGCACCGGCAGTCTCTAACAGTTGTTAATAGTTTGCACCGACTTTGGCATTTGCACTTTTGTTCATATGTGCATCTATCTACAACTCTGCACCGGCCTTAGCTGCTAAATCTTTGCATCGACCTTGTCATATATGCACATGTCTATGCTACACAATGTGCACAGACTTATCTTTATGCTTTACACATTGTGCACCAACTTTTGTTTTTATGTTTTACATAATGTGCACCGACGACTTTGGGCTTTTAATTGTGATAATATTTTTAGACTAATTAGTGTTAACTTGTCCCTGGGCGTTTGGAAACGGGTTTACGGGTTTGGTACCGAAACCCACGTTTCATGATCCATTTGGTTTGTGGTGCGGACACCAGAGCGAGCGAGAAGTATGAACCGGCGAGCCGTCGGTACCGTACGCGGAGCACCACTCGAGCTACATCAGCTTCTCTTTGGCTCGGAGATAGTCGGGAGTCTCCGCCATGAGTTTGGACACTTTTTAGCACTTATTTGGATTGTATTTGGGCTTATAATGTGTGTTTTATTTGCGTTTTTCATTTTGGGCTCATTGTAAGGCTCTTAATAAGCCATTTGGGTTAAGCCCTTTAGAGTCTATTAAGAGGTGATTGCCATATTAGGCTATGAGGCTTCATTAAGCTTCATATTGGGTTCTTAAGCCACTTAAGGCCCAATTAAGCTTCTCTCTCTCATGGGCCACCTAAGTTGGAATAGAGTGGGCTTGTGGATGGGCCTTGATGGCCTTGGATCATAGTGGCCCAAGAGAGGCCCATGTAGGGGGCGCACCCCCTTTTGTCTCTATTAGGCTAGTTGTTTATTTTTCTTTCTTTCCTTTCTCTCTTTGACCACATGTGTAAAAAAAGGGGGATTGGGCTTCCCCTAATTGTCCCTCCCAAACCTAGATCTGAGGGCATGGAAGGTCATTTGCCATGGGAGGTCAAGTCATATAAAGAGTTGTAATTTTCATTTCTTACACAATTAATGCCAAAAAAATTACTGAAATTCTTGGAGCCTCCTTGAGTGGTGCACACCCCTCCTCTCTCCTCCCCCTTCCTGCAGCTGTGAAGGCTGCTTCCAGAGGTGTGAAGCCTCTCCTTCATGTCTCTTCTGAGTGGGAAGCTCAGATCTATCGCCGCCGCCGCCATCGAACCGCCGTCGCACCGCCACCGCCGCCTTATCGGAATTCTATCTTCATCCAACAGCAAGCCCTTCCACGAATTTTAACTCTCCAATCCGAGATCTTCTGAGTGCCAAATTTTCAGGGTGAGTTCTAGGGATCCAACCCACATTCCATAAAATTTGGTTTGGCCTCTAGTTTCCAATTTCCAATTTTCCATTTTCGTCCATCTTTTCCTTCCAGATCTGCCAGGTTTCTATCTACTTTGATAGCAACCCAGATCTTCCCATCTTCGACCCACTTTTTGATTTTTCCTGGAGCCCCCAATTTTACTGGAGGTTCTGTCCAACACCCCCTCCATCCAAGAATTTTCTTGGAATTTGAAAAGGCCTCCACCTATTTTCTAAAAATAACCTTCAGATCTCATTCAGTTCTGTCTGCCCCTATCCGGATCCGACCACCTGCCAGTATAAAGTAGCTTTCCCCATCCAAACCTCCACCAAATCGGTCATAAGAATTATTACTGTTTTCCTCTCTCTCCCCTCTACAATTTGCATGAAGAGCTTGAGATCGTAATCGGAGGTTTACCCCATGGTCAATGCCAACTCTTAGGAAACTCAATTTCTGCCTAGTCAGATCTAAGACTGAGAACAGGCCGGTTCTAAAATTTCCATCAGAAGCACGGCTCCGGTGAATTTTTCTGAGTCCCATAGGGTCAAAGGGCTTCGAGAAAGATTTCCAACGATACCTCTTGTGCGTCAATCTGACGTCGGGAGTGATCGCAGTAGAAGATCTCGCCGGATCGCGCGCTGCAAAACAGAAGCAACCAGTCCGTGGGCAGCAACTCCAAAGCTTGGAGATCGGAGCCGATCGGACTCCGACCGGTGTTCCCGCCCGACCGCCATCCAGGGAGGCATGCCACCAGGGGTCTCCATCACAGTGGGACCCACCCCATCACACCCGGAGGACAGAGTGGTCCGTGGGCCCCAAGAACCCGTAGATCGCGCCGTCCGGACAACACTAAACGCGGGTTTCGGCACCGCCGGAGCGACGTCAAGATGCTACCTGTCAACCCAATTCCCATGACTCCCGGGCCCCACATGTGACCTATTATCTCCCTACGTGGAGTGGGTCAAATTTTTGTACCACCGTAAAACTTTGTTAACCAGGAGTCCGGATTGGGCCGGGGTTGTCTTCCCCACGCCAGGTCCGTGGAGGTACGATCGTAACTCCTTGGCATTACTTTGCTTAGCTAGCATATGGTCGTATGCCACTGTGAGAGCATAGGATTCTAGCCCGTGAGTCCTTGTCACCGCTATGAGTGAGAGAGTGACCCGTCCTGTGGCTCGATCCGAGCACGGAAGTAAGTCGGATTACCCTTAACTCTGCCGGTTCCTCAACCGTGCACGATTCGCGTTTCCGTCGCTTGGGACGACGAGTGAGCTTGCGTTTCTGTTAGCGACGTATAGCCCATATGAGCTCTTAGTGTCGGGCCTAGTGTCTCTCATGCTCATATGTTGCTGGTCGTGTATGCATTTAGAGTCCGAGGTCCATATCACTTAGAGTCGGTCCCCTCAGTCCATCCCGCATCAGTTTGGTATCAGAGCGAGTCGAGTCTAGGGTAGTCATTGCATAAGTCTTGCATGCATCATGGTCGAAGTCGAGTCTAGGATCATCATTATTTTCAAAATAAAAAAAGAGTGTTTTAAAATTACATTTCATCCCGATAATCCGGTATATTAAAAGGTGTTGTTCGAACGTTAGGCTAAGCCTATCGGGAAGGCCGCACACTTGCGGGAGTGATCTTCGGATCGATTAACTCCGGCACGTACCAGGTATTGGTTTAGGTCTAGGTGCATTAGTCAGTGTTTGCATCAGTTTGTGTCTCCTAGTTCGTGTGTCTTTGCATGCCCACCGGTCGAGGCACCCAATACTCGCCACCACCACCTGTGGCGGATTCCCGAGCCCGTAGCTCAGATGAGCCCTCGACGACTGAGATGTTCCGAGCCCTCATGGATCATCTCGATACGCGTATGGATGGCCTTAGTACGCGTCTAGTTGGTGTAGGAACGCGTCTAGAAGAGAGGATGAAAGCCCTCGAGGATCGGGCCGAAATTTTGGACCAGTACATCCAGGGTCTTGTAGGGAGGATTGCTGTCCTCGAGAGGGCCCCAGCAGCGGCGCAACCCGCGCCGACCAATGGTCAACAAGAGCCGGCCCAGCAACCTGCAGCGCCAAGAGCTCAGGCGGTAGATGTTGGGAGGCAACAGGTGCATGAGGTGGCTGACTATGCATCTGATAATGAGCAAGGGGAGTATGGTCGTCGTAACCAACGACGGAATCGTGATGACGATGATGACGACCGCATTCTTCGGAGCGTGCGTATGGACCCTCCCCTTTTTAGTGGGTCCTTGAACTCGAAGGTCTATTAAGATTGGGAAGCCGGCATGGACTGGTACTTCGAGTGGTTTGAGATGACGGACCACCGGAGAGTTCGATATGCGAAGATGAAGCTGCATGGGTAGGCCCAAACATATTGGACCAATGTGGAGAGCCTGCTAAATCAGCGACGTCAACCCCCGATCGGCACTTGGGATGACATGAAAATGAAATTGAGCGAGAAGTACCTTCCTGCCTCATATCGCCAACGTCTCATAGATAAATGGCAAAGTCTCTCCCAAGGGAACCGATCCGTGACCGAGTACACCGCTGAGTTTGATGAGTATTATTTGCGGTGTGGAGTTATGGAAGAGTGCACCATGACCATATCACGCTTTCGGAGAGGTATGCGGCCAAACTATCAATACGAACTTTTTCGCCGCAATGCGACCACTTTGGAACAAGCGTATCAGGTTGCTCTGGAATTGGAGCAATTCAAGGCCGAGTTCGAGTCTCCCCATCGGTTGGGCTCTTTCCCACTTCGTAGTGTCGAGCCCCGTGGCTCTTCTGGCACGTATCCGAGGGCCCCCATGGCTTGACCTCAGGAGCCCACTCGTCCCGAGCCTTTCGCTCCTAGGCCTCGCCCTCCACCCCCGTGGGACTTTCCTCGTCCCCAACATCTTACGGCACCAACAGCCCATCCACCGGCACCCGCACCTCCTGCCCGTCCTTTGTTGCCTTCACCTCCTATCCGTCGGGAGGATAAGGAGAAAGGACCCATGATTGGGGAGCCTAGTGGGTCACGGTAGCAATGTTATCGCTGCAATGGGTTTGGCCATTTTTCCAACCAGTGTCCCACCCGCCAGTCTCTTGTCATTGGGGACACACAGGCCGAGGATACCACCCCTATGAACCTCGAGTTAGTCAGCTATGAAGCAGATCCGGAGCTAGCTGATGAGTACTATGAGGCCGGAGGTAATGGCCAGGATGCCCAGCATCCGGATGATACCCACTTGGGGGTCGTCAGGTGTATTCTCACCCAGCCACAGGCCAGTGATGATTGGCAACAAACCACTATCTTTCATACATTCTGTAGGCTGGGCATGCAAGTTTGTAAGGTGATCATCGATAGTGGGAGTTGCATCAATGTAATCTCCACGGGCACTGTATCCAGTCTTGGTCTTACACCCGTGGATCATCCTTGCCCCTATCGAGTATCATGGGTGGATTCCACCTCCATTCTGATCAGGTTGCGGTGTCTGGTCCCACTGCAGTTTCGTGCCTACCGTGACGAGATCTGGTGTGATGTCCTCCCTATGGAGGTGGGCATCATTATTCTTGGTAGGCCATGGTTATTTGATCGAGATGTCACACTTCATGGCCGGTCGAACACCTGTACCTTCGACCATGCTGGCCAACGAATTACCCTCCAACCCTCTCAGCCCAAGAAGCCTTCAGTCAGGGGTCCTACTTGCCCAAGTACTCCAGAGCCTTCCATCCCCGGGCCCAGTACCCCATCCCCATCACGGGCTATGACCGTTACATCTGGCCCAAGCGAGCCCTCGACTAGGAGATTAGTGATGATTAGCTCCCGGGAAATGGAGCGGGAGGCTAGTAGGGGTTATCCTATATTTGCTATTACGATCCGAGAGGTGGAGCCGAAGTCCGAGGGTGAACTCCCACCCGATGTCATTCCTATTCTGCAGGAGTTCGCTGATATTTTTCCCGAGGAGCTTCCCGAGGGACTCCCACCCATGCGGGATATTCAGCATGCTATAGACCTGATTCCGGGCTCCTCATTGCCCAATCTTCCTCATTATCGCATGAGTCCCACGGAAGAATGCGAGCTAAAATGGCAGGTCGATGAGTTGATGCAGAGAGGGTCTGTTCAGGACAGCATGAGCCCATGTGTTGTTCCCGCATTACTCGCCCCAAAGAAGGATGGTACGTGGAGAATGTGCATTGATAGTCGTGCCATCAACAAAATCACCATGAAGTACAGGTTCCCTATTCCCTGCCTGGATGACATGCTAGACATGATGGCTGGTGCCACTATCTTCTCGAAGATTGATCTTAAGAGTGGCTACCATCAGGTGAGGATTAGGCCAGGTGATGAGTGGAAGACCGCATTCAAGACCAAGGATGGTCTATATGAGTGGTTGGTTATGCCCTTTGGGTTGACCAATGCCTCAAGCACCTTCATGCGACTCATGACTCAGGTCCTTCGACCATTCATTGGAGTCTTTGTGGTAGTGTACTTCGATGATATCCTTATCTATAGTCGCACCACGAGGGACCACTTAGACCACCTTCGACAGGTCTGTCTACTCCTGAGGCGAGAGTAGTTGTTTGCGAACCCACAGAAGTGTGCCTTCATGACACCTCAGCTTACCTTCTTGGGTTTTATTGTGTCTAGTACTGGGGTCTCCGCCGATCCGGAGAAGGTCCGGGCCATTGTTAAGTGGCCGGTGTTGTGCCCCTTGTGCTTTGATGATTATGTGGTGTTTTAATGATAGCAACATAAATGAGTCACCATATTATTTTGCTAAGAACATCACATTGAATGATAGCAACATGAATGCGTATGACTGATTTATTCTGTGGAGAATGCATGACTGTGTTATAACTGATCTGTTCTGTGGAGAATGCATGAGTGTGCTAGCTCTGTGGGTTGACCCCCTTCTTAGATGGGTCGACCCCCCTCAAGTCTTTACATCAGATTCTCATAAGTAGTTCAGATGGCGTCAACCCATTGAGTCCACGAGGTTGACACAGCCTTGAAGTGCCTCAGATGGCTTTGAAGATAAGGCTGGATGCGTTGACGCATGGGGTCACTGCGTCGACCCACTGAACTGACCCAGATCTAACTTCACATCAGGGTAAACTGCTGCGTCAACGCTGTCACGCTGTAGCGTCTCTATGCATTTCTGAAGTCTACACATCGTTTAGTTGCACGCCACTGTGTTGAGAAAGTCTACACATCAGATTGCCTTGCTTCATGCATAAGTCTATACATCGGTTGTTCATCACACACAAAAGTCTTAACATCGTTCATGAAGTCTATACAGCCATTGCTTAAGGCAAGTCTGTACATCGACTAGGTAGCAAGTCTGTACAGCCCAAGTCTGTACATTGCATCATGTTGTTCATGCAGTCTCTTTCAAAGTCTATACATTCATGCTTGTTCATTCATCCAAGTCTGTACAGCCTTTTTGCATTGGACTTAAAGTCTATACATTTGGCAAGTCTGTACATCGGACTGTTCATGCATTCATCTCAAGTCTATACATCTGATTGTTCAGCTTATGGCTAAGTCTTTACAGCGTCTAGTGTTTCTTGCAAAGTCTGTATACTGCATTGGCATCTTTACCTACGTGCTGAACTGAGCAAGTCTATACATTCTTAATCTTTACCTACGCTCAGTTCCACCAAGTCTGTACATTGGGCTCTCACTCAAAGTCTGTACAGCGCCATGTTCATATGCTTCCAAGTCTATACTTTGCACTGTAGCTAGAAATGTGCAAGTCCATACATCGCTGCATTGGCCAAGTCTATACAATGCCATTTGTTCATGCATGTTAGCAAGTCTGTACAGCCTATGTTCACAACACAAAGTCTGTACATCGCATGCTCACACAAACGCCAAGTCTATACATTGGCTTTGCTTGCATGAGCTTGAAGTTTATACATTGGCTTGAAGTCTATACATTCGTTGCCTTGCATTGCATCAAGTCTGTACAGCCCTTGAATTGGCAAGTCCATACATCATTCAGTTGTTTGTCTAAGTCTATACACTGTAAGACCAAGTCTGTACGACCGTCTGCATGCATTATCCTTCAAGTCCGTACATCATCCTACGTCTCACTTAGCGTCTCATGCTAAGTCTGTACATTGGACAAGTCTATACATCATGCATGCATCGTCTCTCAAGTCTGTACAGAATCTGCCTAGAATGCATTGTTCATCAAGTCTATACACTCTGTGTGTCTGCATCGCATTCATCAAGTCTATAGACTCTTGTATCTGCATTGCATTCACGCTAAGTCCATGCACTGCACTTTGACATTGTTCTTCACAGCAAGTCTGTACATTGCTTTGTCATGCACATAAACGTGAAGTCTATACATTGCTTTAGCTTTGCATTCACAGAGTCTGTACATTCTTTCAGCATGACAATGCATTCACTTGCAATGTATATACTTTGCTGTCTGCAGCTGAACATGCATTTCACTCTAACTCTGTACATGCCATACATGAAGTCTATACATGCTGCTGCTTAGCATTCACTGAGTCTATACAATGCCACAGTCCTGCATGCGTGAAGTATGTACAAGGCCAAAGCACTGCATATATGTAGTCTGTACATGGCATTGTTTTGCATTCACCAAGTCTATACAATGCCATAGCCATGCATTCATAAAGTCTGAACATTGCATCATGAAGTCTGTACATCGCTTCTGCAGTGCCTTCATCGTGTCTGTACATTGAGGTCGCATGCTGGGATTCAAAGTCTACACATTGCAATGTCTACACACTGCACATTACTCCCTACAGAGTCTGTACAAGGTTTGTTGTATTAAACTGATAAGTTCCTTTCGACTGACTGACAGGGACTAAAGTGCAAAGATGAAGGATGGGCACGTGATCCGAGGATAAGGGGAGTGACCAGATTGTGACACGTGTACTGAAAGCCTGCTGGATGCTGCCACGTGGCCCAAGGCTTTTGGGCGGGAGATGTGGAGAGCACACACCAAATTCCTACTGCTCTCTATATATATGAAGTCTCTTCCATCAGAAGTTGGCTGAACGACTGAAGCAGAGGATAGCCTGCACGATCCTGTGAGAAAGAAAAGAGAAGCAGAAGAAGCAGAGAAGAAAAAGAGAAAGAGAAGAAGAGCAGAAGAGAAAGAAGAGAAAGAGAGAGTTAGAGAGCTCGAGCAGAGAAAGAGAGAGTGAGATTAGCAGAAGAATAAAAAGAGAAAGAAAGATAGTGAGATCGAGAGAGATCTGCCTTTACTGGACCGTGGATCAAATCCAGGCCAGTCAGCTCATTCTGAGCCACATTGTGCTTCATTGTTTACAGCCTTCCGATTGCTGTTTGTTTCCCATTTTCCTGTTTTCTCTTTAAACATTTCTTCAAGCTATTTTTCAGCATTTGCAGTGGAGGATTCCACTGGACGGTTAAGCTGTATTGCCCAGCAGAGCAAGCTGTGAGGCTCAGCAGGCGAGGAGGATTCCTCGGACAGCAAGCTGTGAGGCTCAGCAGATTGTATGGCAAGCTGTGATGCCCAGCTGTTCAAGCTGTGAGTCAGTAGAATCCACACTCGGTTTGAGTGTGGGGTGGACGTAGGTCTGCAGAACCGAACCACCTAAAAACCCTCTTGTTCTGTGGTTTGAATTCTTATCTGATTGGTGCTAGATGCATGCATAGGCACGAAGATTGTATTCAGTTCATTGCTGCGCACATTAGATGTTTGCTTAGGAGCATTCTACATGTTTGCACATTGGTTCAACAGATTTGATTAGCTTTGCACACTATGTGTTTGATTAATTCCGCAATTGCACACTGTGTGATTTTTAATTGGGCGAAAGTTTTTAAAGGGTATATTCATTCAGCCCCCCTCTGAATACATAGCACCGAACCCAACAGTCGGAACCCCGTACGGTCCATGATGTCCGCAACTTCCATGGCCTCGCGACGTTCTATCGTCGCTTCATCCGCGGATTTAGCTCCGTCACCACCCCGATCACAGATTGTATCCGGAAGGGCACATTTGTATGGACGAAGGCCGCCGCTGTCGCCTTCAAGGACATCAAGGAGCGCATGACCCAGACACCGATATTTCGATTGCCAGATTTTTCGAAGGTGTTTGAGGTCTCTTGTGATGCATCAGGTGTTGGGGTAGGAGGAGTATTGAGTCAGGAGGCCCACCCGGTTGCATATTTCAGTGAGAAGCTGAATGATGCGAAACTGCGATACTCCACTTATGATAAGGAATTCTACGCAATTGTTCAGGCTCTTAGGCATTGGAGGCACTATCTGTTACATCAGGAGTTTGTCTTATACTCTGATCATTAGGCTTTGAGGTACCTCCATTCCCAAAAGAAGCTTAATGTGCGTCACAGCCGTTGGATTGAGTATCTCTAGCAGTTCACATTTGTGCTAAAATATAAGGCTGGAGTGGAGAACAAGGTGGCCGATGCCTTGAGTCGGCAAGCGTGTTTGCTTACCACCATGAGTGCCGAGGTCATAGGGTTACAGAAGATGAGAGAAGCCTATGTTGATTGTTCTGACTTCGGTCAGATTTATACCACTCTCCAGGCCAGACCCTCGAGAGACCTTGATGATTATGTGCTTCAGGAGGGTTACCTCTTTCGAGAAGGCAGGCTTTGTGTTCCCCGAACTTCGGTTCGAGACTTCTTAGTCTGGGAGCTATATGCGGGAGGTCTAGCGGGCCACTTTGGTCGGAATAAGACTATCGAGGCTATTGAGCATAGATTTTATTGGCCGAGCTTGAAGCGTGATGTTGCTCATATTGTGGCTCAGTGCCGTACATGTGCTATGGCCAAAATGAAGAAGCAAAGCTCGGGCTTTTATACACCTCTTCCCGTGCCTGATGCCCCGTGGCAGGATATTAGCATGGATTTTGTCTTGGGATTGCCACGTACCTCAAGGAAGCATGATTCAGTCTATGTGGTTGTTGACCGATTCTCGAAGATTGCCCTTTTTATTCCCTACTCGAAGACTTCAGATGCTTCGAGGGTAGCCCGCCTATTCCTTACTCATGTGGTGTGCAAGTTCGGGTTGCCTCGTACCATAGTGTCTGACCGTGATGTTAGATTCACCAGTTATTTCTGGAAGACACTGTGGAATATGTTGGGTACTCACCTCAAGTTTTCCACTGCATATCATCCCCAGACAGATGGTCAGACCGAGGTGGTCAATAGGAGTCTGGGTGACCTTTTGAGGTGTCTTGTCAGGGATCATCTAGGGGATTGGGATCTCATACTACCTCTGGCAGAACTTGCATATAATGATTCAGTTAATAGGTCTACCGGCATGAGTCCATTCGAGATTGCCACAGGTCGTAGGCCTAGGAAGCCAGTGGATCTTGTTCCCATGCGCATCCATGCACGAGTGTCGGAATCTGCCGAGTCGTTTGCTAGGCATGTTAGGAGTCTGCATGACGACATCCGTCATCACATTGAGGCCAGCAGTGCACGGTATAAGGAGTTAGCCGATGCCCATCGACACCACCGTGAGTTCCAGGAGGGTGAATATGTCATGATCAGGGTAAGACCTGAATGGTTTCCCTCTGGGATCGTAAAGAAATTGCAAGCTCGTGGAGCCAGTCCATTTAGAGTGTTGAAACGCGTTGGATCCAATGCGTATGTTGTGGACCTGCCCGAGGAATATGGTATATGCTCAACTTTCAGTGTGTCGGATTTAGTTGCATATAGGGACTCAGCGGTGATCCCTAGTGAGTTTTTTGAGCCATCTCCTCCCATTGAGAGTGATCCCTCACCTGAGTGTCCACCACCAGCCACATTTCCACGGCAGCAAGAGCATATCGATAATATACTGGATGAGCAGGTGACAGTTACCAGGAGTGGATCCTACCCGCGCTACCTAGTGCGTTGGAGAGGATGACCCGCAACCGAGGATACTTGGATTACCCGTGGAGAGTTGCAGCGGATAGATCCGGACCTACTGGAGCGCTACCAGAGAGATGCAGACCCTTACTCGACAGGGTCGAGTTTCTCCCACCCGGGGAGAATTGGTGCGGACACCAGAGTGAGCGAGAAGCACGAACCGGTGATCCGTCAGTACTGTACGCGAAGCACCACTCGAGCTACATCAGCTTCTCTTTGGCTCAGAGATAGTCGGGAGTCTCCGCCATGAGTTTGGACACTTTTTAGCACTTATTTGGATTGTATTTGGGCTTGTAATGTGTGTTTTATTTGGGTTTTTCATTTTGGGCTCATTGTAAGGCTCTTAATAAGCCATTTGGTTTAAGCCCTTTAGAGTCTATTAAGGGGTGATTGCCATATTGGGCTATGAGGCTTCATTAAGCTTCATATTGGGTTCTTAAGCCACTTAAGGCCCAATTAAGCTTCTCTCTCTCATGGGCCACCTAAGTTGGAATAGAGTGGGCTTGTGGATGGGCCTTGATGGCCTTGGATCATAGTGGTCCAAGAGAGGCCCATGTAGGGGGCGCACCCCCTTTTGTCTCTATTAGGCTAGTTGTTTATTTTTCTTTCTTTTCTTTCTCTCTTTGACCACATGTGTAAAAAAAGGGGGATTGGGCTTCCCCTAATTGTCCCTCCCAAACCTAGATCCGAGGGCATGGAAGGTCATTTGCCATGGGAGATCAAGTCATATAAAGAGTTGTAATTTTCATTTCTTACACAATTAATGCCAAAAAAATTACTGAAATTCTTGGAGCCTCCTTGAGTGGTGCGCACCCCTCCTCTCTCCTCCCCCTCCCTATAGCTGTGAAGGCTGCTTCCAGAGGTGTGAAGCCCCTCCTTCAAGTCTCTTCTGAGTGAGAAGCTCAGATCTATCGCCGCCGCCGCCATCGAGCCGCCGTTGCACCGCCGCCGTTGCCTTATCGGAATTCTATCTTCATCCAATAGCAAGCCCTTCCACGAATTTTAACTCTCAGATCCGAGATCTTCTGAGTGCCAAATTTTCAGGGTGAGTTCTAGGGATCAAACCCACATTCCAAAAAATTTGGTTTGGCCTCTAGTTTCCAATTTCCATTTTTCCATTTTCGTCTATCTTTTCCTTCCAGATCTACCTAGTTTCTGTCTACTATGACAGCAACCCTGATCTTCCCATCTTCGACCCACTTTTTGATTTTTCCTGGAGCCCCCAATTTTGCTGGAGGTTCTTTCCAACACCCCATCCATACAAGAATTTTAGTGGAATTTCAAAAGGCCTCCACCTATTTTCTAAAAATCACCTTCAGATCCCATTCAGTTCTGTCTGCCCCTGTCCAGATCTGACCACCTGCCAGTATAAAATAGCTTTCCCCATCCAAACCTCCACCAAATCGGTCATAAGAATTATTACCGTTTTCTTCTCTCTCCCCTCTACAATTTTCATGAAGCGCTCGAGATCTGAATCGGAGGTTTACCCCGCGGTCAACACCAACTCTCAGGAAACTTAGTTTCTGCCTAGTCAGATCTGAGACTGAGAACGGGCCGATTCTAAAATTTCCCATCAGAAGCACGGCTCCGGTGAATTTTTTTGAGTAACATAGGGTCGAAGGGCTTTGAGAGAGCTTTCCAACAATACCGCTTGTGCATCGATTTGACGTCGGGAGTGATCAAAGAAGCAGATCTCGCCGGATCGCGCCCCGCAAAACAGAAGCAACCAGTCCGTGGGCAGCAACTCCAAAGCTTGGAGATCGGAGCCGATCTGCCTCCGACCAGCGTTCCAGCCCAATCGCCATCCAGGGAGGCGCGCCACCAGGGGTCTCCATCACAGTGGGACCCAGCCCATCAGACCCGGAGGATAGAGCGGTCCGTGGGCCCCACGAACCCGTAGATCGCGCCGTCCGAACAGCACTAAACGCGGGTTTCGGCACCGCCGGAGCGACGTCAAGATGCTACCCGTCAACCCAATTCCCATGACTCCTGGACCCCATATGTGACCTATTACCTCCCTGCGTGGAGTGGGTCAAATTTTTGCACCACCGTAAAACTTTGTTAACCGGGAGTCCGGATTTGGCCGGGGTTATCTTCCCCACGCCGGGTGCGTGGAGGTACGATCGTAACTCCTTGGCATTAGTTTGCTTAGCTAGCATATGGTCGTATGCCGCTGTGAGAGTGTAGGATTCTAGCCCGTGAGTCCATGTCACCGCTGTGAGCGAGAGAGTGACCTGTCCCGTGGCTCGATTCGAGCACGGAAGTGAGTCGGACTACCCTTAACTCTGCCAGTTCCTCAACCGTGCACGATCCGCTTTTCCCTCGCTTGGGACGACGAGTGAGCTGACGTTTCTGTTAGCGACATATAGCCCATAGGAGCTCTTAGTGTCGGGCCTAGTGTCTCTCATGCTCGTATGTTGCTGGTCGTGTATGCATTTAGAGTCCGAGGTCTATATCACTTAGAGTCGGTCCCCTCAGTCCGTCCCGCGTCTGTTTGGTCTTTTACCATATTACCCTTAGGGTTTCTCCCATCTATTGGGTGTGTTTTTAAAGGGTTTTTGAGAAGGGCTTTTGTGGTCTTTAGTTCTATATCTCTGCCCTATTTATATCCTACGATCTCTATCGTAGGAGATCAATCCCCTGCGCTTATTGTTCTATACTTTCTTGCAGGAGAAGAAGAACGTGGAGAAGGTGTTGCGCACCTTGAAAGAGAGGGAAGAAAAAGGAGACTGCCCTCAACGAGAAAACATGCCGATCTGATTCAGTCTGGAGTGTGGTAGCTCAAGATTCCTCCTGGGCATCTCCATCAGTTCTGGACGGCTTCCTCTCCGTGATCGGGCATTCCCAGCGCACCCATTCATCTCGTCTACGAGCTTTCACTGTGGATCTGAGGGGGATTCCTAGATCCTTCATTTCCATCCTTTATATTTGAGCATAGATTTATATTTGGGCGTTTATTGTATATCCTTCCGTTGATCAAACTCTGAATATCATTGTGTGTGTGGGCGGAGCTGCGTCTCCGTGTGGTTTTAGTGTCCGGGGTGTGTTCCCCGACGTTGTGTGTGTGTGCTGCAGTGGCAGCATTTTGGGGCGTGTCCCCGTGTGTGTATTGCTGCGAAAACAGCGTGTGTGTGGTTGGGGTTCGCCCCCGTGTTGCTACTTCGGTAGCGTGTTAGTGAAGCCTCACCGGGATCGGTGAGGGGTGGACGTAGGGAGCCTGTCGTGGTCCCGAACCACCTAAAAATCTTTGTGTCATATGTGATTGCTCGTGTGATTGTCCATTTCATCTATCTCCCTTCACAAGTTCATTATATATATTTTTATTCACGACACCTCCACACATTGCTACCTCCATTATCTAGGTTTGGCTTGAATTTAATCATTTTTTGCATTGTCAAACCGTGTGAGATCGGGAAGATCAAGAGTACATTTTAAATCTCACTTAAGCTTGGGGTTTAACGTGGTTAACTCTAATCCCGTTGTGTTTAGTTCAGAAAGTTTTTAAAATCTGCCATCTCGACAAGGGGACAATTCAACCCCCCTTTTTGTCCGCCATCTACTCTAGGCCAACACTTGAGATGTTCCTCATGCTCCATCTTAGACTTAGAGTAGATCAAAATGTCGTCAATGAAGACTACCACAAATTGATCAAGATATGGCCTGAATACACTGTTCATTAACTGCATAAATGTTGCAAGTGCATTGGTTTGGCCAAAAGACATAACAGTGAACTCATAGTGTCCATACCTGCTCCGGAATGCGGTTTTGTGAATATCTTCCTCCTTGATCTTCAACTGATGATAACCAGATCGGAGATCAATTTTTGAAAAATATCGAGCTCCAGAAATCGTGTCAAATAACTCATCAATCCTCGGCAATGGATATTTGATCTTGATTGTGAGTTGGTTCAATTGCCGATAATCAACACACAATCTCATGGACCCGTCCTTCTTTTTGACAAATAGGATCGGGGCTCCCCAAGGTGAAGTACTTGGTCGGATAAATCCTTTCTCCAATAACTCCAATAGTTGTTCCTTCAACTCCTTCATTTCGATAGCGGACATCCGATATGGAGCTTTAGAAACTGGTGCAGCTCTCGGAATTAAATCAATAGAGAAGACCACTTCTCTTTCTAGAGGAATACCAAGCAACTCGTCCGGAAATATGTCAGAATAATCTCAAACGATAGGAATATCCTCTAGAATGGGTTCCTTATTGGGGACGCGCTTTTTAAAGCTTAAGCTTATTCATTTTATTTATTATTTGGCGTGCCAGTCACGTGTGTGACAAATTCATTATGCGCTCGGCCTGACTTGGTCAGACGAATGTGAAGTTCGTGTCAGGACCAGAAGTCCGTCATACCATAAAGGCTATGACGTTAATTACATCCTCCGAGAAGGAAAACCCTTGATTAATCGCCAGAGATTGAGGGCCTATGGGGCCGAGGAGAAAATACATGACAACAATGTACATCGTGCAAAACAGGTTATGAGTGTAGGGGTGCAACAACTCATAAAAAAAAGATAGTATTATTAAATCAACGGTCCAGGGACCGAGCTTAAGAGGGAAGGGAGACTTTCAGCCACAGGCAAACCGAGTAATGGCCATCATGGGGACGACCCGTGGAATCCAGACGCAACTGCTGGGACTTCGGATGCATATTCCCCTTTGTGGGGTCCGAGGGAGAATAGAAGTCCGCCAAATCCACTAGAACATATGGCTCATTATGTTTTCTTTTGTTTTATTATTATTCTTTTGTTATTTTAATTTGTTTATTGGGGGTTCAAATTGAGAAGAGTAGGAATGCCAATGATGTCCCCAATCCTTGAGGAGAAGGAGATATGTCAGAATCTGAACCCCATGAATCTTAACCAACCTGACTGGTCCTTCTTTGATCTCTCCTAATGTTTATGTCAATTATACTCTTCTATGCATGCACATACAGATTCCATGCGGATGCATATGAAGGAATGCATGTAGAAGGAACCCTGCTACCATGAGGCAGCCCAAAGGCTTAAGCATTTTCTGACAGTGGTAGTTATGCTGCTGTGGTGCGAGTGAAGCCAACAGGTTAAACAAAATGGTCCTCCTCCGGCTGGACATGCTGTCTAGCCATGCACACATATGTGCAAATGCCCCTGCAGGCAGAGACATTGGTAAAGTTGACACACTGCTATCTCTGTTCCTCTCAGAAGCAATCACAGTCATATGAATCCCTGATGCTGAGTATGAATAGATATATTTGCAACGACATGATAAGGTGAGCAGCGAGTCTCCGCTGATTTTTTAATTGAATTGTAGGCAGAAATCCATTGAACCGAATTGCGAACCAGCCTGATAAACTACATATATTCTGGAATCTGTAGGCTTGTATTTCAGCAATACCGAACTTCTTGAGAGACTTGGGTTGATTTCAGCTGACCATTGACCCCCCCCCTCCTTTTGTAAAGGCCTTTGGTAAGTTTCTGAGAACTATATTTTGAAACGCCCATTTACTAAACTTGAAGATTTGAGCTTATGGGTTCGGAGAAGTAAGCTGCAATTGTAGCTTTTGCATAATTTCTTGGGCTTTCTAAGTTATCAGGAACTTTTGGCACCTGTGATTGCTGAATTCATGAATTTTTCGAAGTTGGTGACTTATCTGAGCTGATCTTCCTGGAATGATTGTTCCAGAAGTTGTTTGCAAACTTCCTTTTTGAATGACTGAATCCCAAAGAGCCAAGCTTCTGATCTGGACTGAGCTGCTGTGATCTTTTGGACAACCGGCCTCCAGAAGCCCACGAGTGTTCAGCATCACACTGACCATTGGACGAATCCACAGTTGGCTGTAATTGTGATGAGGAATCTATAATTTCCTGTGAGGTATTCTGTCATGAACTCAGCCACCCCTCACCACCGAGGTAGGTATATGTGTACACAAGCTGTTTGGAGTATGCAACACCAAATAGCGTGCCATTGGGACTCCACATCACACGATTCACAGATATGGAAGAATCATTGACCAGTGTTGCCTGTAAAGCAACTGGACATGTTGCAAGGTCCCCAACCTTAAAATTCTCAAGGGTAAGTCTTTCTCTAGGTGCCAATTCCCACACAGAGATGTCACCAACATTTGTTCCAACAAGAAAATATCTTGACCGGCTGGGATGAAAGTCCATGCTCATTACAGATGAGTCCTGGTTTAGGGTCGCAGCCACATTCTTTGGCAAATCATCGGAAGTACACACACTTGGTAGAAGACTCTGACAGTGTGTGCAATTAAAAAAAAAACACTAACAAGAAGGCTGACCTCCTCAGAAATTCCAATCAGCCTCGGCCTCTTTAACACATATTCTGGATCAGTTGATTAATAATCCATGGCTGGTCCAGTTGGAGTCCTTGGGCGCTTCAATATTGCCGCTGGTTAAGACAATTCAATGTTGTCAATTCACATATAACAATTTGTGTCTCATGGATGGCCAAGAACTATATCTGATCTTGGTAAAATTGTTCACGTGTCTCTGGAAGTGAATTTAATGGTTGGCCACTTGGTATTTGCAAGAACTTGCATGCCCATTTCTCCCATCCATCAATGCTCCACACGATCAGTCGAGCATCAGCACCAGAGGACACAAGGACATTCTGAACATTAGAGAAGGCAAGACATGTAATTATCTTTTGATGTCCTCTTAGTTTCATCCTGACCTCATCAAGTCGGACATTGTAAATCTAGATAGTACTATCATCCATTCCTATAGCAATGATATTATTATCCTGTGGATGAGATGCAAGGAATGTTGCTGCTGGTGGAGGAGGCATGAAAGTTGTCATCGTCTTAAATGTCATCATATTGAAAAGTAAGATTTTGCCCCCAGAGGCAGACAGAACATATGAATCATTCTTTGATAAAGCAAAGCAATGAACAGCTTCTTCTGGATTAGTATCGTTTAATTCATTTGTCATCAATATGCCACTTGCTGGTTGCCAAAGTTGTGGTGACCCGCTAGCACTTGCCTTCCCAAATGCATTCAGATCATTCTTTGGCCATCTCCAAAGTTTATGTATAGCATTAGATGTCAATGCCAGTATTGCAATTCTAACAGAGAGCATCCAGATGCCAGCAAAATAAGTGTATGATCATTGTATGCATATTCTCCATTGTTTACCATCAGTATTTCATCAACGAGGTGTTCTCCAAGAGAACTAGACAAAGCATGCCACACAAGAAGATCCTGGAGTGAAGATACACAGTTTCAAAAAAAGTTCTACAGCTCAATTGTACCACTGGAGAAGCCAGATGCTGCAACAGACGGCTGATCATGACCATCCGATGATCCTATGTTTTCAGTAGCAAGAGGGTCGGCAGTAAGATCAGCTTGGACTAACTCAATTTTCTCACACTTTGCATAAGACATATTTTCTCTGGCTATCCTTCTCCCTTTACGCCAGATAACCCCTTTAGTTATACATGAGTGACAATTATGGCAGAATACAGACCGATGAATGTCGGCCTATGACTCATCTCATCCATTTCAATGTCATCTTTTCTTATCCCATTCCTCTCATTCTTTTATTGTTGCCATTAAAATTGTGAACTTCATTTAGATGTTTATTCATCAAAGTGTTATCATTTCTTCATTCATTTTTTTTATTAGATTCATATTGTCACAGCTGGTTTTCATTTTTTTTTAAGTGCCAAATTCTGATAAAATTTCGGCAGCACCTCCCCCGGACCGAGCATTTGCCGGGGGAAAGCGGAGGCTTACCAATCGGGGTTACCGGGGCAAGCTCCTAAAAAATCGGGAGGCCGTCGCGGCGACCGGTGGACCCAAATGGACGGAGACCCAGAGGGCTAGCCTACGAGGGGTTCCGGTACTCCACGGGTTGTCAACATCATTCCGACCAAATAACCCGAATTGGGCAGAGAGTCCCCGAGGCTAGCCTACGAGGGGAGCTCTGCATACCCGGGGTTTATCTTCCATTCCTTAATGTGCAGCGTATGACTGCTGGCTCTAAGGCCTTTGATATCCAGCCCTTGAGTGAGAAGTCATCCGGAGCTTATGCTATGAGGTAGCAAATCCCCGGAGACTTGAGGGTGGTCAGATGAAATCCGGATCGATATAAGCTATAATATATATATATCCCTTCCCCCATGACGGGTCCCATGGTCATTAACACAGAAACCAAACGGAATGAGCAACAGAGGATATGCTTATCTTCAGCAAACAAAAGGAATCATTCCCATCAATCATGCGCAAAAAATCTGTCCATCTTAAGGATGAGGATCAGACCCAATCGGACACATTTGGGAGGGGGTTCATACACATGCTTAATGTTGCCCAAGAGGGCAGTAACATCTGGCTGACCAGGAAAGGTAGAGCCAGTAACCCGTCCCTTGCAGTCGGACGGCTCTGGTTGGCTTTCCATGGTGCGGCACAACCACAGCATCGAAAGGGAGCATGAACAACAAAAGAATAGAATGAAAAGAGGTTGGGAGTAGGAATTGACATAAAAGGAATGCAGATATATATTCATCTACGACTGAACATAACTAAGCATAATTTGATTATTCATTTCTCTAAACAAGAAACGTACATTGCATCAAGGGCAGAGCACCCAGGCGATGATTACATCAAGAAAAGAACAAAAGGGGGAAACCCAAAACAACATACGATTTCAGAGAAGAAAATAAGAAAGGGGGGAGGGAGGGGCATTGACCCCATTCCCTCCCCGGGACACACCTTCACACTTCTCTCTTCCTCACGCAGGGGATTAGGTTCTTCATAGGGGTTGATCGCTCGAGCTCTCAGTGGCTTTCGGTGGAGGAGCTCGGAGGAGGAGGCTTCCGAGAGAGAGCTTCATTCGAAGGCCGCTGGCTTTATAGCCGCTGGAGGGCCTCGTTACACGGGGGGCTCGTGCCTGGCTCATGCTCGCTCCGCTTCACGCGTGTAAGTGCTGGACGAACGTCGACGCCATGGCTCGCGCGTGAGGCTCCCGTTCTCGATCGACGGCGCAGAGGGCCGCCAGGTGAAGCTCGCGTGAGGTCCAATGCACCAGGGCCATGTGGAGCTGCCGCGTGTGCTCATCGGTTCGGCATGCCAGGGATCCCGCCGGGATTGTCTTGCCGATGTGGTGAAGAAAGAGAGTGAGAGGGGCGCGCGTCTGTGCAGAGAGGAGAGAGATGGAGAGAGGGAGAGGGTTCCCCCTTCCCGATTGGACGCGTGAGGGAGGCTTCGCAGCCCCTTACGCCATATGTTTTCTTTTGTTTTTTTTATCTTTTCTTCTTCTTTTTTTTTATTTGTTTCTTTTCTTTTGTTTTTTTTTCATCTCTCTTTTTTCTTATTTCTTTATCTCCCTTTCTTTTTTTTGTTTATCTTTTATGTCTTTTACCATCTCATATTTTTTGTTTATAATTTATTATTATTTTTCGCTATTTTATTATCACCAACATTATTACGTATTATTATTATGATATATATTTTAATTATTTATTAGTTATATATATATATACATATATATTTTAGGTGTCAACAAATGCCCCTCACTTGTAGATGGCGCGAGAGAGGGACAAGGGAGCGGGGCATGCAGGTGTAGCCCATTTGGAAGATGTTAGATGTGTCCTTTTATTCATGCAAACATGCAGGTATTTGTCAACAGCAGACATTAGATATATGTATATAGGGTAGCTCCCCTATATCGGGGATAGGATATGGATAGCGCCCACGATTCATAGATAGAGTGCGGCTCACGAAGCATAACTAAGGGAGATGTGCATACGTAAAGGGGACGCCGCGTAGAACATATGCATAGCATGAATCGCAATCTATACCCAGGACTATTCCTCCATAGTGTGAAAGTGCAATTATATGGGTAGTGAACCCTAGACATAGGGACGTGCAGATGTTCTGAGTAACACTAGAGGATTACTTTATCGCCTGCACACACATTCGGGGCTCTCGACTTTTGGTAGCTTCGCACAACCCCCTTGTCTATTTCTTGATTTTGGGCTTCACCGTTCGGCGCGAGTTTTCTCATGTGTCTCAATGGGGATTCCCGGCTACTAGGATTCGTCCTTTATTATGATACTATTGTGGATTTCACCGTTTGACGCGAGTTTCCTCATGTGTCTCAATGGGGATTCCCGGCTACTAGGATTCATCCTTATTTTAATTGTGGAGTTTGCTGCACCATTTTCGCGCGAGTCTCCTCATTTGTTTCAGTGGGGATTCCCGGCTACTTGGATTCACATTCCACTTACCATTATCATCATTTTTTTCATTTTCATCATTTTTTTATATTTTTTTAAGGGGGCAGGCAGCTTTTTCCTCACGACCACCCTATGTGCGAGTGTAGAGATTTAAGCGTCCATGAAGTGTTAAGAAGAATTTATACCGTCCCTATGACTAAGGGCCAATGCTCATATTATGTGCGAAGTGTAGGAGTTTTGTCTAGAGTGTATTCTGTGAGTTGTGCTAGCAACATAGCTACGACTCTTCCCCTAGTCGTATGCACTCACCGAGAATTAGCTTTTCGTTCCTTAGCGTATGCCGTGACGCACACATATCCTGAATCAGGGCAACGTTATTTAGCAAAGGAGCGTAGTCCTAGAAAGTTGAAGGAAGTGTGATAATATATAGTATAAACAGGCATGCAAGCAGGGTGAACAAGCATTTAGAATCAAAAGACATGCAAAGTTTTTTTTTCTTTCTCTTTCTTTCTATTTTTTTCTTCCTTTTTTTTCTTTTGTTTTTTTTCTTTCTTTCTTTTGTTTTTCTTTTTTTCTTTTGTTTCTCTCTTTTTTTCTTTCTTTTTTTTCTTTCTTCTTCTTTTTTTGCATGTACATATGTATATATCATTATTATACGCATATGCCATGTGTATATACATCATCATTCCGCCCGATGCGAACACCTGCGAGCAAAGTAGAAGGAAAACATTAATATCATCACTAAAGGGTAAAAAATATTTTTTTAATGCATTGTAGAGAGTCTAGACAAGACGGAGGAGTTGACGTTTAGCCAACATGGGTCATTTCATTCAGACAGTGGGTCTGGTCCAAAGGTAGGATGATAAGCCTTGACAAGATGTCTTAGCCAGAAATAGGACAGTGGGCCTTGATAGAAAGTCTTAGCCGCTGAGATGCATTAATGCCATGGTGGGACATGGCGGCATATGTTGGGACGAGCCTGACCCCAAAAAGGAGTTACATGTGTTTGGGAAGCTGTTGGCCTGGATGCAGATGGTAGCAACATGGATGGCGAGGCTGTCGGCTAGACTGCCGATGAGGAACAAGCTGTTGAAAAAGTTGACGGCTCAGATGCCAATGGCTATAAAGTTGTTGGCTCGAATGCCAATGGCTGGAAAGCTGTTGGATGGGATGCCAATGATAGGTAGGCTATCGGTTCAGACGCCAATGATTAGAAAGCTGTCGGCTCGAACACCAATGATAAGTAAGATGTTGGCTTAGATGCCAATGATTGTGAAGCTATTGGCTTGAATGTCAATGATAGGAAAGCTGTTGGCTCAGAAGCCAATGATTGGAGAGCTGTTGGCTTGGATGCCAATGATAGGAAAGCTGTTGGCTCGGAAGCCAATGACTGGAGAGTTGTTGGCTTGGATGCCAATGATAGGAAAGTTGTTGGCTCAGAAGCCAATGGTTGGAAAGCTGTTGGCTTGAACACCAATGATATGTAAGCTATTGGCTCAGATGCCAATGATTAATGGTAGCAGAATTGGTAGCTTAAAAATCGATAGTTGGAGAGCTATCGGCTCAGGTGCCGATGGTAGGAGAGCTATCGGTTCAAATACCGAAGATGGGAAAGCTGTTGGCTTGAATACCAATGATGGGAAAGCTGTCGGCTCATATGCCAATGGTAGAGAAGCTATCGGTTCAGACACCGATGATAGGAAAGCTATTGGGGGGGCTGTTGGCTCGGATGCCAATGATGGAAGAGCTATTGGCTAGAATGCCAATGATAGAAAAGCTATCGAAAAATCCGATGGGAGAGCTATTGGCTATAATGCCAATGATGGGAGAGCTATCAGCTAGAATGCCAATGATAGAAAAGCTATCGAAACATCCGATGGGAGAGCTGTTGGCTCGGATGCCAATGATGGAAGAGCTATTGGCTAGAATGCCAATGATAGAAAAGCTATTGAAACATCCGATGGGAGAGCTGTTGGCTATAATGCCAATGATGGGAGAGCTATTGGCTAGAATGCCAATGATAGAAAAGCTATCGAAACATCCGATGGGAGAGCTGTTGGCTAGAGTGCCAATGATTGGAAAGTTGTAGGCTAGAATGCCAAAGGTAAGCTGTCGGCTCAGATGCCAATGGTTATAAAGTTGTTGACTCGAATGCCAATGGTTGGAAAGCTGTCGGCTGGGATGCCAATGATAGGTAAGCTAGATGGGGAAGCTGTCGGCTGGTTTGCCGATAGTTGGAAAGCTATTGGCTCGGGCGCCAATGAATAGAAAGCTTTCAACTAGGAGCCGATGATAGGATATTTTGATGTCAATATGATGATATATCGAAGTCAGCAAACCATATTCAGACGGTGGATCTGAGATAAGGGTAGATCACTAGATATAGATGGCAACCAGACATCGTGTCAAGGTCACCTGACCCCGTTCAGACGAAAGGTCCGAAATAAGGACAGAACATGGATGCTAACCCGACGGAATGTCAGAGTCAACATAACCTCGCTCAGATGACAGGTCTGAAGCAAGGGCAGAATATGGATGCTAACCCGACGGAATGTCAGAGTCAACATAAAACTTGCCTGGGCAGTATGTCTAAGACAAGGGCAGAGTATAGATGCTAACCCGACGGAATGTCAGAGTCAACATAAAACATTGCCCAGATGGTATGTCTGAGACAAGAGCAGAATATGGATGCTAGCCCGACGGGATGTCGGAGTTAACAAAACCTCGCTCAAACGGTAGGTCTGAAGCGAGGGCAAAACATAGACGTCAACTCGACTATATGTCGGGGTCAACGAAAAACCTCGCTCAGACGGCATGTCTGAGACAAGGGCAGAATAAGGCATATAGATGTTGACCCGACGTCATGTCGAAGTCAACGGACCTTGCTTAGACAAAAAGTCTGAAGTAAGGGCAGAATAGAGAATATGGATGTTGACTCGACGTCATGTCGAAGCCAACGAACCTTGCTCAGACGGAAAGTCTGAAACAAGGGCAGAATGTAGAATACAGATGTTGACTCGACGTCATGTCGAGGCCAACAGACCTTGCTAAGACGAAAAGTCTCAAACAAGGGCAGAATGTAGAATATAGATGTTGACTCGACGTCATGTCGGGGCCAACAGACCTTGCTTAGACGGAAAATCTGAAGCAAGGGTAGAAACGGATGTTGCTCCAACTAGACGTTGGAGCCAACACAAAATCTTGCTCGAATGGCAGGTCCGAAACAAGGGTAGAATGGGTAGGTAGGAACATGCCCTGATGGCCCACCAAAGTCAACCATCCTGGTAGAGACGTGAGGTCTAAGCCAGGGCGGAGTATGAGCGTTGATCCGATGGGAAATCAGAGATGATGAACCTTGCTCGGGCGGCCAATCCAGAGCAAGGGCAGAATACAGACGTCGATCCGACGGGATACCGGAGTCGACAAACCTTGCTCGGGTGATAGATCCAAAACAAGGGCAGAATCTAGATGTTGACCTGACGATACATTAGAGTCAACGAAAACCTTGTTCAAACAGCAGGTCCAAAGCAGGAGTAGAATAAAGACGTTGACCTGACAGGGTGTCGGAGTCAATGAAAACCTTGCTCAGGCGGTATGTCTAAGACAAGGGCAGTATACAGCGTACTGTTGTTGATTCAACATTCCGTCGAAATTGACCAATCCTAGGAGAGACACAGGGTCTGGGCCAGGACAGGATATGGCTGTTGACTTGGCAAAGAGCCAAGGGAAGAAGATGGAATATGGTTGTCAACCCGACGTCATGTCGAGGCCAACGAACTCGGCGAGGGCGTGAGACCTGAGCCGAGGGAAAAGTATAGGACATAGACGTCGACCCGAAAAAACATTGGAGCCAACGAACTCGGCATAGGCATGAGGCCTGGGCCGAGGAGAAAGTATAGAACATAGATGTCGACTCGACGAAACATCAGAGCCAACGAACTTGGCAGAGACGTAAGGCCTGAGCCAAGGGAGGAACATAGTTGTTGGGTCGTTGGTCCGACCAACAAACCTGGCTGATGCGTGAGGCCTAGGCCAAGGGAAGAAGATGGAATATAGTTGTCGACCCGACGTCATGTCGAGGTCAACCAATCTTGGCGGAGGGCGTAAGACCTAAGCCAAGGGGAGAATATGGAATATGGTCACTGACTGGAGGTCAGCCAAGGGACTTGGCAGAGGCGTGACGCCTGAGCCAAGGGAGGGATGTATGTCGACTCGATGAGATGTCAAGGATGACCATCCCTGCTCAGACGAAAGGTCTGAAGCAAAGGCATAATGTGGAATATAGATGCCAACCCGACGGAAAGTCGGAGTTGACCAACTTGACGAAGTCGTAAGGTCTTATTCAGGGCATAATGTGATAGCATAGGTGTTGGTTTGACGAAATGCCAAAGCCAATGGATCCTGTCCCAACGGGAGGTTTGAGGCGAGGGTAAACTAGAATGTAGATGTTGACTTGACGGAATATCGAGGTCAAGAAGCTCGATGAGGATGAGAGGCCCAGACCCAGGGTTGGATATAGACGTTGACCTGACGGAATGTCAGAATCACGAACCTTTTTCAGACGGAAGGTCCAAAACAAGGGCATGATTCAGACGTCAATCTGATGATAGGTCAGCGTTAACGAACCTTGCTCAGACGGCGGGTCTGGACAAGGGCAGCATATGAGGATGGGGAGGTCGACCCGATGGCACATCGAGGTCAACCAACTTGGCAGAGGGAGGAGGTCTCGGCCAAGGCAATGAAAGGTATAGATGTTGATGCCGACTCGATAGAATGTCGAAGTCGACTAACTTGGCGAAGATGTGAGGTCTCGGCCAAGGCAGTAGAAGGTATAGATGTTGATGCCGACTTGACAGAATGTCGACGTCGACCAACTTCGTGAAGACGTAAGATCTCAGCCAAGACAGTGGAAGGTATAGATGTTGATGCCGACTCGACAGAATGTCGAAGTCGACCAACTTGGCAAAGATGTAAGGTTTCAGCCACGGCAATAGAAGGTATAGATGTTGATGCTGACTCGGCAGAATGTCGACGTCGACCAACTTGGCGAAGACGTAAGGTCTCGGCCAAGGCAGTAGAAGGTATAGATGTTGATGCCGACTCGACAGAATGTCGAAGTCGACCAACTTGGCAAAGACGTAAGGTCTCAGCCACGACAGTAGAAGGTATAGATGTTGATGCCGACTCGGCAGAATGTTGACGTCGACCAACTTGGTGAAGACGTAAGGTCTCGGCCAAGGCAGTAGAAGGTATAGATGTTGATGCCGACTCGGCAGAATGTCGACGTCGACCAACTTGGCGAAGACGTAAGGTCTCGGCCAAGGCAGTAGAAGGTATAGATATACCGGTGGGACTGGGATTCGACCAATACCAACAGTGGTCCTCCTTCTATTGGTCCTTATTTTCTTTCATCATTCCTTCATTCATCATTTTTGTCATCATTTCCTTCCTCTTTATTCTTATTTCTCATCATTTTTTTCTCTTCATCATTCATTTCATTTTTTTTTTGGCAACCCCCAATTGGGGAACATAATCTTGTTGTACCCAGGGGCACTTCAGATCTTCAATGGGTTGCTTGCCGTCTTTTCGTTCTTGCCTCCTGTCGGGCGTGTATTAGGATAGCCTTTTTCTTGACTCTGGGAAGAGAGTACTCTGTTGGATGTCTCCTGGGTGACTTAGTCCCATTCGACAACTGATCATCTAGCTGTCCCTTTTTACCATGGATGGCCTGAGAGGGGTTGTGGTAGGTGGGGGTACGCCTCCCTCAGAGAGAGCTGAATACCCCTCATCATACGCCGGAGCATGCGGAACAACAGTTGCACCGCGCTGGGTCTTTTAATTCGGGGAGGGCACCCATCAGTGATTCTCCCCTGTATCTTCATCATTTTGTAGCTAGCCATGCCCTTGGCTGATTCCATTCTTGATTTGATTGACTTGAATGAAGCTGACGGCATATCAATCAGCAAAGTAGCATTTTTTTGATAGATGCCCCCAGGATGGATCACCATTTGCATTTTGTTTGGCGACCAGTTGAGGGAGCTCCAGATACACTTCAAAAGATGGATTGCCCTGACTGACATGGAGAGGCCATCCTAGCCGTTGTCTTAAGGACAGGCATTTGATGAGGGCATGGAGGATCCACCCTATATTCACATATTTGTAGTTCGCCTTTGTTGATCAGGCTTTCTACGATGTCCTTGAAGACATAACAGTCTTCGATAGAATGCCCCACTCCTTGATGATAAGAGCAGAAACGGGGATTGTCTTTTCTTTTGACCTCACTTAGTCTCTTAGGCTCTGGGAGCACCACTTTGCCATATTCGCGAGTCCACTCGAAGATGATTCGAGTTTTGTCCCTTGGAAAAGAGTAAGGCTTCTTCATTTTGTCCCTTAATGAGGGCCTTTGCTTGGCCGGCTGAGCAGGAGAGGAGCCGGTTGCCTTCTTCGTTTTCCTTTTTTGTTGCTCAAAGGCTACAAAATCTGTAATGTTCATCTCACTTTGCATTGGCCGCTCTTTAGTTGGCCCATCCTTTTGAGTTGGGGTAGCAGCCACAGGGTGATGCTTTGTCAGCAGGACCTCCACATCGGTGGCAAGAGCTTCCAATTGCTTGAAAGATTCGATCTCGACGCCAATCTCCCTTATCAGGTTGGCTGTCTTCATGCTGCGTGTGCACAATTGAATAGCTTCCTTGTGATTGGGTGGGTGTTTGCATCTCGCACTGCGATTCTTCCACCGTCGAATATAATCCGACGCAGACTCATCAGTCTTTTGCTCGATCATGTACAGTGTCGCCTCGGTAACTTCTTCCTTGGCAAGCTCTATCTTGGCTGTCCACCTGGCTTTTAACTCGGTCATTGCCGCTAGAGTTGCCGGATTGAGATGCGAGTCAGCTATTTTTAGAGGCGGGCCCATTGACGGCATCGCCTGGGGTGTAGCAATTTCCCCATGAGACGTCTGGGAAGATGGTAGACGCACGGGCAGTGTGCGTTGTAGCTGCTGAGAGGAGGTATCCCCTACATAATCATGCACTATCTGAGGCGTGGTTGGCCTTGATGAGGTGTCGATTGGCTCAGTGCCGCTTCGCAAAATCTCAGATGACGAGCTAGCTTGCCCGGGTATGGCTAGGTATAACCCCATCTTGCATAGCTCTCTTCTCAGTGCCTCAACTTCTTGAAGCTTTAGATACAGCTCCGCTACCACAGCAGGGTCAGGTTGAGAATAACTTAATTCTTCATCCACTTTTGCAGCAGCTTGGCTCGTGCCAGGCAGAGCCGATAATGTATTACAGGAGAGGACGACACTCTCTTTTTTATTCTTCAGCTCTTTCTTTTTATTCCCCTTTGCAGCTAGTCTCCGCCCTTCAGGTAATTGCGGGTATAGAGATACCATGTTCACCGTCCTTTTTAGATCAGGCAATTCATGAGGGCGTGGAGAATCCACCTTGTGCTCACCCACCTGGAGCTCCCCCTTCTTGATCATCCTTTCAATAGCATCTTTGAAGACGTAGTAGTCTTCAATAGGGTGCCCAATCATCTGATGATAAGGGCAAAAGCGGGGGTCATCCTTTCTTCTGGCATCCCCCGGTCTCCTTGGTTCTGGGAGAGTGACCTTGTTGTATTGAATGGCCCATTCAAATAGGGCCCGGGTGCTTTCCTTGAGAAAGGAGTAAGGCTTCATCATCTTGGCTCGCAGAGGAGGACCTTCTTGTGGTTCAACTGATCTGGCGGGATGAGGGTTGGGCACTCCTTTATCCCCTCCATTTTGTTGGTCAAATGCCTTGAAGTTGACAGTATGGGCTTCATTGGGCGCTAGCCGCTTGTCAGCCATTTTAGCCTTTTGGCTTGCGGCAGCAGGGGTAGAAGGAGAACCGGAAATGAAAGCTTCAATTTCCGCCACCACGTTATTCAGCCGGTCAAATGACCTTATCTCCATCCCAATTATTCTTTCGAGAATCTCCCGCTGAAGATTTTGCTTGCAAATTTACACTGCATCCTCGGGATGTGGCGGACGCTTGCATCGCAAACTGAGATCCCGCCATCTTTTAATATACTCCAGAGCTGTTTTGTCATGTCTTTGCCTGGAGGAATAGAGCTCGGCCATTGTGACCTCCCTCTCAGTAACATGGAACCGTTCTTGAAACTTTCGTTGCATAGCAGCCCAGTTGTTTATGGAGCCGGCCGCCAGGCATGAATACCATTCAAAGGCCAGGCCCGTTAATGAGGATCCGAAGAATTTTAATAAGTAGGCTTCATCTGCTGCCAGATCACCCATCATTGTCATATAGTGAGCAACATGCTCCTTGGGAGAGCCGAGCCCGTTGAACTTTTCAAACTTGGGTGGTTTATTAATGCTGGGTGGAAGCCTCTTTGCAGCATATTGTGGTGGGTACGGCACCTTGTAGGCATCAAAAGTGCCGAAATCACCATCTACCCTCTCGGCCAGCTTTATTTCAATTAGTTGTTCCACCATTAATTTGGTTAAAAAAGCTGGGTCTGTCGATTCCGGATGGAAATGTGCAGACCGTTGTGCAGGAGGAGTAGCAAAAGCCGCAGCTTGAAGTGCTGGTAGTACCATTGGTGGCAACTGTTGCATTTGGGGAAGTGCCGACTACGCCAGTGGTGGCTGCAGGAAGTGCGGCTGTAGAGAGGCCTTGTCTTGAACTGTTGGTTGAGGAGTAGCTGGAGGCGCGGCATCATCCAGGTTAAAAGCTTCCCGGGATGACTCGACATGCATACCCCGCTACTGGGGAATAGGCGTTAGATCAGCTCTTTCATTCAGCTGCTTTCTCAGAGCTTCAATCTCTTGTCGATAGCTCTGCAACATCATTAGGACAGTTGGGTCTAGAGCTGCCACAGTAGGAGTGCTCTCGAGCGCCCTATCTGGAAAGCCCTCGGACAAGGCCGGTGAAGCAATCATTTCTTCTTCAGAAGTCACGACGCTGGCCGTTGAAGTGGTGATAACTTGCTTTTCTTTAGCTGTTTTGAGTATTTCTCCTGCAGCTTTGCCTCTTCTTGTTATTAGCCTGGGCCTTTCGGCTAGCTTGGCCAATTCTTCCGGGTCTTCGGGTAAGTCCCCATACCTGCTAGTAACTCCGGCCATGTTGCAAGTGAAGACTTGCATTCTTTTTCTTTGCTCCCGAACTACCCTCTTGGCTTGACCGGGGAATGTCAATCTTTCAAATACTGATATCTTTTCATTGCCCCCACTCCCAGGGTCTTTAGTAGTTGCTGTTGAATTTTGAGGAGTTGAGGCCGAACCTCGAAAGGAATTGCGGGCCATCCCGGCCATATCTTCCTGTTCATGTCCTCTCGCGAGAACGGAGAGCAGCTTTTGACCCCACACCGGAGGCATGTATGCCAGTCGGGATACCATGGCAGACTGGTTAAATTTCTTCTTTGTTACGGGGATGTTAGCCTGTCGAGCGCAGGTCTTGAAAGCTGCACGGCTTGGAAGGTCCAAGACCGTGTCATCTTCTTTGGGGACAAGCCCTTCCTTCTTTGCCTTAGTGGGCCTTGAATTTTTAATGCTTGTTACGGCCAATGAGATGGGCTGGATCTTCTTTGGGACCCAGACTTGTTTGAATTCCCTTGGCTTCAGGACTAGCTTCTCTCGGCTTCGGTGGCCGATTTCTTCTTTTTCAGCTTTCCTCCCAGACAAAGCTTGGAAGGAGTTGTAGGTTAAGACTGCCGGAACTATATGGTCTGGCATCACTTGGGTGTGGCGCCAATTCATAAAGAGACGGACACCACCAATCATCACGGACTTGCCAGAAGCTGAGAGACATCCATAAACAGGAACATGCGCCTTCCTCCTGGAGCACCTTCTTTGGCTGCTCTCGGACTGGTTGGCGCGGGTTGGGTGGGCAGCATAAGCCATATGATGGACCATACAGCTCACCACTTGAGGTTGGCCCCCCAACAAGGCCTGGTAGCTCCTGCCCCCAGCTTGACGAACCAGTGGCCCCTTGGCAGCAGCAGGAAGAGCAGGTTCTATGGCCGCTACTTTGATGATGTCGGTGAAGGTGACCCCCAGAAAGTTCAGGAATCCGATCACCGGTGGGAAGCTTCCGAATGTGGTAGGTACCGCCAGGTACCCTTGGGTGGCATGAGTAGCCACGACTTGCGGACTGATAGTAAGAGCAGCCAATCCAGTCATCATGATGTCACCTGCAAATGGCAAGAAACGAGTTGTCAATATTTAATATAGGGCCTTGGGGGCTCTCAATCCTGGCGAGAAGATGAAGGGAGACTCTGTCCCACCGGGCGTGCCAACTTGGGGACACGCTTTTTAAAGCTTAAGCTTATTCATTTTATTTATTATTTGGCGTGCCAGTCACGTGTGTGACAAATTCATTGTGCGCTCGACCTGACTTGGTCAGACGAATGTGAAGTTCGTGTCAGGACCAAAAGTCCGTCATACCATAAAGGCTATGACGTTAATTACATCCTCCGAGAAGGAAAACCCTTGATTAATCGCCAGAGATTGAGGGCCTATGGGGCCGAGGAGAAAATACATGACAACAATGTACATCGTGCAAAACAGGTTATGAGTGTAGGGGTGCAACAACTCATAAAAAAAAGATAGTATTATTAAATCAACGGTCCAGGGACCGAGCTTAAGAGGGAAGGGAGACTTTCAGCCACAGGCAAACCGAGTAATGGCCATCATGGGGACGACCCCTGGAATCCAGACGCAACTGCTGGGACTTCGGATGCATATTCCCCTTTGTGGGGTCCGAGGGAGATGAGAAGTCCGCCAAATCCACCAGAACATATGGCTCATTATGTTTTCTTTTGTTTTATTATTATTCTTTTGTTATTTTAATTTGTTTATTGGGGGTTCAAATTGAGAAGAGTAGGAATGCCAATGATGTCCCCAATCCTTGAGGAGAAGGAGATATGTCAGAATTTGAACCCCATGAATCTTAACCAACCTGACTGGTCCTTCTTTGATCTCTCCTAATGTTTATGTCAATTATACTCTTCTATGCATGCACATACAGATTCCATGCGGATGCATATGAAGGAATGCATGTAGAAGGAACCCTGCTACCATGAGGCAGCCCAAAGGCTTAAGCATTTGCTGACAGTGGTAGTTATGCTGCTGTGGTGCGAGTGAAGCCAACAGGTTAAACAAAATGGTCCTCCTCCGGCTGGACATGCTGTCTAGCCATGCACACATATGTGCAAATGCCCTTGCAGGCAGAGACATTGGTAAAGTTGACACACTGCTATCTCTGTTCCTCTCAGAAGCAATCACAGTCATATGAATCCCTGATGCTGAGTATGAATAGATATATTTGCAACGACATGATAAGGTGAGCAGCGAGTCTCCGCTGATTTTTTAATTGAATTGTAGGCAGAAATCCATTGAACCGAATTGCGAACCAGCCTGATAAACTACATATATTCTGGAATCTGTAGGCTTGTATTTCAGCAATACCAAACTTCTTGAGAGACTTGGGTTGATTTCAGCTGACCATTGACCCCCCCCTCCTTTTGTAAAGGCCTTTGGTAAGTTTCTGAGAACTATATTCTGAAATGCCCATTTACTAAACTTGAAGATTTGAGCTTATGGGTTCGGAGAAGTGAGCTGCAATTGTAGCTTTTGCATAATTTCTTGGGCTTTCTAAGTTATCAGGAACTTTTGGCACCTGTGATTGCTGAATTCATGAATTTTTCGAAGTTGGTGACTTATCTGAGCTGATCTTCCTGGAATGATTGTTCCAGAAGTTGTTTGAAAACTTCCTTTTTGAATGACTGAATCCCAAAGAGCCAAGCTTCTGATCTGGACTGAGCTGCTGTGATCTTTTGGACAACCGGCCTCCAGAAGCCCACGAGTGTTCAGCATCACACTGACCATTGGACGAATCCACAGTTGGCCATAATTGTGATGAGGAATCTATAATTTCCTGTGAGGTATTTGTGGACGTCAAAAAAATGATGATGATCATATAGCATGCACATCTTAGCACTCAAGAGTGAGTCAAAGACGGGAAGGCTGAATAAACCCTATGCTTCCTCCAAGAAGGATGAGTACCTGCCCGGTGCTCTGCCACCCAACAAAGAAGCCCCCCGTGCTGAAGAGATGGCCCCCACTCTCCAGTCGGCATTCCCAACGTCCGAATCAAAAGAAACTCAAGAATTCGAACACATGTCCGGCACGCGTCGGAGTCACTCAAAGCTCAGAATCGGGATTCAGAGGCCCCGAACTAAACACCCCAGAGGTGGTGCATTACAGCTAAAGCAGCACGGGAGGACAAACGTCTGTCTGAATAGCCGTGAAGCCAAGATGAATTCTAAACCGGCGTAGCCTGCACTTAAACCGGCGCGCCCTTGCTTGGCCTTAAACCGGCGCGCCCACTTGCTTATGCTTAATCCGGCGCGCCCCTTGCTTATGCTTATTCCGGCGCGCCCCTTGCTGATGCTAGGCCGGCATGCCCCTTTCTATGTTGTTAATCCGGCGCGCTCAACACCATGCCGGTTTAAGTCAAATAACATCCCATCCGCCAGCCGATACCCTGTTTTCGTATTAGCCTGGTGCCTAGAGGGCATTCATTGCTCTGAAGCTCTGTCTCCATGGGCATTCAATGCTCTGAAGCCGTGTTTCCACATCTGTTCGACAGCATAGTGGCGAAGGCATGCATCGACGGTGACAGCAGTAGCAGCAGATCGCCTGACAAATCTATGAATATCCCATCCTCGGATGAACGACAGCGTACGGCACAAACCGGCAGCGTCCAGCGTAGCACGTCGATTTCAGACCTCGACGCGGACGAGGTGAAAGTGGCGGGAACACTCCTGAATGCCCATTCTATAAAATGGCAAGTCTGAGGAAGGAAGAGGTTCGGTTGGTTCATTCGGCTGATGGCTGGCCATCGAAGAGAAGAAGAAGAAAATGCCACCCGAAGAGAAGAAGCCCCCCGTCCCTGCGCCCGTGAGGTGAAGAAGAAGAGAGTGAGGTTGAGAGTGAGAGGTGAGCTGGGGGGGAAGAGCTTGTGCTCTGTTCCCCCCGTCCATGTATCTCTTCCCCCTTTTTTCTCCCTCTGTAATGTATTTCCCCTCTGTGGAGATGAAATTTCTTGGGCTTGAGCCGTTTTTCCCCCCTTTGGTGGATGAATAAACAGAAGGCCCCTTATTGGCAAACATGATCTTTTGTCTTTCTTCTTCTTTCCCCTTCCTCCTCCTCCTCATCCAGGGCCCTTCGAAGCATGCTCCTCCGTAGCATGGCCTTTCGAAGGAGTTCGTCGACGGATGAATATCCATGGCCTCTTACGGCATACACCTGTCCCACCTACGAGATCATCACCCTGAGTTGCTGGAACTCTTGAAGGCTTGTCCTCGAGTCTCCACATGCACTTACGGGTTAACGGAGGCCTCACTCCGAGTTTTGAGGTTCACCCTGGAGCTTTGCTCCGCTTGGTGTTCCCCTATTTGTCTCTGGCAAGCCTCAGTCCGGGGGAGGTGCTGCCCATTTTTCGCCAGGAACAAACGAACAAGCTATTCTCTGAGGGCCAGAGCATCACATGCTTGAAGCCTCTGAACCAAACTGAGCGACCCTACACAACGAACACGTCTAATAAAACACTCGGATTTTCATGACAATTCACCTTAACAAATGATCAAACACTTAAACTCCATCTCCACAAACTTAATCCACCAATTCGGTGAACAAATCAATCAACAGATTAACTTACAGTTTGAAGAAAGAAGAAACAGAGCAAAAGAATGAAAGAAAACCTCCTAGAAGCTTAACCCGACGCGCCCTAATCCGGCGCGGGCTAATCCGGTGCGGTACCCCCCGGCGCCGGTTTAGCCCCACACTCAAAACCCATTTTATTTTCCTTGCAGCTATCCGGCGCGCCCCTCTTGCTTCTTGGCCATTAACCGGCGCGCCCCCTTGGCATCCCTTTATCCGGCGCGCTCCTTTGGCTTCCTTAAACCGGCGCGCATCCCACTTTCCTTTAACCGGCGCGCCCTATTACACTCCCTATCTCAGCGCGCCCCCTTGGCATTCTCTTTAACCGGCGGGCCCCCTTGGCATCCCCTTATCCGGCGCCCCCTTTTGCTTCCTTAATCCGGCGTGCCTAAAAGAGAAAGAATGATTAACCAACGAGAGAAGAGACTTAAAGCTAATGAATAAAACTAATAAAAAGTTTCCCCTTTCCATAATCCAAATTTTGTTCCGGGGGCGCTGCCCCCGGAAACCCCCGCGCTCCCCTTACACTTAAACCCCGCGACCTGACCGCGCAGGTCGATCCGCGTGCGAGGGCGCATGTTGCCGAGTTTTGACTTTACACTTAACAATCCACACCCCCGGGCTGGGTGCAAAGAGAAAATTGATGATACCTTGTGGTATCGGATGTGGACCTCGGAACCTCCGACATGGTCATGATCCGAACACATCTCGGGCCAATAGTTCGTTGACTCGGCCCGCTTCTCCCAGGATCTAATCCCGCAACCCCGCATTAAACTTGTCGTGTCTACGGCAGACATTTGCACGGTTTTATCATCATCTTCGATGCTTCAAACATGGACTCACGTCCGAACAACGAATGGTCCGACCGACACGCACGTATACCTTGGAACCTTCGTTTCCCAAGACTATGCGTGAAGAGAAAGGCAATGACGCCCCATGGCATCGGACTTGGATCTCGGTAGCCCTCGGGACTCCCGACATGGTCATGATCCGTGCACCTCTTGGGCCGATAGTTCATCAGCTTGACCCGCTTCTTCCGGGATCCGATCCCGCACCCACATGAAATGTGCCGTACCTACGGCAGATATCTGAATGTCGTTATTGTTACCTTCGATGCTTCGAATATGGACTTTCGTCTGAATGCTGAATGGTCCGTTAGTGACCGACATGCATATACTGGGATCTGATCCCGCATTTGTATTAAACTTGCCGTACTCACGGTAGGTACTTGTACGATTTGTCACCGTCTTTTATGCTACAAACACGGACCTTTGTCCGAACATAAAGGGGTCCATGAGTGACCGACAAAATCTGAATGGGACGAGAAGGATCTCGTCATCCCCGGACCCTATACATGGGAATATCAATAAGGCCTATGTGGGCCATGCTTAGACCTCGGGTCTGCCCCGATCATGGTCATTGCTTGACCCATATCCTCGGCCTATAGCCCGCTCTCTTCGAACGCATATTGGTTCTCAGATCTTGTCCCAGGACATCCTCTCGTTGCCCTCTTGGCACCGGAAATGTTAATGATGCCCACGCGAGCCTGACTTCGACCGCGGGGGGCCCACTGCAGTATGGTCGTAGCTTGGTCTTGCACCGGGCGAACAAACTTATCGGTTTTTGACCGCTCTAACCGGGATTCAACCGAATGCCTCCTATCCCATTGAACAATAAACTCGCCGTACCCCGGCATACATATGCTCCAGTTTTCCCCGTGATGATCACGATTCTCTAAAGCCGGACGCTCGTCCAGATATTAAAATGGTCCCTTGAGTGACCGACATATTTCGAATGCTTGTTTCCCTAGACATAGGGCCTTCCGACTGATTCGAGACCGCTATCGGCTTGTTTCTCTCGATATATTCTCCTGGCCATGAGGCCCCTTTTCCCGGCGATTAATCAAGGGTGTTCCCCTCTCCGAGGGGATGTAAATGACGTCGTAGCCTTCATGGTACGGCGAGTTTCAATCCCGACACGAACCACACAATCGTCTGATTAGTCAGATCGAGTGCACAATAAATCGTCACTTTGTGACTGGCACGCCTACGCACTTAATAAACCCAATAAACAAATAAACGAACGATTTTATTAAACAAAAAGTGCATCCACAGTATTCTGTCATGAACTCAGCCACCCCTCACCACCGAGGTAGGTATATGTGTACACAAGGTGTTTGGAGTATGCAACACCAAATAGCGTGCCATTGGGACTCCACATCACACGATTCACAGATATGGAAGAATCATTGACCAGTGTTGCCTGTAAAGCAACTGGACATGTTGCAAGGTCCCCAACCTTAAAATTCTCAAGGGCAAGTCTTTCTCTAGGTGCCAATTCCCACACAGAGATGTCACCAACATTTGTTCCAACAAGAAAATATCTTGACCGACTGGGATGAAAGTCCATGCTCATTACAGATGAGTCCTGGTTTAGGGTCTGTTGACGCCTGAAAAATGAGCAAGGGCAGAGACAAAATTAAAAGAGGATTAGACAAGCAACGGAAGATTACTGGTGAAGCTCATCAACCGTCTACCCGGCTAAAGCCTTTTCCGGCCAAGCCGATGTCCGGTGTCATCATCAACGAGATGGCAGCATTGATGAAGTAGCAGTCGCCTGACTGATGAGACCTCCTACCATATTTTAATAAGAGCTGTATTGCTGCCCTGCCCAAGAATCTACAGATGACATCCATAGTGAGTCAGATGTTGACTTATTGACAGATGAGGCAGGAGCAAAGATAAAGATGAAGCCAGAACCATCAAATGAAGATTGTAAGGGCTTTTGCAAAGACAAAACGAAAGAGGAACCATCTCCATGGGTGATATACCGGGCTGAAGTCTTCTCAGAAAGCCGATGTCCGGTCTTGTCACCGTTCGGGTGATGATGCTAATGAAATGATGTCCGGCTTTGTCATCATTCAGGTGGTGACGTCGATGAAACCTGAGTCTACAGACTGATGAAAATCTATGAATTGTCTCAATAGAAGCTATATCACCAGTAGAGGGCCTTCCTCGGTTCTGGAAGATATATTTGAAGAACTAAGAGAGGTCGAGGTGCATATGAGGTTTAAAAGCCCTGAATGAGCCTGCCGAATGAGCTCCAGAGAATGGCGCCGAGAGACCCTCACCAAGGCCCAAAAGCCCATATGAGGGGGGGGGGGGCGCCGGGAAGCCATGCCCTTTGGCGCCGGGAGGCCTCCCCGATTGAAAGAGGCGCGCCGGGAAGCTGCCTTCTTCATGCCGAGAAAGATCATGCCGAGAAGAGGGAGGGTTCTGCTATAAAAAGCCCTTTTCTCTCGGAAGGGAGGGGGATCGGAGGGGAAGATAGAACAGAGCAAGAAAAAAAGAGAGAGAGCCTCCTTCACTGAAAAAAAGAGAAAAGAAGAGACCAACACACAGAGAGAGAGAGCCTCCTCCGCTGAGAAAAGAAAGAAGAGATCAACCAGAAGAGAAAGAAGGAGAAGAGGCTCCAGGTGGGCAGGCAGCTGGGGAGGAAGAGGAGTCAATGCTCTGCCCTCCCCCATGTTTTCTTTTCTTCTTAATGTAATTTTACGAGTTTTGTCTCGATTCCTTGGATGTAACCGGGATATCCCGGCCTCTGTTTGATCCCCTTTCCCTCACTCCCTCCTTGTGGTCGGTGTTGGAATGATGTTATGAAATGAAATACTACCATGGCCCATATGGGTGTTGATTGATTGAGATATCTGCTCTCTGTCTTTCTATGTATACCTTTTATCAGGAATGTCCGATAGTTTAGACGCTCCCGGTTTCAGAATCTTTCTACGAGTCTGTTCCTCGAAGAGAGATGAGAATAGGACCCCCACCCCTATCTGATGGGTGATTGGACTCTATTTCCTTCTCCCCTCCTGTCTCAATGGCAGATTCTCCCCATATAGTCCGAGTTTTCCCTTGAGCCCTTCATGTAGTTCAGGAACCAGAGACATCAATCTCTTGGTTCCCTAAACTACCGAGCTCTGATAAATGATAATATCGATCCCTGGGTCCTCCATTCTAAGCCTTGAATGCTTAGGGCCTAGAGTTTCGGTGCTGAAAGTCCCTCCGTCGCCGGTTTTCGACGCCATTGGGTTCGTCCAGGGGATCAGAGACAGTCATCTCTTGATCCCCCAGACGGCTGACGGCAAACAGAGAAGGATTCTCAGGGTTCAGATGATGATCTCTTTTTTCCTCTTGCTGATTTGGCCTCTCGGCTCCCTTGGCATCCCCCTAGTAGAAGCATCCATGAAACCCCCTCCTGTACTCCAAATCCGGTCTCAATCTGAGCTAGAATCTGAGAAAATTCCCGAACAGAGCACCGTAATCAAGCCCTAAAACCCTTAACCTTTTTACCGTCTCGGCGTGATAATTTCCCCGCCGAAAGCCAAGCCGCCGAGAGGCCTCCCTTTTCTTCCCCTCTTGCTAAACGACAAAACCCCTGGTCTTGTGCTCTGGCCATTAAGCCCCCTTCCAATATGTCCTTCCCGGCGGCAGGTTCCCGGTGCGGCGACGAGCGCGCCAGGAAGCCTTGCGCCGAGACCCCCTCTTGTTCAAAGAATCCCACGCCGAGAGTTCCCCTTGGCCAATAGAAAACCATGCCGAGAGCTTCTCCTTTGGCCAATAGAATCCCATGCCGAGAGCCCCCTTTGCCAACCTGTAAACCCATGCCGAGAACCCCTTGGCCAACCTATAATCCCACGCCGAGAGCCATCTTCTTGCCAACGAAAAGCTGCTGAGAGCCCCTCCTCTGTCTACCTCTTTGGCCTCTTCGTCCACTTATCCTGGGGCGTTCGTGAGTCGTCATATGTACCCCAGGAGATAAATTAACTGGGGATTGACCTCCCCTACATTCTGAGGTCCCTAACTGGATTCACATGCAACCCCGTGGGTCTGACGAACCCTGTCTCTACATGAGTTTCGTCAGTCTCCGAGAAGGGGAATAGTGACCGATGCCAGAGACATGGATAGTCTCTTCGAGCCTTAGTGCTCACTCTTTTTCCGGCTTTCATCCCGGCACTCCGTGGATGTCAGCCTATACCACTCTCTGGCAAATGCTCGGTCCAGGGGAGGTGCTGCCAAAGTTCTCTCAGGAAGATGAAAGTTGACATCAGGTTGTCCCCCGGGCTCTGCATGATAATGGTGACAGGGTTTCCCTCGACCCTAGTCTTTCTAAATCCCTCTTCTATCCTGATGCTCCTGTAAAGCCCAAATCTAATCCAGCTCAGATTTGATGAACTGATCCACTTTGACTTCACAGAACCTATCTGGCTTGTCCTGAATCGTCAAGAAACCCAAAACAGAGCCTCCGGAACCCCTTTCGGGTCCTCACGGCGCCAGAACACCAACACTCTCTCGGCGCCATGGCTTCCGGCGCGGCCCTGAGCGCGCCGGGAACCCTCACGCCGAGAACCCCCCCTTGGCCCTCTTGTCAGCGCGCCGAGAGCTCCCCCTCCTCTTCAGCCATGCCGAGACCCCCCTATTCCTCACGCCGATAAGCCTTATCGGAAGCGCGTCGGGAGCCTCCTCCACCATCTCCCCTTCACGCCGAAAAGCTCTCCAGTTGGCGCGCCGGGAACCCTGGCCATCTTGCCTTCGCGTCGGGAACCTATGCACGCTTGAACTGCACTGATCCCCGCGACCTGACCGCGCAGGTCGATCCGCGTGCGAGGGCGCAACATTAAGTGTTCGCTTACATTCCGTCGTCCCGCAGCGGGTTCACGAATAACCCCTTTAGCTCGGGAGGGCTCTGCCATTGCACGAGTGCCACCGGCTTCTATAGGGAATATCAAGCATTGCCCCATGGCAGATACGCGATTCAGGAAGTTCAACACTTCTCTCTCTCTTGGCTTTCATCCAGGCACTCCGTGGGTGATAGCCTATTTTCCCCCTGGGCATAATCCAGATAAAAGGGGAGATGCTGCCGAAACGTCGATCGATATTTTAAACTTCCATTATGGCCATGGCTCAGCCTGTCTGTGACTGAAATTTCCCCTTCCCCCCTAAGCCCGGTCTCTGAACCGCTGACTTAACGATATCGTCTGTTTCTACAGTTGATGTTATTATCTTGCCAGCCTTCCTGGCTCTGGTATGAAATTCAAACTGCGCACATGAATATATTTTTTTTTCCTCTCGAGGCCTCCTATTTTGGCGTTTAATCAAGGGTTGTCCTTCCTTGAAAGGGCGTAATTAACGTCATAGCCTTTATGGTGTGACGGACTTCTGGTCCCGACTCGGACCTCACAATCGACTGACCAAGTCAGATCGAGCGCACAATGAAATCGTCACACATGTGACTGGCACGCCAATAAATCAAAAATCCAAATAAAAATATAAATAAATAATATAATGAAATAAGATAAAATCCGCGTCCACAGGGTCGCAGCCACATTCTTTGGCAAATCATCGGAAGTACACACACTTGGTAGAAGACTCTGACATTGTGTGCAATTAAAAAAAAAACACTAACAAGAAGGCTGACCTCCTCAGAAATTCCAATCAGCCTCGGCCTCTTTAACACATATTCTGGATCAGTTGATTAATAATCCATGGCTGGTCCAGTTGGAGTCCTTGGGCACTTCAATATTGCCGCTGGTTAAGACAATTCAATGTTGTCAATTCACATATAACAATTTGTGTCTCATGGATGGCCAAGAACTGTATCTGATCTTGGTAAAATTGTACACGTGTCTCTGGAAGTGAATTTAATGGTTGGCCACTTGGTATTTGCAAGAACTTGCATGCCCGTTTCTCCCATCCATCAATGCTCCACACGATCAGTTGAGCATCAGCACCAGAGGACACAAGGACATTCTGAACATTAGAGAAGGCAAGACCTGTAATTCTCTTTTAATGTCCTCTTAGTTTCATCCTGACCTCATCAAGTCGGACATTGTAAATCTAGATAGTACTATCATCCGTTCCTATAGCAATGATATTATTATCCTGTGGATGAGATGCAAGGAATGTTGCTGCTGGTGGAGGAGGCATGAAAGTTGTCATCGTCTTAAATGTCATCATATTGAAAATAAGATTTTGCCCCCAGAGGCAGATAGAACATATGAATCATTCTTTGATAAAGCAAAGCAATGAACAGCTTCTTCTGGATTAGTATCGTTTAATTCATTTGTCATCAATATGCCACTTGCTGGTTGCCAAAGTTGTGGTGACCCGCTAGCACTTGCCTTCCCAAATGCATTCAGATCATTCTTTGGCCATCTCCAAAGTTTATGTATAGCATTAGATGTCAATGCCAGTATTGCAATTCTAACAGAGAGCATCCAGATGCCAGCAAAATAAGTGTATGATCATTGTATGCATATTCTCCATTGTTTACCATCAGTATTTCATCAACGAGGTGTTCTCCAAGAGAACTAGACAAAGCATGCCACACAAGAAGATCCTGGAGTGAAGATACACAGTTTCAAAAAAAGTTCTACAGCTCAATTGTACCACTGGAGAAGCCAGATGCTGCAACAGACGGCTGATCATGACCATCCGATGATCCTATGTTTTCAGTAGCAAGAGGGTCGGCAGTAAGATCAGCTTGGACTAACTCAATTTTCTCACACTTTGCATAAGACATATTTTCTCTGGCTATCCTTCTCCCTTTACGCCAGATAACCCCTTTAGTTATACATGAGTGACAATTATGGCAGAATACAGACCGATGAATGTCGGCCTATGACTCATCTCATCCATTTCAATGTCATCTTTTCTTATCCCATTCCTCTCATTCTTTTATTGTTGCCATTAAAATTGTGAACTTCATTTAGATGTTTATTCATCAAAGTGTTATCATTTCTTCATTCATTTTTTTTTTTTTAGATTCATATTGTCACAGCTGGTTTTCAAATTTTTTTTTTTAAGTGCCAAATTCTGATAAAATTTCGGCAACACCTCCCCCGGATCGAGCATTTGCCGGGGGAAAGCGGAGGCGTACCAATCGGGGTTACCGGGGCAAGCTCCTAAAAAACCGGGAGGCCGTCGCGGCGACGGGTGGACCCAAATGGACGGAGACCCCGAGGGCTAGCCTACGAGGGGTTCTGGTACTCCACGGGTTGTCAACATCATTCCGACCAAATAACCCGAATTGGGCAGAGAGTCCCCGAGGCTAGCCTACGAGGGGAGCTCTGCATACCCGGGGTTTATCTTCCATTCCTTAATGTGCAGCGCATGACTGCTGGCTCTAAGGCCATTGATATCCAGCCCTTGAGTGAGAAGTCATCCGGAGCTTATGCTATGAGGTAGCAAATCCTCGGAGACTTGAGGGTGGTCAGATGAAATCCGGATCGATATAAGCTATAATATATATATATCCCTTCCCCCATGACGGGTCCCATGGTCATTAACACAGAAACCAAACGGAATGAGCAATAGAGGATATGCTTATCTTCAGCAAACAAAAGGAATCATTCCCATCGATCATGCGCAAAAAATCTGTCCATCTTAAGGATGAGGATCAGACCCAATCGGACACATTTGGGAGGGGGTTCATACACATGCTTAATGTAGCCCAGGAGGGCAGTAACATCTGGCTGACCAGGAAAGGTAGAGCCAGTAACCCGTCCCTTGCAATCGGACGGCTCTGGTTGGCTTTCCATGGTGCGGCACAACCACATCATCGAAAGGGAGCATGAACAGCAAAAGAACAGAATGAAAAGAGGTTGGGAGTAGGAATTGACATAAAAGGAATGCAGATATATATTCATCTACGACTGAACATAACTAAGCATAATTTGATTATTCATTTCTCTAAACAAGAAACGTACATTGCATCAAGGGCAGAGCACCCAGGAGATGATTACATCAAGAAAAGAACAAAAGGGGGAAACCCAAAACAGCATACGATTTCAGAGAAGAAAATAAGAAAGGGGGGAGGGAGGGGCATTGACCCCATTCCCTCCCCGGGACACACCTTCACACTTCTCTCTTCCTCACGCAGGGGATTAGGTTCTTCATAGGGGTTGATCGCTCGAGCTCTTAGTGGCTTTCGGTGGAGGAGCTCGGAGGAGGAGGCTTCCGAGAGAGAGCTTCATTCGAAGGCCGCTGGCTTTATAGCTGCTGGAGGGCCTCGTCACACGGGGGACTCGTGCCTGGCGCATGCTCGCTCCGCTTCACGCGTGTAGGTGCTGGACGAACGTCAACGCCATGGCTCGCGCGTGAGGCTCCCGTTCTCGATCGACGGCGCAGAGGGCCGCCAGGTGAAGCTCGCGTGAGGTCCAATGCACCAGGGCCGTGTGGAGCTGCCGCGTGTGCTCACCGGTTCGGCATGCCGGGGATCCCGCCGGGATTGTCTTGCCGATGTGGTGAAGAAAGAGAGTGAGAGGGGTGCGCATCTGTGCAGAGAGGAGAGAGATGGAGAGAGGGAGAGGGTTCCCCCTTCCCGATTGGACGCGTGAGGGAGGCTTCGCAGCCCCCTCATGCCATATGCTTTCTTTTGTTTTTTTTATCTTTTCTTCTTCTTTTTTTTATTTGTTTCTTTTCTTTTGTTTTTTTTTTCGTCTCTCTTTTTCTTATTTCTTTATCTCCCTTTCTTATTTTTGTTTATCTTTTATGTCTTTTACCATCTCATATTTTTTGTTTATAATTTATTATTTTTTTTCGCTATTTTATTATCACCAACATTATTACGTATTATTATTATGATATATATTTTACTTATTTATTAGTTATATATATATATATACATATATATTTTAGGTGTCAACACTTATGCTCGGGCATAGTAATAGAAACTAAGAAAGCCGAACAATCCTTCTTTAATAATTTATTGGCTTTTAGGGCCGAAATAAGAGATAGGTGTCGAGAATGCCTGACACCAGAAAATAAGAGGTTGGGGTAACCAATAAAGGTTACCATACCCAATTTGCAGTTGACACTAGCATCATGTGTAGATAGCCAGTTGGCTCCCAATATAATATCATACCCTTCCATCTCCATGCATACTAAATCAGCGGGTAAGTTGCAACCGCTAACTATAACTTCACTAGCAGGATAGAAATATTTCATCTTTGATCCCGTTCCAATAGGGGTAGTAATAAAAAGTTTAGATTCTAATGCAATACGCATCATAAGCAGAATATTAGCAAAGCTCTTAGATATGAAGGAATGCGTAGCTCCAGTATCAAATAAGACAAAGGTATGCCTTGAGCATACAGAAAGAGTACCTTCCACGATACCTCCATCTTCGGTAGGTTCCGCATCCATAAGAGCTTGGAGTCTCAAGTAGGAGATCATGTATTTCTTAAGGTTTCTCCAAGTCGAGGTATTCGAAGATTGGCAAGCTCACTCCAAGATTCATTGGCCCCTTTGAAATTCTTGAAAGGATCGGTGAAGTCGCATATAGAATAGCTTTACCCCCTCAATTAGCAGGAGTTCATGATGTGTTTCACGTCTCAATGCTCAAGAAGTATGTACCTGATCCATTCCATGTCATTACTTACGACAATCTAGAGATTAAAAAGAACTTAACATACGAGCAAAGGCCAATCAAGATCATTGAACAAGAAGTGCGTCAACTTCGAAATAAAACCACTCCTATGGTCAAGATCCAATGGACTGAGGCATGGCCACACAAAGCAACGTGGGAAACTGAAGAAGCCATGCACAAAAGATTCCCAGAGATATTTGAATGTAAGTACACTCTCCATAAATCCATGTATTGAATTTGGGGACAAATTCTTTTTAAGTGGGGCAGGGTGTAATGCCCAAGGATTTTCTAAGAATTTTTTGGATTAAAAATATAATTATTAAGCATTTAATGGGCTATAAATTGAATTGTGGTGAATTATAAATTAATAATTAAACCCTACACTAATCCAAGAGGATTAGGCCCATCTAATAAATCCAAACTGGCCCAAAAGGTTGTTTTGAACCTTAACCCATATTCTAGAAGCTTAAAACTAGTGTAATCTCAAAATTTAAGGGGATAATCACTCTTTAGTAAGATAAGTAAATGGATAATAATGTGGATAATATCAAAAGAGTTTGAACTAATTTCAAACTCAGTGCCCAATTGTAAAAACGGTCTATCACGAGACCACAAGACGCTGGTAAGCGGTCTAGCATTCGACCACTAGGCTCTGTCAGTTCTGTGAGAGAGAGAAAGCGTGAAAAACTTGGATTTTTAACATTCAAATCACTTAGGATCGATTCTATCTGCTAATTAGATAAGTCTAGAAGGCTAGAAGATCGAATAGAAAGCCTAATTGGGACTCTAGAATCATTCTAATCCTCAAAACCCTAGCTAACCCTATAAATAGACCGCAAAACCAACGTGTGCGACCCTTACGTTTAGCTCACTTGGAACTAATTAAGATAAGGAGGCAGAATTAGAGGTAAGTTCTTTAGAATATTTTGTTCATAATACTAAGGTCTAACTGTCCTCCAAATTTCATTCTAGGAGACCAAGTGTACACTGAGTTAGAGGCTTCCAAAGTTGCTGATCCTACACTAATAACTCAGGAAACTATGCAACCGACCGAAGAAGATCAGGAAAATAGAAGCCCTAAACGAGGTAATTAGATAGAGGTTCTTTAGAACAATCTGTTCCTTATTGTACCCTCTTCTTACCCTCAAAATTTCACGTCCTTAGGTCAAGAGAATCAGGAGTTAGGAAGGCGTAAAGTTGCTGATTTAGCACAGGATGAGTAGAGAACTAGGGTTGACTTTTAGCCTTAAATTCGAAATTTAAAGCCCAAGACAGAGGTAGGTTATCTCATGGATGGCTTAAACCTTGTGTCAGGAATAAAAGCCCTCTGATTTCATTTGATTTCATACATTATACCTTGAGAATTTCATGTTTTCATTAGGACTATGCATATAGTAAAATTCTCATGCATGAACTAGCCTTAATGAAGTAAAAAAAAAAATTCTTGTTAAATACATGAACCTATGCATATTGTTGGCCTATAATCATTCTATCATGATTATGGAAATTTATATGTGTTGATTTTCATGCATGATATGCCTTGGTTTAGCATTATGTTTATTATCATTTAGTTCTCAGTTTAACTCAGGAGGAAACGGTCTTCCTGCAGATCGCCAGGAACTCTAGCGGTCGTACGATAGACCGCTAGCCACAGTGAAACGGTCCTATACTAGACCGTTTGCATTTGTGATTTTCTATAATATTGTTAACCGAAACATATTATAGATTAGCCTTAATCAAAGTATTGTTAACTAAGTTTTAATCCTGATTTGAGCATTGGTTTCATAGAGTTAGTTGTATTTACTGTTCATCATAGTAGATTTCGTGTTTTTATGCACATTGGTATTATTTTTAACTTATGTTAATTTATGACCAAAATCATATACCCTTGTAATAATTATATGTTTCAAATGATAAAGGATTCATGATTTAACTTGATCACGATTTTACATGATTCTCTCTCTTCTAGAGTCATATTCTTAAGTACATGGCACATATTCCGGTATGTTGTCATTAGTTACACTTTTTACATATTAAGTACACAATCTTAGACTTGATAACCTCTCCATTAGATATTCCTTCCAACGGACTAGGAAATCTTATTTCAAGGCTTCCATAAGACTCCGCGAGTCTGGGATTTCCACTAGGACGCCGAGCTGGTTGTACCCTTAAAGCCCATTATCTAGAAAGCACTTTTACCGGTGTTTTAAATACTCTGGACCTTAGCAGCCATATGAACGACCTTCTGACTTATGCTAGCGGCCATGCACTAGACCGCTAACGGATACCTAACGGCCATCCGCTAGACTGCTAACACTCCAGATGATTTTACTGCATCGATGTCGTTAATCTATGAAACTGTCCATATCTAGACCGCCAAGCGTGCTAAACGGCCCAGTAATAGACCGCTTGGTTCCTGATTATGTCTAACCTGAGGTTTGACTTTGGGGTTAGTTTTCTTGAGTTCTTAGATGATCTTAGGATTATCTGGAGCCTAAATTATGTTTAACCAAGTTAAACTTGAATTATGAAACTAAAAGAATGTACCGTTATGCTGCTGAATTTTCTCTATAGCATAATCTTGTTATTAATGCATTTCTTGAATTCTCATGATCAACTATTGGTATTTTCTATATCTTGGCTACCTTATTATGGAATTATTATTGAACTTATACATTATTGGCCGTATTATTGTTATAAACATGGAAGTAGCTTGATTTATACTTGAAGATGCAGTTCGAGCACTGATTGTGTTCAAGGGCTCTATGCTAGTCCCCTCGGATGATTGTCGGAAACATACTGTAAATCATGGGGTATGATGCGACTGGCATCGCATCACGCTAGGAGTACTTTCTCTATAAATAAGTGAAATATTCACGGGATCCACATGAATTCACGAAGTACTTGCTACTAAGTGAAGAGTACTTTCTTGCTTGTTACATGACTTTCTAGTGCATAGCCTTCATGGTTATGAAAAATACATTCTTGTTCATGGAAAGGCCAAGTTTACATTCTTGATATATACTTGATTTATCATATTTCCATATCTCAAGCTTGATCATATCTTGTTACTTTGGCTTTATTAACGTGCTTTATCGTATTTGCATGATTTATCTTATTCTCTAGAGCTAAAATGATAATCACTTAAACATTGCCACCATGTTGATATGAAGATACCTACTGGGCATGTGTGCTCATTACCCTACTTTTCAATCTTTTTCAAAAAATTCTAGCAAGTCAGATTCGGATTACTCAAGTGATGGTTCCGAGAGTGATTGATGGTTCGAGAGAAGCCATAGTCATTAAGTCTAGTCGAGTCATGATGTAATTTCTATTTTATTGAGTCTAGTAAAGAGTCAAAGATCTATTGTACTTTGAGATTATTATTGTTATGAAATAAAGTGAAGTTTGAAAAAAGTTACTTGTGCAATTATTTTTATGTGATTGTCTTACGCTCTGATTATATTGCTTGCTCGAGGCATACTAGCCGACTGTATACGGTCCCAATTGTTTCCGTTGCATAATCTCGGGGCGTGACACTAAGAAACTTTACAAAACATATCATGTTGAATGTGGTTGAGGACTATTAATTGTGAACTGCAGCCTTTTCATTGAGTTCAATCCTTAAACTCTTTGACTCATTTAACTTAAACCGTCAAGTTTTCATGGTGTATCATAGAACTTTATATGAAAGGTTTTTTGAATTTCAATAGCTAAAATAATGAACTGAAGATCAGATTGTCATTAATTCATGTTCAGAAGGAAGTACAAGATTTGCAATACATTTCAGTGAGCAAGAAATTGATTCCAAGTGTCAAGGAGCCAAGTGAGATAAGCGGGGAAAGACACTAGCCCAACTGAGATCATTTAACTGAAGAGTAGTGAAAATTCTGGTTGACTGAAACAAGACAGAAACTGATGCCTTGTGACCAAATGTTAGTTATGGATGTAGGCTAACTGAAAATTTGACCATCCTACCATGATCTCCCCCTTTGGTATGCAAGAAAATGAGATGGACACAAGATATTTTTGACATTAACTCCCCCTGTCTATGTGCACTTTTGCTGGACACAACATGAAAAGTTTTTGGCTAACATGACTACAGATAATGGGATGCAAGGCCAAGACACACTCTTGACCCAAGGTACTTGGCAAAGGACTAGCCTCTACGCATAGCGTGGGTTTCCAGACAGAAAAGATCTGTCCTTCTCCCAACATACCATTTGATATACCATTGGGTTCAAGATGGACTTTATGCAATGTAATGTATGCAACAACATCCTCATTCTACTTCTACCAACAACATGATAAGAAATACATAGAACATTTATTCCATGTGAGAACACTCAAGCAGTCAGTTATCATGCTGAAATTTACATAAACCTAGTTCTCTTTTTAAGAATTTAAATCTTTCATTGCCAAGAGGTTTAGTAAATATATCAACAATCTATTTTTTTGATTCTACAAAATTCAATTCAATTTCATTCTTACTTACTTCATCTCTCAAGAAATGATATTTTATCTTAATGTGCTTAGTCCAGGAATGATGAACATGATTTTTAGTTAAGGATATAGCACTGGTATTATCACAAAGGATAGGAACACATCCAAGTTTGATGTGATAGTCAATGAGTTGGTGTTTGATCCAGAGAACCTGGGCTACACAATTTTCTGCTGCAACATACTCAGCTTCAGCAGTGGAAAGAGCACCATTGTGTTGCTTCTTAGATGCCCAAGACACTAGACAACCACCTAAGTATTGACAATACCCACTAGTGCTTTTTCTATCTATTCTACACCCTGCATAGTCTGCATCAGTGTAAGCTACCAGTTCAAACTCACACCTAGCAGGATACTATAGACCTAAGTCAAGGGTGCCAATTAGATATCTAAAAATCCTTTTCACTGCACTCATGTGTGATTCCCTAGGACTAGCCTGAAATCTAGCACATAAACACAAAGAGAACTGAATATCTGGTGGAGATGCAGTAAGATAAAGCAAGGATCCGATCATACCTCTATATATTTTGGAATCAACTAGTTTACCTTCTGGGTCAGCATCAAGACTAGTTGAAGTACCCATTGGTGCAGTGATGGCCTTGAGGTTTTCCAGCTTGTACTTCTTTAACAGATCCTTGATGTACTTTACCTGAGTTATGAAGCTTCCCTCTGAGGTTTGACAGATCTGTAATTCAAGGAAAAATTTTAGTTCTCCCAGTAAACTCATCTCAAATTCATCAGTCATTAACTTTGAGAATTCCTCACACATGGATGGTTTAGTTGACCCAAACACTATGTCATCTACATAAATCTGAACAACAAGAATATCCTTGTTATCTACCTTAGTAAATAGAGTTTTGTCAACCTCACCTCTTGAAAAACCTTTACCTGTGAGGAAGGAGCTCAATCTGTGGTACCAAGCTCTGGGAGCTTGCTTCAGTCCATACAATGCCTTATCAAGCTTGTATACATGATCAGAAAAGTCAATACATTCATAACCAGGGGGTTGTTTGATAAAAATATCTTCTTTTATTAGACCATTTAAGAATGCATATTTAACATCCATCTGCTGAAGTTTTATTCCTAGGCTACAAACAAATGCAAGAAAAATTATAATGGCTTCTAGCCTGGCTACAGGGGCAAAGGATTCTTCAAAATCTACCCCAAATTCTTGATTGTACCCCTGTGCCACTAGCCTAGCCTTATTTCTAACAATTTTTCCCTGTTCATCAATTTTATTCCTGAAAACCCATTTTGTGCCTATTATGGAACCATGTGTAGGTTTAGGAACTAAGTACCATACTTTGTTCCTTTCAAACTGATTAAGTTCATCATGCATGGCATTTGTCCAATGTTCATCTTTTAAGGCACTTTCAATATTTTGTTTTCTTATTTGTGAGACTAGAGCAAAAGAATTAAGTTCATTTTCAATTCTGAAATGAGACCTAGTCCTAGGGGGTTCCTGTAGATTACCAATAACATTTTCTAATGGGTGATCTCTGAGCACTCTAATATTGGTAAGCTGATTACCTAAATTGACATTTACCTCCCCCTGAACTCCTGGTTCTTCAGTCTTACCTTCATCTACTTGTTATGCATTCTGCTCTTCTTTATTTTCTAAAGTTTCTCCATCATCTTTGTTCATGCAGAAATCAGTTTCAGATTTATTAGATATTTCATCAAACACAACATGTGGTGATTCTTCGACAGTTTGAGATTTAATATTATATATCCTATAGGCTCTAGAAATCTCAGAATACCCCAAAAAAATTCCTGGTTCACTTTTGGCCTCAAACTTATCAAGATCCCTCTTTGAATTGACATGAATAAAATATTTTGATCCGAAGACTCTAAAATGGGCTAGTGAGGGTTAAGTTTCTTACCTTTTAGGATTTCATATGGAGTCATCTGAGTGGAAGGTCTTACCAAAGCCCTATTGATAATGTAACAGGAGGTGTTCACAGCCTCGGTCCAAAACCTTCTAAATAATTTACTTTCCACCAGCATTGTTCGGGCCATCTCTACTAAAGTCCTATTCCTTCTTTCAACCACTCTATTTTGTTCTGGAGTTATTGGTGAAGAATATATGTGGGTTATCCCATTATTCCCGCAAAAATCATCAAACTGTGAGTTCTCAAACTCACCACCATGATCTGACATAATGTTGGATATGGAATACTTACCACTCTGATTTATTCTGTAGATAAATTCCTGAAATTCACTAAAAACATCATTTTTATGAGTTAAAAAGAATACCCAAGTGTACCTAGTAAAGTCATCTACAATAACAAATCCATATCTTCTACCGGTTAGACTAGCTGATCTAGTAGGTCCAAACAGATCCATATGTATCAGCTCAAAAGGTTTAAAATACATGTTTCCTATTCTAGACTTAAATGACTTCCTAGTCTGCTTTCCTTAAGTGCATGCTTCACAGATTTTATTGTTCTTTTTGAATGATACTTCAGGTAAACCCTTGAACATGCTAAATTTATTAAGTTTATGCAATATTCTATAACTAGCATGACCTAACCTACGATGCCAAAGCCAAGCTAAATCCTCTTTATTTACAGTGAGACACAAATTAATGTGTGCAGCATCATCTAAATCAACCATAGAAATGTTATTGACTCTTTTTCCAATGAATTTTACAATTCTAAATTAGGTTCATAAATGGTGCATGCATGTGAGTCAAAAATAACTTTATGATCCTTATCACATAGTTGACTGATGCTAAGAAGATTGTAAGCAAGACCTTCAACAAGTAAAACATCTTCAATGCTGCATGAAACACACTTACCAACCTTTCTTGACCCTATGATCTTGCCTTTAGTATTGCCACCAAAGGTAACATGACCAGCATCTTTCTCCACCAGCAAGCATAACTTCCTTTGTCCCCAGTCATGTACCTAGAGCAGCCACTATTTAGATACCACCTATTGTGATTGGCTGCCAGGCATACCTACAAACATGATGAAGCAGAATATTTTGGAACCCAAAACTACTTCGGCCCCACAACAGTAGTTAAATCATGCAAGCAAGATAGCAATTGTTTGGGAATCCACATTTGTTTATGTGATTTTGCTTGTTTAGTGGATTTTTTATTGTTTTGTTTGCTATATACATTCAAAGTTTTTGTTGACTTTATCTCTAGTGTGACATACTGATTCTTAAACGCATGAGAATTTTTGTGCCAATCATTGGTCCAATGAGCATTGGAATGAGTGTGTTCACTGGTGACCCTAGGTTGAACAAACTTTGGATGGACAGAGCCATATGAGTTCTGGTTTATATATGTCCTTAACCTAGGCTGCACAGAGACACTCTGAGGGTAGCATCGATACACCTGATTAAGATGGGATTTCTGCATGGTCTGTTGCATCGACCTCACATAATGACTACCTCGACCTATCATACCAGAGTTGTAATGATAGGAGTTTTGGAATGATGGATGAGTCGAAGCACCAAAGTAGTAGCATCGACCTGAGATGCCCCTGTTCTGACCTTGACTTCTAAAGATGTGAAACCCAGATGAGATGTGCATCGGTGTAGATTGGTTATTGCATCGACCTTTCTGTTGTGACTGGGTTACTTTGGTTTTGGGGCTTCCTTGGACTTGTATTCTAATTGGTTGACCCCTAACCTGACCTTTAGGCTTAGGTACAGTGGTGTGTGTGCTGGTTTCTCTAGGCATGTCCACTTTCCCTTTGCCCTTGTCCTTGGCACTGACATTGTTATGTTTATTATTTTTCATAAAATTTTTATTGTTGGTTTCTTCACAATTCATTCTTATCAAAGGATTGAATTTGGATGTTCCTTTCTCAGCAACAAATGAAATGGTTTTGACATCAAACTGTTACTTATTAGTTGGGTTAAAACCCAATCCTTCTCTTCTAAAATTAACTTTAGTTCCCAGAATTACATTCAGATTTTCTGTCCCTTGAGTCATACCCTCAAGGGAGTTTTGTTTGTCATTATTTTCTTTTTCCAAGATATCAATCATTTTCTTCAATTCTTCATTCACACTTTTTATAGCCTCATATTTGTCATTTGCTGTTTTTGTTTCTTCTTCAAATTTCTGCATTCTGATTTTAAGTCAACAATCACATTTTCCAGATTATCATTTTCACATCTCAAGCCATTTATGACAGTTTTAGATTCTTCTATTTCAGCAAGAGAATTTTTTAAGCCTGTATTTTCAGTTTCCAGATGTGCAATCCTATCATGCAAAGTGGTGTCATTAACAAGGGAGTTTATTTTCTTTTTCAAGTGTCTATTCTCCCAATGAACATCATCATACTTATCTAGAATTTCAGTATATGCTTCTTCCCAATCACTATGAGTATAGTTTTCAAATGGACAAGTTACCTCATCATCTTCCTTCTCTGCTTCTTCTCTTCTGGCCATCAGGCACAGTTTTTCTTCGCCCTCACTGTCAGATGAGTTTCTCTGACTGTCTTCTTCTTCATCGCTCCAGGTGCTTACCATGGCCTTGCCCTTCTTGTTCTTCCACATGAGCTATTTTTCCTTCTGCGGTTCTGGACAGTCTGCCTTTAGGTGCCTTGACTTCCTGCAATTGTAACAAACAATTCCATCAGTCTTTTTGACAGTGTCAGATTTATATTTCGACTGCCTCTTCCCTGAGTAGTATTTTATTATGAAACCCTTACCTTCTTTCTTTAAGAATTTCTTAAACTTTCTAGTGAGCATAGCAAATTCACATGTGTCTTCTTCGGAACTAGAAGAGCTATGCTCACTCGAGGACCCTTTGCTACTAGAATTTACCTTAAGCGCCAGGGGCTTTTTCTTCTTCTCAGAATCATCGACCCTCTTGAGATTCAGTTCATATGTCATAAGAGAACCGATGAGTTCGTCGACAGTGGTTGTTGCCAGGTTCCTGGATTCTTTCATTATAGTGGCCTTCGTATGCCAGATCGGTTTCAGGGATCGGAGGATTTTCCTGACTAGCTCATACTCACTATAGATTTTGCCTAAACTTCTCAAACTGTTAATGAGCACCATTAACCTAGCATACATCTTAGAAATTGTTTCGTCAGATTTCATTTTAAAATCTTCATACTCAGATACTAACATATTGGCTTTTGTTTCTCGTACCTGAGATGTTCCCTCTATATTACCTCCAACTTGTCCCACATTTCCTTCGCTGTGGAGCAGGAGGACACTCTGGAAAACTCGGTGGTATGTAGAGAATATTGCATAGCATTGACAGCACTCCAATTCAAGGTAGATCTTCGAATTTGCTTCCGAGTCTAGACATCATCTTCGGGGAGCTCAAACGGACCTCGACTGACCACTCTCCAGATTTCGTAGTCTTTAGCTCGTAAGAACACCTGCATTCGATTCTTCCAATATGCATAGTTAGTTCCATCAAAGAAAGGTGGCTTACTCATGGAATGACCCTCAGCCGTAAGTCCTCTAGCATCCATTTTCTTAGATCTCTCCGGGATGTTAAGCCCTTAAGGAGAGTTAGGCTCTAATATCATGTGATGAGAATGGATGAACTATAGATCTAGAGGGGGGGTGAATAGATCTATCCCAAATTTTAATTCTACAGTAGTGATTAAATGCGAAATAAAAATTCTGCTATGAAAAAAGTAATCAATTGAAACTGAATTAACAGAGAGTATATCTAATTCAGACTAACGTCAATTCTAGATGAATTACCACACAGAATTGCAGAAGAAATATAGCAACCAAGTTCAGTATTGGGCGGAGGTTTGATCTAGAATCGCCTCACGCAAGAGGTGGCGTTCTGGATAGGCTTAACCTATCTTTCCAGCCAAGCCTTTCTATATACCCTTTGGTTGATGACTCATGCACATTATATGAATGAAAATATCAGAAACATCACATTCCAGACAAGAGCGGTCCTAGCCATACATCTAGATGGATCAATGAAGAGCCAAACAATCACACACACACTACAAAGCAATTTTAAGGTGGTTCGATCTCAATCCTGAGATCTACATCCACCCCTCACTCGATCGAGTGAGGCTTCCGCTGAACACATAGCTTAGAAATCGCTGATACACAGCTTACAAACCGCTGAGCCTCATAGCTTGCTGTCCAAGGAACACTCCTCGTCGTTGCCTCACAGCTTGGACCATTGATTACACAGCTTACAAATGATTCAGAAGCGATTCAAAATGAAACAAAGAAAATAGTAAAAACAAAGCAGCTGTAGCTCTTTTTCTGGAGCAATTCGATTCTAGATCTGATCTAGATGTCGAGACCAATTCAGACTCTTCACAGGCTCTCTCTTCTCTCAGAATTTCTCTTCCTCTTCCGATACTCTGCTTTCTATCTCTCTTCTCTACACTTCCAATTTTTTCAATTCTCAAGCTCATAGTGGCTCTCACACTTTTCCCTAGCTTCTCCTTCTCTCATCGATCTCTTTCTATTTCTTTTCTCTTCCTCTCTTGATTTTCTTCTCAGATATATATTCAGATCTTCTTCATTGGCCGCTCGAGCTCTGGCCTCTTTTTATCCTCGCGAACAAGTGTTCTTGTGGTCCCCACAAGATTTGATTTAGGCACATGGAACAAATGCTCCCGCCCAAGGCTTATGGAAAAAGCTTGGCCACGTGTCAGATGTAGAGGTGAAGAACATTTAAGTTGCAGCCACGTGGAACGGTTATTTCGTTAAAAATCTCCAAAGTACTGGGAGATAGCCTCGGATCACGTGCCCTCAATAGTTGCACTTCCGAACCCACGTAACAATCAGGAATACTGCCTCCAGTTGATTAATGAAGTTGCTTCGCAGCAAGACAGCTTTATGCATCTAAGGTGTTCGAGATGAATCTGAATTATTCCTTGTTGATTTTGTTTTTCTAGTCAAAACAAAGGTAGAAATTTATTAACAATCTCAGCATCATGTAACTTATGAAACAAGTAGTAAGTATCAGGAAATTGCAGGCTCAGATGTTTCATAAGAACATGCAAATCATATGAATGGGTGTGTGAAGATATGCACATGCATCGATGCACAATCAAAAGTGCATCGACCTGCCTTATTGACGTGAAGAAAAGAATGCAGCAGTATGTCAAAAGAGCATCGACCTGTGTATTGCACAGGTAGACCTCGTTCAGTCAGAAGGGTAGTATCTGCATTACTGCACATACATAGTGCATCGACCTGTTAATGCACAGGTCCGCCCATCATGTACAGCAACAATGACGTGCCATCGAGGCATGTTTCCCTATAATGGATGATGAATAATGAGATGCTTAATGCATCGACGTAAGACCTTACTGCATCGACCTGAATTCGAAGCAGATGCACAAGGTGCATCGACCTTATGAGAGATGACCTTTATCGCACCGACCTAATACTGCAAGACTTCTACAGCCGCATCGACCTTCCAGACCAGAATGCATATATGAATCGACCTGTCTTTCTAAATGCATGAATGTGCATTGACCTGATGTTCTATGTTGATGGAAGATGCATCGACCTTATTATGAACAAGACCTATTCTGACTTAAGTAGAAACTTCAGATCATCACAGTGTTGCCAGTATCAAAATTAATTAGTCACAGTTTTGCAAACATCAACACTAGAGGAGCACAACACCCACAATCGCCTGCACACTCGTACCTATGGAACCTCCTACTCTCCACATGCTGCCCGATACCCCTCGTGCCCACGTACCGCACCTTGGTGGCGCTTCCGCTGACAAAATTCGGTTCCACCGGTGATCGTCAAGAAATCGACTAGCACGCCCGCATTCCACCCAATCACCCCTGCTCTAGTCACCTGAGACGACTAACCACACTATTCCCGTGCGTATACATCATCCTCTGCTCTCCCTGTTGATACCCCCAGAATTCCTGCATGCCAAGTCAATTTATCTCAGCCTTCCGTAAAAGGCGAGTATACGGTACTACCGCGAGAAACATATAACTACAAAGGAAAATACCTCCGACATAACATAAAATATTACATTTTCCTTTGTCATTTTTATTTCCCCCCTTCTTTCCATTGTGGCCGACGCGAAACAAAGTTGGCACGCCCGGTGGGATGTCTCCTGCCTTTCTTCTTTCTACTGAAGAGGAGCTTGTGCCGGCCCTAAAGCCATGGTACCCTTTTCCTATCCTTGCAGGAGAGGTAGAGGAGGGACATATTCCCCTGCATCTTCTAGCTCGTGTTCCAACAGTCGGATCGTGCCCGACAATCGTCTTCGACCGTCGCTCTCACCAGCAACCAGCAGTTCAATAGCAATGGCGGCTGTGACATATGGCCCTACCGTCATCGCCACCCAAGCACGGGTGGGTTATTTGGCGATATCGATCACTTTCGGAGACTTCGCCACAGTCATTAGCTCTCCCTATTTCCTGGGCATAATCCCGGTGGCTGTTCCATAGCCAATCCTAACTCTTCTTCTCGTTCGTGCGGTGAACTCACCGCACGCCTCTTCAGCATCGGTGACCCGTCGGAGCACCAGCCTCAGGACCTCCAATGCCGGCCCCCACAGGGATCATCTTTTGCCTGGACAAGCGTCAGCTCCCGAGTCCAGCTTTGGCCGACTCCCAGCACCGGCCTCGCGCCCCAGACTTCGGCTGCTACCTTAGCACCTTGCTCAGGCTTCCCATCTCGAGTCTCAGCCAGGCTTGCACCCGATATGGGCTCCCTACCCAGGGGGCCATGGCTCCTCAGCATTTCACTCGGGTTTCCAACCCCGAGCTCTAGGCGAGTCTGCACCCAATTGGGGCTCCATGCCCCGGGTCTAAGGCTCCTCAACACCGCACTCGGGCCTCCCGTCCAAGTCACAGTCGAGCCGATACTCAGCGTGGGTTCCCATCCTAGAGTTCGAGGCTCCCCAGCATCCAACTCGGGCTCACAACCCTAGGTCTTAGCAAGATCGGTTCCCCACGTGGACTCTCTACTTTGGGTTTTCGACTCCCCAGTCTCCCAACAAGGTCTATACCTCTGGGATCCAACAATGCCGACTCCTAGTACAGGTTTTTCACCTTGGGAAGTGGCAGCTCTAGCACCCAGCATGGGCCTTTAGCCTGAAATTCCAGCAGCACCGACACTCAACACAGGTTCACAACCTTGAGTCTTCGGCACCCCAGCATCTCCTACAACATCGATTCTTAGTGCAAGAGCATCGTCTCTGTAGATTATGGAAAAATCCACAAAGAAAAATTATAACGAATTATGTGTGGAAAGAAGTAAAAGAAGGGAAAAGGGAGCATGCGTGGATGCTATAGATGGAGTGTGATCGCCAGAGACTACGGGCCTAAAAGGATAATAACAAAAAAAACAAAGGGAGGTGATCACGAAGAAATACCTTCAAAAAGTAGCGGGGGATTTGTGAGGTCCAACCTTCTCTTCCAATCGGCCGGCCGATGAAGAGAGCTTTTCCTTATTGACTACCCTTGCAAAAATAAAGAAACAACCAACAAAAGATATGGATTAGAACTTGAGGTGTGTAGTATCAAATTCTAATATGAAATAAACATTAAAGCATGAGACAAGACACACCTTGTTGGTGTTTGCCCTTTAAACCCCTATGCAAAGGGTAGGTAAAAATGATGTAATGAAGAAAGGAGGGTGCAAGTGTTGCACAATTTAGGAAGATCTCAACGTGGTTGAGATGAAAATAAATAGAAGAGGGAGATATGGTGCATGCAATGCCAATGAAGAAAATAAAAGAAGATAAGAATCAAGAAAGCTTATTGGTTTATTTCTCCAAAAGGGGGGCTCCAATGTCTTCAAGGGAAGAAGATCTCTAATGGATGAAGCTTGCAATGCATGGGAGACTTCCTCCTTGGCTCTTCAATCCAGCACCACCTCCCCCGAGATCAATTTTTCAGCCTTAAACAGAAGGGAGAGGGGGGTCCTATTTATAGAGTAAAAATTTAGAGGTTTAATTCCCTTAAAATTAGAAAACCATGTTTTAATGAGATTTGGAGAGAGATATTCATGTGCCATGTGTCCTCTCAACCTTAAAAAGCCTTAGGGACCCTTTCCCAAGTGGAAAAGGAGCTCAAAATGAGGAAATGAAGGAGTTCTGTTGGATTCGGAATACTGTAAGAATTGGCGTCTGACCTAGTGGTCACCAATTAATTGGCGTCAGCGAAGAAGACGCTAATTTTGAGTCATTTTTGGAAAGATAAGAAATTACCAAAATTGGAATGAAATTCGCATCCACATGGGTCGATGCGAATTACGAATTTGTACGAATTTTGGTAGGATTTAAAACCCAAAATATAGAAATGAAATATGCGTCCATTTGGACAGACGCGACTTTAAATTAACATCAAAGATAAAGACGCCATTTCATGACATTTTATGGAAAGTCAAAAATTACCAAAAAATGGAAAAGGTATTCGCGTTCACCTGAACGAATGTGAATTTTGAATTTTATAGAATTTTGGTAATAATTTAAAAGCTCAAAATATAGAAATAAAATTAACGTTAATGATGTGGACGCCAATTTAAGAATTGATGACTTTGTGGAGAGGCGTTAAATCAAGATTAATAGAAAAAATAAGGAAATAGAATTAGTGTCAAAGTCACAGACGCCAATTAAAGAATTGGCACCTTCCGTAGAGGCGTTAATTCTTCATGAAAATGAATTTGGCACAAAAATGGGGAAGGGAAGAATTTGTGTCTATGATGGCGGACGCAAATTAAGAAATTAGCGCCTTTTTGGAGAGGCATGGATTCAAAAAATAATATGAATTCAGCTCAAAATATGAAGAAAAGAAGTCGCGGCCATCCCCCAGACGCTAATTCTTGAAGTGGCGCCTTTCTAGAAAGGCATTAATTCAATAATAATTCGAGTTTGGCCAAAAAAATGGTTAAGAAAAGAATACGCGTCCGCCTGTCTGGACGTGAATTTTAAAAGTAACGCCTTCTCGGACGGGCATTAATTCTTGAAAGAATTGGCAACGTGATCACTGACGTTAATTCAATGAATTGACATCCACCGGGTCTGACTCTAATTCAAAACAGCCCCGAAAAATTGGAGAAAATCCTAGAAAAATTAGGAAAAATAGTGAAAAATAAGGGAAAGATGTAGGAAAGCTGAATATTCAAGAAAGGTGTGGAAAACCACTCAAATAAGTCAATTTGAGGGTCAATTTGGGGCATTACAATGCGATATGAGATGTACTCAATAGTGATGTCAATTTTGGCATGTCTACAGCTGCCCCGCGTTGACGTCTACTTTGCAAGGGAGCGACACAGAATGGAGTGGAATGAAACGAAAAGAGATGAAGTGTAATGAAGTGGAGTGAAGTGAGAGCAAACTGAAAAGTAGATGTTAAGGTGTGATGAGACACGCAATCAACACCACCTGATAAGAATTGGTTCCAGAGATCAAGATGAAGCACTCTTGAGAATATTTAATGAAAGTTACAATTATTTGCATGTAAGAAGGAGTGTGCACACGGGCACTAAGGAGAGAAAAAGAGGGCGATCAACTTCCAGCACGATGGAAGTACCCTAGGTCGTAAACATGTAGGTTTCACCATTGGAGAGGGGTTACTGGCCAATGTAGACGTGCTACATCCAAGGTGGATCTAAGGGAAAGATTGAATAAGAGGATAGGAATCCAAAAAAATGAGTTTTCAAGGAAACAGCCCAAAACAGCAACAAGGTGAACTGAGGACTCAATTCAGAATGGAATATCTCATATCTTGAAAATTAATATCAATTGACTCTCAAAATCAAGTTATGAGAGGGATTTCCAAAAGTTAATTCAAAGGCCAACATGAATGCGTGCTAGGTTTAAAGGGAAAATTAAAATAAATTAAAATAGAAAGTAATCAGGGATAATATTGTTAAGCTACTCAGAATGAGTCAAGACACCAATTTGTGAGCTGATACTAAGCCAAAGCCCATTTATCTGCGCACCAACTCGCAAAAGAGAACTATCATACCCAGCCTTGGATGGATCAATGGACTATCCGTGCGACTAAGATTCCTCTGAAAATATCATTATTTTTTATGAAGGGGAACTCAAATTTCAGATTTAACAAAGTCACAAGGTTCTTGATATAATCTAATAACATACATAACATATAGTAAAAATACATACAAGGAAGATGGTGAAGGCAATAAGCATGTTGGGAACTAAGAAATGCAGTGCAATACAATGCAATCACCGTGGGACCAAGATGATGCCCGGACGGTGGGACCAAAGAGCTTCTTCCTGCACTCAAAATTTGTTAGCCAAGATCATGAAATATAACAAGCAATGAATAAAAGTCCATTAAAGCATAGCATAGCATGAAAAGCATAAAAGCATTTAAAATATACAAAATGTCAATGTTTGTTGTTATGTTTAAACCACGAGGATGACAAACTTGGCTGATCATGAGATTTGTACTTGAAAGACCAAAGTGATGCCCAGAGTGGCAATATAATCAGGGAAATTAACAATGAATGTCGTTATTTTGGGAATAAAGGGAAGAATTAGAAAAGTCGATGTATTTGAAAGAAAGGACTCATCCCATATTCTTGGTCATTCTTGCAGAAGTTGTCCCTGTATGACACCATTTGAACAAATAGTTAAGAATACTGTATTTTTTTTATTTTTAAGAATATGTAAATTTGTATGGATTTTGAAGACATTCAAATTTTTATGAATTTTGGAAAATATTTGAATTTTTATTTTGAGAATATTTGAATTTTTTGGATTTTGCAGGTTTCTATTTTTTTTAGATTTTTGAAAATATTTATTTTTTTATTTTAGATTTAGACATTGCTAATTGTAGCACCAAAGGTAATTCAAACCACTGGCTAGAGATCTTTGTTCCTTCCCCTCTCGCTAAGAACTTCCCAAAGCATGGCGTACATTTAAGGTGGCGCCCCGTAGTCGGCTCCCCTTGGTCAACGCGTGCCCCTACTGCGGCCATACTTGAGAAACACTCGGCCTTTAGAGGGAGAAGAGAAGAAAAATTAGAGATAAGCCTGATATGAGTTAAGAAGATATCAGGTTTAACTTCCTTCCATAGCACAACCCCTAGAGATTTGGTCTGTTACGTTGGGACTTTTTGTCATATCATCGAACCTTAATTCTCTTTTTAGGCACGCATACGACCAGGCTCACGTAAGGAAACTGTACTGCACTTTTGCCATGCCATTTTCTTTGAATATTTTTTTTTATTCTTTATTTTGATCACCATTTTGTAACTTTTGTTATCCTTTGGACTTGATAAATATTGAAATTGAGACTTGATATTGAGAACAATGTCTTAATAGACTGTCCCTATTTGAGACTTCCTATTGTCGGGGTGAGCTTAGGTTAGTTGTTTTGCCCAGACTACCTCTACCCTCATATTTCCTCGAGTATGGCCCAAGTAGCAACGGTGTTTTACCAAGGGAGACGGCTAACGACACCGTGAAGTGTGTGTGGTGCCAATGCTAAGGGTTGCCCTTAATGGGCGGGGAGGGAATGTCGAACTCGCAACGCGGGATTCTCATAACCAAAGGTGCTGCATTGGCAAGCCTAAAGACTCTTTTGACGTTGACTTAAATAAAGACGTAGGACTAGGCCTAGACTATCACTTTTAATCAAGTTAAGAAGCACTTCATGTTAAAAATGTGCGTGGAGATGAATAAAGGCAATGAAAATGCATACTTGCACAAACATGTTACCTTGCGACCTTGTTGTAGAAGCAGCCGCCGGTGGCAATTTTGATTAACATGGGATAATTAAAAATGAGAAATAAATTTTTCAAGTTCATTATGTAATTAAAATTTTCACGAAATAATTAAATTACATTTTTAATATATGAAATAAGCTAGTTTATTCAATTTACTTGAATTAACTAGAAGTAAATAGAGATTAAATACTTTAAACCTTAGATAAATCATAGAAAGCCCAATAAAAGTCTATATAATGGATTAGGATCACAATTGGTCCATTGGATAATCTATAATGGGCTGGATTAATAGATTAAAGTATTTATTAAAGGGTAATTAGACCAAAATTCGTAACACATGTTTAATATGCCATTTGAGGGATTAAAATAACCCCATTTCTTGAAGGTTGGCACAAAAATTGACTCTTACCTAACAGCCCACCATGGACCAGCCATGTTTACATTGGTTTCACACCAAATGGAGGCTAGGTTAAGAAGAAAAATTAGAATTTTCTTCTAATTCGGAGTTGGAAAGTTTGGCATTGTTAGGCAAGGAATTTTGACAAATTTGGCCAAGTTTTGGCTATAAATAGAACCTCATTCGACCCTCAAATCATCCATGGAGGTTAAGGTTACGCTGCTGCGAAGATTGGTGGAGATTTGAAGGAAGATTTGAAAGATCAAAGGGTTTTCTTATATTTAGGGATATTTCTTTAGATCTGCAAAAAGGTAGGTGTCTCTCAAGCTAAACTCTAATTAAAGCATGACATCTTGTTCATTTTTCTGTCCTCTTTTGCATTGATAGCTCATTTATTAAATTCCGTTATGAAATGAGCAAGTTATGGTCATTTTATTGGAGGGGTATTCCCGTTTTTTCATCAGGTCCAGAACGTGCTATACCTCAATAGCGCATTCTGAACGCGCTACCCTGACATAGCGCGTTCATACAGAGTGTTTTCCCGCCCTCAGGGGTCAAGCAGAAAATCAAAAATAATAATAATAATGTTTTCTAGAATGCGCTACCCGAGGGTAGCACGATCTAAAAGATCGAGCTAGCGTTTTTCTGTCCTCTTTCCATTGATAGATCATTTATTAAATTCCGTTATGAAATGAGCAAGTTATGGTCATTTTATTTGAGGGGTATTCCCATTTTTTCATCAGGTCCAGAACGTGCTATACCTCAGTAGCGCGTTCTGAACGCACTGCCCCGACATAGCGCGTTCATACAGAGTGTTTTCCCGCCCTCAAGGGTCAAGCAGAAAATAAAAAAAATAATAATAATATTTTCTAGAACGCGCTACCCGAGGATAGCCGCGTGATCTTAAAGATCGCGCTAGCAGAGGCTAGCACGTTCATAAAGTTTTACCTGGAATACCGGGGGTCAAAATAATATATTTTGAAAAAATATATAAACACATGATCGCGTCAAAACAATATATATTGAAAAAAATATATAAACACATGATCGCGCTAGCACTGGCTAGCGCGTTCTTCAGATCGCGCTAGTCTAGGCTAGCGCGTTCAAAACAATATACCCGGAATGCCCGGGGGTCAAACAAAAAAATTTCAAAACCAACCCACCATAGTGTAGTGCGGCTAGGCTCGACTCGGCTTGGCACAAATAAATAAATAAATATATTAACAGTTTTGTATCCACACACAACTCGAGCCCACATCCTATGCCCCTTGGGTCTTGACTCAAGGGTGAGCTCTCCAACATATAAAGCCATGCAAGTTTTCTAAACTTCCAATGTGCGACTAAAAATTAGTCACTACACATTATGAACACAATATGAATTATAACATTTAGAATCTCCAATAATTATAAGTATTTAGTCACCAAAAGTAAGAAAATGTAATATTAGCATGTTTTAATTCTTACAGCATGTTAAAAATTATTTTTGTAGAATAAAATTATTTTTACATGTAAAAATCTAGTTTTAACCATATTAGTAAATTAATGCATGAAAAATATTTCCAACATGTTAAAAATGACTTCCAACATGATAAAATTATTTTATACATACTGAGATATAAAAACTATTTTCAGCATGTTAAAATCTATTTAAAACTCTTTTTTTGTGCATGCTAAACCTAATTTCCTGTTAAATAATTAGTAAATTGATGCATGAAAATTACTTCCAGTATGATAAAATAATTTCTAGCATGTTATAATTACTTTTAGCATGATAGAATTATTTTCAGTATATTAAAACTATTTTTCAGCATAATAATTCTATTTTCCTATCAAATAATTAGAAAATAAATATAAAAAATTAATTTTCAACATGATAAAATTTATGTTGTTATCATAGAATTTCTGTAATCAACATGATAAACTTATCTTTATCATCTTATCAGTAAGTTAATGTGTGAGAATTATTTTAGCATGGTAAGTATTAATTTTAGCATGTTAAAAATTAATTTTGAGCATGTACAAATTAAATCCAGCATGAAAATTTATTTTTTATCATCTTATCATTAAAATAACGTATGAAAATTATTTTCAGCATGTTAATATTATTTTCAGCAAGTTAGAATTATTTTCGGCATAAAAACCTATTTTCATAACCAAATTCTGCCTTTTATAATAAATCACCGTTTTGGCTAAACTAATGCATTTCTAATGTACAAAAATTTCATGTAAATATGTCTAAACACTTGTAAATCAAATGCACACAAGATTAAACCATGGAATTAAATTAATTCTATTAAACTCTAATTATTTGAATTTTCTTCCAAATTACCGTTCTTTCTTGAATTCCACGACTTAATGTCGTTAAACATGATGCCTTAAAATTATTATTCACTCCTCTTGCTACTTTTGAGATTTTTGCCAAATCTGTACTTTTTACAAATGAGCTTATTCTTGAAATTCATTGGCCATAGTGTTAAGTGGATGTCTAAACGTACTTGGGATCTTATGATCTACTGACCCAATGCCTGACATTAATGGGGCCCGGTCTAGTCCTGGGAGGAGCGCCCGAAAGTACTTGTGCCCATGGGAGTTGATTGACCACGGTGTGGCATTGCACCGAACTACATGACTTGCTAGATTTTACGACATTCAACTATTCGTACTTGTTTACTTGTTACTTGTTTACTTGAAAATTATATGAATTACTTGACTTGCGTGAAAATGGCCAATTACATGAAATTCTTTACTTGTTCAAAGTTATTACTTGAAAATTCCTCTTGAAATCATATTATCTCAATTACTTGAAAATTCCATTCATATTTATACACTTCCCGATAAAAGTTAGAAAATTGCTTAAATTGTTAATACTTAAAGATTGCCTGGTTCTTAGAGATATAAAATCCTACTGAGCTTTTAGCTCACCCTACGTTTTAGTTAATTGTTGCAGGAAATGAAAATGAACAAGGGAATGGACAAGAGTGAGAGAGTGATTTTTCTTTTTACCTAGGTTTATATAGATCATTAATATTTTTACTAGAGTGATGTATTTTGGATTTGGAAGTTGTAATTTACCTTTATGACTTATCAATTAGTGTTGTAAACTTCATTTTGATGGAATAAAAGTATCATTTTTCCATTCATTTCTGACTTTAGAAATAAAATTGTACATGCTCTGATCGACACATTTGTTTACGACTCGCTCACGTTCCCGATATTCCGCGTCGGGGCGTGACAGACTTTGTGGTATCAGAGCCTAGGTTACATAAAATCCTAGTGGAGAGGGGGATTCCTGCAGCCGACTCAAAGAGCAGACCCAACTAGGCCCAACAAGGCCCAACGAGGCAAGCTCGTCCAAGTGACAGCCCACAGGGCCCACTCGGAAAAGCCCAATAAAACAATGCTCGAGGAAACAACTCTCCTAGGCGGCCCCAAGGCACAGAGAGCCCGAGCCTCGGTCCGGTCACAGGAAGACCCGCGCACGAGCTATCCCTCCGCACGAAGGGGGGAAGTGCTAGCCGGTCTGTCCGACCCATCTCCTCACCGAGCTAGGCCTATCGCCCGATAGGGCCGGCCCCCCTAAGCTTGGTACGACCGATAAAATGTTCATCACTGTAGCCGTTAGAGTCCACAGCGGGCCGGACGCCAAGAAGTCCAGGAGCTCCGGCTTCCCCGCGAGGATAACGCCCCCACGATGAGGCCATAAAAGCCCACGACGAGGACGTAACCTCCACCGGAGACCTCTGTGGAGCGCGGATTTTATTCCTTTATCGATCTTATCGTTGGTTTATTTGTCTATCGTCTGGTTATTTATTTATGTTTATGGATTTATTGGCGTGCCAGTCACCGTGGTGACGATCTTTTTATTGTGCGCTCGATCTAACTTGGTCAGTCGATTGTGAGGTCCGAGTCGGGACTGGAAGTCCGTCATACCCTGAACGCTATGACGTTAATTACGTTCTCCCTAAGGAAGACAACCCTTGATTAAACGCTAAAGATAGGAGGAAGATAGCGGTAAAACCACATGCTCAAAGGAGACAAAATTCATCTGTTTGCAGGACGTTAAATGTATTCGGACAAAGCAGGGGTTTGTTAATTACGGGACAGATCCGACGGCATATTCCCACCATCTTGGATGATGCCAAGTGGGGAATAGGAAACCACCCATGCAATGGCAAGGTGGGAACCGTAAAGGATCAGGCATAATTGACCCGGAGTCCGAATAGGGACCGGCATGCCATGGCATGCCCCATATGGGTGCGGTAGCACGTTTATATCCCCCCTTCGAGGGGACCATCGGAGGGCATACAAAGGCATGACTCCGTGGGCCGACGGGGTTGAGAGATAATATCACAGTGACCTGGCCAGGTGTGTGTGGATTTCGACAGCATGTCCCCTTGACTTGGATTATGCCAAGAGAAGATAGGTCATCACCCATGGAATGCCGGGATGACAACCGAATGAGGATGGGCACCGGGCCCCGGGACATCGCTTGCCTCTGTTTCATCGGTCAATATCCCCTTGAAACCCTTCAGAACGCATGTAACGACATGGCCCTTGAGGTTCATAAGGGTGGAATCCGGATCGGGAATGAGGACTGTAGGGGAGGGAGGCCCTCCCCATTACTGTATCTTCTCAGATCATTCATGACGGTCTCATGGCAATGGGGAGAGAGTCCCCTAACTGGGCTTCATTGGGCCAAGAAGAGGGGTCTCGGCATGGCTTACTGGTTGGCCAAGGGGGGTTCTCGGCGTGGCTTTTTGGTTGGCCAAGGGGGGCTCTCGGCGTGGCTTACTGGCTGGCCAAGGGAGGTTCTCGGCGTGGCTTCTTGGTTGGCCAAGGGGGGCTCTCGGCATGGCCTTTTGGTGGACAAAGGGGGATCTCGGCGTGGGGCCTTTGGCTGGGAGAAGCTCTCGGCACGGGGCTTCCCGGTGCGCTCATGGCCGCGCCGGGAGCCTAGCGCCGGGAGGCTGTGGGCTATGGGGTTTTTCACGAAACAAGGGCTTGTAGTTTAGCTGAAAGGAAGGGAAGGTCTCTCGGCCTTACGGTTCTCGGTGGGGAAACTCGCACGCCAAGAAGATGGAATGCAGAAGGATTTCAGGGCTTCAGAGCTCGATAACGATGCTCTATTTCTGGGATTTCTGGGTTTTATGGCTCAGATTGAGGCCGAATCAGGGATGTATGAAGAGATTTCATGAAGGCCTCTGCTAGAAGGACGCCAAGGGAGCTGAGAGGCCGGATCATCAGGAAGAGGGGAGACCATTGTCGGGGCCTGAGTAGCTTTTATCTGTATACTGCCAGACGTCTGGGGGGGTCAAGAGATGGCTGTCTCTGATTCCCCAGACTAGCATGATATCATCTGGGAAGCAAATCTGCGATGAAAGAACCCTTGATGCTGGGACCTCAGACCCTAGTCATTCAACGATTGGAATGAGGATCCGGGGTCGCATTCGTCTGCGGGCTCAAATGTATTTTTTTTATAGCCGGTAGTCCGGGGAACCAAGAGATTGATGTCTCTGGTTCCCGGACAGCACAAGAGGCTTGAGGAATAGACTCAAATACATACGGAGGGCATGCTATTGAAGGGCATGCTATTGAAGCGGGAAGAGGGGAGAGAATAGAACCCAGCAACCCATTGAACAAGAGTGGGGGTTCTACCTTCATCCCTGTTCGAAGAACAGACCCGACTCCGAAGCCTGAGTCATTTCGCCCATGGGGCATTCATACAAACAGTATGCATACATATGGAGACAAAGGAAGATCATGTTGCCTAAAATCCATCACGGCCATTGCATTTATTTTATCTCACCATCATTTACATCGAGAAACATAAAGGGGAGGAACAGGGAAAGAAACGTATGAATAATCTAAACATCAAGACTTCGACTATTACATACGGAGAATCAGTAAAAAGAAGAAAAAGAAACATCGAACATGGGGGGTGGGAGGGTGGAGCATTGACTCCTCTCCCTCCCCCTATCAGCCCACCTGGAGCCCTTCTTCTTTCCTTTCTTCTGCTTCTTCTTTCGACGGAGACTCTCTCCCTCTCTTTTTCTTTCTCTTTCTCTTTCTGGCTATCTGTTCGCTCTTTTTTTTCTTCGTTTCTTTCTTCTTTTCTTTTCTGTCTATCCTCTTTCTTGCTATCTCCTCCTTCTCTCTTCGAAGGGAGGGGGTTTTATAACCCTTTTCCCTTTTTCTTCTCGACAGACACCCTCACGGCGTGCTTGAAATAAGCTTCCCGGCGCGCTCGAATCCGGCCTCTCGGCTCCAACTCTGGGCTTCGACACAGGCTTTCGGCGCCACCTTCATACAGGCCCACTTGGGGTTTTTTAAGTGTTTCATCACCCGAAAGGGCCTTTCATTTATGACATGTCTCGTATCGAAATCGTGATTACGATTTTCATCAGTCCGCAGACAGGGTTTTATCAGTCCGTAGACAGGGGTTTTATCAGTCCGCAGACAGGGGTTTCATCATTTCGTAGACAGGGGTTTCATCAGTCCGTAGACAGGGGTTTCATCAGTCCGTAGACAGGGATTTTATCAGTCCGTAGACAGGGGTTTCATCAGTCCGTAGACAGGGATTTTATCAGTCCGTAGACAGGGGTTTTATCAGTCTGTAGACAGGGATTTCATCAGGATTGTCATCTGAACGGTGACAAGATCGGGTATCATCTTATCAATATCATCACTCTAATGGTGACGAGCTCGGACATCAGCTTTAGTCTGGGAAGACCTCAGCCGGGTGTATAATCTGTGTAGACGATTCTTCTTCTGCTCTATCTTTTCGGGAGCCTTTACCATCTTCATCTGCCGGTGCTGGCTTCATCTTTATCTCATATTACTTCCGTCAGTAAGCTGACATCTGACTTACCCTGACACATCATCCGTGACTTCTTGGACGAAGCAGTAGTACAGCTCTTCTTAAAGGGCTGGAAGGTCTCATTAGTCGAGTGACTGCTGCTTTATCAGTGCTGCCGTCTGAGTGACATTGGCACCGAGCATCGGCTTTGGCCGACAAGGGCTTTAGCCGGGTGAAAGGTTGATAAGCTTCATCATTAGTCTTTCACTGTTGGTCCGACCCTCTTTTCAATTATGCTTCCACCCTTGTTCATTTTCTAGGTGTCATCAAATGCCCCCCACCTGTGGGCGACGTAAGCGCAGAATAAGCGGCACGGGGGTTGCAGGTGTTTTTCACCATTCGAGGGTATCTTCCTCAATTTGTCTTCAATTCGGTTCTCAGACCTGATCATCTCGCTGTAACAGTATTCTGCACAGCGATGTTTCTCCTCTTCATATTTTCTGTCATTATTTTCAGCATTTGAGGCTTCTCGGCCTGCTAGACCTCCCGGCGCGAAGCTTCTCGGTGCGGGGGGCTCTCAGCGCGGCCTGGTCGGCTGGGCTCTCGGCCTGGGGTCTTCTCGGCGCGCCCTGGCCGCAGGGGGCCTCGGCCTGGGGGGTTCTCGGCCTGGGGGCTTTTCGGCGCGCCTTCTGGCCGCCGGAGGCTCTCGGCCTGGGCCGTTCTCGGCGCGCATTCGGCCGCGCCGAGACCCTGGTCGCCTGGGCCCCTATTTAGGGCGCCGAGGCCCTTTTTCTTCTCATTCTTCATCTTTTTTTCTCTTTCTTCAGCTTTTCTCTCCATTTCTTCTCTTCGACGCGAGCCGTCTTCATCCTCTCGGCGGTGGCCGCGAGTTCTTCCGTCCTGGGTATGACGTCTTTTGGGGATTTAATCCCTTTGCTTCCGGGATCACCCCCTCTTGGTTGGTGACTCCCTATTCTTTTTGGGCAGATCCCGAATAAGGGGAGATGCTGCCGAAATTTTTATAGAATCTCATGCTACAATTTACACAAGACTGACTTTTAATCCATATCTCTTCTTTTGTTTGCAGATATAGCAATGGCTTCTGGCTCTGCTGCTGCATCTTCCGGAGCTGTTGGAGCTAGTTCATCGGCCCAGCCAGACATATCTCGGGCCACAGTAAATTGGTTGAATGTGCACAGCTTGGATTTTGGATATGATAGAATAGCTTCAGTTGACGAATCGTCTGATTCTGAAACTGACACAGTGTCGACGGCCCGGGTATACTCCACGGTGACCGAGACATGCTTCAGGAGGGATAATAACTACCGGCCAGACTTCCCGAAGGATCGCCACTTGATGCCGTTCATACGGACTTTCACAGTGGGTGGCTTGCGAGATTATCGGATAGCTCGCATAGTTGAAGCTGCCATCCTTGCCGAGAGAGATAGCCTGAAGGAATCAGTGTATCGCAGCAAGGCCATATATCTTCCTGGGGAGAAGCGGGACTGGGATGCAGTCCTTGGAATATCGGAGCTAGAGCCGGAGAAGAAGATGCTGATCCGGGCACCGAAATTTACACCTGCTCGGTGGGACAATGCTGGCGGGCGAGTTCATAGGGAGAAGCCTGGCTATGGTATGTTCTTGGCACCTATAAAGTGGGGATATCGCGAAGAGCCCTTCGTGCTAAATTGTTCGGCCATTCAGTTCAAGTACCATTTGTCCGCTGGTTGGTTCGGGGACTGCAAAATCACTAACTCCCATCTGTTCCGAGTAGGGGCAATAGAATTTACTGAGTTTGTCCTGACGAAATATGCCCCTCTGCTGATCAGCGCGGGAGTATACCACAGTGTTTTTGCTTCCAGATTCCGATATCCCATCTCCAGGGGGTTATGCTGTGGGATGTTTGAAGTGTTCTGTCCTTTGTTCAACACTTTTTATACAGCAGAGGGTGAGACATCCCTAGACCTCTGGAGTTTATCATGGCTCTCCGGTCTGCCTATTGACGGTGAACCGTATGAAGAAGTCTGCTTGGCAGACTCTGAGAAAGACAGCTCTGATGGAGAAGGCAAGTACTCCCTTGGCTTCTCTTACCGATATCTGATGAAGGTTTACCGCTCCATCTATCTGGCATATAGCAGAGGATCCTCCAAAGGCTATCATCCCCGAGAGAAAGGTAGCAAACTGAGGGTCCGGATCGGGCAGTGGCTCCAGTACTTCTTCGACGGTCCCCTGAAATATGTAGATTTCCCCTCCGTGGGTCCTGTCGCGAGCAAGCAGATAAGAGCTCCTCGCTATAAATCGGCACTGCCATCTTCATTGCGCCATGCGGGCAAAGGTGGTCCCAACCCGGCAGGGGTAGATCCCATCACACACTGTGCAGCTTATTTCACATTCTGGCTGTGTACTTTTGCTCTTTCACAAGGGGACGAGACAGTCATTCGGCCAGAGGCCATATATCCAGCTTGTCAGATGGCATGGGGGATGAAGCTGTCACTCTGCCCAGTGGCCCTGTGTTTGATATATAAATCTTTGGGGGACCTGTACAAGCATCGGACTCCCCGTTCTTTGAGGACCGTGGGTCCTTTTCATTTCTTCAATGCATGGGTCTGCAGTATATTCCCCGAATTAGCTCCGAGAACCTTGCAGGCGGATACAGTGTCACCCAGGATGATTGAATTTGCCAGCGCTGAGCCTGGTCCCTTTTATGATCAGCTATTTAAAATAAGGGGCCGACTGATAAAGGTACCAGTGGACGCCCCTGGTAGCATACATTTCTGGAGCTTGGCAGCAGGTTCGGCTCCTTTGATTGATCCTCAGAGAGAATGCAAGCTGGAGGAGATAGAAACATATATCCACCCCGTCTCCGGGGTCAACACTGCTCGGCCAATCTTGGAACCGGAGCTGGTGAGATGGGCCATGGCGATTCGGCCCAGTCTTTTGGTTTACAGAAAGGGTGGCCTGCTTCTGTTGGAGCCATACTATCCGTTCCGATTTGGGCGGAACTTCGGTTATGACCAGCACATCCCTACATCAGCTGCTCAATTTCCCCTGGATAGCAGGGCCAAGCATGGGTCCACCATTGTCGGCGACGGCCGGTTGTGGTGGGATTTCTATCATCGTCAGGACGATGCAATCTTCAGGGTGCCCACCGTCTCCAACTGTGTTCCCCGGGTAACATCAGAATATATCAAATGGTGGAACATTCGGACCGGCTTTTTCAGGGATGGCAGGGGTGCTTTCTGGAATGTAGTAGAGCGCTCTTTCCTGAAACAGCAGCCTGGGCCGGTGTTTGAAATCCCCGAGGCCCATCTGAGAAAGCTTTATTCGCAGAACCAGAGGGAGGCAGAGAACTATCTGGCCCAGCGTCGAGCTCTGAAGGAAAGGATTTCTGAGCCGCCCGCTCCTGTCTTTGCCGCTATTAACGAAGACAATTTCATAAAGACCCTGAGACATTTATGCCATGTAGGAGATGCTCGCTTGGAGGCACAACAGTATCCATTTCCTGTTTAAGAGCCGCTCCCGGCAGTAGCTCATTGGAGGGGTCCAATTGATAAATTTCATCCATATAGGACGTTTGTACGCCGGGAAGATAGAACTCAGACGTACTATAAACAAACGTCCTGGCTGTTCATTCTGCTGAGTTTGCATGGATTATCTGCAGAAAGCCTGATAGCTGGCATTTTGAACAAGCCACTGTTTATATCATTTCATTATGTCGATGGCTGGGGCATGGACCATCTTGACTTGTTTCGCTGCCTTGACTTTCGCGGCCATAATGATCTGGCAGCTTTGGTAGAGAAGTGCCAGCTATTTGGTGATGTGTGTTGGCTCATCAAGGAGGCTGCTTCCCGCTCCAAGGAGGTAGCTTACATGTACTGGCCACTTTCTGTATTCTATGACGGCCCGGCAGGTAAGATTTCTTCTTTTCTGATCGCAGTGTTTTCTGCTTAGCATCTGAATTTTGCATCTATTGATCCCATCATCCTTCTGCCATTCTTAACAGACCGGCCCGATATAAAGCGGCAGGGGCTCTACAGGAAGATTATTGCGCAGGCTGAGAAGCCCACTTATTTTGAAGTCCCTGTAGCAGCACCGACTACTACTCCCCTGCCTCCTGGCAAGAAGAGGAAGGCTTCTGCAGTCAAGCCTGCAGTTGGGAAGGCCAGGAAGGCCAAGAAGGCCCATGCTCAACAATCGGCTTCGATGGCGATGGACACCGGGACCCCTCTCCCTGACATTCCCTCATTTGATGAGTTTGAAACTCAGAGGGAGGCTGCTCAGGCATCAGTTCAGGGTAACATCAGTATTCTGCCATTGCATTCTTCATTCTCTCTTGCTGGATTTCAGAGGAGTGTTTAAATCTGACCACTCCTTTTTGCACAGCTCAAGAGCCAGTCGCGGCGCCCTCCGAGGTGGGGACCAGGTTGCCCTCTCCCAGGCCGACTAGTGAGGCGGAGGGTAAGCATGCCCTTTTCATCTTTTTCTGTTCATTTCAACTGCTTTTCATCGTCCCTCTCACAGGCTTTTCTTTATAGTGATGGCCGGGGAGGAGACTGAGATTACAGGAGCGGCTGGCGATATCACTCAGCTGCGGGAGGGTTACAAGACCCAGGGTAAACGGGGCTTCGCTCCTGGAAGGCGCATAGTTACCCAGTCTTCCTCCAAGCAGATGTTAGAATTGATGGCCCCGCCCGTGGACAGAGTAGAAATCTCTTCCAGTAGCTCCGCGGCCGCTTCTGAGGCAAGTGGAGAAGAAGCAGATCTCAGCAGGAGCGATACGGAGGGTGTCTCCAAACCAGAGACCCCATCTGTATGTACCGCCATTGTTTTATCATTTACACCCTCCAAGTTACTGGTGCCATTTTCTGGAGAGGAGTTACCAGAAGAGTTTGCCGGCCTGGATACCGAGGTGGATATAACTCCTCCTTTTGTGGTTCCATCAGTGGAGCTTTCTTCTTCCCTGCAGTCTTTTGAGGATATTGGCATCACATTAGAAGTGAGTCTTTTCCCTTTACTGTTTCCTTTTCCCCATTTTTATCTGCTGCTTGACGCTGCATTGATCCGTTCACAGGAGTCCCCTGTTGCCATCCCGGCGACGAGCGCACCCGTTGAAGCCACTTTATCCGGCAGCCTGGCAATTGTTCCTGCTTCGGCAGCCGCCTGGGCAGGCGTTCTTGAGATAATTCACCCTGTGCCGGTGAGGGTGCAGTCCTCCACGGACTTAGCATCGTTGGATCTGAGGAATGCAGGGGAAGGCCCGGCTCTCTTCAAGGCTTTGGATTTTAGAGCTGAAATGGACCCAGCCAGGGGTTCTGCCTTTATACCAGCTGCAGTGATGACCATCGCTCCCGAATCAACAGTTCCCATAATATCAATCATGGAGAGCGAACCTTTGCCTCTTCAGACTGTGGCCCCCGCAACCTTGATATTGCAGGAACTGGGCACCGAAATGGAAGAAGGAGAGGTAGCTGTTACAGAAATGGGAGTATCGCCTATAACGGCCCCGGAATCTATCTCCGTATTTTCAGAATCTGAGGAGGAGATGCCTGAAGTTGCATCCGGGAGTGTTCCGACGGCCGCCTCCGAGGAGATGGAGGTGGAAGATCTCTCGGCCACGTCAAAGGTTACGGGCAGAGCTCAGTTGGTGGCTTCGGCAGACCTGCCGTCTTCTTCTTCGCAGCCAGATATCACCCTATGGGCGGATATAGACAGTGAAGTAACTTTTGAAGTAGCTCCTCTTCCTTTGCCTGGCTTCACTTCCCATGAAAGTTTTGTCTGGGAACATCTGGGCATGCTGCGTCAGCTGGTGGAGTCCCAACCTGGACTAACTTATCCACAGTTGAAGGAGATAGCCGGGCGCTTCACCGCCGGCTTACAGGCGATGGGATGTCCCATAGAAATATCGGCCCAGCGGGTTCTTTTATTGTTGAAATTTGTTCACCGCCGGGATTTCTTGACACACATCATGTCGGACAGATTGGCAGCCTTGAAGTTGCAAAGAACGGAGTGCAAGTCTGAGCTGGCAAAGATGAACTCTATCCTTCAGGAGCGACAGCGTCAAATGCAGTCTTTGGCGGAGAGGGAGCATTTCGTGCGCGATCGGATAACTATCCTGGAAGCCAAACTGTCTGATCTCCGAGCTGAGTTGCCGCAGCTAACAACTTATAGACCGCAGCTCGAGGAAGAAGCAACTTTATTAGAGGGGCAGGTGGCATCCTTTCGAGACCAGTCTGTTCGACTGCAGGAGGAGGAGGCTCGGCTTCATGAACTAGGAGCCGCCCCTTATGTGGGTCTTCTGGCATTCGAGGATATCCTCCGACAGCCATGAATCATTTTCTCTTTCTTTTCTTCTTTTTACAATGTCCCCTCGGGGCCCTTTATGTACTCACTTCTTAATGAAAAGAAATTTTTGGCTTTATGTGTATCCACCTTCTTTCCATGTGGTTTTATCACTTCAGGGAAGTGGGGTAGTGGTTTTAGCAACCCCTCATGCGAATGGTTCGTATCTGGCAGGAGAGCGTCCACCCGTTCAGAGAAAGGATGGGGAACTCGCTCCACCGCGTGACGGCATCCGAAGAGGTGCTTAAACCGGATTCTGTTGGTAGCGGCAAACGTCCCTCTTGGCAATATGTGCTGTGAGGGAGACAATTTGCAGGAATGTGAAAGAAAGGGTCTTATCAGAATAGACGGAAAGTCTAGACTGGGTAGAGCTTATGGCAAGTGGGGCATTTAAAGGGGACATAGTTTTCATCGGAACAGACATAGGGTCTGAGCCGGATGGGTTTTTATCATTGATCGGGCGAGGTGCCGGTCGATCAACAGTTGGTTTCATCATCGATATTGGGTTTATATCGAAGCAGAGAAGAGTTTAAGTTTTATCAGAATAGACGAAAGGTCTAAACTGGCAGGGTTTATCATTGATCGGGCGAGGCGCCGGTCGATCAACAGTTGGTTTCATCATCGATATTGGGTTTATATCGAAGCAAAGAAGAGTTTAAGTTTTATCAGAATAGACGAAAGGTCTAAACTGGCAGGGTTTATCATTGATCGGGCGAAGTGCCGGTCGATCAACAGTTGGTTTCATCATCGATATTGGGTTTATATCGAAGCATAGAAGAGTTTTTAAGTTTTATCAGAATAGACGAAAGGTCTAAACTGAAAGGGGTTTATCGCGGGTGGGACTTTGCCAAGAATGCATAGGTTTCATCAGAACAGTGATGGGTTTCATTGTTGGTGGGACATGCGAAAGGGGGCATGTGGATTTCATCAGGGCAAACGTAAGGTCTGTCCCAGAAAGGCTTTATCATCGGTGGGGCATGGAGCCAGATGACCGACGGAAGGTTTTACCAATGAAGACAGATGAAGGTATCGCGTCGGTTGGCACAGAACTTTTTGAATTACCATATTACTGACCCAAGTGCCCTTTCGGGTTTTCACCAGAGCCAGCCCCCTCTTGCTTTTGCCCACGCGTCCTTTCAGATTTTCACGTGGCGGGGTACCCGATTTTGCCTACAGTGCCCTTTCGGGTTTTCACCACAGCTGGGTTTTAGCCATTTTTACCTTCGTTCAAAATGCCTGAACAAGACTGGCGGGGTATCTCTATTTTTAACCCCATTTTGTCTCTTCTTTTCTTCTCCCTTTCTTTTTTTTTATTGAAACCTTGATTCTACAACTGATGGGTGCAGTTTGTGCATATGTCATCCTTGATGTGGGTGCTAACATCAATGCAAGGGTTTCATAGGTCTCATCAGGATAGACGTAAGGTCTAAACTGGACAGGTTTCATCGCTGATCGGGCAATGCGCCAATCAATCAGCAACGGGTTTCATCATCGGTATTGGGTTTATACCAATGCAAGGATTTTTATAGGTTTGATCAGGATAGACGTAAGGTCTAAACTGGACAGGTTTCATCGCTGATCGGGAAGTGCGCCAATTGATCAGCAACGGGTTTCATCATTGGTATTGGGTTTATACCAATGCAAGGATTTTTATAGGTTTGATCAGGATAGACGTAAGGTCTAAACTGGACAGGTTTCATCGCTGATCGGGCAATGCGCCAATCGATCGGCAACGGGTTTCATCATTGGTATTGGGTTTATACCAATGCAAGGATTTTTATAGGTTTGATCAGGATAGACGTAAGGTCTAAACTGGACAGGTTTCATCGCTGATCGGGCAATGCGCCAATCGATCGGCAACGGGTTTCATAATTGGTATTGGGTTTATATCAATGCAAGGATTTCATAAATTTCATCAGGGTAGACGTAAGGTCTAAACTGGATGGATTTCATCACGGCGGGACGTAAAGAGATATGCGGGTTTCTTCGTGGTTACCATATTACCGACCCAAGTGCCCTTTCGGGTTTTCACCAGAGCCAGCCCCCTCTTGCTTTTGCCCGTGCGCCCTTTCGAGTTTTCGCATGGCGGGGTACCCGATTTTACCTGCAGTGCCCTTTCAGGTTTTCACCACAGCTGGGTTTTAGCCATTTTTGCCCTTGTTCAGAATGTCCGAACAAGACTGGCGGGGTATCTCTATTTTTAACCCCATTTTTTTTTATATATTTTTTTATTATTTTCTTCTATCCCCCCCTTCCTGTTTAGAGGGTGTCAGACCGTGACGACACAAGATCACGATAAGTGGTAGCCTGGTTAGGACGGAGTGTCACTATACCAAGGAAAGGATATCTTGGCTAGGGCGGAGTGCCATTAGGCCAAGGAAAAGGTATCTTGACTAGGGCGGAGTGCCACTAGGCCAGGGATAGGGTATCTCGGCTAGGGCGGAGTGCCACTAGACCAAGGAAGGGTAGCTCGGCTAGGGCGGAGTGCCACTAGACCAAGGAAGGGTAGCTCGGCTAGGGCGGGGTGCCGCTAAACCAAGAAAAGGTATCCCGGCTAGGGCGGAGTGCCGCTAGGCCAGGAAAAAGGTATCTTGACTAGGGCGGAGTGCCGCTAGGCCAGGGAAAGGGTATCTCGGCTAGGGCGGAGTGCCGCTAGGCCAGGGAAAGGGTATCTCGGCTAGGGCGGAGTGCCGCTAGGCCAAGGAAAGGGTATCTTGACTAGGGCGGAGTGCCGCTAAGCCAAGGAAAGGGTATCTCGGCTAGGGCGGAGTGCCGCTAGACCAAGAAAAAAGGTATCTCTTGCCCGATTACTCGGGGAATATCAGCTGTGCAGCATGATATAACTTTAGGTGTTTACCGTTGAGTGGTGAGAATTGGATCTCCCCTCGATGATTAACAACTATGTAGGCCCCTCCTTCGTAGACCCTTTGTATCACATATGGACCTTCCCAATTGGGATTTAGCTTTCCCTTCGGGTTGGACGCCATGACTTCTTTTTTCTTGACCATGACGAGGTCACCTTTCTTAAATTCTCGTCCTTTTACGAGTTTGTTAAATGCAGTGGCCATGCGGACCTGATACATTTGGATATTCTTCTGAGCTTGGAGGCGCTTCCCTTCCAATTCAGCCAATTCTTCTAACCTTCTTTCTGCATTGGTTTGTTCGCCATGGGCTAGGTCGTATTGGACTGCCACTCTGAGTGACGGGACTTCCAGCTCTAGTGGGACTACTGCCTCTGAGCCGTATACCAAGGAGTATGGTGAGCACCCTGTAGGTGTTTTGAAGATGGTGCGGTACGCCCACAGAGCTTCATACATCTTTTCTTCCCAATCCTTCTTATTGGCACTGACGACTTTGGCCAGCAGGGTGCACAAAGTCTTATTGAAAGCTTCTGCCAATCCATTTGCCTGTGGATTGTAAGGAGTGGAAGTCCTCCATTCGATCTTATATTTCTCGGCAAGCCGATAGACTTTCTGATTTCTGAAATGACTCCCATTGTCAGATATTATTCGGCTGGGGATCCCAAACCGGAAGATGATGTTTTGCTTGATGAATCTAGCGACCAACTCACCAGTGACTTCTCTTAGTGCTATAGCCTCTGCCCATCGGGAGAAGTAATATGTTATGGCCAGTATATATTTATGCCCGGCCGAGGAAGTCGGTAGTGGACCGACTACATCAGTTCCCCATTGTGCAAACGGCCAGCTAGGGACTGTAGGGTGCAGAATCGTAGGTGGCCTTCTAGGCACAACAGCATGCTCCTGACACTTCTGGCATGACTTTGCAAATGTGCAGCAGTCTTCAAACATAGTGGGCCAATAGTAGCCCAGCTTCTTGATTTCTATCTTCATCTTGGGGCCAGCCTGGTGGGCACCTGCTGTCCCAGCATGTACTTCTTTCATCGCTTGCCAAGCTTCCTCAGTGGACAGGCAGCGCTGAATCTTCTTGCATGCATCTGCCATTATTCGGAACAGAGTCCCATTCCTGAATTCATAAGAATCTTTGATTCGCAGGAGTTTCATCTTTTCTTCTCTTTTCTGCGGCAGCTGTTGGTGTAAAAACCATTGTAGCAGGTGTTGTCTCCAATCAGATGCCTGTTCTGTACTGATCGTGGCGACTTCATTTTCTTCGGGGTAGCCTTCTAGCATGCTGGGGACTTGCCGCCGATTTATAACAACAATGTTCAGTGTCTCATCCGGTGGGACTGCTATTGAGCTGGCTAGCTTTGCCAATGCATCAGCCTGGGCATTGTGTGCACGGCCCACATGCTTGAGCTCAATATGATAGAATTTCGCCATGAGGCGCACAGCTTTTTGGTGGTAGGGGTTCAACTCCGGCTTTCGCACTTCGAACTCACCTTGGATTTGCTTTATTATCAACATTGAATCCCCGAATACCTGAAGCATCTGGATACCCATGTTGAGGCTTATATGCAGTCCGATTATCAGAGCTTCATACTCAGCTTCATTATTAGTGCAGGGCTTGTTTATAGAACAGGAAGTATGCACAACCCCCCTTCCGGCGATTTCAGCACGATACCGGCTCCAGCCCGTATTCTGGTCTTTCCATCGGAGTCCGTCTCTGTTCTAGATGCTCCATCAAAAAATAGCTGCCACATAGTTGACTGAGCTTGGCAGGCTTCTAGTGTCTCATCATCGGGTAACTCAGTCCCCAACATATCATTCTCTGGCACAGGATGTTCTGCGAAGAAATCGGCCACAGCCTGTCCTTTTATTGCCCTCTGGGGTATATATGTGATATCGAATTCCATCAGAATTACTGCCCATTTGCCCAACCGGCCTTTCAGTACTGGTTGAGTCAGTATGTATTTGAGTGGGTCTGCTGCAGATATCAATCTGATTTAATGTGACAGCATGTAGTGCCGGAGCTTTTTAACGGCAAAGACTAGTGCCAAGCATGTCTTTTCTATATAGCTGTAGCTTTCTTCTGTTCTTATCAGTCTCCTACTCAGGTAGTATAGAGCCTGCTCTTTGCCTTCTTCATTTATCTGTGCTAGCATTGCCCCCAGGGAACAGTGTGTGGCTGCAATGTACAGTATCAGGGGTTTGCCCTTAATAAGTGCCCCCAGCACTGGAGGGGTTTTGAGATATTCTTTCAGCTTCTCAAAGGCCTCCTGACAGCCATCGTCCCAGAGGAACGGCACATCTTTCATCATGAGCTTGTGAAAAGGGTGGCATCTCCCCGACAGATTTGATATGAATCGTCGGATGTAGGCCAAATGCCCTTGTAAAGATCTCAGCTCGTGGAGATTCCTTGGTGGAGGGAGCTCCTGGATAGCTTTAATCTTGGATGGGTCGATCTCAATGCCCCTGTGACGGATGATGAACCCAAGGAATTTTCCACTGGACACGCCGAAGGCACATTTCATAGGGTTCATTTTGAGCTCATATTTGCGCAGCCTCTGGAACACTACTCTCAGATCCTGCAAATGGTCTTCTTTTCTGCTGGTTTTCACCACCAGGTCATCAATGTAGCACTCTACCTTCTTGAAGAGCAAATCATCAAAGATCTTTGTCATAGCTCTTTGATAGGTAGCGCCGGCATTCTTGAGGCCGAACGGCATCCTTTTATAGTGGAATATCCCCTTCGGAGTGCGGAATGCAGTGTACACTCTGTCTTCTTCAGCGATCCAGATCTGGTTATATCCGGATGACCCATCCATGAATGACAGGGCTTCATGGCCAATGGTTGCATCGATCATTACTTCAGTAATTGGCACTGGAAAATCATCTTTTGGACAAGCCTTATTCAGGTCCCTGAAATCTACACATATTCTGATCTGCCCATTTTTCTTCTTCACGGGCACTATATTGGCCAGCCATGTAGTATATTGGTTCTCTTCAACAAAGCCCACATTGATCAGCTTGTCTACTTCTTTGTTGATCTGATTTATCAGTTCGGGACGCATTCTCCTTGAAGGCTGCTTTACAGGGCTTGCCCCCGGGTTTATCGCCAATCGGTGCTGTGCCACATCAGAGCTCAGTCCCGGCATCTCATCATATGTCCATGCAAAGCAGTCTTGGAACTCTTTCAGAAACTGTATGTACTGTTCTCTGGCAGCTGGTTCTAGCAGTGCACTGAGGAATGTCGGCCTTGGCTCATCCGCTGACCCCAGATTCACTTCTATCAGCTCATCGACGGTGGCCTGGCCTCCATCCTCAACTTTGGGTGGGGCTTCTTGCAAATCAATAAAGCCTCCCGGGACATAATTCTCTTCAGTTTCATGTTCTTCTGTATCGTTATCCTGCTCATCATCGGATGTCGGCTTATCATATAAGGCTGATACCATCGGATTCTGTTCAGTCTGCCCCGAGGACGAGACTGGTTCAGAAGAGAATTCAAAAGTGGAATCTTCCGCTCTTAGGGATCTTTCTGTTGCAGGCTCCCCTGAAAGGTCATCTTTCTGTAGAGCCCGGACTTCTTCCAGAATGCGCTCAAATTCCAGGCATTCTCTCAGTTCTTTGGCCATCTGGTCTTCATCCGGGGTTCCCGTATCAAATTGTGCTTCGGCCTGGAATAGATCCTTCTTGCAGGACGGGTCCTTCCAGCACCGACCCCTCTCGATTTTATCAGACATCCCTGCTTCTGGCTGGTCATCTTGGGCTTCATTGTCTGTTATGGTTTGATACATAATCTCTTCATCCTCAAAGGGATATTGATCATATCCTATCCCAGGGGAGTCTCCATGCTGGTAGAAGGTAGAGATGACATCCACCTCAGCTTCATAATATTCTTGAAGGGTATAACCCAATCCCGGATGCTGTGTGATCTTCCTCAGTTCCTTATTATCTCGAGGCGGATCCCATAGCTCCCTGAATGCTTTCTTCTGGGCTGCAGATTGTAGTGATAGCATTTGCATCTTGGAGAACATCTGTGAAACCCGCTGGGTAGTATACTCCAGGCCTGTAATCGGCACCATCCGGTTTGCGGCTTCTTCAGGGACCATGCAGTCTTGATCATCTTCTTCGACTGCCTACCCGGTGTAGAATATGGTAGGCGGCTCGCAGAAGCGAGGGATTTCCATAGTCTTCAGTGGCAGCACTGTTTGGTATTCTAGGTTGGCGACGGGTTTGATTAAACCTCGTGGGACCTTCACCTGTATGCACCTTTCTTTCATTTCTTGATCAGTGCTATCTGGATGGATGCTAGGAGGGGTGATCCGAGCAAAATCATCAGCATAAGAGATGTGAGCTACTTCATGCTTTTCAACATAGCCCCTGGGTGGCGGTGGAGACCAAGCTTTTGCCTTCGTCGCCGGCTTCTTCTGGCTGATCACAGCCTCTTTCTTTTCATCTTTTTGTGACACCTCGGTGTAGTAGGAGGCATCGAGCATATGGCATTCGAACACTTCAAAGGGATGTAGGTCTGCAAACACCCTTTCTTCCTTTCCTTCATGGAAGTATTTTATGCATTGGTGTAGCGTGGATGGCACTATCTGATATTCATGCAGCCACGGTCTCCCCAACAGGGCCTTATACGTGGTGTTGGAGTCGATCACATAGAATCGTACCACGGTAGTGAGGTCGCCCAATGTGAGGTTGAAATCAGCCACCCCGAGAGGTGTTTCACATTTCTGGTTGAACCCAGCAATCTTCATGTCTCTGACCTTGGTAAGCTGCAGATCAAAGTAGTATTTCTGATAGATGCGATACGGGAGAATATTTACAGCAGCCCCGGGATCTATCAGTATCCTGCTCAGCGACTGACAGTTCAGGGAGCCCCTCATATACAACGGCCTGTTGTGACTGGCATTTGGGATCAGCATATCATCTTCTGTGAATGTGACTGATGGCCCCGAATTCACTTTCGTTAAGAGTGCTTCGTATTGTGCCGGCGACTGCAGGGCATCCACAATTGCTTGTCGGGCCTCTTCACTGAGAGAGAGTATCTCCCAGATGGAGAATCTGGTGGGGAGCTTCTTCAACATTTTCATGATTCGACTGCCAACCCGAACATTAGACAGTCTTGGAGGTTCATGTGGTGCCTGTGGCCTTTGCTGCCCAGTCCCAGTTTCATTTTCTTCATCGGTCTCCCGGAGGGCTTCTTCTGTAATGACTGCCCCTGGCTTTGCTAGAGGGCTATTTTCTTCATTTTCTTCATGCTGCTTCTACTTTCTATCTACCGTCTGCTGGCACTTATTGCTTTTAGCTGGAGCAGTGTGAGCCAGTTGCTCGTTTTCTAAGATGGACAGGAACTCCAGGAATGAAGGGGCTCCTTCTGCTTTATCTTTTCCTTGGTACAAGCTGGCAGGGGGAGGAACCTGGACACCGCGCACCTCTGGTTTCGGGATCTGATAGGGTTGCTCCCCTCTGAACATAATATTATGGTTAGCTGGTGGCGGACGCCCCCATTTTCTCCCAGAACGTATTGCATGGGCTGAGGTAGAGGCCTCAGCATGATTGGCTTCTAGCGGGGCATCTGATGCTTCTTGTTCATCATCCTCCCTGGGCAGAGAAAAGAGTACCGACAGAGTATTGCATTGTACTGTCGTGACCTTCTTTCCCTTTTTGGCCTTAGGCCGTCTCTTCTTTTTCTGGGAAGTTGGCTTTGCTAGTTCCTGCCCCCAGAAGGACTCAGTCTCATCTTTTCTTTGTTCTGCCTCCGGCTGCTCTTCAATTTTCAACTCTTCGAGCTGCTCCCAGAGTATACAGTCTTTCACCAACAGGTGTTTTGGCTTTTTCTGCTCATACTCATCAAGCTCATTAATATATTGCTGCAGACGCCTGGTTGCAGGGCTTTCTTCTTTATGTGCAGGGAGGGGAGTTTGTCTCCTCCAGTTGCGAGTATGGATCCGGATGACTGGTCCGGTCTCAACTGTAGGCCATATTGGCTTTATTGGAGGCGACTCCGGCCTTGGGGTGACACCCCGGATAACTGCTCCGTTGGTTTTAGCTGCGGGAGTCTTCTTTCTGCTTTTTGTGGGTACCATCTGCCATCCTTCCTGATCTTTCAATGGGGTGAGGAAGCAGGCTTCACAGGTGTGCCTGGTGCATTCTTCAATGGCTTCCCTAGGCAGCTGTTGATAGATTGAGATCATATTGGCGGCCACCCTCCAGGGCGGAAGCTCATGTGGCCGAGGTGACTTCACCTGGTAATCTCCTAGCTGCAGTTCACCCTTCTTGACCATTCCTTCCATGATATCTTTGAAGACATAACAGTCCTCAATTGCGTGCCCCAACACCCGGTGAAATGGACAGAACATCGGATCATCTTTCTTTTCTGCATCTTCGGGCTTCTTCGGTTCAGGCAATGTTACCTTATTGAACTTATATGCCCAGTTAAATAATGCTGCAGTCTTATCCTTGGGAAAAGAGTAAGCTCTTCTCATCCTGTCCCTCAGAGAGACTTTGTCTCTTCTTTCTGCTGTATCTGCCATCGGGGGAGCTTCATCTGCCCCTTTCTTCCCTTTTTGTTGCTCAAAGGTTCTAAAATCGACGGTGTTGGCCTCAGAGTATGACGGCCGCCGATCATTGGATTTTCCTTTTGGCATGGCGGGAGCATTGACGGTCGGACGTTTGGACAAGAACGTCTCGACTTCCGCCACTATATTGTTCAGTCGGTCAAATGTTTTGACATCTGCACCGATCATTTTTTCTAGCACCTCCCTCCTGAGGTTCTGCTTGCATATCTGCACTGCATCCTCCTGATGAGGAGGTCTTCTGCATCTCATGGCTAGATTTCTCCATCTTTTGATGTAATCCAGTGCGGTTTCATCTTGTTTCTGCCTGGTAGCATACAGCTCTGCTATTGTGATTTCCCTCTCCGTGACATGAAACCTGTCGCGGAATTTTCTCTGCATATCGGGCCAATCAACCACCGATCCTGCTGACAAGCTTGAATACCATTCAAAGGCCAACCCAGTGAGGGATGAGCCAAAGAACTTGAGTAGATAGGCTTCATCGACTGCTAGGTCGCCCATGATTGTAGTGTAGTAGGCTATATGCTCCCTAGGGGAGCCCTGGCCATTGAATTTCTCAAACTTTGGCGGCTTGCTGATGCCTGGAGGTAGTTTCTTGGCAGCATACTGGGGAGGATACGGTACCTTGTACACATCATAAGTACCCGCATCACCACCAGTCTTTTCTGACAGCTTCATTTCCACAATTCTTTCAATCATCTGCTTGTGGGCTATAGCTGGATCTATCTCTTCTGGGAAGAAGTGAGCTTGTTGCTGGCTGTGAGGAGTTGTCATCACAGTGGCGCGCAAGATGGGCGCGGTAGGCTGTGTCTGAGACACAGAGGGCTGGGCTACTGTTTGCTGTGGAACAGGTTGACTTGGTGCTTTGCCCTTATCAGCTAAGAGAGGATTAGCCAGGATAGTTGTTTCTGTGGAGCTGGATGTCTGCCCCGCAGGTTCAGCTTGCTTCGAGACTGACGTAGCTTTCTGTCTCTCATTGAGCTGTCTTCGGAGAGCATTGATCTCCTGTTGGTATCTTCTGAACATCATCTGGATCATGGGATCCATGGTTGATGGGATTTGTATATCTTCAGAAGTCCCTTCAGCATCATCAACGAAGGGGTTATCTCCATCTTCCGCTGTTACTACATTAACTGTCATAGTGGCAACCCTGCGGGCTTCATCATCAATTTTCATTTTATCTTTTGCTGCCTGGCCTCTTCTTGTGACAGGACCAGGTCTAGTTGCCAGCCTGAGCAATTCATCTGGCTGAATTGGTAGTATATCTTGCCCCCTGGCCAGTCCAGCCATATTGCAGGCGAAGATTTGCATCTTTCCTTTCCTCCTGTAGACCTTTCTTTTTATTTGGCTAGGATATCTGAGCCGGTCAAAGACCGATATTCTTTCTTTGGCTTCTTCCTCGTACGGGTCTTCTTCATTATATCCGGCCCTGGGGCCTTCTTCATAGTCATTCGAATCGGAGGAAGAGGCTTCGATCATCATTTCTTGGAAGGTTTCTTCTTCTTCATCATCCCTGGTGCCCAAGGCACGGGATAGTCTTTGCTGGCCTAGGGCAGAGCTCCCTAGGTAGTGGAAGTAGTCTTGGACTACTTGCTTAGTCTCCTCTGGGTTGCGCCTTTGCGGCTCAGGTCGGAGCATCAGTCTGTCCTGGCCCTTTTGCTGCCAAGCCAGTCTTGTCACCCGAGCATTCAGACGCTCGGCCCTGGGATATTTGAAGATATCAGCCTGTCTGACACAGGCTCCTGATCTTCTTACAGTAACCATAGTGACTGGTTCACCTCTTCTCATATTGCCAACTTGGCAGCGGTTGGCAGCAGCATTGTAGATCTTCTCTTCCCATCTCTTGCCCCTGGCCATGGGATGGGTGTTGGTGAAGTTTTCCCTGGTCTCATATCTTCCGCCCCTCATCATGGGACGAACAACAATCATATTTCTTTCTTGACCCTCAATCTCATCTCTCTTCCCCCGGGTCCTGGGGTAGGCAGCAGTAGCATTTCTTTCATCTTTCTTCATCTCCCTTCTGCCCCCTGCTCTGAGGCGGGCAACAGTGATATCAGTGAGGTTCTCTCTGTCTTCAGCTGGGGCCCAGATTTGGATCCTCTTCGGTCGCCAGACCTGTTTGTATTTTGCTGGCTTGGGCGCCAGCGGCTTCTTTTCAGCAGCTTCCCAGTTGGCCCTCCTAGCGGCCAAAACCTGGAACTTGTTGTCAGTTGGGATGGTCGGGACGATTCTGTCCGACCGGACTCCCCTGGGGCGACCGTCGAGGTTCGCCCTAATAGCACCCATCATTATCGTCTTTCCGGAATTGGAAAGGCGACGATCAACAGCAGTAGACCGGTTCCTCCGGTTGGTTTTCTTCCCCTTCTGGGCAGCAGTGGAGACCATGTCCCTTTTCTGGACATGATGGACGTAGCAGGCGACGGCCGTGGGGGCCGTTTTCTTCGGTAAGCCATCCTTGCGATCAGCGGCCTCCACTGGGGCGTTTACAGCAGCGCCTTGCTCCTCGTTATCGGCTTGTAGAAGGTCGGTGTAGACAACGCCCAAGCAGTTGGGCAGCCCGACAGCTGGGGGAAACGAACCTAACGCCAGTGGTACCGCCAGGTACCCCTCCTGGACGTGCATGTCCACCGGTTGCTTGTCGAAGCATACAAACGCGATTTGTGTTGTCATCGTAGTTTCCTGGAAACAGGGAAACACGGGATCAGAAATTTGAGGGGGGCCCGCTGGGCCTCCTACCTTAGCGTAAAGATGAAGGGAGACTATGTCCCACCGGGCGTGCCAGACTTGTGGAGCGCGGATTTTATTCCTTTATCGATTTTATCGTTGGTTTATTTGTCTATCGTCTGGTTATTTATTTATGTTTATGGATTTATTGGCGTGCCAGTCACCGTGGTGACGATCTTTTTATTGTGCGCTCGATCTGACTTGGTCAGTCGATTGTGAGGTCCGAGTCGGGACTGGAAGTCCATCATACCCTGAACGCTATGACGTTAATTACGTCCTCCCTAAGGAAGACAACCCTTGATTAAACGCTAAAGATAGGAGGAAGACATCGATAAAACCACATGCTCAAAGGAGACAAAATTCATCTGTTTGCAAGACGTTAAATGTATTCGGACAAAGCAGGGGTTTGTTAATTACGGGACAGATCCGACGGCATATTCCCACCATCTTGGATGATGCCAAGTGGGGAATAGGAAACCACCCATGCAATGGCAAGGTGGGAACCGTAAAGGATCGGGCATAATTGACCCGGAGTCCGAATAGGGACCGGCATGCCATGGCACGCCCCATATGGGTGCGGTAGCACGTTTATATCCCCCCTTCGAGGGGACCATCGGAGGGCATACAAAGGCATGACTCCGTGGGCCGATGGGGTTGAGAGATAATATCACAGTGACCTGGCCAGGTGTGTGTGGATTTCGGCAGCATGTCCCCTTGACTTGGATTGTGCCAAGAGAAGATAGGTCATCACCCACGGAATGCCGGGATGACAACCGAATGAGGATGGGCACCGGGCCCCGGGACATCGCTTGCCTCTGTTTCATCGGTCAATATCCCCTTGAAACCCTTCAGAACGCATGTAACGACATGGCCCTTGAGGTTCATAAGGGTGGAATCCGGATCGGGAATGAGGACTGTAGGGGAGGGAGGCCCTCCCCATTACTGTATCTTCTCAGATCATTCATGACGGTCTCATGGCAGTGGGGAGAGAGTCCCCTGACTGGGCTTCATTGGGCCAAGAAGAGGGGTCTCGGCATGGCTTACTGGTTGGCCAAGGGGGGTTCTCGGCGTGGCTTCTTGGTTGGCCAAGGGGAGCTCTCGGCGTGGCTTTTTGGTTGGCCAAGGGGGGCTCTCGGCGTGGCTTACTGGCTGGCCAAGGGAGGTTCTCGGCGTGGCTTCTTGGTTGGCCAAGGGGGGCTCTCGGCATGGCCTTTTGGTGGACAAAGGGGGATCTTGGCGTGGGGCCTTTGGCTGGGAGAAGCTCTCGGCACGGGGCTTCCCGGCGCTCTCATGGCCGCACCGGGAGCCTAGCGCCGGGAGGCTGTGGGCTATGGGGTTTTTCACGAAACAAGGGCTTGTCGTTTAGCTGAAAGGAAGGGAAGGCCTCTCGGCCTTACGGTTCTCGGCGGGGAAACTCGCACGCCGAGAAGATGGAATGCAGAAGGATTTCAGGGCTTCAGAGCTCGATAACGATGCTCTGTTTCTGGGATTTCTGGGTTTTATGGCTCAGATTGAGGCCGAATCAGGGATGTATGAGGATATTTCATGAAGGCCTCTGCTAGAAGGACGCCAAGGGAGCTGAGAGGCCGGATCATCAGGAAGAGGGGAGACCATCGTCGGGGCCTGAGTAGCTTTTATCTGTATACTGCCAGACGTCTGGGGGGGTCAAGAGATGGCTGTCTCTGATTCCCCAGACTAGCATGATATCATCTGGGAAGCAAATCTGCGATGAAAGAACCCTTGATGCTGGGACCTCAGACCCTAGTCATTCAACGATTGGAATGAGGATCCGGGGTCGCATTCGTCTGCGGGCTCAAATGTGTTTTTTTTATAGCCGGCAGTCCGGGGAACCAAGAGATTGATGTCTCTGGTTCCCGGACAGCACAAGAGGCTTGAGGAACAGACTCAAATACATACGGAGGGCATGCGATTGAAGGGCATGCTATTGAAGCGGGAAGAGGGGAGAGAATAGAACCCAGCAACCCATTGAACAAGACTGGGGGTTCTACCTTCATCCCTGTTCGAAGAACAGACCCGACTCCGAAGCCTGAGTCATTTCGCCCATGGGGCATTCATACAAACAGTATGCATACATAAGGAGACAAAGGAAGATCGTGTTGCCTAAAATCCATCACGGCCATTGCATTTATTTCATCTCACCATCATTTACATCGAGAAACATAAAGGGGAGGAGCAGGGAAAGAATCGTATGAATAATCTAAACATCAAGACTTCGACTATTACATACGGAGAATCAGTAAAAAGAAGAAAAAGAAACATCGAACATGGGGGGGGGGGGCGGGGGGGGGGAGGGTGGAGCATTGACTCCTCTCCCTCCCCCTATCAGCCCACCTAGAGCCCTTCTTCATTCCTTTCTTCTGCTTCTTCTTTCGACGGAGACTCTCTCCCTCTCTTTTTCTTTCTCTTTCTCTTTCTGGCTATCTGTTCGCTCTTTTTTTTCTTCGTCTCTTTCTTCTTTTCTTTTCTGTCTATCCTCTTTCTTGCTATCTCCTCCTTCTCTCTTCGAAGGGAGGGGGTTTTATAACCCTTTTCCCTTTTTCTTCTCGGCAGACACCCTCACGGCGCGCTTGAAATAAGCTTCCCGTCGCGCTCGAATCCGGCCTCTCGGCGCCAACTCTGGGCTTCGACACAGGCTTTCGGCGCCACCTTCATACAGGCCCACTTGGGGTTTTTTAAGTGTTTCATCACCCGAAAGGGCCTTTCATTTATGACATGTCTCGTATCGAAATCATGATTATGATTTTCATCAGTCCGCAGACAGGGTTTTATCAGTCCGTAGACAGGGGTTTTATCAGTCCGCAGATAGGGGTTTCATCAGTCCGTAGACAGGGGTTTCATCAGTCCGTAGACAGGGATTTTATCAGTCCGTAGACAGGGGTTTCATCAATCCGTAGACAGGGATTTTATCAGTCCGTAGACAGGGATTTTATCAGTCCGTAGATAGGGGTTTTATCAGTCCGTAGATAGGGATTTCATCAGGATTGTCATCTGAACGGTGACAAGACCGAGTATCATCTTATCAATATCGTCACTCTAATGGTGACGAGCTCGGACATCAGCTTTAGTCTGGGAAGTCCTCAGTCGGGTGTATAATCTGTGTAGACGATTCTTCTTCTGCTCTATCTTTTCGGGAGCCTTTACCATCTTCATCTACCGGTGCTGGCTTCATCTTTATCTCATATTACTTCCGTCAGTAAGCCGACATCTGACTTACCCTGACACATCATCCGTGACTTCTTGGACGAAGTAGTAGTACAGCTCTTCTTAAAGGGCTGGTAGGTCTCATTAGTCGAGTGACTGCTGCTTTATCAGTGCTGCCGTCTGAGTGACATTGGCACCGAGCATCGGCTTTGGCCGACAAGGGCTTTAGCTGGGTGAAAGGTTGATAAGCTTCATCATTAGTCTTTCACTGTTGGTCAGACCCTCTTTTCAATTATGCTTCCACCCTTGTTCATTTTCTAGGTGTCAACAACCTCTCAGCTTGCAGGACTCCAGAGGGTGGCGCACTATTTAAACCTGGGATACCCTCCGACGAAAGGAAAGTCCAAAAGGGCATTGATCCACCCCCAATTCCTGAGCAAGGATCACTTCACCCCATTGGTGGAGAGGGATCTCGCGCCTTCACTTTCTCCTCCCTATCGCTGCTCCCACCATTGCTCTACTGACTTGAGCGTCGGAGGGTTTCACCCCAGGGAATCCCCCTGGGCCCTCTGACCCATTTCCCTGTCCTGCAGTTCACAAACTTGGTGATTACCAGCCCGCTCAGGAACCAGCGTGAGATTTCACCTCTTCATCTGGCGCCGTCTGTGGGAAACGCACGAAGAGCTAACATGGTGAGAAGAAGCTCAGGGAGGAGGTCCACCGAAGAAAAGGGTAAGGCCATGGTAGCAGCAGGGGATGGACCTTCTAGGGCCTCACAAAACCCTCCCTCCAACGCCAGCATCCCCGCCGACAGACCACCACCCCCCCCCCCCCGCCCGCGGCGGTGGGGCTACCCCCCTACGGTGGCGCCGAAGCCTTCTAGGCCCTCATCGCCAAATTGGATGTCCTCGTGGAACTCATGAAGACCCAGGCGGCCAGGGATGTAAGGTCCCGTGCCCCGTCAGGGAGCCCCCCCCCCCCCCGCAGGAGTACGTCCCAGCACACCGCTGGGGGCCGTTTCTGATGCGGCATCAAAGGCGATTTCCATACACGGGTGAAGTGTATTTGTGAGTTATGGCTTGTATGAGATTGTAATTGTGTATTTTCTTTCTTTTGGGCTCCTTGTAAGGCTTATATCAAGCCAATGGGCCATTTCTAATGTAGAGTCCATGGCTAGGTAGCCATTAGTAGAGTCCATTAAGGAGCTTATGCCATATTGGGTCATTAGGTTTCTAATGGGTCATTAATGCACTTAAGGCCCAAATTGGTTTACACTCCCTCATGGGCCAACTAAATGGGAAGGGTCCAAGTCTAGCATGGGCTTGTGGATGGCTCATGGCCCATGAAAGGCCCTTGGCCCATGAAGGGGGGCGCCCCCTCTTTTGGCTCCATTAGGCTAGGTTGTTTAATTTTCTTTCTTTCCTCCCTTTATTTGACCACATGTGGTAGAATTAGGAATGGGATTCCTTTAAATATTGTATTTCTTGTGGTTGGTCATACCTCATCCCAGCCCTTCAATCCAAACCCCTAGATCCAAGGGTTGAGATTGAATTTGGTTGGCATCCTATATAAGGTTGTATTTTTCATATTGAATGAATTAATGAAGAGAAAATAGGCATTTGCCCCCCATTGGATCTTGTGCCCCTCCCCCTCCTTCTCTCTGGTTCCTCCACCTCCAGCCCCCTTTCTAGAGTGTAATCCCTTCCCCCTTGATCCCCTCCAGCATCTGAAGCAACTCCGGTGATCGCCGCCGCCATCGTCTCGCCGCCGACGCGTCGTCGCCAACGGTTTCGGTGTTCTGTCCACCCAGGACAGACCCTTCTTCCCCGAATTCCTGCTGTCACTCCCTTCGTCTTCTAAAGCTCAAAATTTCGGGGTTGGTTCCCCTCTAGAACCCTTGTCCCCACAAAAAAAATCACGTCAAAATTCATCCTTTAGCTATTTTTTGATTTTCGTCCAAGTCCAAGTTCCAGATCTGTCCTGGTTTTGTTTACTGTTCATCAGCTCTGAGTTTACCCCATTCGAACCATCTTTTTATTTTTGTTGGGTCGCCCAAATTTATTGGGAGTTCTGTCCACATATATCTACCACCAGGAATTTTCTTAATTTTTGATAAGGTCTCTAGGTATTTTTCAAATTTCGTCCAAGTTCCCAAGAACAGTCTACCCACAGTTTCCCAGATCCGACCCAGGTCTAGTAAAGAAATCCCAGAAAATCCATTTCTTATCCAATCAAAAAACCAAAAATAGTCCCAGTTTCCTCTCTCAGAGACCTTCAACTGTTCTGAATAAATCATTTCCAGATTCGGAGGTCTTCTCCCCGGTCAATGTCGATCTTCAGAGAAGTCAGAACCTGCCCCTGCAGTTCTGGCCAGATTCCAGCAAGATTGTAAATTCAACAATCAGAAATACAGATCTGATTATTTTTTCTGAAGACCCCTACGTCTAATTATTTTGAGTCCTCTTTCCAACGGCTCTAATTTCGTCGCGTTCCGATGACGGGGCTGATCGCAGCAGCAGTTTCCTCCAAGTCGCGCGCCTGCAAACAGAAGTTCAGGTTTGTGGCCGAGTTCCCCGCGAGCGTCGTCCGAGGGCCGCCCGGCGTCCGGTGGTCGTTCCAGTAGCTCGCCATCCCAGGGGAACGCTTTCCAGGTGTCTCCACAGTAGAGGAGTCATCAGGCCCCACACGACCCCTCCGGTCAATACGTGGGCCCCCACTAGCACGAGTACGCGTGAAGCCAAAGCATTGCCCGAAACCGCCCGTCAACCCGAACTTGGTCCTCCCGGGCCCACTTGTGTCACCCTTTACCTCCCTGCGTGGAGTGGGCTTAATTGCATTGCTGTAAATATAATGTACTAAGTTCCCGGGAGTACGAACTTCGGCCGGGTGCCGTCTTCGCCACGCCGAGAGCGTGGAGGTATCGCCTTCACCCTTACACTTGGCATTAGCTTAATTCTTTATATGCTTTATATGCCGCTGCTAGAGAGCATGTGTAGGGATACCTAGCTCGCCTTCCATTTATAATATCACTGCTGCGAGAGAGAGCGAAGCCGTCCCGTGACCCAATCCGGGGGCAAAAGAGAGCCGACCACCCTAGCTCATTGCCGGTTTCTCAACCGCGCACATCCGACGCTTCCCTCGTTAAGGGACGATCGCGAGCTTGTCGTGTCCGTGGTCCCGTCCCGCATCAATTTGGTATCAGAGCGAGTTTGAGTCTAGGGTGTCAAAAAGAAAAAAAAAAGAGTGTCATTTACGTCTGGTCATTAGTCGGTCTAAGTCGAGTCTAGGATCATCATATTTTCAAAACAACAAAAAGAGTCGTTTTTGGGTCGCATACATCCCTTTACTCGGTATATAAAAAGGTGTTGTCCGACCGTTAGGTTACGCCTATCGGGAAGGCCGCACACTTGTGCGAGTGACCTTCGGGTCGATTGTCTCCGCCGCGTACCGAGTTTTGGTTAAGTCTAGGTGCATCATTTTGCATTAGTGTGTTTTGCGTTAGTCGGTGTCTTCTAGTCGGTGTGTTTGCATGCCCACTCGTCGGGGTACTCAGTACTCACCCCCACCCCCACCTATGGCCAACCCACGGGATACCTCGGGAGACTTCCACCCCCTACAAGAGGCGATGATGGCCATTATGGCTAGGTTGGACCAATCCAATGCCAACTTTCGGACCTTCTCCAAGAATATGGATGGTCGCCTTAGGGCCATGGAGGGACGCATGGAGAACTCCGATAGGTCGGTCCAAGACCTCGTTGGGCGGTTAGATAGGATGTCACACGGGGACCCTCCTGGGGCAGCCCAAGGTCCACCCGCACCTCCTCCCGCGGGGGCCCAAGTCCAACCCGCTCCCATGGCCCAAGTCCAGGCCGCTCCCGCGGCTCAAAACCAGCCACCACTGGTTCCTCCACCCGCCCCTCCTCGGGTTCCCCAACTACCACACCATGACCTTGGTCTCGAGGACTATGGGTCCGACAATGCCTACGAGGGGTATGGTCAACGCCGTCGTGGTTTTCAGCCACAACGAGATGAGGATGATAATCGGGTCCTTAAGACCGTGCGAGCGGATCCTCCCACTTTTTACGGGTCTTTGGATCCGAAAGTCTACCTAGATTGGGAGTTTGGCATGGACCGTTATTTTGAATGGTATGATATGTCGGAGCGTCGAAGGGTCCGATTTGCCACCATGAAACTCATGGGGCAGGCACAAACTTATTGGAAGAATGTGGAGAGCCTGCTACTTCAGCGGCTAGAACCCCCGATCGACACATGGGCCGAGATGAAGAATAAACTTCGGCAAAAGTACCTTCCTCCCACATACCGCCAGCGACTCATCGATAGATGGCAAAGTCTTAGCCAGGGAGACCGGTCCGTCTCCGAATACATCGTGGAGTTTGATGAGTACTTTCTACGATGTGGTGTCACGGAGGAGAGTACCATGCCCGTGTCCCGCTTTCGATGTGGTTTGCGGCCACACTACCAGTATGAGCTTTTCCGCCGCAATGCCAAGACGTTGGAAGAGGCATACCAGGTTGCTCTCGAGATGGAGCAATTTGAGGGAGAGTTCGAGTCTAGCCATCAGTTGGGCCCCACCCCTCTCCGTAGTACCGAGCTCCGTCACTCTATAGGCCCACATCAGCGGCCTCCCATGGCTCAACCTCAGGAGCCCACCCGTCAGGAGCACTTTGCTCCACGGCCTCGCCCTCCTCCACCCCGGGATCTATTTCCATCCCAACCACCGGCACCCTTTGCCCGTCCCCCAGCTCCTATAGCCCGTCCTCTGGCACCGGCACCCCCTCCACTCTTGTCCAAGGCACCTACACCTCCCCCATTGTTGCCTACACCCCCGACCCGGCGGGATGATAAGGGTAAGGCCCCTCTTATCGGGGAGAGTAGTCGATCGCGAATACAGTGTTTCCACTGTCACGGGTATGGCCACATTGCTAGTGAGTGTCCCGCTCGCACCACCCTAGCCTTAGGTGTTGGCGGATCCGCACCTCCCGAGCTTGAGCATGTCGATTACGAGGCCGATGAGGCACTGGCCGATGAATACTATGCCATGGGGGAAGAGCTGGGCGACCCTTCGGCCGCCCAGGATGTCGCCACCTAGTGGGCTTGATGCTACCACCTTAGTCTAGAGTCGTGCATGAGTCAGTGTGCTTTCTTTGTGTGGTTTGTTTGTGTGGTGATTTTGAGTCGATTGTTTGCGTGGTTTGCATTCGTGTGTCTGTGCATGGTGAGTCTGCATGTGTCTTGTGCAAGCTCGTTGTCGTTCTCTTACGAGTAAGAGGCGAGTGGACTCACTTGATGAGTATGGGATCGGTTTTACTTCTATATCCGGATCAGTCACCTATAGGGACTCAGCGGTGATTCCTAGTGAGTCTCCGAGCTGTCTCCTTCCTTTTGAGAGTGCCCCTTCGGAGTGACCACCTTTAGCCATAGCAGTGCGCATATCGAGTATATATGGAATGAGCAGGTGCCGATCACTTGGAGTGGAGCATACCCGCGCTACTTAGCACGGTGACGGATCTGCCGGAGTACCAGAGCAGCCATACCCCTACTCGACGGGGTCGAGTTCCTCCCACCCGGGGAGAATTGATGGGGCATCAAAGGCGATTTCCATACACGGGTGAAGTGTATTTGTGAGTTATGGCTTGTATGAGATTGTAATTGTGTATTTTCTTTCTTTTGGGCTCCTTGTAAGGCTTATATCAAGCCAATGGGCCATTTCTAATGTAGAGTCCATGGCTAGGTAGCCATTAGTAGAGTCCATTAAGGAGCTTATGCCATATTGGGTCATTAGGTTTCTAATGGGTCATTAATGCACTTAAGGCCCAAATTGGTTTACACTCCCTCATGGGCCAACTAAATGGGAAGGGTCCAAGTCTAGCATGGGCTTGTGGATGGCTCATGGCCCATGAAAGGCCCTTGGCCCATGAAGGGGGGCGCCCCCTCTTTTGGCTCCATTAGGCTAGGTTGTTTAATTTTCTTTCTTTCCTCCCTTTATTTGACCACATGTGGTAGAATTAGGAATGGGATTTTTTTAAATATTGTATTTCTTGTGGTTGGTCATACCTCATCCCAGCCCTTCAATCCAAACCCCTAGATCCAAGGGTTGAGATTGAATTTGGTTGGCATCCTATATAAGGTTGTATTTTTCATATTGAATGAATTAATGAAGAGAAAATAGGCATTTGCCCCCCATTGGATCTTGTGCCCCTCCCCCTCCTTCTCTCTGGTTCCTCCACCTCCAGCCCCCTTTCTAGAGTGTAAACCCTTCCCCCTTGATCCCCTCCAGCATCTGAAGCAACTCCGGTGATCGCCGCCGCCATCGTCTCGCCGCCGACGCGTCGTCGCCAACGGTTTCGGTGTTCTGTCCACCCAGGACAGACCCTTCTTCCCCGAATTCCTGCTGTCACTCCCTTCGTCTTCTGAAGCTCAAAATTTCAGGGTTGGTTTCCCTCTAGAACCCTTATCCCCACAAAAAAAATCACATCAAAATTCATCCTTTAGCTATTTTTTGATTTTCATCCAAGTCCAAGTTCCAGATCTGTCCTGGTTCTATTTACTGTTCATCAGCTCTGAGTTTACCCCATTCGAACCATCTTTTTATTTTTTTTGGGTCGCCCAAATTTATTGGGAGTTCTGTCCACATATATCTACCACCAGGAATTTTATTAATTTTTGATAAGGTCTCTAGGTATTTTTCAAATTTCGTCCAAGTTCCCAAGAACAGTCTACCCACAGTTTCCCAGATCCGACCCAAGTCTAGTAAAGAAATCCCAGAAAATCCATTTCTTATCCAATCAAAAAACCAAAAATAGTCCCAGATTCCTCTCTCAGAGACCTTCAACTTTTCTGAAGCAATCATTTCCAGATTCGGAGGTCTTCTCCCCGGTCAACGTCGATCTTCAGAGAAGTCAGAACCTGCCCCTGCAGTTCTGGCCAGATTCCAGCAAGATTGTAAATTCAACAATCAGAAATACAGATCTGATTATTTTTTATGAAGACCCCTACGTCGAAGTATTTTGAGTCCTCTTTCCAACGGCTCTAATTTCGTCGCGTTCCGACGACGGGGCTGATCGCAGCAGCAGTTTCCTCCAAGTCGCGCGCCTGCAAACAGAAGTTCAGGTTTGTGGCCGAGTTCCCCGCGAGCGTCGTCCGAGGGCCGCCCGGCGTCCGGTGGTCGTTCCAGCAGCTCGCCATCCCAGGGGAACGCTTTCCAGGTGTCTCCACAGCAGAGGAGTCATCAGGCCCCACACGACCCCTCCGGTCAATACGTGGGCCCCCACTAGCACGAGTACGCGTGAAGCCGAAGCATTGCCCGAAACCGCCCGTCAACCCGAACTTGGTCCTCCCGGGCCCACTTGTGTCGCCCTTTACCTCCCTGCGTGGAGTGGGCTTAATTGCATTGCTGTAAATATAATGTACTAAGTTCCCGGGAGTACGAACTTCGGCCGGGTGCCGTCTTCGCCACGCCGAAAGCGTGGAGGTATCGCCTTCACCCTTACACTTGGCATTAGCTTAATTCTTTATATGCTTTATATGCCGCTGCTAGAGAGCATGTGTAGGGATACCTAGCTCGCCTTCCATTTATAATATCACTGCTGCGAGAGAGAGCGAAGCCGTCCCGTGACCCGATCCGGGGGCAAAAGAGAGCTGACCACCCTAGCTCATTGCCGGTTTCTCAACCGCGCACATCCGACGCTTCCCTCGTTAAGGGACGATCGCGAGCTTGTCGTGTCCGTGGTCCCGTCCCGCATCAGTTTCACCCTCCGCGGCCAGCAGCTCATCCGTAATAGGGTCGGAGGACCCTCGCAAGCTCCACCTCCGGAGTAAGAGGCCTCCTCCGCGCCAAGGAAAGGAAGGCGGGGGACGCAACGGCCAGATCCAGAAGCCGACGTTCCCGGAGACCTCCAAGACGCTCCCCCTAGCCTCGCAGCACGACAGGAACCGGAGTTATCCCTCCGGCTGCGAGATTTCGAAAGGCACTTCGCTGAGCAGGAGCGCGCCCTTCGCTCCCTGCAGAAGGCCTCTTCCCCGGAAGACGAGGAGAAATCCCCGTTCTCCGAGTATATCTTGAAGGCAGAGGTATCTCCCAGAGCCCCCATACCAACGTTCAAGCTTTACGACGGCCAGGGCGACCCGGTCGACCGTTATGATAGCTTCGACACCCTGATGACTCTACACGGAGCGTCGGACCCCATCAAGTGCCGAGCCTTCGTGAGCACTCTGGTCCAGGGCGCTCAAGCGTGGTTCCGGGCTCTCGCCCTCGGATCCATCCGACACTTCAAGCAGTTCGGGTGAGTCTTCAAGGAGAGCTTCGTCGGAAGTGCCCCCCCAAGGTCGGTAGCGGGACTCTTGGCCCTCAAACAGGCGCAAGGGGAAAGGCTCCGGGCTTACGTCCACCGATTTAAATCGGAAGCCCTCCGAATCCCCTGCCTGGACGTGGCCTCGGCCACAACCGCACTGGCCGGGGGCACCCGGGACGAGAACCTCCGCCGTGAACTTATCCTCCACCCTCCCTCGACCCTTGCCGAGCTAGTGACTCTGGCTCTGCGCCACGCCGAGTGCGAAGAAGTGCTCAGCGCTTGCCTAGACGTAACCGGCTCGGGTCGGGAGGGGGACAAGAAGCGGGGCCCCGAGCCAAATCCTAGCTCGGGAAAGAAGCGATATCGAGATGGAGAACGCAAGCAGAAGTACGAGCGGTACACCCCGTTAACCGCACCGGTCTATGAAATCTATGAAGACGTCAAAGACTCGGGACTCCTCCGCAGGCCCGAGCCGATGAGGTCGAAAAACCGCAAGCGAGACAGACATTGTCTATTCCACGGCGATCATGGGCATCAAACCGGTGATTGCCACCAGCTCCAAGATGAAATCGAGCGCCTCATCCGCCTAGGGCATCTGGCTCGGTTCACCACTGAGCGCAGAGAAGATCAAGGCGCCGCAGAGGAGATCGACAACGCCCCCCGAGGGGTTCACATCAACGTCATCTATGGAGGAATAGCATCAGGAGGCGATAGCAGCCGTGGAAGGAAGCGTCATGCCGAGCGAGCGAGCCGAGCCCCAGAGCCACTCAAGGCCCCGCCCCAGGTCATTGTCTTCTCCGATCAAGACCAGAAGGGGTTGAGAACACCGCACGATGACACCCTCGTAATCTCGGCCACTATAAACCATTGTAACGTAGATCGGATTCTTGTGGACAATGGAAGTGCCCCTGATGTATTGTCTTATGACTGTTTCCTCAAAATGGGAGAGGATCCATCCAAACTCCGCCCGATCCGAATGCCCCTCTGTGGGTTCAACGGCCTGGCCACTCCCCCCGAAGGAGCCCTAAGCCTGCCGGTTACCCTCGGCACCCCACCCAAAACCGTTACGGTCATGGTAGACTTCATGGTGATCAAAGGGATGATAGCGTACAACGCCATCTTCGGCCAGGGAATCCTCAACCGGATCAAGGCAGTACCATCTACCTATCACCAAAAAATGAAGTTCCCCACCAAAAATGGGGTAGGAGAAATCCGAGGTAACCAGGCCACGGCCCGAAGGTGCTATAATATCTCGGTGGAGGCCACGAGGCCAAACGGGAATGATAAGGGCCCCCGGGAAGTCGAGGAAAAATCCGCAGCTACTGAGCCAAGTGGCGAGTTGCTGACAATTTTCCTAAACGACGACCCGACCCTAGGAGTAAGGATTGGAGCCGACCTACCACCCGAGGAACAGTAGTAATATAAGAAATTTCTTTCTGAGTACATCCGAGTCTTCGCTTGGTCCGACGATCAGCTCCCTGGGATACCAGAGGAGACCGTGCTGCACCGACTCAACCTCAACCCCACCATGAAGCCCGTGCAGTAGCACCGAAGGAAGCACGCACCAGAGAAACAGACGATTATCAAGGCGCGGGTCACCAAGGGGCAAAAGACTGGTCTTTTTAGACCGGTCCTGTACCCGACATGGCTAGCCAATGTCATCCTTGTACCAAAGGCTTCCGGCGAGTGGAGGATGTGCGTGGACTTCACCGACTTGAATAAGGCGACCCCTAAGGACTGCTATCCCTTGCCCAGCATCGACCAACTGGTCGACTCAACATCGGGCAACGAGATGCTCAGCTTCCTGGACGCCTTTTCGGGTTACCATCCGATCAGAATGAATTCTGAAGACGTCGAGAAGACCGCCTTCATCACCGACTACGGCGTGTACTACTATACTCGGATGCCTTTCGGGTTGAAGAACACCGGAGCCACATACCAAAGACTGGTCAGTCACATGTTCGAGGAGCAGCTAGGTCAGAACGTCGAGGCCTACATTGACGACATGCTCGTCAAGAACCCCAAGGCCCAGGACCACTTCACCGACCTCGCCGAAACCTTCGGCGTCCTCCTGAAGTACAACATGAAGCTCAATCCTGCCAAGTGCGCCTTCGGAGTAAGATACGGGAAGTTCCTGGGTTTCTTGGTCACTCAGCGTGGGATCGAAGCTAACCCCGACAAGGTCCAGGCCATCCTGGACATGCGCCCGCCCGCCTGCATTAAGGACGTCCAGCGTCTGACAGGGCGTGTCGCCGCTCTCAGCCGTTTCTTGTCCCGTGCTGTCGAACGATGCTTGCCCTTTTTTAAACTGTTGAGGGGGCCCAAGTTGGCATCTGCTACGTTCGCATGGGATGAGGAATGCCAGAAAGCGTTCGCTGAGCTCAAGGAGTTCCTGGCTTCACCCCCGGTGCTCTCCAAGCCCGTGCCGGGCGAAGCCTTGCTACTCTATCTCTCGGCAACGTCATTAACGGTCAGCTCGGTCCTAGTCAAAAATGACTCGGGAATCAAAAGACCAGTCTACTACACCAGCAAGGTGCTTCACGAGGCCGAGAGGAGGTACCCCGCAACCGAGAAGCTCGTGCTAGCGTTGGTTACCTCCGTGAAACGCCTCTGACCCTACTTCCAGAGGCACCCCATCACCGTGCTAACCGGCGAGCTGTTGAAGAAGATTTTAGCCCACCCCGAGGCCTCGGAGCGACTTGTCAAATGGGCCATTATGCTTGGGGCCTACGACATCTCATATCGCCCGCGCTCAGCTATAAAAGGTCAAGCGCTCGCCGACTTCATCGCCGAAAGCACCACCCTGACCGAAGAAAGACTACTGACCATGCCCGGGCCAACCTGGGAACTATACATCGACGGATCTTCCAACTTAGTCGGTAGTGGTGCTGGGATCCTCTTGAGATCCCCCGAAGGAGTGGAGCTGCAGTACGCCTTCAAATTCAACTTTCAGGCGTCCAACAACGCTTCCGAGTATGAGGCCCTTATATCGGGAGTGCGCATGGCCCGGCGATTGGGGGCTGAGCGAGTCAAGATCCACACCGACTCTCAGCTGGTCGCAAGCTAGGTCAATGGTGAGTACGAAGCTCGAGAGGCACCCATGATCAAATACCTCCAGCTGGTCAGGAGCCTGGCCCAACAATTCGAGGGATTCGAGGTAGTCCGAATAGCCCGAGAAGAAAACTCCCGAGCGGACGCCCTCTCTCGATTGGCCTCCTCCCTAGACCCAGAAGGTACCCGATCGGTCCTCCTCGAAGAGCTAGAACGCCCGAGCATTGACTCGGAGCTCCTCGCAGTTGACTCGGTCGTCCCGAGCGACTGGCGCACCCCCTACCTGTCTTGGCTTCGAGACTCCCAAGAGCCCTCCGACCCTCGGGAAGCGCACCGAATGAAGTACCAAGCCCGGCGCTTCGTCGTCCTGGACAACACACTCTACCGAAGGTCTTTCGCCGGCCCTCTCCTGAAATGCCTCGGCCCCGACGAAGCCAGCCGAGCCATCCAAGAGGTTCATGAAGGCCTGTGCGGAGCGCACTCCGGGGCAAGGTCACTGGCCAGGATCCTGTTACGACAGGGGTACTGGTGGCCCACCCTACTACGCGACTTCTCGGCCTATGCTCAACAGTGCGACCGATGCCAACGGTTCGACCACTTGGTCCATCAGCCGGCTACAGAACTCGCCACCCTCGCCGAGCCTTATCCCTTCGCTCGGTGGGGGATCGACATTCTCGGGCCATTCCCCACGGCTCAGTCCCAGAAAAAGTTCATCGTCGTCGCCATCGACTACTTCACTAAATGGATCGAGGCCGAAGCCACTGCAAGGATCACCGAGACAGTCGTCTGGAGTTTTGTCTGGAAATCGATCATTTGTCGCTTCGGCATCCCCCGAGTGATAGTGAGCGATAATGGTCGGCAATTCGATTCTCGATATTTCCGAGACAGATGCGCCGACCTAAACATTCGCAACCACTTCACTTCGGTCGCCCACCCTCATGCCAACGGGCTGGTCGAAAATGCCAATAAGACTATCTTGAAAGGCATAAAGACCAGACTCGGCAAAGTCAAGGGTAGTTGGCTCAAGGAATTACCTAGCGTACTATGGTCGCACCGAACGACTCCTAGGACGGCAACCAGTGAAAGTCCTTTTCAGTTGGTGTACGGCACTGAGGCCGTCATTCCATTAGAGATCGCCAACCCGTCTCTCCGAGTCATCCGCTACTCGCTCGAGGAAAACAACCAAAAGTTACTCGAGAACCTCGACCTAGCCGATGAACTCCGGGATATTGCCAGCATCCGAGTGACGGAATACCAGCGACGCCTCACTCGATACTACAACGCCAGAGTCCGAAGCAGACACTTCCAACCGGGAGACTTCGTCCTCAGAAAAGCCGAAGCCTCTCGACCACTAGTGGCGGCGGGCAAGCTGTCCCCTAACTGGGAAGGCCCCTACCGAGTGGTCGAGACGCTCGGGAAAGGTGCGTACAGGTTAGCAACAATGGAAGGGGATCCCATCCCTCGAACATGGAACGCAACCGCACTACGCAAATTCTATTTTTGAAATTGTACAACAAGAAGGACAAAATAAATCCTTTTCCTTTCATTCAAAATTATTGATACATCAGAAAGGCAAAGGCCAGTACATTGCATGACAAAAAGCAAGAAAATTCATCTAACACCACTGCAATAGGACATCGCTCGGTTGACTCGATCTCGATCTCCTCGCGTCCAGCCACTGACTCTGCCTCGCGTAGAAACTGGCTCGGACAAGAGGGGGTCGATCCAGTTGGCTCAGATGACCCCCGACAAAGGTGACAGAGGGACTGCAGAGAAGGTAACCACCTTCTAAAATCGGAGAAGGCTACCTTCCAAGTTGATGGAGGCTAGGGAGAAGGAGCGCCGTGAAGACCCCCTCTTTCCCAACCTACCAACTCCTTGGAAGGGAATAGAGAGCAAGCAACCTCCGAAGAGTGAAAGAAATGAAGAACAGAAGAGGGAGAAAGAGGCTACAGACGGAGGAAGGCCTCGGTGAGGAGGGAACTTGATGCGCCTCCCCCCATGCAGAAGGGGAGTGGCGGCAGGCATCCCTGATATCCCCATCCGTCCTCCGCCTCGACGCCCGCCCGGAAGCCACGCCAGAACTGAGAAAGGGCAAGAGCCGTGCCCTCACACGTCGAAGCCCTCTCCAGATCTGCGCGGCGACCGTCGGACCCGTCTCAAACCCGCGCGGTGACCGTGGGACCCGTCCAACAAGTCGGGACGGCAAGAGCTCTCTGCTCCCCGTCGTCGGCGGCGTCACCCTCCAAAGGATCCTCCATGCTCCGAATGCAACGGCACAACGCAGAGTGAAGAAAAAGGAGTGAGGGAAGACTGTTAGAGAAAATCCCAAGCGGTAAAGAGGAAAGGGCGCCTTTCGGTCCTTCTTATAGGCCAAAGGAGGCTGCACGCCTTAAATGACTCCCCCCCTCTAAAACACGCTAAAGGATTTCTCCTCTGAACAGTCACCCCCAACTCCTCGTTTCCCGCCCTAGCGAGATTCACGAAGCGGCCTGGCATTCAAAGCGTGAGGGAACGGAAAGACGCCCCGTCAGAAGCCTACCGAATCAGCATGCGAAAACCACGTAGGACATATCGGCACCCTCCAACTACTTCAGATACGCCAACCAAATCACGGCAAGGACAGCGATCAAACAAGTAAGTCATTTATTATCTCATAAAAAGGAAACCCTCTAAAGGAGGACAGAGAGACAAACAAGAGAAAGGGGCAAGATAAGACAAAAATACATCAGGCCTCGGGCCCACTTTGAAGCTCGAGAGCGACGGAAGTAGGCGCGTCACCCCCAGCACCCTTGGTGATGGCCGACCTGGGCACTGACCTCACCTGTGCGAGAACTGTCTCGGTCGCGAGCCCTCCCGAGACGTCCAGAGTTGGTGACCCCGTCGCAGGAGACCCCTCTGGATCTTCCCCGCTCGACGCAGAGGAGCTAGAAACCGACTCATCTGAGTCATAGCTCTGGCCCAAAGGGAACTCGATCCCAGAGTCTTGATCGAAGGCGTAGTCCACCGCCCGATGATAACCCTGCTTAAACCCCTTTCGGGCGCCCGATGAAGTGCTACCTCATAATATGGTAGGGCGGCTCTCTCCAGGTCGGCTGAATAGGCGTCCGAGCTCCTATACCGCTCGATCGCCTCCGCCTCGATCTGCTCCGTCCTCCCAACGAGCTCGACCCAAGCCCGCTCCGCCTTGGCCGCACGCTCCTCTGTCCCCGCCAGGCGTTCCTCTGCCTCGACCCTCCCTCGCTCGGCTTCGCTCGACCGCCTCTCCGCCCGGGCTCGGTCCACCTCGGCCACAGAACGAAGGCGCTCCACTACCTTTGCCCGGTCCAGTAGCTCGGCACGTTCGAGCTCCCAGCGACCGTCCAGCTCGAGGTGATGTAGACGCTCCTCCTCCAAGAGTCTGCCCTTCCTCTCAAGCGACTCTCGGGCCTTAGCCAACTGCTCGGTCAGCGCCTCAGTTTCTAGCCGGCTCACCCGTGACGAATCCCTAATCGCGGAGAACTCCCGTCGAAGCCCCTCATGCTCCTCCCTGAGGCGGGCCAATTTCCTCTCGCACCCCCCGAGGGCCCAGGCGAGATTCGACCGCTCCGCCTCCGTCTGAGCGTACGTCTCCGCCATCAAGGCCGCCGACCGAGCCATGACTAGGCCGCCCTCCATGAGGACGTCGAGGACTCCGGAGGGGGTGTGGCGCTTGTCTCCCCCCCTCGTCTTTGCGGCAACCTCTCGGCAAACCCCGTAGAGGTCGCCCGAAACACCGAGCCTTTCCAAGGCCTCCGACATGGAGATCCGCTCCCCACCGGACGCCCTGCCAGAAGGTTCGGCTCGAGCAACGGGGCCGACCGCCCCGCGTGCCGCGGTCGGTTGGGGTTGCGACGCCTCCCCGGGTGAACCCCCAACCTCGACTGACGCCACGGGATCGACCGCACCAGGAACTTCGAGCACTTGGGGCTGCGACACCCTTGCGGGCGAACCCCCATCCCTATCTGTCTCGGCCCGCGCCTCGCCGCCCGAGACAGCGCCGACTTCGACCGGTCCCCCGGTCTCGACGCCGGCTGCTTCAGTACCGGTCCCCTCCGTCCTCGGGGAGGGGAGAACCGACCCATCTCCGCCCTCTGAGGGGCCCCTGGTCTCCTCGGCCCCCTCTCGCCTGGTAGGTGGGGGAGTTAGCCCGGAAGGGTCGGCCCCATCTTGCCCCCGAGAGGGGAGCGCCGCCGAGCCAGAGTCGCCCCCGGCAGCGGTAGGAAGGCCAGCCTTCTTGGCCCGTTTCTTGGCCTTCGCGGCTTCCCGCAATTTTCCCTCCATGGGATCCTTGCGCTTCGGCCCGCTTGGCCGCGAAGACCCCTCGGAGGCCACCCCCTTGCCCTTATCTCGGGCTTGGGAACGACCCGCGGGAACGACAGACTCATCAGCCGCCGAGTCATCCCCAAGATCGATGACCTCGGTGACCTCTTCCAAAGGTTCCCGCCGGATGTCTGCAATGAAGAGGAAGATTCGGTTAAGAAGCGAAAAGGCGACCCTCCGACCCCACCGAAGGATCCGAAGGATGATACCTGGTGGCTTGAGCTGTGTAAGCAGATACTACTCTACGTTCTCTAGCGTCACCAGCTCCTCAGTCGACAGGCGATTTGTCAACAAGCGAGCGGCGTATTCCTCCACATCGGCGGGGAACTCCTCCTGTCGCGGGGGAAGATTCGGATGGAAGTTGGGCATAACCTGGCACCTCCAGGATTCATCCACTGCTTCCGCCTTCACCCAGAAAAACTGCCTCTTCCACCCTTTGTGTGAAGAATCCTTCGCCGCCAGCGGAATACAACTCCGATTCCTGCGTGCCTGGATAAAATAGAAGCCTTTCCCCGCCAACGGATGTGCCTTCAGCTCAAAGAAATAATTGAAAAGATCCAGGGACGGGGGAATCCCCTGCAGGCGGTAGAGGATCCGAAAGGCAGACAACAGGAGATACGAGTTGGCCACCAGCTAAATAGGCGCCAACACAAAAAAATTGAGAAGCTTCAAGATGAAAGGCTCGAAGGGGAGGCAGAATCCGCTCTTCCACGCCAGGAGAAAAGTACAAATATGGCTCGTGCGGCTATCCAACCTCGTCTCGTATGGGGCAGCGGCTACAAAGCTATATCGGAGAGGTAGGCGAAATCGATGCTCCACTTTCTTCACATCAGCCTCCCCCAACTCGCTGCGATTGGGGATGGGCACTCGCCTCACCTGCTCGATTTCCGAGCGCAGATCCGCCATCGAGCTAGAAGAAGAACCTTCACTAGAGCCTGAAGACTCTGGGGGAGAAGGGAGCTGTCGGATCGCCTCCGCGGTTATACGCGCCAGCTAATCAAATGCCGCCGCAAGAGCTTGCTCCCCCGCCGTATCTTCACGGCGCATCAAGGAGCCCCAGAAGCAAAGAAATGGAGGAAAGGCCAAAAACCCTAAAAAGACTGGGAGGAACAAGCAGCGCCCTACGCCTATAAACCCTCGCGGGAGGCAGCGCGCCGTTTCAACCTCCAAGAAAAAGGGGGCCCCTTCATTTCAAATCCGTCAGGATCATTATTACTACAGGCCCAGATGACCACTACACGTGGCTTCATAACGCCAACATGATTCCACCCACCCGAGCCACGTCGGTCCAAAGCCTCGAAAAACTACACAACCGAGCCTCCTTGGCTCGGGAGTAGGAGAGGGACAAGTGGAGAGGGGGATTCTTGCAGCCGACTCAAAGAGCAGACCCAACTAGGCCCAACAAGGCCCAACGAGGCAAGCTCGTCCAAGTGACAGTCCATAGGGCCCACTCGGAAAAGCCCAATAAAATAATGCTCGAGGAAATAACTCTCCTAGGCGGCCCCAAGGCTCGGAGAGACCGAGCCTCGGTCAGGTCACAGGAAGACCCTCGCACGAGCTATCCCTCCGCACGAAGGGGGGAAGTGCTAGCCAGTCTGTCCGACCCATCTCCTCACCGAGCTAGGCCTATCGCCCGATAGGGCCGGCCCCCCTAAGCTCGGTACGACCGATAAAATGTTCATCACTGCAGCCGTTAGAGTCCACAGCGGGCCGGACGCCAAGAAGTCCAGGAGCTCCGGCTTCCCCGCAAGGATAACGCCCCCACGATGAGGCCATAAAAGCCCACGACGAGGACGTAACCTCCGCCGGAGACCTCTCAGCTTGCAGGACTCCAGAGGGTGGCGCACTATTTAAACCTGGGATACCCTCCGGCGAAAGGTAAGTCCAAAAGGGCATTGATCCACCCCCAATTCCTGAGCAAGGATCACTTCACCCCATTGGTGGAGAGGGATCTTGCGCCTTCACTTTCTCCTCCCTATCGCTGCTCCCACCATTGCTCTACTGACTTGAGCGTCGGAGGGTTCCCTCTGACCCGTTTCCCTGTCTTGCAGTTCACAAACTTGGTGATTACCAGCCCGCTCAGGAACCAGCGTGAGATTTCACCTCTTCACCTAGGTTTCATAATTATAGGTTCATTCTTAAACTTAGGTTATGTTTAAGATCAATATCTAGAAATTGGATAGGTCTCAAAACCTTCCCGGTAAGATTTGGGTAGAAACATGGGTTAAGTTTTAAGAAAAAGGAATTATCAGGAAATAAATACCAAAACAAAAATAATAAACCTTGAAATTATGGTTTTAGGCTAATTCTCGCAAAGGGCCACCGAGAGAGCTCAATGGCGCGAGATGCAGCACACCGTTCAAGGCTTAACTTAAGCCCTCCAACAGGTTGCTCAGAGAGGAGCAAACTGAGGAGCTAGGGATTTGCATGAGAATTTCCGGAGCATGAACCCTCCCAAGTTCGCTGGATCTACGGATCCGGATGAAGCCGAACACTGGATTAAAGAAATCGAGAGGATCTTCCGAGTCATGCAATGTGCCGACGAGGAAAATGTCCTACTCGCTACTTTCCAACTGGAAAGAGATGCCCGTGCCTTGTGGGAATCGGTCGAAGCTACTTTACCGCATGACCAAATTCTATGGGAAGAGTTTGTGGAACACTTCAATAGTAAATATTTTTCCAACCGAGTGCAAGAAAGGAAGGCTGCCGAATTTGCCGCTTTGAAGCAAAGGGGTTTATCGGTAGCCGAGTATGAAGCTCAATTCTCAAGATTATCTCGGTACGCTCCACATCTCGTGGGTACCGACAAAATGAAGGCACGGAGATTTCTTAACGGCTTTAAGCCTCAATATATTACTCAACTCGCCCCGATGGATATCAAAATTTATTCTGATGCGGTACGGAGAGCACAACTTCTAGAAGATGCAACGGAGTTATCGGATCGCATCCAAGGGAAGCCAAGAGAGAGCAAGTTACTGGGTCCGGAAGTTTCAAACCTTCCTTCGGGAAGAAAAGGCCCAATGACGGACGTAACTTCATCAAGGACGGGCGTAATTTCAACAAAGGTGGACGTAACTTTCAAGGGGACAAAAAGCCAAGAGCCTTTGACAAGCAAATTGTTCCTTTCTCTACGTCATCAAAGGAATTATGCAAATTCTGCGAGAAACCCGGACACAAAGCCGAGGAATGCTGAAGAAAGCTCGGTGCATGTCTTCGATGCGGGAGTCGGGAGCATAAGATCCTGAATTTCCCTCTTCTCAACGAGCAAGCTCCATCACCAGCAAAGCTTCCTATTATTGTCAAAAAGTAAGGAAGACTTCAAGCTCTTATGGATGTGGAACCTACCGAGGAAGGAGGCATCGTGGAAGGTACTCTTTTTATATACTCCAAGCCTGCCTCTGTCTTATTTGACACCGAAGCTACGCATTCATTTATATCTAGAAGATTTGCTGGTCTTTTACCTATGAAGCCAGTTCCATTAGATTTTACACTCACTATTACTACCCCTATTGGAACGGGAACGGAGATTAAACATTTCTATCCTGCTAGTGAAGTTCTAATTAGCGGTTATAACTTACCCGCTGATTTGGTATGCATGGAGATGGACGGATATGATGTTATTTTGGGTGTCGACTGGCTATCTACACATGGAGCAAGTGTCAATTGCAAGTTGGGTACGGTAACTTTTATTGGTTACCCCGACCTTCTATTTTCTGGCACCAGGCATTCCCAGCACATATCTCTTATTTCGGCCCTCAAAGCTGAGAAATTGTTAAGGAAGGGTTGTGTCGGTTTCTTAGTTTCTATCACTATGACTGAGTACACGGAACCCGTTCTAAAGGACATTCCTATCGTTCAGGATTATTCTGATGTATTTCCGGATGAGTTGTCTGATATTCCTCCCGAGAGAGAAGTGGTTTTCTCTATTGATTTAATTCCGGGAGCTGCACTAGTTTCTAAAGCTCCATATCGGATGTCTACCGTTGAAATGAAGGAGTTAAAGGAACAACTACTGGAGTTATTGGAGAAGGGGTTTATCCGACCAAGTACTTCACCTTAGGGAGCCCTGGTCCTCTTTGTTAAAAAGAAAGATGGTTCAATGAGACTATGTGTTGATTATCGGCAATTAAATCAACTCACCATCAAGAATAAATATCCATTGCCGAGGATTGATGAATTATTTGACTAGATTTCTGGAGCTCGATATTTTTCAAAGATCGATCTTCGATCTGGTTATCATCAGTTAAAAATCAAGGAAAGTGATATTCACAAGACAGCATTTTGGAGTAGGTATGGACATTACGAGTTCACCGTTATGCCTTTCGGCTTAACAAATGCGCCTGCTGCATTTATGCAATTAATGAACAGCGTATTCAGGCCATACCTCGATCAATTTCTAGTTGTCTTCATTGACGACATTTTGATCTACTCCAAGTCAAAGGAAGAACATGAGGAACATCTCAAGAAGGCCCTTCAATTATTAAGAGATCACAAACTTTATGCCAAATTAAGCAAGTGTGATTTCTGGTTAGAGGAAGTTTCTTTGCTCGGTCACATAATTTTCCGGAACGGTATCACCGTCGATCCTTTAAAGGTCGAGGCCGTAAAGAACTTGGAAAGACCTACTAGTGTGACGAAAATTCGAAGCTTCTTGGGATTGGCTGGATATTACCGAAGATTTATCAAGGATTTCTCAAAGATCGTAGTATCTTTAACAAGATTGACATGGAAGGAGAATCCTTTTATATGGTCCGAGGAATGTGAGAAAAGCTTTCAAACTTTAAAGGATTGTCTGACGACTGCTCCTATTCTCACATTACCTACGGAAGGAGGAGGATTCGAAGTATATGCTGATGCATCTGGAATTGGCCTAGGCTACGTATTAATGTAACATGGCAAGGTCATAGCTTATTCCTCACGGCAATTGAAGAAGCACGGGGAAAATTATCCCGTACATGACCTAGAACTGGCAGCTGTGGTCTTTGCTTTGAAGATCTGGCGGCATTACCTCTATGCCAAAGCCTTTACGGTGTATTCTGATCACAAGAGTCTCAAATATTTATTCTCTCAAAAGGAGCTCAACATGAGACAAAGACGGTGGTTGGAATATTTAAAGGATTTCGACTTCTCTATATAATATCACCCCGGAAAAGGCAATGCCGTAGCTGATGCACTTAGCCGGAAGCCGATGGCTTTATTATCGAGCATGATGGTTAAAGAATGGCATCTACTTGAGCAAATGGCCAAATTAAACCTCAATATGGAGGAGAAGGAAGGCGGAGTCTTTATTGCTAATATTCAACTCCAACCCGAGTTACTCTCGGAAATCAAGGAACGGCAAGTTGATGATCCGATGATCATTGAAATTAAAGAGAAACTAGATCAACGATTGGATTTCCTTCTGGCTGATGATGGAAGGCTATTATTCAAAAGAAGGACTTGTATACCCGATTGTTCTACTATCAAGGGAAAAATCTTGGAGGAAGCACATCGGTCAAGGTATACTATTCACCCCGGTGCTACAAAAATGTACCAAGACCTCAAGAGAACATTCTGGTGGCCTAATATGAAGAGAGAGGTAGCCGAGTTCGTAAGCCGATGTTTGGTTTGTCAACAAGTCAAGGCCGACCACCTCAAACTGGCTGACAAGCTCAAGCCTCTTGAAATACCGGAATGGAAATGAGATAGTATCGGTATGGACTTCATAGTTGGATTACCGAAGACCCGAAGTGGTTTTGATGCTATATGGGTAATTGTGGATCGGCTAACAAAGTCCGCTCACTTTTTACCTATCAAGACTAGATGGACCGTGGATGTTCTTGTTAGGGTGCTAGGCCCGGATACAGAGGGGGGTGTATGTATCCCTCTAAAAATTATGCCCGAATTAAAACACTAAACGCTCAGATATGCGGAATAAAAACTAGTGAGCTTTCCAAGAGGAGATGATGATCAAAACAATTGATCAAACAGTTGGACTGCAACAATGCAGCCACCTGATCACATCAGACTCTCAAACAGAGCTAATCAACCGAAGCACACTTAGCAGAAAACAATGCTCAGAGATTACTCCCAATTAACACACCTAACCAAGCATGCACAACATGTGAAGGGGAGGTAGAAGGCAAGGAACAAATGCACAAAGCACAATCACTTGCACAGGAGATTTTTTAGGTGGTTCGGTCACCAAGACCTACATCCACCCCTCACTCCCAACAGGAGTGAGGCTTCCACTAGCACAAGCTAGTAACCTGCAGACTCAGTCTGCGAACACACGCTGCCAAACAGCTTGACCATGGGAACATCCTCCCCTCTTCCTCCCAACCGGAGGGAACACCTGTGACACCAAGTCGCCAGCAACCAGAGACCCAAGTCTCTCTTCCTCCAACCCGGAGGGTACACCTGGACCTGCTACCAGCAAGGCCAGAACTGGAGGGCTAGCCTCCCTTCTCCTGACTCAACAGGAGGAACCCGATTCCCAGCAGGCCAATCGGAAGAACAAGAATAACCAAATAAAAAGGGAAAAATAAGAAACGAAAAATACACAGCAATCGGAAGGCTGTAAATGAAGAACAAGAATGTAGCTCTCAAAGGAGCAGATCTAGCTTGGATTTAATCCAGACGCCAGAGGACAGATCTTCAATAGCTTCTTCCTTCTTCTTTCTTCTTCTCAGCTCACGCACTCTTACTGTTCTCTGCTCTTTTCTTCTTCTACTGTTTCCACTCTCCCGATCTTCATCTTTTGCTATCAAATTCTTCTCTGCTGGCCTATCTCTCTCTCCTGTTCTCTTCCTGCTCTCAGATGGCCTCTTTTTCTTCACTTCTTTCTTGGAGTGATTGCCTCTTCACTGAAGATGAAGAGTGATTCTTATACCAATAACAGGGGCTTCGGAGGATAGGGTAGAGATGCCCTAGAGAGCTTCAATTGATTGGTCCACGTGGTGAAATAGCAGGTCCCAGCTTCAACGTGTCAGCATCCTGGTACCTCGTCCATCCTGGGACTGCGAGCCAGACACCTCGGATCACGTGCCTTGCTTCATAGGGTTGACGCACCCTTCAAGGGCATTCTACCAGCAAAACTCAAGTCTGCTGCGTTGACGCTTCCAACCCATGGCGTTGACGCATTGATGCGTTCCAGTGAGCAACCAGCCTAGCCCTATTGACAGTTGCGTCGACACTGCTCCACTGCTACGTTGACGCATTGGTGATCCAGTGATCAGGTCTTCAGTAGTTAGACGTGTTGCGTCGACGCTCTCATCATGCTGCGTTGACGCATTGGTGTGTTCCAGCAGCTGAAATTGGATGGCTTCAGCCTTCTTGCGTCAAGGAGTGCGTTGACGCATTGTGCAGCTACGTCCACCCTCTGGTCACCTTGTCGATCCATCAACCTGCTGCGTCGACGCCACTTGATGAATGCGTTGACGTGCCAGATTAATCCAGTATTGTTTCTTGATTGTTTGAACTGCTGCGTCCACGCTGCCAGTTGGTGGCGTTGACGCATGAACATGTACTTAAAGCCTGTCTTGCCTTGTACATTGGCGTCTCTTAAGCCGCTGCGTCAACGCTGCTCCATTGTGGCGTTGACGCATCGAGCACCCTGCAACCTTTTGTTCCTGTTAAACATTCATTAAAACTTAAGTGTCTATATCACTTATCTTATCGTTGTCATCATCAAAACCAGGAGTACAACAATCTCCCCCTTTTTGATGATGGCAACTCTGGACTGTTTTAAGGATGAGGCATCAAACAAACGCATGGACATGTATCTAAGATTCATGAAGCTTCATTACATTATATCACAGTTGTATCACAGATAAATCACAGGTAAACTATATGCTATCATTCAATCACAGGTAAACTATATGCTATCATTCATCAATGTGTTTGTCATTACAAAAAGAACTCAACAAAAAAAGAATCAAGCTGCTTTTAAACTCTTTTCTCCCCCTTTGACATCATCATGAAGGGGGCAACACGTGATCTGGCACGAGGCCTCAATTGAAAAATCTGGCATGACTGGAAGAAGATCCGCGAGCCCTTGGTGGTTGACTTGGAGTAGAGTGAGATCGTGGAGTCGTAGATTGATCTCTGCCCAGCAACGCGCGAATGTCTTGAGATATAGTAGCTAAGTCATGTTGCAGTGTGGTCTTCACATGTGCAATTGCAGAGGACATATCATCAGATTTCTTTAGTTGAGTTTCAAGAGATTTGAGTGTGTTAGTCACAGTGTCAATCTTGCCTAAAAGAACCTTGATGCATTGAGGAAGTGCATTGACAGGACTCTTGAGGGTTTCAACACCTATCCTCACATCATAACATATATCAATAACCTTTGCAAAGGATTGACAAAATGAAGATTGGTTGCTATGCACGTCGCTCACCAGTGTTGAGAGTTTATCAAGAAGAGCTGATATGTGTTTCAATACAGACCTTGTGGCTTGGTCAGATAGCATCTTGGAGAGTAGGAATTTTTGCCACTCGGATAAGACAGAGACTTCAAATTGTATAACCCGAGCAATCAGTTTGTTGAGATGAAAATTTGTAAACTCCATTAGCTTGTCCATCTTTGCATCCTGACGCTGCAGCATCATAGACATGTGAGCAAACATCTCTTCAACAGTGGCTGGTGGTGGAGCTGCATCAGAAGTTTGAAAGGGCCTCCTATAAACACCAATTTCCATTGTAGGTGTAGAGCCACTGGTTTCCCCAGTTTCCAACTGAGGGCTTGATGATCTCACAAATGTTTCTTCAACCTCATGCTCTCCTCTTGTTGAACTACCCTCTGGTCTTCCTTCTCTCACCACAGGTGGAATTTGTATCTCTGTCCTGTTCATTTGACTATCATCCACAGTGACTGTTCTTGATGCCTGTCCTGTTTCTGATTGAGCTGATTTCTGACTGGGAAGGATTCTAACAGCCTTACCATCAATGATTTTGAAGCCCATAAATCTCTTAACGTAAGACATGGAATATATGTTTCCTTTGGGAATAACATGTTTCTTTTCAGTTCCAAAATCCACTCCTACCTTTTTGAAAATTGATGTGAGGTGTGCTGCATAAGGTAGTGTTCTAGAGTGGTGAAGACAAGTTCCAATTGTCTGAACTACAACATCAGTTAAAGAAATCTTAACTTCCTTTAGCATGCAGTACAACAGGAATCGCTGCATATCTGTGACTCTTTCTCTACCACTGCTTTGAGGTGTGATGATAGAGGTGCATATGTGATGAAGTAGTCTGACAGATGGTATAAATCTATTAGCTTTCAGACTGGACAGGTATGTCTGTTTCACGTCAGAGGGGTCTTTGGTTAACCCAGTCAAAACAGCAAACGCCTCATGTTCATCTAGCTCATACGAATGAAGCTTTGCTCCTCCCATTGGTATTTTCCAAACTCGAGCAAGCAGGGCACTAGTTAACTCAAAATGAACATTTCTAACAGTGGAGGACAATTTGGGAATCTTCGGTTCATATTTCAAATTCTGATAAAATTCCCTAACGAGAGTAGGATAGTAAGCAGTGTGCTTCGTCACAAACTTCCACCAGCCTTGAAATTCTAATGCAGGCCGTACCTCAGGAAATGCAGTCAGTAACTCTTCATCGGAACTTACAATGTACCTGGGGATAAGAACCTTGAGAGGTTCTTCTATATTGATGACAACATAAGACCTGGATTTCTTCTTCCCCGTTATGCCAGAAGAGGTGCGTGGTTCAGCTGATATCGATTTTGAGGACTTTCTTCTCTTAACCGGCGGACTAGGGCTCCGAGGACGTCTCTCCTTCTCCTTTCCTTTGCGCTTCTTGGAAATAGCTGTAGATGGTGTCGCTTCTGGAGGGTTGGCCACTGGAGCATCAAGTGCATCCTCTGTGAGTGAGTCCATCGTCAACTGTGTCGCACTCGAATCCCTCAGGTTCTGCTCCATCAACAGCTTTCCCGACTGAGCACCCATGCCGAAGATGATCGGAGACAAGAAATGGTGTGGGAGGGTGTTTGGAGAACACGAAAGGTAAATCGTCCAAGGGTTTCGAATGGAGTGGAGACGAGTGGCGGTCAAGCTACTCTTTCAAAGAGGCTACGAAGACCCTTTTAGTGAACGGTTCAGCCGGTTCAAGTCGGTGAACCGGGTTGAAGAAAGTTGTATTAGAGGCAATGCATGGACGCCAAGGGGGCATTGCGTCTACGCAGTGAGGCATATGTGAATAGAAGAAGCAAGACAAGTAGCCAGAGAGACATCCGTTCAAGGGATTTTCTTAAGGTACTAAGATAGTGAGATAATCAGGCATATATTCAAGGAATTTTAAGTGTTGCAGATCGAGTTCCCATGAAAGAGATGTATGTAAATAGGCTCTAATTCATTTAATGATAAAGAGAAGAAATAATCTTAAAACATTGAATTAGAAGCCATGAACCACTAAAGCCACCTGCCTGGAGAAAAAATAGAACTCTTTTCACACTAGAACCATTTTCATTTCTGACCCTTATATCTTCCAATTTTAAGAAGCCTTTCAGATAGAGAGAAATTTAACTGGCATTGAAGATAGACTCAGTTGAATAAGGAGCATCAGATCAACCAAACTCACATGTTTTAATTGTTTTCACATTTTCAGCATTTCCAACTTCTTTTTACATTTTCATTTACAGTCAAGTATTGCTAGCATTTTGACACGGGTACACATGTTTATCAGACACCCGAGTCCCCGGTTACTCAGCATAGCAAACTATTCTGCATTGACTAACCAGAGGTGGCAACTGACTTCATGCCATGCCTATCAGCACTTCATAAGTGCTTGAAGGTAGTTTCTCAGTTGATAGTTGCCATTGCTCTGGAATGATTTATTTTTCTCTTGAAGACAGAGATAGAAGCGCACCTCATGACTTGCTCTTCAGCACTTCTTTGGTGCATAGGGCTAATTTCTTAGTGAACAACTTCCATTGCTCTGCATAATATTACATGTGAATAGATTGCATCTTTAGCGTTTATAACCAAATTCTGAGTTCATCATCAATACAACTATTAAATTCCTCTACACACATTGGTTTCTTTACTTTTGAACAATAAGGATCGAGAGATGATGAGGTCTTGGTTTTATTAAGTTGTTTAGCTTTTGCTCCATACATAGTGCATAATTGGGTTCAAAAGTTCTTGAATTCAAACATCATAAGAATTATGGATCTCCTATCATTAACATCTCATAGAGCAATTCAGAATATATCTCATATTCCACAGAAATTATCACTGTAACTCCCCCTGAATTTAAGACATCATCTACATATCTCAGTGCTCTAGAGATTTTTCCCATACATGGATGTCAAGGAAGCTTTATTGTGGGTAAGAATGGAAAGGACAGGATATATGGACAAAGCAAGTTGATGTGAGAAGGAAGTTTCCAAAAGAGGAAGATGTAACCCTGAGATTCCAATAAGGCACAACTGTGTTAACTCACCCTCTTCACTGCGTCAACTCATCCATCTAGACTGCACAAACATCTGTTCAATTTCAGAACCCAATTATCCATAGCGTTGACTTAGTTCATCATAGCGTCAACCCACTCATGCAGTTAAACTTGCTTCACACACGGTTTTTCAAGGAAAACAGCCTGAAGAGTCGACCCCATCTTCATACAGCGTTGACCCATTTATTCAATTAGCAGCTTCATCTCAGTGTATCGATCATCATTTAAGCAGAGATCTCCAACCCAAGCTAACTCCCCCTTAGAATATGCAAGAAGTCAAGCTCCCCTTTACAGAGTGCATGATATGCAATTCAACATACAAGAAGTTTGACATATCATTCATCATGGCATTTGTGTGCAATGCATTTGGAAATAAACTCAATCATTTTCATGAGCATTTCAGATTTTTCAATTAGTTTCAGTTAGACAATGCCCAAAAGGATTATCATGATATGCAATGCATTCAGATCACACAAATCAGAATACAAAATTTAAGCAGAGTTTTCAGAACTAACCTGAAATGTAGTCATGGGGTTTTCATTCTTGAGTGCCTTGGTTGATTAACCCCCTTTATTCATTTCCAAGGCACACCTGCTAGGCAACTTCCTATTTTCCACTAGCTGGAACCCAAGTGGTCTTGGGTCTTGCATAGTAATTAACCCCTTTTGGGATTGCCTGCATCATTTTCTGTGCCAACCAGTCATCAAAGTTCATGATAAAATAGTTATGCATTGAATACTCAGACAGCCCACAATAGTGGCATGAACTAGCAGGTTTCATGTTCCTCTTATGTATACTAGCATGAACTTGAGCATTATAAGAGTGAGCATGAGGGTTTCTGTTATTATTATGAAACTTTTTCTTTTCATGACCAGCTACCCTGCAAGCAGCAACTTGGTGGCCTGGTCTTCTGCAATTTGAGCAAACAGGAATTCTTTTAAAAGCAAGTTTGTTCCAATCAAATTCTTTGGAATTTCTATTCCTACCCTGGACATGCTGGTTCAGAGAAGCAGTTTTGTTTATATTAAAGGCATGTTGGTTAGCATAAGATTTAGCATGATGTGAGAGTGGTTTTTTCTTTCCATTAGCAAACCAACATTGAGCAGAGGTGTGGCCTAATCTACCACAATGAGAGCATTAACTTTTCTTTGAATGAACAGCAGGTTTTTTATCATGATATTTCCTAGCATTCATCATTTCAGCATTCAAATCATCTAGTTCGTTTAATTCACACTCATGCATCAAATGGCCAATTCTATGGCAGTAATAACATGATATTTTCTTTTTCTAAACCTCATGATTTCTGACATGAGTTTTCCTGACATGCATTTTACTGGCATTCATGTCATCTTTTCCTTTCAGTTTGCATTTATGCATTTGATGACCAGCTTCATGACACTTAAGGCATGACATGAGTTTCCTGTTAGCATGAGAATTAAAAGCAGGATGCATGTAAGTAGTAGAAGCCATTTTGTTCTTTCCTTTTTATTTTTCAGTTGGCTTCAGAATTCTTTGAGCAGCAAATTGAAACACTGAAGGATTGGCTGAACTAACAGAGACAACATTTGAAACAGCTGAAGTTTGAATCTTATTTTCAAAACTCTTTTTCCTTGTTGGGTTATAGCCCAACCCTTCTTTTTGAAAATTAACTTTAACACCTAGCAGTTTATCTAGATTTTCTTGACCATCAACAAATTTGGACAAGGAATTTTTCAAGTCTTGGATTTCTTCTTCTAAGGAGGCAATGTGTAACTCATAACTTGCAGTCTCTTGTTCATTGCAATTGACAGCTTCATTCAAGACTTTGTTGGCAATTATGTAATTCTCAATTTCCTTTTTCAGCTCATCAACTTCTTCTAAATTATCGGACACTACACATTTACCTTTTTCAAATGTCAGCAATCTTTCTGACAAGATGGTGTTCAGCTGTTTTAGTTTCTCAATTTATTCCTTTAGTCTGTCACTCTGAATTAATTCAGTTATCAAAATCTGATCATCAGAGTTAATTCCAAGTTTTCTTCCAGCCTCAAATTCCTTCAAATCCTTTTGCTGTTTTTCAAAATCTCTTTGCAATTCTGCATTTACAGATTTTATGGCATTAAGTTTTTCAGCAAATAGGTTCTTCTCTTGCTCAAGTTCCTCACATTTTCCTTCACTCTCAATAACAGATTTTCTGAGAGTCTCTTTTTCAGATTTTAACAATTCAACATGTTTCTTAAGTCCTTGATTATCAGACACACAGGCTTTAAGAGATTGCTTCAAATTTGAACATTTTTCACATGATAAATCAGAGCCATTTTGATCAACCTTTTTCTTTAATTTTTTATATTGTTTTCTTAGCTGTTCATGAGATTCAAATAATTCGGCATAAGCATTTTCCCAATCATCTGAAGTGTAGTTTTCAAAGGGATTTACCTCATTATCATCATCATCTTCATCTTGACTGCTGCCTTGATTATATCTGTCAGCCATCATGCAGCTGTCCTCATTTGCCCTGTGAATTTTCTTCAGCATATCCAAGATGTCTTTAGCGGACCTGCAATCATGAAAGTAAGACCATAAAGCTCTGTCAGTAGCTGCTTTCATCAGATTAAAGGCTTCTGATTTTCTCCGTCCTTTGATCTGTGTCTGTCGGTCCATTTGGACACTTTCGTAGGTAAGGTGTGAGGACCTTGTGAAATTAATTTCCACAGATCAGGATTAATAACATTAACATAATCATGGAGAGTAGTGTGCCACTGATTAAAATCAGAACAACTAAAGACGGGTGGAATAGCCATTGAAACAAATAGAAAGTAGATTCAATGCAACAAGAATAATGATGCACTAGAAACAAATTAGCACCTAAGACAGCAAGATCGGATCTGCAGGTCGCTGGACCTTCTAAGCAGACACCGCTCTGATACCAATTGTTAGGGTGCTAGGCCCGGATACAGAGGGGGGGTGAATGTATCCCTCTAAAAATTATGCCCGAATTAAAACACTAAACGCTCAGATATGCGGAATAAAAACTAGTGAGCTTTCCAAGAGGAGATGATGATCAAAACAATTGATCAAACAGTTGGACTGCAACAATGCAGCCACCTGATCACATCAGACTCTCAAACAGAGCTAATCAACCCAAGCACACTTAGCAGAAAACAATGCTTAGAGATTACTCCCAATTAACACACCTAACCAAGCATGCACAACCTGTGAAGGGGAGGTAGAAGGCAAGGAACAAACGCACAAAGCACAATCACTTGCACAGGAGATTTTTTAGGTGGTTCGGTCACCAAGACCTACATCCACCCCTCACTCCCAACAGGAGTGAGGCTTCCACTAGCACAAGCTAGTAACCTGTAGACTCAGTCTGCGAACACACGCTGCCAAACAGCTTGACCAGGGGAACATCCTCCCCTCTTCCTCCCAACCGGAGGGAACACCGGTGACACCCAGTCACCAGCAACCAGAGACCCAAGTCTCTCTTCCTCCAACCCGGAGGGTACACCTGGACCTGCTACCAGCAAGACCAGAACCGGAGGGCTAGCCTCCCTTCTCTTGACTCACCAGGAGGAACCCGATTCCCAGCAGGCCAATCGGAAGAACAAGAATAACCAAATAAAAAGGGAAAAATAAGAAACGGAAAATACACAGCAATCGGAAGGCTGTAAATGAAGAACAAGAATGTAGCTCTCAAAGGAGCAGATCTAGCTTGGATTTAATCCAGACGCCAGAGGACAGATCTTCAATAGCTTCTTCCTTCTTCTTTCTTCTTCTCAGCTCACGCACTCTTACTGTTCTCTGCTCTTTTCTTCTTCTACTGTTTCCACTCTCCCGATCTTCATCTTTTGCTATCGAATTCTTCTCTGCTGGCCTATCTCTCTCTCCTGTTCTCTTCCTGCTCTCAGATGGCCTCTTTTTCTTCACTTCTTTCTTGGAGTGATTGCCTCTTCACTGAAGACGAAGAGTGATTTTTATACCAGTAACAGGGGCTTCGGAGGATAGGGCAGAGACGCCCTAGAGAGCTTCAATTGATTGGTCAACGTGGTGAAATAGCAGGTCCCAGCTTCAACGTGTCAGCATCCTGGTACCTCATCCATCCTGGGACTGCGAGCCAGACACCTCGGATCACGTGCCTTGCTTCATAGGGTTGACGCACCCTTCAAGGGCATTCTACCAGCAAAACTCAAGTCTGCTGCGTTGACGCTTCCAACCCATGGCGTTGATGCATTGATGCGTTCCAGTGAGCAACCAGCCTAGCCCTATTGACAGTTGCGTCGATGTTGCTCCACTGCTGCGTTGATGCATCGGTGATCCAGTGATCAGGTCTTCAGCAGTTAGACGTGTTGCGTCGACACTCTCATCATGCTGCGTTGACGCATTGGTGTGTTCCAGCAGCTGAAATTGGATGGCTTCAGCCTTCTTGCGTCAAGGAGTGCGTTGACGCATTGTGTAGCTGCGTCCACCCTCTGGTCACCTTGTCGATCCATCAACTTGCTGCGTCGACGCCACTTGATGAATGCGTTGACGCGCCAGATTAATCTAGTAGCTTGTTTCTTGGTTGTTTGAACTGTTGCGTCCACGCTGCCAGTTGGTGGCGTTGACGAACATGTACTTAAATCCTGTCTTGCCTTGTACATTGGTGTCTCTTAAGCCGCTGCATCGACGCTGCTCCATTGTGGCGTTGACGCATCGAGCACCCTGCAGCCTTTTGTTCCTGTTAAACATTCATTAAAACTTAAGTGTCTATATCACTTATCTTATCGTTGTCATCATCAAAACTAGGAGTACAACAGTTCTAGCCGCCTTATATATCAAGGAGATCGTAAGGCTGCACGGTATTCCAAGCTCTATTATTTCTGATCGAGATCCGAGATTCACCTCTCATTTCTAGAAGGGTTTACAATCGTCTATGGGTACTAGACTAAGGTTTAGTACGGCATTTCACACTCAGACGGACGAACAAACCGAGAGGACGAATCAAATTATTGAAGATATGTTGAGAGCATGCATGATAGACTTCGGTGGAAGTTGGCATGAACATTTACCGCTGACTAAGTTCGCTTATAACAATAGCTATCAGTCGAGTATTCAAATGGCACCATTCGAAGCATTATATGGCCGAAGTTGCAGATCGCCTCTATGCTGGAGCGAGGTTGGTGAAAAAGGATTGCTGGGTCCCTATATTATCCAAGACACAACTCACAAGGTCTAGTTAATTCGAGAAAGATTAAAGGTCGCTCAATCACGGAAAAAGAGCTATGCCGACAACTGGAGGAGGGACCTTGAATTCCAAGTAGGGGAGCATGTTTTCTTAAAGATCTCACCCACACGAGGAATTAGAAGATTCGGCATCAAAGGAAGCTAAGTTCGAGATTTATCGGCCCTTTCGAGATTCTGGAGAGAATCGGCGAGGTAGCATACAAGCTGGCTTTACCTCCTCAACTGGCCGGTGTACATGACGTATTCCATGTATCCATGCTAAGGAAATACGTCTATGATCCTTCGCATGCGATTCAATTTGAAGAGTTGAAACTCCAAAAGGACCTATCATATGAAGAAAGACCGATCAAGATACTGGATCGAAAATTACACCAACTGAGAAATCGGGCCATTTCGATGATAAAAGTTAAATGGAGCAAGCGTGGATTCGAGGAAGCAACCTGGGAATTGGAAGAATCCATCAAGAAGAAATACCCGGATTTAATCTCAAGTTAGAAATTCCACCTTTCTACTAGAATTTTTTAATGTTAGTCGTATTTGGAGGACCAAATTCTTTTAAGTGGGGGAGGATGTAGAAACCCGATAATTAAAAATGAGAAATAAAATTTTCAATTTCATTATGTAATGAAAATTTTCATGAAATAATTAAATTACATTTTTACTATATGAAATAAGTTAGTTTACTGAATTTACTTGAATTAACTAGAAGTAAATAGAGATTAAATATTTTAAACCATACATAAATCATAGAAAGCCCAATAAAAGTCCATATAATGGACTAGGATCACAGTTGGCCCATTGATAATCCATAATGGGCTGGATTAATAGATTAAAGGATTTATTAAAGAGTAATTAGACCAAAATTCGTAACACAGGTTTAATATACCATTTGAGGGATTAAAATAACCTCATTTCTACAAGGTTGACACAAAAATCGACTCTTACCTAACAGCCCACCTTGGACCAGCCGTTTTTACATTGGTTTCACACCAAATGGAGGCTAGGTTAAGAAGAAAAATTAAAAATTTCTTCTAATTCAGAGTTAGAAAGTTTGGCATTGTTAGGCAAGGAATCTTGACAAATTTGACCAAGTTTTGGCTATAAATAGAACCCCATTCGACCCTCAAATCATCCCTAGAGGTTAAGGTTACGCTGCTGCGAAGATTGGTGGAGATTTGAAGGAAGATTTAGAAAATCAAAGGGTTTTCTTATATTTGGGGATATTTCTTTAGATCCATAAAAATGTAGGTATCTCTAAGGCTAAACTCTAATTAAAGTATGCCATCTTGTTCATTTTTCTGTCATCTTTCAATTGATAGCTCATTTATTAAATTCCGTTATGAAATGAGCAAGTTATGGTCATTTTATTGGAGGGGTATTCCCGTTTTTTCACAGGTCCAGAACGTGCTATACCTCAGTAGCGCATTCTGAATGCGCTGCCCCGACATAGCGCGTTCATACAGAGTGTTTTCCCACCGTCAGGGGTCAAGCAGAAAATAATAATAATAATAATAATATTTTCCAGAATGCGCTACCCGAGGGTAGCGCGATCTGAAAGATCGGGCTAGCAGAGGCTAGCGCGTTCATAAAGTTTTACCCGGAATATCGGGGGTCAAAATAATATATTTTGAAAAAAAATAGAAACACATGATCACGCTAGCACTGGCTAGCGCGTTCTTCAGATCACGCTAGTCTAGGCTAGCACGTTCAAAACAATATACCCGGAATGCCCGGGGGTCAAACAAAATAATTTCAAAACCAACCCACCACACCTCAGTGCAGTGCGGCTCGGCTCGGCTCGGCTCGGCTCGGCACAAATAAATATATATATATATATTAACAGTTTTATATCCACACACAACTCGAGCTCACATCCTATACCCCTTGGGTCCTGACTCAAGGGTGAGCTCTCCAACATATAAAGCCATGTAAGTTTTCTAAACTTCCAATGTGGGACTAAAGATTAGTCATTACACATTATGAATACAATATGAATTATAACATTTAGGATCTCCAATAATTATAAGTATTTAGTCACCAAAAGTAAGAAAAGGTAATATTAGCATGTTTTAATTCTTACAGCATGTTAAAAGTTCTTTTTGTAGAATAAAATTATTTTTACATGTAAAAATTTAATTTTAACCATATTAGTAAATTAATGCATGAAAAATATTTCCAGCATGTTAAAAATGACTTCCAACATGATAAAATTATTTTATACATACTGAGATATAAAAATTATTTTCAGCATGTTAAAATCTATTTAAAACTCTTTTTTTGTGCATGCTAAACCTAATTTCCTGTTAAATAATTAGTAAATTGATGCATGAAAATTACTTCCAGCATGATAAAATTTCTTCTAGAATGATAAAATTATTTCTAGCATGTTATAATTATTTTTAGCATGATAGAATTATTTTCAGTATATTAAAACTATTTTTAGCATGATAATTATATTTTCCTATCAAATAATTAGAAAATAAATATAGAAAAATGATTTTCAGCATGATAAAATTTATGTTGTTATCAGAGAATTTCTGTAATCAGCATAGTAAACTTATCTTTATCATCTTATCAATAAGTTAATATGAGATAATTATTTTAGCATAGTAAGTATTAATTTTAGCATGTTAAAAATTAATTTTCAGCATGTAAAAATTAAATCCAGCATGAAAATTTATTTTCAATCATCTTATCAGTAAAATAACGTATGAAAATTATTTTCAGCATGTTAATATTATTTTCAGCAAGTTAGAATTATTTTTGGCATAAAAATCTATTTTCATAACCAAATTCTACTTTTTATAATAAATCACCGTTTTGGCTAAACTAATGAATTTCTAATGTGCAAAAACTTCATGTAAACATGTCTAAACACTTGTAAACCAAATGCAGACAAGATTAAACCATGGAATTAAATTAATTCTATTAAACTCTAATTACTTTGATTTTCTTCCTAGTTACCGTTCTTTCTTGAATTCTACGACTTAATGTCGCTAAACATGATGCCTTAAAATTATTATTCACTCCTCTTGCTACTTCTGAGATTTTTACCAAATCTGTACTTTTTACAAATGAGCTTATTCTTGAAATTCATTGGCCATAGTGTTAATTGGATGTCTAAACGTACTTGGGATCTTATGATCCACTTGTTGACACCCGTTTTAGCCCACAAGTTGTGTCATTTCTCTTATTCATCATTTTTGATGTCCCGAATTAGCCATAGTTTTGGAGCTTTCTTGGATGGATTTCAAGCCCATTTTTACCATTTCATATACTTTGAGTCTTGGGGATCATGATTTCTTATAGCCCCGGAGCTTATCTTTTCAAATTCCGGCTTCTAAGTCGACTTTCGGCCCATTTATGCCGGCTTCCCTCAAGTAATCGGCTCTCTCTCATTGCGCAGTCCTGCAAGTGGTTCGTTTTCACCTTCTTCCAATCCTCTTTTCAAAAAGTTGTCTTCATCAAAGTTGTGTGTCTTTCAAAGATCTACAACTTCTTCTTCTACACCGTTGGCCGGTTCTGCCCCGATTGTGAGTTATTCACGTTTTTCCAGCAGGCTGTGCTGTTCACCTACATTCCAGAATTTTCTTCTCTCTTCTAGCCCCATTTTCTCCATCTTTCAATCATTTTCTTAAATTTCTTTCTTCATGAAAATTGTTCCTCTCTCAGTTATCTACAATTTCTCTGTTTACGACTTTTTCTAATTCTCCACCGTTTGAGAGATATGCTTCAATTTCCAAAGTCGCGCGCAGTCTGCCCGGAATCTGCCTTCATCAATGTGAAGGTCTACTGTAGATGCGTTACTTCAATGTGACGGCCCTACATAGATGCGTTACTTCACATGTGACGGTCCTACAGTAGACCATTACATCCAAACTTGCCCGAAATCGTCCCGTTCGACCTCCAGAGTGTGACGGACCTACCCTAGTCCGTTACATCATGTGGCGGTCCTACGATAGACCGTTACATGCACCAGAGAGTCCAATTCGTGCTGGACTCTGCTCCGTTTTTGTGCGCCGTGGCCCTCTTGAAGAGTCCATAACTTCTTGAATTCTTATCCAAATTGATCCCCGTCTTTTCCTACTTCTAGCCCTTGGTATTATCTTGAATTTGGTTCATAGAAATCAAATTTTTATTGGCAATATCTCTTGGGATCTGGGTCGCAAGATCAGGATTTATGTTTCCTAGTTCAACTCAAACTCTGCAAATAAGGCTCCGGGGCTGCCTTCCAAAAGACATATCTTCTAGAATCCTCCTCTGAATTGATCCCCGTTTGTTCCTATCTCTTGTCCTTAGTATTATCTCGAGTTTGATCCAGAGAACTCGATTTATCTTGGACTCTATCTCCGAGAATCGTGATAAGAAGATGAGGATTTCTTACAAAACTCTATAAAAACTGCCCAGTTCGCAGTCGCAACGGGGGGCTCTTTTCGGACGTGGGGCGAAGCCATGCTGCACCGCCGACTCAATCCTTCGACCCCATCTTGAAGAGGGAAGTATTAACTTTCAATTTCATCTTTCTGGGCTTGATTTCATGATCTCCACTCTTAGTTCTCTTCCTCTCAAAATCACAAATCATCACAGTTTCCTGCACTTTCTGCTACACATGCGTTTTTCTCCGTTTTGCATCATTGATTTCTCTCTACTCTCTTAATCAAATCTCGTGATTTCAAATCTCATGCATGCACAACACACCCACCTATTATTTCCACCCTTCCACAGGGGTTAAAAACCCTCCCCCGGTGAGTTTGCCCTCAATTTCTACCCCTATTTTATCACTGCGGGATTGATACTACACATGCATGTTCTAATGGGTTTTTGCCTTTGTGTTTCATCTTTGTTTTGCAGGAGAGCATGAATACAATGTGAGGCCCTCTTCCTCTAACCAGCTGGAAGGAGAGGAGGTTTGAATCCACAAGTTCCCCGCACCCCGTTTCGAGCGCGATCAAGTCTTTAAGTTCCAAGGTACACGGCGCCGTTGCACTCCTTTCTTCATCCTTGCGGCGTTGTTAATCCTTGGTGGCGATCACGGTTAGTATTTCCATCTTTTCATCCCCCTTGTCTTTGATTCATATATTTATGCATGTATGTATTTAAAAAAGGGGTGGGATAGGAATCTAATCTAATTAAAAAACAAATCAACAGTTTTTTGGCGATCACGGTGGGACACCAATGCCCATCACGTTTGTTTTCATGCTCTTTTGTGACTTGGGTGTGTGCATGTGCATGTTTGGGTGATATTTTATCCATTCTTCCACTCTTTGGGGGGTTTTACGGGCTTTGGTTGTGTGACAGTCTTATGGTAGACCGTCATATCCATGTAACGGTCCTTTGGTAGACCGTTACACAGCTTCTGGCAGTCTTGTGCGCATGCTCACAGGGCCGTGTTCGTCGGGGCATAACTTTTGATCCCGGAGTCCGATTGAGCTGATTCTTGTTGCGTTGGATAGCCCTTTGTATTATCTTTCCATCCATATATCATTTGCATCATTTAGTTAACATTTGCATATTCTAATATTGTCCAACTTTTTGAGTTTTATGCATAAGTTCTGCAGGCAAGCTCTGGGTCAGGTTCACAGGTACATCTTTACTCAGTGATTTGACTGCCTTCCCGGTGTCTGATTGCACTGATTTTTGTTCCATTGGATAGTCCTTTGTATTGTCTTTCCATCCATAGCTTATTTGCATCATTTGGGTCTCATTTGCTTAGTTAAGAATTGTCATCATTTTAGCATTTTGTCCATAAAATCTGCATGTGGTCTGCGCATAGGTTCACGGGGGCATCTTTGCTCAGTGATTTGATTGACCTCCCGGGGTCAGATTGATCTGTTCTTGGGCCCGTTGTGCAGACCTTTGTATTGTCTTTCCATCCATATACTATTTGTTTTTGTTAGATCATGTTTGCATAGTTTAATCTAGTCTTGATTTTCTAGTTTTAAGCTAGAATTTGCATGCACTCCGGTGCACATAGGGCCATACATTGCATATCATAGTTGCATTTCCTACCTTGGTGTGTGGACCTCTCGTCTCCATATTCCTTGGAGCCGACCAGGAAAACACATCAAGGACCTTCATAAGTCCCCGTGAGCCGTGGATTCCCACACGGACGCCGGGCCGGTTGTACCTTTCCACCCCTTTAGGCTTGCATTTGCATAAGTGTGAGGGAGTTAGCCTTTGTCAACCCAAAGTTTGGACCTTATTCCCATGGGATTCCTATCTTGAGGGAATTGTTATTAATTCAAATCATTAAAAGGTCTATTGAAACCCCTAAAAGATTTCCCATCATATTAACTTATTTGACTTGGGTGAAGACTCTCACATTGCATTGTTCGTGTTGATTGGGCTTGTCCAAGCTCATTAGTGATTTTTGTGTTGCATTCTTTCATCATCCACATATTTTGTTGTTGTTAGGCCCATTTAGCTTAGCCCATTTTGTGTGTCCATTGTCTAGTCCATTGTCCCGTGGTCCGTTGTCCATTCATCTTTGCATTAGTGGGTCGGCCCCCCTTGTTCTCAAGCCCATTAAGCCATTGCTTCCCCATTTGTATTGTCCTTGATCTCCATGTATTAAGTCTCCATTTGCCCTCATGGAGCAGTATTCTAACCCCTTGTATCATTCTTTTTCCCAATCTTCTTCTTATTCCCGCGTGGAATCCTCTTCCCACACGGGCCCATCTTCCCGTGGCCCTTCTGATCCATCCAAGGAACATGCTAATCTCATGGCCCATCTTTCAAGCCTTGTTCACCAAATGGACCCGGCCCAGGCCCAACGTCTTATTGCATCTCATCTTCATGGGCCTTCTTCTCATAATGGGCCATCTTCTATTCATGGGCCTCCTCCTTCTCCTTCATATGTTGCTGGCCCAATTACTAATGGGACTTATTTTCCTAATGGGCCTCATCCTTCTGCCCATGTTGCTGCCAGCCCAATGGGTCCTTATGCTCATGCTTCTTCCAGGCCCACATATCCTTCCATTCCCGGAATGGGCCCTTCTTATTCTCAGCCCGGATCCTCTTATTCGGCCAAATATCAATCTCCTGGTCCTAATTCACACCCTCTTGCTCAAGTTGGCCCATATCCTTCTCGATCTCTCCCTACCCAGGAGATGATTGCTCAAACCCAACGCCAACTTGATGAGCTTCAACGCCGGATCGATCCCAAATCCTCCTTAAGTGTTCCGTTCGCATTTCAAGGTCTTCGGCTTCCGTCTCCATCACTAATTCCCACATATCACCGTTATAGTGGAGTCGGTGACCCGTATGTGCACTTGAAGGAGTTTGTTTATGAGTCGGCCCAATTTCGACATGACCAACACTTGATGGCTTATCTGTTTGGTCTGTCATTGGAAGGCCCGGCTCGGGATTGGTTCTTCTCTCTTCCGCAAGAGCAAGTTGTGAGTTTTCAAGCGGTTCAAGAAAAGTTTATTCAGCAGTATCAAGACCAGGTTGGGCCCAAGTATTCTATGGTAGATCTGGCCCATGAGATGATGAAGCCCGACGAGGAGTTCTGCACCTTTGCTGACCGTTGGCGTCGCCTCATCGCGCAAGTCCCGGGGCACATTCCAGAAAGAGAGTAAATCAAGATGCTGATATCTAATGCCACGCCCGAGTATCGGTTCATCTTAGCCCTCAACAACATCACCTCCTGGCAACAATTATACAGCCGAGCCCGCTTCATTCGCCAACAAATGCAAGATTCCATTGACCTTGAGTCTCCACCATCCATCTCCACATATCAACCTTCACCCTCCACGTGCCAACCCTACACTCCCATGAGTCAGCCGGCCATGAGTCAGCCTTCTGCCACATATCCCTCCTCGAGTCTCCACCAACCTCCCGCCTCTACGTACCCATATGCCTCCGCATATCAACCTTCCATGAGTCAGCCTCCCGCATCCACATACCCGTCTCCATCTCCACTTCCGGTCAAGGGAACACCACATCCCGAGCAAGTAGATGCCGTCTACATACCCCCTCATCCTATTCCACACATGCCATCACCAAAGCCTTCCACTACTAGCCACGCACTCCTGCCTACGCAACCCCCACTTCCGACTCCACAACCTTCTCCACCATTACATATCCCTCGGCATCCACCTTGCCCGAAGCAGGCTCCTCATCTTCCTTTGCCGGAGTGTTTCACCGATATATTTCGGGCTTTGATGGCCACTCACGCGTTGCCGTTCTCTCCGGTTGTGCCTTACCGACCCGCGGTCGGGGATATGCTTCAGTTCTGCGATTTCCACCGTCAGCAGGGGCATTTGGTTGAGGATTATCCTGAGTTCCAGGATTATGTTTATGATCTGGAAGCTAAGAAAAGGATTGACTGGGCCGCTATTCACAAAGTCATTTTACATCTTCGCAACCAACAGCAGCAGCAAGAAGTGCCGCCGGGGTAGCCGTCTCCCTTACTTCAAGGCCAGGGGCACCCTTGTGATTCCTCGTCTAGTTCTGCACTCGCTCCATCACCTACTACCTCACCTACTCCATTACCTCCGCCATCTCCTATCCAATCTCCGCAACCTCCACAAACCCAAGCCTCCGCTCAGGCCAGTGCCTCCCCTTCTTCCCTTGCCGCCACTTCCACTACTTCTATCCCTCACACCGCTCGACGCGTAGTATCGACACGTCGACGGTGGACACCACAACCTCCCTCTTCACCCTCTCCACCTCCATGTCCACTACCCCCATCATCTTCATCAATATCCTCATTGCCATCACTATCATCCCCATCTCCACCACCAGTGCTTCCATCACCTCCACCATCTCCACCACCTTTGCCATCTCCGCCACCATCGTGGCTCGGGCCTGAGCAGGCTATACCTCCACCCTCACCTCCGACTTCACCTTTGTCCTCACCTAGGCTTGCCACCATCTCAACCCCTTTGCCTCCCCCTAAACACATCACCACTCCCATTGAAACCTCCATTCCATCTAAACCGATTCCTATCCCCATTCCTCCATCCACTTATCCCCCACGGAGCGGGTGCAGGTTACCCATGGTGCCCCTCGGGTCTAATCCCCAGGGAGACAATAAGTCAAGTCAGGATGATTCAGTGCCGGCCGTGCATTTCAAGATTCAAGATTTTATCTGTCGGATGCCGGTTCGTGTCCTCGTCCCTGGTTATTTTGGGGATGATCCGCCTCTACTTTCAAAGATGAGAGTTGCTAAGAAGAGTTCCCTTGAGTTGATGCCAGTTTCTTCACAAGCGAGGCCGGTGGCAATCTCCTTGCTCACCGGGAAGTTCACCGTTGATGCTATTATTTCTCCTCGCTCTATTGCTATTCAGATGACAGGCCAAGAAGGGTTCTCTACCCGCGTTGTGCTAACACATATGGCCACCAAGCAGATTATGGGTTCTATGTTCAAGGGGCAATTGGCCGTATCTTCTACACTTTCCAAGGATATTCTGCACCTGTTATGTAATCTTCCTCGGTTTATTAGCAAACTGGCCATGTCAACGCCGTGTATTACTCTCCCTCAACTTCACCCGTCTCTTCTATCAAGGGAGTTGTGCTTCAAGACTGAGTTCCGAGTGGAGTTACCGAATCTCATGCTTCTAGTGCCGAGAGACAAAACCCCGTGGGTTTGTGATATTCATCACTCTGAAGGGTTACTCGCTCAAGAATGTTCGCATATTGCTAGCACCGGGTGTCTAGGGGCAACCGCACCGATGAAGTTGCATGTTCACAGTCGGGCCAGGTCATCTGCTAGGTGGGCCCGTTATTTGAGAAGGTATTACATATTAAGAAGCCCGAAGGTCCAAGCCCGCACCAGGTGGGTCCATTTTCAAGAAATTTCTGCCAAGAAGAGGCGGCGACGTAAACTCAATGGCTATCGATTGTGCATTCAGGGGTCCACCTCTTACTCCTTTTCTTTTTATTCATCCTTCCTTCTACTCAGTTCCCACCCTTGGGTGGTGTATCTTCCTCCATCTGATCCTATCTCCATCATTTTCTCCTCCTTCCATAGGTCCATGCGTCCCCATTCCTCTCTTTTTTCCCCGGATCCTCCAGATTTTCCCTCATCTCACGATTCTAGGCCCTGGCCTATGTCATCATTCCATCCTAATCTCGGGACATCACCTGATTATTCTTCCCCGAGACTTCCAGGTGTTGCCTCTGATTCTTCCCCTCCGGTATCTCCGGGTTCTTCTTATTCCCTGACCTTGGCCGGTGTCTCCCATTCTCCTTCTCTGGCACTATCGGATGATTCTCGTCCCTCTTCTCCGACCACGTCGGATGATTCTTCTTATCATCTTTCTACTCTTTCCTCTTCACCCTTTCGGGGTCTTCACCCTTTCTCTTGCTATTTTCGAGGCTTTAGTCCGCCTTGATCTAAGCTAATCTGGTTTCTTCTATATCTGGTCCCTTGTTATCAGGGTCTCGGCGCCTTAACGAGGGAGTTCTAGCCCTCGTCTCTCTTCCTTTTTATCCTTCTTCGTCTAGTTTGGCGTCTATTGCTCCTCGATGTCAAGGAATCTTTAATCCTTTGCTATCCTCTCCCTTTCGTTCTATCAAGCAAGGAATACAAAGCTCGTGCTGAACGAAGCTCGATGATCAAGATCGCGTCAGGACGCTACTTCCACTCTATGGATTTGCAAGGTATCATCATTTTGTGCAAGAAAATGTTATCTTCGCTAGTTATCTCTCTTACTCATGCACACGCTTATAATGCTATTCCTTTACATGGTTAAGTGGCTTTTAGAAATTTGTTTAGTTCATTTAAAATGAGTTCGCTTCTGCAGCATCCTTAGCCTGGTGATAGCTCCGTGCTGGGAGTCTAGTTCTTTCTTGATTGTTGAGGGTGACCTTTGAGCATGGGTTTTTCACACACCACACGGCGAGCCATAGCCGACCCCTCCAGTGCAACAACGCTGCTGCTTTGGCCATACTTTGGGTATGCACGAAGGTCTTTCTCTCTTCTCTGCTCGGCCAAGTGCAAGGGGCAAGAGATTGATGGATAAGATGACCAACCTAGGTGCTCTCCAATACGAGAGAGGTCTCAAATAGGGGCAGTCTTGACCCTCGAAAGTGAGCTTTCATGCAATATCTAGCCAACAAGGGCTGTCAAAAATCAATGATGAATCAAAAAGAAGATTATGAAATCAAAGGCATGGCAAGAGTGGCGAAGCCCCGCGGGACATCAAGAGCCCGGTCGTATGAGTGCTTGATAAATATGGGTCTCAAAATCAAAGACACAAAGTCCCAGCGCAACAGACTATCTCTTTGAGGGGTGGTGCCCTGGAAGGAATTCAAATCCTGATGTCTCCCATCCTGCATAAAGCGTGTCTCTAATTTTTCTTCTATTTCTCCCTCTTAGGTTGGGTTGTATCTCGGGTATGGCCTTAGTAGGAGCACCGTTCTTTAGAGGCGGTAGGTTACGGTAAGCCACTCTCACATGCACGCCCTGCTTAAGGGAAGCCTTTAATGAGAGGGGAGGAGCGACGATCCCTGGCCAGTAATTCGAGCCTGTCTTCGGGTGCTGCAGATTGATATTGTCAAAATCCAAAAAAATGAAATATGTCAAAATTCCAAAAAAAAATCAAATATGTCAAAATTCAAAAAAGAAATCAAATATGTCAAAAAATCCCAAAAATTTGAATATGGCAAAAAAATCAGAAATACAAAAATCTAAAATACTTCTCTTCTGTTCCTGTTATTTTTATCTTGAGGACAGGTACGTAATCTTTTTGCTAAGTGTGCAGGCTGCAGGTTGCAGGTTCAAGCTTTCCTTGCTCTATCATTTCGCTCTGCCTCTACGCATATTCTTTGATATATTCTCATCTCTTTAATATCTATTCTGAAGCTTATGGCCTTCTCAGCTTTCGCTTATCTGCTTATGAGTTTCCATGAGAGGCATTGTCTCACGATTTTGAACATGGCGGTTCCGCTTCATCTTATCTTGGGCTTTGATTGAAGAATGTGTTTGTTGTCTTTATCATGTCTATGGTCCTCCATATCTTTTGTCCCGTTGTGTCCTTGTCATATGTGTCTATGTCCTCTCGTGATTGGTCGTATCTTTTGTCCTGCCGTGTCATTTATCACGCGTGTCCCCATCCTGCCATATCATTCATCACACGTGTTGTCCTCCGTGGTATTGTCATCCCACGTGTCTTTGGCCCACCATGTCCTTATCTCACCGTGTGTGCTATTCCACCGTGTGCATGTTGTCTTATCCCACCGTGCCTTTAGTCCCATGTATGCTTGCCATTTGTTCATTTGTTATGTTTCATCCATCTTCGTTATATTTTGTTGTGCCATGTTTCATTCATATTTCTCTTATTATGTTATGTTCATGTCATGTTCATATTCGTTCAGGTTCACATCATGTCATGTCATGTGGTTGTTGTCTTATTTGAAAATCCATAAAAAGTAGAAATCTGAAAAATCCAAAAAGGTGCCATTTCGCTTGGCAGGTAAGTAAGGTATGGCTCTCTATCCCTGCTTATTGTTGAATTACTATATGGTATCTACATTATTATAACCTCTCAAGGACCGGCTGGTTGCCCGTGTGTTCTGGGATCTGATGTTCTCCTTTAACAAAAATGATGATGATCTAGGAACATACGGTTAATCGTTGGATAGGCCGCTCGGTTGAGTCGAGTGGGGGACGATAGACTCTTTCTCGCACGCCGTGGTTGCAAGAAGACTCTTGACCCCGTCTTGGCTCAGTCTAGCAATATTATCCTTGAGTACTTTCTATTTTATCTTTCTTTGCATTTGTTTTAATGATTTCTTTATTTCAGCTCAGCATGCATCATGTCATTTTGAGCATTCACGTCTCATGATCCGTTCAAGGATTTCTCCTCAGCAATGGTTAATTGCACTTCAGTTTTCTTGGGTAAGAGATCCTTCATTCCACTCTGAATTCAAATGATTTCTCTAATCTTGCCGCTTGGTCTGTTTGGCCAGCGTGATTCCTGTCTGGATTTTATCTCAGTCTTATCTCTCCTTTTCCAGCTCTTATGCTATGTTTCCTTCCGACCCACTCATTGTCCGTGGATTTTGTCCCCGATGAGGCTGGTCGTATTTCCTTTCTTAGTTTAGTTCTCCAGACATGTCTCATCCTTGTCAATCATTCCTTGTGGTTAGTTCAGCATTTTCGGGAGAATTCCCATCGCTTGTTGGTTGTGACGGGTGTCTTTTTGCCTTGATGCCCAATTATCAGTTCTCTCCACTTCATCTCCGCTTCATCTCCATTTCACGTCGCTGTCGCTTTTGCTCCATCTCCTTTCCATTTCACCTCCGCGTCGCTTTCGCTCGTTCCCTTGCAAAGCGGACATCAAGGAGGGGCATCTGTTGACACCCGTTTTAGCCCACAAGTTGTGTCATTTCTCTTATTCATCATTTTTGATGTCCCGAATTAGCTATTGTTTTGGAGCTTTCTTGGATGGATTTCAAGCCCATTTTTACCATTTCATATCCTTTGAGTCTTGGAGATCATGATTTCTTATAGCCCCGGAGCTTATCTTTTCAAATTCCGGCTTCTAAGTCGACTTTCGGCCCATTTATGCCGGCTTCCCTCAAGTAATCGGCTCTCTCTCATTGCGCAGTCCTGCAAGTGGTTCATTTTCACCTTCTTCCAGTCCTCTTTTCAAAACGTTGTCTTCATCAAAGTTGTGCGTCTTTCAAAGATCTACAACTTCTTCTTCTACACCGTTGGCCGGTTCTGCCCCGATTGTGAGTTATTCACGTTTTTCCAGCAGGCTGTGCTGTTCACCTACATTCCAGAATTTTCTTCTCTCTTCTAGCCCCATTTTCTCCATCTTTCAATCATTTTCTCAAATTTCTTTCTTCATGAAAGTTGTTCCTCTCTCAGTTATTTACAATTTCTCTGTTTACGACTTTTTCTAATTCTCCACCGTTTGAGAGATATGCTTCAATTTCCAAAGTCGCGCGCAGTCTGCCCGGTATCTACCTTCATCAATGTGAAGGTCTACTGTAGATGCGTTACTTCAATGTGACGGCCCTACATAGATGCGTTACTTTACATGTGACGGTCCTACAGTAGACCGTTACATCCAAACTTGCCCGAAATCATCCCGTTCGACCTCCAGAGTGTGACGGACCTACCCTAGTCCGTTACATCATGTGGCGGTCCTACGATAGACCGTTACATGCACCAGAGAGTCCAATTCGTGCTGGACTCTGCTCCGTTTTTGTGCACCGTGGCCCTCTTGATGAGTCCATAACTTCTTGAATTCTTATCCAAATTGATCCCCATCTTTTCCTACTTCTAGCCCTTGGTATTATCTTGAATTTGGTTCATAGGAATCAAATTTTTATTGGCAATATCTCTTGGGATCTGGGTCGCAAGATCAGGATTTATGTTTCCTAGTTCAACTCAAACTCTGCAGATAAGGCTCCGGGGCTGCCTTCCAAAAGACATATCTTCTAGAACCCTCCTCTGAATTGATCCCCGTTTGTTCCTATCTCTTGTCCTTAGTATTATCTCGAGTTTGATCCAGAGAACTCGATTTATCTTGGACTTTATCTCCGGGAATTGTGATAAGAAGATGAGAATTTCTTACAAAACTCTATAAAAACTGCCCTGTTCGCAGTCGCGACGGGGGGCTCTTTTCGGATGTGGGGCGAAGCCATGCTGCACCGCCGACTCAATCCTTCGACCCCATCTTGAAGAGGGAAGTATTAACTTTCAATTTCATCCTTCTGGGCTTGATTTCATGATCTCCACTCTTAGTTCTCTTCCTCTCAAAATCACAAATCATCACAGTTTCCTGTACTTTCTGCTACACATGCGTTTATCTCCGTTTTGCATTATTGATTTCTCTCTACTCTCTCAATCAAATCTCGTGATTTCAAATCTCATGCATGCACAACACACCCACCTATTATTTCCACCCTTCCACAGGGGTTAAAAACCCTCCCCCGGTGAGTTTGCCCTCAATTTCTACCCCTATTTTATCACTGCGGGATTGATACTGCACATGCATGTTCTAATGGGTTTTTACCTTTGTGTTTCATCTTTGTTTTGCAGGAGAGCATGGATACAATGTGAGGCCCTCTTCCTCTAGCCGGCTGGAAGGAGAGGAGATTTGAATCCACAAGTTCCCCGCACCCCGTTTCGAGCGCGATCAAGTCTTTAAGTTCCAAGGTACACGGCGCCGTTGCACTCCTTTCTTCATCCTTGCGGCGTTGTTAATCCTTGGTGGCGATCACGGTTAGTATTTCCATCCTTTCATCCCCCTTGTCTTTGATTCACATATTTATGCATGTATGTATTTAAAAAGGGGGCGGGATAGGAATCTAATCTAATTAAAAAACAAATCAACACCACTGACCCAATGCCTGGCATTAATGGGGCCTGGTCTGGTCCTAGGAGGAGCACCGAAAAGTACTTGTGCCCATGGGAGTTGATTGACCACGGTGTGGCATTGCACCGAAGTACATGACTTGCTAGATTTTACGGCATTCCACTATTCGTACTTGTTTACTTGAAAATTACATGAATTACTTGACTTGCGTGAAAATGGCCAATTACATGAAATTCTTTACTTGTTCAAAGTTATTACTTGAAAATTTCTCTTGATATCATATTATCTCAATTACTTAGAAATTCCATTCATGTTTATACACTTCTCGATAAAAGTTAGAAAATTACTTAAATTGTTAATACTTAAAGATTGCCTGGTTCTTAGAGATATAAAATCCTACTGAGCTTTTAGCTCACCCCACGTTTTGGTTAATTATTACATGAAATGAAAATGAACAAGGGAATGGACAAGAGTGAGGGAGTGATTTTCTTTTTTACCTATGTTTATGTAGATCATTAGTGTTTTTACTAGAGTGATGTATTTTGGATTTGAAAGTTGTAATTTGCCTTTATGGCTTATCAATTAGTGTTGTAAACTTTATTTTGATAGAATAAAAGTATCATTTTCCCATTCATTTTTGACTTTAGAAATAAAATTGTACATGCTCTGATCGACACGCTTGTTTACGACTCGCTCACGTTCCCGATATTCCACGTCGGGGCGTGACATAAAAATATAAGAAGTAAGGATTAGAAGTGGCTTAACAAGAGGGAGTGGTGTCTATACCAGACGTAGACAAATAAGGAGAAAAGGAAGAGAGGTGAGGGCTAGAACTCCCTCACTAAGGTGCAGAGACCTTGATCACATGAATGGTCTATAGAAGGAAAATTAAGGGAGGAGTGAGAACTAAAGCCTTGAAAGTAGTGGGAGAACGGGCAGATGCCCAGGGCAGTTGATGTAGGTTAAATCGGGTCGGACCTGGGATTAGGAGGAATTAGAAGAAGGAATTAATAAGGAGAAAGTGGTAGATCCGGAGGTGCCAGAGGCAAAGGATAAGAATCATGGGAGGAAAAGTCTGGATTGTAGCGACCCGGATCCTGGATACTAGGTATACCCGGTAGGACTACCGAATACACATGATACCACTTGGAACCCGCGAGGCCTCCCAAGAGCGGGAAAGCTCCGAAGGGAAAAAGGCATGTGTAGAGTACATTGAAGCCACAGAGATATAACAGAAGTAATTAAATTTCATTAGATCGGTTTGCTAAAGTAGCAGAAATAAAATTATTTTTTAATTAACAGTTCAATTTAACAATTATCCACCAGAGTCAAGTCTAAAGCTAAAGACAGCAACTCTAGCACTGTACAGTCGACAGAAAGGAAAGATGTACCGACAAGTCGGGGGAAGCCCGACGTAGGTACCAGCTGGCCACAACGACACGCTACGAGCAAGCGCTCCAGGAACCACGCGAAAGCAGAACGAAAAACGTCACCCCACCTGAAAAGCATGGGTGGGCCTCGTGCCACTGGCTCAGTAGGGGTCACGCGGATCCCCACTGAAAATCACGCAGTAACACGGAATACAAACAACAGGAAGAACAGCAGGTGTAGTAAAGCGGGAAAACTACACTACAAAGCTGTAAAGCTACTCTAGAAGCCACCGAGAACAGACGGGGAGTAGGAGTAGGGAATAAGTAAGAAAGGGGAAGAACCCGCGCCAGACAAGTGGCGGCCGAACTAACCTCGGCACCCCAAACTACTCCAGACAGTGACAGAAGGGCGACTCTGATCTAACAAAGTTAGAAATTACCGATCTGCCAACTCGGCACCAGGCCTAAGACAAGGGCCTGCAAGAACAAACAAAAGGTCTAGAAAAGACCCACACAGACGATAGACGGACTCGAGGATATGCACGTCTAGAACGTCGTGCACACAACACAACACTGACCTTGAGTAGGCCCACGAGAGGGCCAACTCAGAAAGGTCACGACGCACAAGAAATGCCTAGAGTCACGTGTCACGTGACGGAAGCACCTCCTCACAAAGAGAACAGCCAGCTGCGTCCACTGACGTCTTATGCTGCGCTAACAAGCGTCTCGCCTATAATACCGCTGAAGCCACGGTAGAGTCACAGACACCCGCGCTGAACCAAACAGGAACAACATCAACGATAGAACAAGAGGACAAGTAACTAGTCAGGGTCACGCCCATTGGTGTAGGTCCTCAGTCCCTGACAACGTGTGCACACACTGGCTCTAGCCTAAGCCAGGTACTCCAGCTAGTTTTCTCCCTCGGTAGGACGCTACCGTTGGCTGGGAGCCCACAGAACTAGCTTACAAACCGTATCTCGAAAACACCCCTCCACCATCCGCAGGCAGGTCGGCAACAAATGGAGGCTCACAAGACACAGAGACTCAAAAACACAAGTGCCGAAGTACAGGCAGGCAAGAACGCCCCACGACACGTACTTTGAGGCACCAATGGCAGCACAACCACTGTCAACAGACTCAGGACAAGACAACTAGACCTACCACGTAATGATCCTTGAGTCGGATGACTCAAAGGCAAGATCGTCACAGACAGCGGGACAAGTCGCCAATCGGTCTAATCCTAAGCCACGAGAAACGACGCTCTGCAGAAAACAACTCACGGAGACCTGAGGGAACACCGGAGACCCTCAGCACGCTTGGGCATGCAAAATAAGGTAAAATGATACCTCGAGGCATCCAGAACCAGTGTCTCAGACTGGACAGAACCGCCAAGGCAACCACAGAAGGTCGCCTGTCAACCACTGGGTCACCCGGGTTGACCGGAACCAAACAACGACGACTCAACAGTAGGAAAGAGAATCCTACCACAAGCAAGAAGACTCCTGGCTACCTTAAAACGTAGTCTTAGCCCTCATAGGATGTCAGAAGACATCCACGAGAAGACGGGCAGGCTACCAGGTCAAGCCAAGACAAGCAGAAACCAAAATGACGGAAATCAGAGCACAAAGGCTGTAACGCACCACCCCTAGACCGTTACACGAACGTGACGGTCTAACGCTGTCCGTTACATCCAACCGTGACGGTCTAAAGCAGACGCGTCACAGACACGTGACGGTCAGGAGGAGAGCCATCACACACCCCGCCCTAACCAACATCTAAATGCACAAGGCATGTAATGGCCTGCACCAGGCGCGTTACACCGCTCTGACGCGCCCGACCCGGGCCGTTAGGGCCAACAGACCTCAAGCTAAAATGACAACTCGAACAGCGTAACGCACGAGACCAAGCGCGTTACACTGCCTAACGCACCAGGGTAGGCGCGTCAGGGCCAACAGGCTCAAGTCAAACAAATCACTGACCGAAAGGCACGTAACGGTCCCGATTGGACGCGATACCGACGCCTAACGCATGAGGGCGTGGCCGTTAGAGCCAACGACACAGCCACCCATACTCAGCCAAGACAGCACGTAACGGCCTGGCGCAGGCGCGTTACAACGCTGTGATGCACGGGGACACCACCGTTACGCTAACCGACTCAAACGGTCAAAACTGGTCAAACGGAACGTAACGGCCTAGCTCAGGCGTGTTACACACACCTGACACACTAGGGCAGGCGCGTCAGGGGAACCGACTTAACCAAACTACTAAACGATAAAATAAGCGTAACGCGTCTCACCGGATGCGTCAGGAGGCTGTGACCCGCCACCCCTGGGCCGTCACACTCCCAAAACCACGAAAAGCTTAAAAATGCCCAGACGCTGTGACGGTCTGTCGTAGGGCCATCAGGGACCTCTGGCGGTCACTGAAACCACCGCTACACCGGTCACGGCGGGAAAACAGTGGATTGGCCAAATCGAGCCGTTCCATGCCCCATTCACGCCGAAGCGCAGGGGAAACAAGACTAGACGATGAACAACAACATCGGGAGGCTAAAAAGCCCACATGCAAGCACTAAAACGCTAGATCAGGGCAATTTCAACGAATCGACCCTAAACGAGCCACCGAGGTTCCCGGACTCCTACCGGCCTCGAATGACCACCGATCAACACAAAACTAGCATGGATGGGATCCAGACATCCCAGCGGTCAGTTAGACACTAACCACGCCACGAATGGTTGCCGTTTTTCGACGAACCCTAAAAACCACGGTTTTCACAAAACCGGCCCGATCTCCCCCGATCGAGCACCAAATCATGCACAGAAACAGAGGAAACGTGCAGAACAAGGTGGCGGTCCGTCTCCCTACCTCCACCGAAGAAATCGTGCCCCGAAGGGACTAAACCATGCCGAAAACCACGCCGCGAGCTCAAACACCGGCTTTGAATCCACCGTTCGGGATCGCGCCAAAACCACTCCATCCTCGCCCTGTCGCGCACCCAGTCAGCTCCACAGCATCCCCAACACGTGCCCCTAGGTCCTCCGTCTGCAGCCGGAGCCGAGGAAGCTCGAGAGGAGAGAAAACGGGGGAGAGAGACGGCGGTGGCGAAATGAGAAGGGAGGAGAGAGGAAGGAAAAGAAATAGGAAAAGAAATTAGGAATTTTCCTAATTTCCAAAAAATCCGATTTCTGGCCCTATCTCCGAAAAATACGCAAAAATAGTCGAAACGACCGGCTCGAAGAGTACATCGTCGCTGTAGCATCCATGAGTTGATGAACTGACAAGTAAACTCATCGTAGGGTTCCGTAACTAGTACGAGAGAAAAACCCACACGGATCATAAAGCTCAACTCGGAAGCCACCAAAGCGAACCGAAACTCACCAAAACAGATCCGAAAGATCCAATGAAGATCTACCAAGGATCTAGGGCATTACATCCTCCCCTCCTTTAAGAAATTTCATCCTCAAAATTTAAGGACTAGCAAAGGAGAAGCAGGGAAGAACAACCCAACAACACAAACACGGAAACGACACAAATCTCGAAAAGCACAGCTCAGAGGAACATCATCAGACTATAATCACGAGCACACGCTCTGGATCGAGCACGGCACAAGTGGACACAAGTCCGACACCTCCGAAACAAGGCAACGTCGCTCACGTCTCGCAGGGAAAGAGACACAACTGCCACAACAACAATTATCGAAGAAACGAAACAACAGACACGGCGAGTATCAGCTCAAACAAGGAGACACATTCCTCACAGCTGACAGCTCAACCACATCATCGGCTCTAGTGCCAAAGGCAACAGGGAACACCTGGCACACAGGACACCAACGACAACACTGGATCGCAGGCACAATCAAGTCAGTCCTCACTCAGATATTACATCTGATCGAGTCGCAAGCTAACTCTAGGGAAAAAGAGTATAGCAAAGCTAACCGACAAGACCTGGTCCACACAAAGACACAAAATCATAGAAAAACAGCGCCAAAACACCAACAGCAGCACCTACAGAATTCCGGTTCTGATCCAAACACAGAACCATGCAACACAACTGCAAGCTGGGTCACAGCAAGGCACAAGAACAGCCGAGCACACGACCACAAGGAACAGGTCACGCATCAGACTGCTCACCAAGGAAAGACCCACAACAACGAGAAACGACAACAATCTCGGGGAACGCAACTCAAGGACTACGAACATGCCTCGAGAGCACAACACCCAAGAGAAGAAATTGCAGAGTAGAGGGTACTCAATCAGTAGGAATGCCGACAAATTCCCTAATACTCGCAAATGCTAATGCTAACAGCAGAAAATCACCAGCAACAGCACAGCAACAACAACGTCAAGGCACAGGAAGCCAAGACGAAGTCACATCGAGAAGAAGCAAATCTCTCGACAAGTGATTAGCTAACTCACAAGCTTCTGCTGCGCACTCAACAACGCACACAGGCATCAGAACAACCTCGGTAGTCGCATCTCAGCACACACCAGACGCCTTCGCAATCTATGAAGATCACAAACAACACACCTCGTGAACAACAGATCACTAAGAGCCCAAGTGCAACAAGAGAAGAGTACCAGCTTCAGCACAAAGCACAAGGAAAAGCGTTAATCTCAGCTTACCATCATGTCCTGAAAACGGTAAATGAGCTTTCACAATACATCGGCCGCTGGACACGGCACGACAAATACGGTGCACGACAGCTCTTAACACCATTATGGAGTACAAAGCCAAGCAACCGTATAGCAAAGAGCAGATCAGGCTCAGAACAAAGCTGTCCACACTTAAGCAGACACAGGACAAAGGCATCACTAAGATAGCAATTCTAAGGCAAACCTTGAAAAGATTCCACCAGAAGGAACGAGAAGCAATAAGCTCAACCACGAAAGCTCACCAGGAAGGGAAAATTCTAGCTTGCCTGAGCAACTTCTCAAACACGGAATCTAACCGAGCACTTCAACAGAAGCAAAACACATCAGGAGCTGAACAGACTCAAGCCGGGATGACCAAGACAACGTGAGAATGTGTACGGTCATCAGACCAAGGCTAAAGGTCAACAGCAACCTGAACAACACACGAAGAAAACCTCGCAACGTACTGCAGATTCGAGCCTTCCGGCGAATACTGCCAAGTACAACATGACCAAAACGAACACAATGACGAAAAAGAAACACCTCGTCACAACCTGACGAGAGCAGGACCATCTCGTACAGTGCTAGAGTAGCACGCACAAGACAACATACCAAGAAAACAACGCGATAAATCATCGCAACACCAAAGCCAGCTGAAGACTGTATTGGACTTTTACGACTCTGGATACTGTATATATCGGATTCCCATGTACTTCACACAACAACACTCTGATAGCTCAGAAAAGAATTCTGAACATCTCAGAACACTGCTCTGATACCAGCTGTAGCGACCCGGATCCCGGATACCAGGTATACCCGGTAGGACTACCGAATACACGTGATGCCACTTGGAACCCGCGAGGCCTCCCAAGAGCAGGAAAGCTCCGAAGGGAAAAAGGCATGTGTAGAGTACATTGGATCCACAGAGATATAACAGAAGCAATTAAATTTCATTAGATCGGTTAGCTAAAGTAGCAGAAATAAAATTACCTTTTAATTAACAGTTCAATTTAACAATTATCCACCAGAGTCAAGTCTAAAGCTAAAGACAGCAAGTCTAGCATAGTACAGTCGACAGAAAGGAAAGACGTACCGACAAGTCGGGGGAAGCCCGACGCAGGTACCAGCTGGCCACAACGACACGCTACGAGCAAGCGCTCTAGGAACCACGCGGAAGTAGAACGAAAGACGTCACCCCACCTGAAAAGTAGGGGTGAGCCTCGTGTCACTGGCTCAGTAGGGGTCATGCGGATCCCCACTGAAAAACATGCAGTAACACGGAATACAAAATAATAGGAAGAACAGTAGGTGTAGTAAAGCGGGAAAACTACACTACAAAGCTGTAAAGCTACTCTAGAAGCCGCCGAGAACAGACGGGGAGTAGGAGTAGGGAATAAGTAAGAAAGGGGAAGAACCCGCGCCAGACAAGTGGCGGCCGAACTAACCTCGGCACCCCAAACTACTCCAGACAGTGACAGAAGGGCGACTCTGATCTAACAAAGTTAGAAATTATCGATCTGCCAACTCGGCACCAGGCCTAAGACAAGGGCCTGCAAGAACAAACAAAAGGTCTACAAATGACCCACACAGACGATAGACGGACTCGAGGATACGCACGTCTAGAACGTCGTGCACACAACACAACACTGACCTTGAGTAGGGCCATGAGAGGGCCAACTCAGAAAGGTCACGACGCACAAGAAATGACGAGAGTCACGTGTCACGTGACAGAAGCACCTCCTCACAAAAAGAACAGCCAACTGCGTCCACTGACGTCTTATGCTGCGCTAATAAGCGTCTCGCCTACAATACCGCTGAAGCCACTGTAGAGTCACAGACACCCGCACTGAACCAAATAGGAACAACAGCAACGACAGAACAAGAGGACAAGTAACTAGTCAGGGTCACGCCCGTCGGCGTAGGTCCTCAGTCCTTGACAACGTGTGCACACACTGGCTCTAGCCTAAGCCAGGTACTCCAGCTAGTTTTCTCCCTCGGTAGGACGCTACCGTTGGCTGGGAGCCCACAGAACTAGCTTACAAACCATATCTCGGAAACTAGCATGGATGGGATCAACACGCTATGCAAGCACTAAAACGCTAGATCAGGGTAATTTCAACGAATCGACCCTAAACGAGCCACCGAGGTTTCCGGACTCCTACCGGCCTCGAATGACCACCGATCAACACGAAACTAGCATGGATGGGATCCAGACATCCCAGCGGTCAGTTAGACACTAACCACGCCACGAATGGTTGCCGTTTTCCGGCGAACCCTGAAAACCCCAAAAACCACGGTTTTCATAAAACCGGCCCGATCTCCCCCGATCGAGCACCAAATCATGCACAGAAACAGAGGAAACGTGCAGAACAAGGTGGCGGTCCGTCTCCCTACCTCCACCGAAGAAACCGTGCCCCAAAGGGACTAAACCGTGCCGAAAACCACGCCGTGAGCTCAAACACCGACTTTGAATCCACCGTTCGGGATCACGCCAAAACCACTCCATCCTCGCCCTATCGCGCACCCAGTCAGCTCCACAGCATCCCCAACACGTGCCCTTAGGTCCTCCGTCTGCAGTCGGAGCCTAGGAAGCTCGAGAGGAGAGAAAACGGGAGAGAGAGACGGCGGCAGAGAAATGAGAAGGGAGGAGAGAGGAAGGAAAAGAAATAGGAAAAGAAATTAGGAATTTTCCTAATTTCTGAAAAATCTGATTTCTGGCCCTATCTCCGAAAAATACGTAAAAATAGTCGAAACAATCGGCTCGAAGAGTACATCGTCGCTGTAGCATCCGCGAGTTGATGAACTGATAAGTAAACTCACCGTAGGGTTCCGTAACTAGTACGAGAGAAAAACCCACACGGATCGTAAAGCTCAACTCGGAAGCCACCAAAGCGAACCGAAACTCACCGAAACAGATCCGAAAGATCCAATGAAGATCTACCAAGGATCCAGGGCATTACATGGATGTTCCGGAGGAATAAGATGATGAGGGACATGATGCCCTGGGAAAAGGTATGAAAGAAGATGATTCCATAAATTCTGGAGGAAGAGGATAGTAAGAGACACGATGCCCTGGAAAAGTAGAAGGAAAGAGGTCTGGGGGTCCCGGAAGGAAATGAAAAGGGGCGCGATGTCCTGAGAAAAGAGATAGGGAATCCAAAAATTTCGGGGACAAAGGTGAATCAGAAGAAGTGAAATGGGAAGGATCCGGAGGTTCTGGAAGATGGGGAAGTTAAGGGTCAAGGGACCCAAGAGAGGGGAATGAATGTATATATGCAAATGCATGAAATGCAAGGAATGCAAGGGATGAAAGAAGGGGATCCTCCTTCTCACCCCATGAGTGGCCCATAAGGAGAAATTGGTGGTTAATAAGAATGTGGATGGAGTGGAACAAAGGCGGAGTGGATTGGTGGACGGCCCCTCATCAAAAGAATGCTCGCCCCTCCATGGCGAATAAGGCGCTTGGCCGGACGGCTCAATGAGTGGCATTAATGCACATAAGCTCTAATTTGATGAAGTGTAAACAATTGTGTAGTCCAAAGTGAGTGGTAACTCTTTCGGTAGGTAATCACAATGAGAGTTAGGGAATTCTATTTGTGGCGTGGAAATCTTGACACAAAATAAGTTTGGCTTCTTTAAAGATAACCCCCTTGAAAGGCGAGTAGCATCAATGCGAGGGAGTCAGAATTTAGGCATTGGAAGCTTTATAACGCTCATGGCTCTTGGAATGTTTTCGTGGCAAATTCTTGGTGACACGGGCACTTGCCCCTTGCATGGAAGCAAAGATGGAGAAGACATGAAGTTGAGGGCTTCTAGCAAAGAGTGCCCTACCCTGCCCTTGAGCATAGACTTCATCACCTCCTTAGCAACAAAATACATCATTATAATGTTTAAGGGGGACCCCATCTCTTGATTAGGAACTTGCACTATGATGGAGCAAGGGGTAATGAGAGCTTTGAAAACATCTTGACCAATGAGCAATGTGACCTTGATAATCTTGGCCTTGGGCCTTAATGGCATCAATTCTTCAGAATTCTTCTTAGTGAACATTGGTGGAGACTTTTCAAAAATGCACGGTACAAGAACATGAATTGGCATTCAGCAAATGGAATCTTGACTTTTGAATAGCATAGCCATGACCAAATTCTTCTTGCCCAGCTCTTGAGAATCGTCGTTGGCACATGTACTTATAGCAACACACCTGCTCTGAGAGGTGGTGAAAGATGAAATAGAGGCAGTAGGCTTAATGAATGATGAAGGTTCAATAAAAGGTGTTGGAGGAAGGGTTGGTGGAAGTTGAAACATGGCGAGCTTCTCCCCTTGCTCGGGAGCAGACAGGGTTGGCTTGGGTGCAAAAATAGGTGGGCCCTGCTCAGGTTCGGCCAAGGGTTTCGATGAAGGGTTGAGTGGAGGAGTGGTAATAACCGGCTTTGGGATTACAAGGATAGTGAAGGGCCTAAGTGGTGGTGGCGGAGTGTTAATTGGTTGGGAAATAGGATAAAAGTTAATGGGAGGCTCGGTGGAGGCTGATGATGTGGAGGTTGATTGTGTAGTTAGAGGGGTAATGGTAGAGGGTTTAGTGCGTAGGAAGTGTCGAATTTTTGTGGGGTGAGAGGTTTTAAGGGTAGGGGAAGATTCATGATGCGTCGATGTGATTTGTTGAAGTATTGACCCATCATAGTATCACCGTGAGGTTTCATAAATGGGGGTAGGGATGGTGGCTTCATCCTGAGTAGGGGGTTCTTGTGGTAGAGGCGGAAGAGAGAAGCGAAGGAAACTTGGAGTGGGTGCATCTTCAAAATATTCATCTTGTGCCGTCTCTAATTCTTCATCATAAAATTCATCATGTGTTGCTTCTAATTCTTCATCATCGAATTCAAGTGGACGTCGTGGTGGAGGCGTATTGATGGGTGGAGGTGGTGTATATTGACATGGAGGGTTTTGCGTATATGGAGGCGGAGGGCCATATGAATGAATGAGGTGAATGGGTGGTGGGTGGATGGCGTCCACTTGTCCATTAAAGCTGGTAAATCTTGCTCACTTGTATTTGCGATGCCACTTTCATCTCTTCTCTCCTTCCAATCTTTCTCAATCTTTGTTATGTTATTCGTGAAAGCGTGGAGGGGAATGACTTGAGGAGGAGGAGGAGGCCGCAGACTTGTGACCTTCTTCAATTATTCCTCCATTTTAATGATCTTATCAAGGAAGACTTGTTGGAGGGGATCCGCATGAGAAACAGAGGGTTGGCCTTGAGACCTTGGAGGGGCTTGATATAAAGGCCGTGGGGCATGGATGGGTTAACCCACAAAAGGACCCGGTTGGACCGGTATGCAAGGAACACATGGGCCTTGGGGCCATGAAGGAGAATTGATAGAAGGAGGTCGGTGATGGACCACCCGAGTGGGAGCGGAAGGAGGATGAGAAGAGGGAGGCGGGTGATGGTCCACCCGTGAGGGAGTGAGAGGAGGACTAGATGAAGAAGCTATACTCTCAACAATGGCCTTAAGGGCTTGAATTTGTTGAGGGGTGAGATGCAAATCTTGGGAGACCTTCCCATTGCATGGAGTAGATGGTTCCCGGGGAGTAGTAGCTCGCGGTTGGTGCGAGGGATTATGGGATTGGAAATTGCCCACGGGGTGGACAAAACCATGAGAATTAGGACGTAGCCCCTTATGAAAGTTGTGGTGAGGATCATAGGTTTGAGGATTATAAGATGTGCTAGGTTGGTCATCCTCATAGTTATAAACATAATTAGACATGTTGGTTTGATTACCAAAATGAAACATTATGCAAATCAAAAAATAATTCAATCAAGACAATTTGTAAAGGTAGCAAACAAGTGGATGTTTACGCTTGGTTTTAGTTGAACCTTGATGTGAGTTAGAGGATTTTAACAAGGTTTGTGTAATTCACTCAAGGTAAGAACTTAGTTTCAATGTAGTTCACTTCGGTGTCAACTAGGATATTTTTTCTCATCACGTTTGTGCCAACGAAATCGGGGAACTTCAAGGGACAATCAGCCCAATTATCGAAGAGGGAATCCTTCGATATCGGGGACTTACGGAGGCCTTGGTGGAGGTGATTCCGGTCCAATGAGAGGAATTCTCAATTGGAGGGTCCTTCCTTCACCAAGAGAGGGTGTAATCTCCTAAAAAGTGTGGGGAGAGGAGGTCTCCCAAGCCAAAATGCCTTAAGTGCAATAACTAATGTAAAAGAAACACAAAATCACACAAAATGATGCAGGTATGAACAATGGATGCAAAGAGGAAAACAAGGCAGACAGAAGAATAGGGTTCTGTGAAAATAAGAGAAATTGTGGGTTCGGGTCCCACCGTGATCGCCAATTTGTAGATTATGGGAAAATCCACAAAGAAAAGTTATAAAGAATTATGTGTGGAAAGAAGAAAAAGAAGGGGGAAAGGGAGCATGCATGGATGCTATAGATGCGTGATTGCCAGAGACCGCGGGCCTCGAAGGATAATAACAATAAAAATAAAGGGATGTGATCACGAAGAAATACCTTCAAAAAAGAGCGGGGGATTTGTGAGGTCCAACCTTCTCTTCCAATCGGCTGGCTGATGAAGAGAGATTTTCCTTATTGATTACCCTTGCAAAAATAAAGAAACAACCAACAAAAGATATGGATTAGAACATGAGGTGTGTAGTATCAAATTCTAATATAAAATAAACATTAAAGCATGAGACAAGACACACCTTGTTGGTGTTTGCCCTTTAAACCCCTATACAAAGGGTAGGTAAAAATGATGTGATGAAGAAAGGAGGGTGCAAGTGTTGCACAATTTGGGAGGATCCCAACGTGGTTGAGATGAAAATAAATAGAAGAGGGAGATATGATGCATGCAATGCTAATGATGAAAATAAAAGAAGATAAGAATCAAGAAAGCTTTTTGATGGGAATCAACACCGGACACTAACATTTTTATTTTACATTTATGTCTTTTTATTTGTATTTATACCCTTGGCTAATTAGGTTTACAATTGTAAGACATTATAAGCCAAAGGGTTAGTCTTTAAAGTCATTGGGTTTCTATGTAAATTGCTAGTGGGTCCAGCAGGGTGTCCCACCCTCTTTCCCATTGGTCCACCTAGGTCCTAGGGCCCATGTGGGGCTGGTTCAAAGTCCAAGATTGGACTTGGACCAAGGGGGGACAAGGTGGAAGAAAATTTAAACTTGGACCAAGCAAAGTCCAAGATGCTTCCCCCTTATAATATAGTTTATTCCATGTTGTATTTTTATTTAATTTGGTCATTTGACCACATGGGGGAAGAAAATGTTATCCCTAGTTTACCCCTCCCCTCTCTCCCACGAAATTCTCAGCCCCCCACCCCTTGCCATTCTATGTATAAGCCTATGTATAGTGTCATTAAAGATTTTTAATGAAGAATTAAGCATTTTTGCCAAGAGCAAGCCCAAGGGCACTCCTTTCTCTCTCCCACCCCACTTGCAGATGGAGTTCTTCAAATTTCTTGAAATGTGAAGCCTCCTCCCCTCCCCCTCTCTGAGTGTGAAGCTCAGCACCGCCGCCGCCGCCGCCATCGAGCCGTCGTCGCACCGCCACTGCCGCCGCGTCGGAATTCTATCCACATCAGGATAGAAGATTGAAGCCCAATTTTTATCTCCACATCAGAAAATCTGATCGAGCTGAAATTTTGAGTGTTTGTTCTTATTGTTATCCCCAATCTCTATTTTAAATTTCGTGCCAATCAGAGGTCGTTTGCCTATTTTCCCGTAATTTTAGTTCCACCCCTAACAGTCTGCTAGTTTGCAGATCTACAGGATAGGAGTCTGTTCTTCTATTTTTCCCACCCCTTTATACATGTCCTACAATACCCAAAACAATCATACGTGTCCCTCACATACCCCCCCTTCCACCATAATTTTTCTAGAGTCTAGATCTATTATTTTCCCTTCGGTCAAAATTCTTTTTTAGGGGAAACTCAGTCTTCCCTGTGTGTCTGTAATTCCAAGTCAGAAAGAAACTACAACCCGCAGTCATTTTCATTTCTAATCCATCTACTGGATGGATCTGATATAATTATATGTTGTAGCCCTCTGAGTCCTCTATCCATCGGTACCAAGTTTGTATCGATCCGACATTGGATATGGCTGCATAAATTCTTTTCGTGGAGGGGCGCAGTTTAGATCCGTGGACATGCCAGCAAATAAGTCCGGGAATTAATTCCACGGAAAATACGCCGGCACACCTTTGGCCGCCACCGCTCCCGGTGATCGCTCGGCAACCCATCAACAGCGTCCCAAAAAGCCTCCGCAGTAAGGAGATGCCCGGGCACTGCCGTCCCAGTAGCCGGACCCGCCTGCTGTCCCGTGGGACCCGCAGAATCGAGCCGAACCCGTAGTTCATCTCCGGCCCGGGAGCGTTCCAAATTGCTGCCCGTCAACCCAAGCTTGGTATTCCCGGGTTATTTTTGTCGCCCTTTACCTCCCTGCGTGGAGTGGACAGTAGAATTCATTTCTGTAATTATTGTAATTATTGGTACCGAGAGTTACTGTCTTGGCCGGGATCGTCTTCCCAACGCCCGGTAGCGTAGAGGTAAACTCGCCACTCTCTTTATCGCATTTACTTATTTCGTATTTATTTGTATATGCCGCTGCGAGTGATAGGTTACTAGCTCGATTCAATTTAATCACCGCTGCGAGAGAGAGAGAGCGAAACCCGTCCCGTGACCTGATTCGGGCACGGAAGAGAGCCGATTACCTGACTCAATGCCGATTTCTCAACCGCGCAGATCCCGCGTTTCCCTCGCATAGGGACGTCCGCGAGCTAGCGTCCCAGGTTCGCGTCTCCGTCCCGCATCAAATTGGTATCAGAGCGGAAGATTGAGTCTAGGGTAATCTTTGTTTAAAAAAGAAAAAAAAAGAGTCTAAGTCTAAGTCGGTCCAAGGTTTCATTTGCATTCCTTTTTTCGGTATATCAAAAGGCGTTGCCCGAACGTTAGGTTATGCCCATCGGGAAGGTCGCACATTTGCGAGAGGGGATCTTCAGATCCCATAACTCCGCCAAGTACCGTCTATTGGTTATGTCTAGGTTTGTAGTCGAGTCGGCATTCCAACTTTGCAACGCATTTTAGAGTCATGTCTAGTGTCTTGTCCAAGTGTCGGCATGTCCATCTTGTAGTTCCCCATTTCCAATGGACTGCCGGTCGCCCAGGCGATATGACAGTTGGCACACCCATGGGTTTGGAAACCATCCCATCTCCTTCATTAGGCCCGAGGCCTCGAAGTTTCATGGCTCCAAGGTCCCGAGCGACTACCAACATTGGGAAGCCGCTATGGACAAATACTTTGATTATTACCCCATGTCCGAGGCCGCGGAATTCACTTTTGCTAAGGAGCGGCTTCTTCATGAAGCCGCCGAAAAATCGGACGACATTGAACACTTAAGGGAAGTTAGGAGGTAATGGCCCATCGAGTCATGGTGGGACATGAAGAGAGAGCTTAGGAGGGTCTACCATCCCCACCCGGTCCTCCCCAACCAGCCCCACCCAACCACCTCCAGCCTTCCTCACCCAGTCACCTCCCACCGGGGTTGTCATAGTCGGACGCAAAGAGCCCCACACGTAGTAGAGCCTAGACCGAAGCCTATGCCGATTGATTACGGGCGAATCCACCACGATACCCCTACTCCAACCCGCACCGTTGCCGAACTTATGCAAATGATCTTGGATCGGGTGGATAGGAGGTGTGCTTATATTGAGTCAATGGTCTCCCCTTGCCCACCTCCGAGACAGGAGGTAGCCATACCCGATCTTAGGGAGGTCATAGCCGGTAGCCTCAACCCGGTCCCACCTACAGGGTCCCAAGGACCTCTTCCCATCTGGGAGGATAGTCCTTCCCCACCCATGAGAGCTCCTTTGCCCCCACCCCTACCTTCCGATCTTTATTCGGAGCTACCTCAGCCGGAGCCACCCGTGTTTCTAACGGGACAGCTTTTCATCACCGAGCCACTACTTAGTTGGCTCAAGATAGGCTTGGTCCATAGAGCATCATGCTATACATCCATGGACCCCACACTACCTTTAGTGCCAGTCAATTCATTCCATACCACATTCCGGTCTAGTCACCATGTTGATACATTGGATGACCTGCTTAAGGGATTAGACCGACAGTTACAGTTGACGCACTTATTGGCCCCAGGCTTCGACCGACCCCAAGGTCGTAGCTTCACCCATCCCGCTTTGGGGTCTATTACCTCCGTGTGTACCGTGGGTCATGTCACCACGGAGATCCTTTTATTCCTCCTTATGCCGATCGAGCCGTATTTCTTTCCACTTTTCCCGAGGGTGGAACCATATTGTCTACATGAGATCACCGTCCCACCCACCACAATGGATGAAGATGACCATCTACACCTTCAAGAACTTCCGACATGGGACCGTGACATGTGAGAATCCAGTTCAAGGGGTCATACTTTCTTTGATCCCTTTGATCCCTTCCCTAGGGAACCTTATGACGCACCATATCTACTCCCCTTTTTCCCAGGAGGCCACTACCACACCCCTTCCCCACGGGCTAGTCCACCTACACTCCGCAAGGAGTCCGTTCATTGGGGAAAGGAAGAAGGAAACTTTGGATCTCCTAGCCCTCCTAAATCTCCCAAGTCCAACAGGCAGTCACATGCTAGGGGCATATTGGGATGTCTAGGAGTTCCCCATTTCGCCAACCATCGACTGCATCTAGTGTATGCATGGCACACATTCGGATGTTCTGGTCCACCATTGCATGTGTATGGGTCTGACTAACAGTAGGTTTGTTTAGGGCCATGTGTAAGTCTTTGTTTCGTACCGTTTGTCTGTCGAATGCATAGTGAGTCTGCATACATCAAGTTGAGTCGGTCTCATGTCAGCTCGCGATGACAGTCCCTTTCGAGTGTGAGGCAAGTCGGGTCTAATGCCTATGTTGTAGACTTGCTAAAATTTGGGATCGGCTCTACCTCAACATATCGGACCTAGTCACATAAAGGGACCCAGCGGTGATTCCTAGTGAGTCTTCGAGCCGCCTCCTCCCCTTTGAGAGTGACCCCACCCCGGAGTGTCCACCTCTAGCCTCATTCCCATAGCAGCGTGAGCATATCGAATATATACGGGATGAGCAGTGTAGACACGCCAAAATTGACGTTTTGTTGATCAAATCTCATGTTATTATGTAAACGCCCCAATTGGACTTCAATATTCCTATAACATAAAGTTTTTCTATTTTTCATGAGTTTTCTGCATTTTTCCTGCATTTTTGTGAAACACGGCTTGACAAAGGGCGTTACTTTATAAAGTAACGACCAGTTATAGGGCATTTTAAAAGAAAGGACGACCGCATTTGAGGGCGTCAATTCCTGGTATTATCCGATAATTTCTGGAATTATCTATCTTCAAAGTAAAAGGCATTTTGTGAGTAACGCCTTTCCTCAGGGCGTGTTTTGAAGAAACGCCGTTATCTCAGGCGTGTTCTATGAGTTTTTAAATAGAGGAAGTTTTATTTCTAAAATTAAATCCAGGAAGAAACGGCCTTTCCTAGGTCGTGTTTCAAGAAACACCTCTGTTCAGGTCGTCAATTCATAAAAAGACGCCCTGTCTTAAGGCGTGTTTTCACTCCAGAGTCCTTCCTTTTTTCATCTTTCCCTTACAGTTCCCTGCTATCCTTGGACTCTTACTCGATCTTAATCCTTCCTTGGATGCTTCATTACCCGTTCTTATCAATTCCCTTGTTTGATCGCATCCGATTGAACATTATATAAGAGGCTCCTTGTCAAGCGTAAAAAAGGTTAAGAAGTTAGTTATTGAACAAGTACGCAGGGCTTCCTCCTTTGGCTTTTCTTCATCCTGCTGCATCCGTTCCGCGTCTTCCCGGTTGCACCTTTACTCTCGTCAGGGAGAGCAGGGCTACATATTGTGCTTGTTTTTTGTTCATCTCATTCTCATCGCATTATCATCACTGTGGTCTCCTATCGTTAGTTCTTTTACTGCATTTAGCATATTATCTCCTTCCCTGGTTCTCTGCTAGGGGTTTAAAAAAAAAACAAAAGAGAGGTGTGCATGTTGACGTCGTTTCATCATTTTATGTTGTTTTTTTTGGAATGATATTACTGCACTTTGGCTGATCCCCTTTCTTTTGCTTGTCTTTCATCGTCTTATTTACAAGGTAATCAATCGAGAAAACCCACTTCATCGGCCGGCCGATTGGAGTTGGAGGAGGAGACCCCCATTCATCCCGCATCCCACTTTCACTAGGTACACGCGATCTTATTCTCTTCTTATTGAGGTAAACCCTCTGGCGATCACACACTCCCCTTGTGCACCTCGTGCATGTTTCATCTCCATTATTGTTTATTGTTTGTTATTCTTAATATTTTCCTTAAGTGGATTTTAATTAAGATCTACAAATTGGCGATCACGGTGGGACTCCCACTGTTTTCTTTGTTGATTACCATCTCCATTGGCACCCTCGTGTGCCCTTTCCCCTTGACACCCTCGTGTGTCCTTTCCCCTTAGGCACCCTCGTGTGCCCTTTCCCTTCGGTACCCTCGGTACCCTTTCCCTTGTGCCCCTCGGGCACCCTCCATTGTGCACCTGGCACACTCCCTGGATCAGTCAATTTCTGCTTATTAACGCCTTCCACGAGGGCGTCTTTAGATTTAACGCCCCTAACAGGGACGTGTTTTGTTGATTAACGCCCCCTTCAAGGGCGTGTGTTTATTGCATCTGCTGGCGTTCTGCTTACTGATTATATCGTCTGCTATTAGGCGCCCCTCACAGGGACGTGTTTCATTGATTAACGCCCATCTGCAGGGCGTCTGTTTCTATAACTGCTGTCTGTTGCGTGCTTATCATATTGCCTGTGAATTAACGCCCCCCTTACAGGCGTTTCATTTATTATCAGCGCCTTCCATCAGGGCGTGTCTCTGAGTTTTGACGTCCCCAGTTGCAGGCGTCCTTTCTTTATAACGCCTCATCCTAAGGCATTTTTTTGCCTACGGTCTGTGAGCCCCTCACAGAGTTTACGACAGCCACGCTGCCGTGTTTTCATTTGGTCACGACCTACCGCAGGGCGTGTCTTTCCTCTTGCTGTGAACACGACCTTTCCAAAGGCGTGTCTTTACTGTTCTTTTCACAGATTGGCTATTATTCATTGCTGGGCATTCGTCTTGATATTACATTGCTGCTTGGATTGTCTTGATTTGTTGGCTTGGTTGAGAGACCTCCTCTCTCTATCCTAGGATCCACACACCCTTCTTGGAATCGGGACGACCCTCCATTGAGCATTCCGTCTCTTTGGACCGGAAATCCCTTTTCCAAGACCTCCGTAAGTCCCCGCACCCGTGGATTCCCTCACGGACGCTGGGCTGGTTGTACCCTCGAAGTACCTGGAGTTTAGAGAACCTATACGTTGTTAAAAGAGAGGAGAACTTAGTTGACCCGGAGGTTGCACTCGGATCAAACTAGGTCTCATTTGGCAAAAGAGTGAACTTTCACAAATAATCCACCCTAAATTCAAACATCAAACATTAAAATCTTGCGTTTCTTGCCAACCTTGTTTGCATAAACATAGTTGGGTGATTTGATTGCCTTATTTGGTTTGAATATTTTGTGATAATTCCTTCATTAAAACATCCTCTCTCTTAAGAATGAAACTCCGTTCAGGTAAAACCATCAACATGTCAGGCAACGGGTACTCTTATGATGATGAGAATGAGAACATATTTGGTCAATATGAGGACCCTCTCCAGGATTCTGTTTATTATGAGGGGAACTACCTTCCTCCTCACCCCCATTACTCACAAGTTCATATGGTTGATACCACTGTCCATGAGGCGGACCCTTCGTCTCAAGTTCCATCTTCCAACACTTCGGGGAACCCTTCCCCATCCATCAACGTCACAGATTTGATCCAAGCTCTCTCCCAGTTGGATGACTCCCAGCGGCAAGCCATTCAGGCCGCTTTAAAGGGGAAATCCGTCCTTTCATCTTCCTCTAATCCCCCTCCGGCCGTGAGTGGCCATCAGATTGCTAATGACCAGGCGGTCTTGCATCCCCCTTCCTCTCGTCCACAAACGCCTATTGCGGCCATGCCGGCCCAGCAGGCGAGCTATTCAGCGGTTAGGCATCAATCCTCCCAACCTCCTCGGGTTCTACGAACGCCTATACCGCATTCTTTTATTCAGAATCAGGCCCCAGTCGAGCCCGATACCAACACTCTCTTGCTTCAGAAGCTGGCCAGCATGGAGGAGCAGCTCAAGAAGGTTACAGTGACTAAGAATGCTCCGAAATTTCTCTCCCTACGTTGCCAGTGTTTCATTTACCACCTTCTGAAATGCCGAATTTCCGGCGATATAATGGAACAGGCAATCCATTCATTCATTTAAAGGATTTCCGATATGAGACTTCTTTCTGGCAAGACAATAAGGCCTCCCTGGCCTATTTATTCAGGAGATCTCTTGAGGGGCCAGCCCTCGAATGGTTCTATTCCCTGGAGCCAGCTGATGCCGGTGATTTTGATGTTATCCAAAGGAAATTCTTGCAAAAGTACAGAGACCGGGTAGGACCGTCCCTTTCTGTTACAGATCTGGTCGCTGAGAGAATGAAGCCCGAGGAAGACTTCATTGTATTTGCTGACAGGTGGCGGTCTATGGCCGAGAAATTGAAGGACACATTGTCGGAACAAGAGCAAGTAAAAATGGTCATTTCTAATGCAACTCCTCAATTCCGGCACATTTTGGCCATGAATCGGCTGACAACTATGGAAGAGCTCTATGAAAGAGCTCGTTATATACAAACACAAATGAAGGATTCGCCCATCATGGGCATGTTTGAGCCGAAGCCTCGGCTGTTTAAAAAGAGTACAAATGTCAACAGTGGGCCCACGACTGAGGGCACTGTCACAAACGAGCAGGTTGGCGTAGTTGGCCACCCCCACCACCAGTCAAACCCACGACCTCCGCCACCTCCACAGCAAAACCCCCATTTTACCTCTGCTCCACAACGCCACTTCACACCCCAACCTTCTTTTGCTCCATCACCGAGCCAAGCGCCTCGCACCGACCCTCCAGCACCACCGCAATACCATCAGGTCCCCCCACCTTCCAACTATGGCCAACAACAACGGAGACCACCGCTTGGCCCCAAGAGGGCCCATTATCCGCCACTCCCAGAGAGTCTCCCTGACATTTTTAATGCTTTGATGGCCGCCAACCTGCTCGTCCTACCAAAAGAAAGAACGGTGTGGCCCGACAATGTTGACACATCCCGTTACTGTGCATTTCACCGCGCCCCTGGTCACAACCTTGATCGTTGTTTCCATTTCAGAGATCATATTTATGATTTGAATGACCAGGGTGGCATTAATTGGGATGAAATGAGGCAAGTCATCGCCACCATGAAAGAGAGAAGGCCGCATCGGCAACAGCAAAATCAGCAACAACAGCAGCCAGCTCCGCAGCAAGCTCAGCTACAGCAAGCTCCAGCACCCCAGCAGGATATGGGGATTGTCCGTAATCCATTACCGGAGCACGCTCCTAATCAACACGTGAACCCTGTCACGTCTCTCTACGAGGTGGAGAGAGGGCAGGGATGGCACGAAGAAAACGCCTCTGTCGGGGCATTCCACCATGATCCAACCCAAAATCAAACTCCGCGCCTTTTGCGCATTCCTCCTTCCTCTCCTAATCTCCTATCGGGACGTTCCCTCTTACGCCCCGTCAACCCGTCTACTACCACCAATTCCACGGCCTTGCCGGCTCGCTCTCTTCTTAACCGCTTACCACCACAGCAACCTACCATTCCACCTTCCACCACCAATCCTACATCCGCGCCCTCCAGGCCACTCCTACTCCGCTCACCGCCAGCACCCGCTATCCCCTCTACCACTTCTACACCAGCAAGAGTTCCTCCACCATCAGTACAACCACCCTTTGTGCCACGATCTCTCCTTATTCCACCACCTGCCAATACCCCTCGCATTCGGATATCCCTTTCTTCTCCCACGCCTCCTGCGAGGGCACCTTCTTCAAATACTCCTCCCATGCCTCCCGCGGGGGCATCTTTATTAAACACCACTACTACGCCTCCTACGGGGGCGCCCCTTTCATTGAATTCCCCTTTGGTATCCCCTAGCAGGATCTCTGCTACCGACGTTCCTTCCTCCTCTTCCAACCCTCCTCCTAATATTGCCCCGACAGAGGCGCGTCAAGGCGTAGCGCCGCTCCGTAGTGGACGGATGTTCCACCGTATTTTCCCACAGAGAGAGCTAGAGCCCGTGCAGGGGCCACAAGAGCAGGAACAGGAACAAGATTCAGTGCCGGGAACTCAGTATGATCTGTTAAAGCACTTGGATCGCACGCCAGCCAGAATCTCCATTCTTGAATTAATCAAGAGGTCCACCACTCATCAGCTGGCCCTGAAGGAATACCTGCAGAAGGTCATGGTCAATGAGGACCTTCCAGTTGAACAGATAATTACAGTCTTGACCCCTGCTAGCAGTCAGCCGGCAATCACATTCCATGAACATGAGTTAGCACCTCTACCGGCAAGGAAATATGCCCTATGTATCACGGTTGATATCAACAAGGTGGCCGTTAAGCAGTGTTTGGTAGACACCGGTGCATCTATCAATGTGTTGCCTCCGAGCACTCTGAAGTTATGCGGTATCCCTGAGAGCCAGATTCGGCCATCCACCATTACTGTCACAGCATATGACAATACAAAGAAACCCCCTCTGGGTATGATTACTCTTAAAGTCAGCTTGGGTCCAGCCACCATTACGGCAGATTTTCATATTCTGGATATGGACCCGACCTTTAATGGCATCCTGGGTCGCCCTTATATTCAGCAGCTTGATGCAGTGCCCTCTACAAACCATCAGTGCCTTAAGTTTCCGCACAAGGGCCGCATTATCAAGGTGACCAGTGTGCCGATCTTGCCAGAGGAGGACATTCATGTAGCTTCATCAGTTCCTTCTATATGGCCAGCCAACAAGCCGTTATTATCTGTGCTGGACATTCCCCACTCTCAGCCGATGCTATCTGAGACTGTTACAACAGTTGCTATGACGCCCCTGCCTTCTAAGGGGAAGAAGAAAAAGAAAAATATGATGAATACCCCAGGCTGGAACATTCTGATAAGAATGGGATATCAAGATGGCAAGGGCCTGGGCGCCAAACTCCAGGGCAAGATTAGGCCCATTAAGCCTCAAAAGGTGGTTGCACGAGGCGGCTTAGGCTACAAAGCACCGGGCAAGAATGAAGGAGAGCCGTGGGCTGTTATGACGTCCACCTTCAAGCCAGATCGCCAGCCGCTCACCTGGACTTTAAAGACACATTTTGTCACCGGTGGCGTTCAGAACAATGAACAGACTACCATCATTACATCATTGCTTGATTGTCAAGATGTGCACGCTAGACAGTTTGCTCGTCACATTGCCCCATTGGCCACTTACAAAGCCCTGGAGTCGTTAAGGCCAGATAAAAGAAGAAAAATGGGTGATCCGGAATGTGACTGGTACAGGTGGTTTGACATGAATGATATCACTTTCTCTTTAAGCCGCCTGTTTATGCCGACAGATTCGGAATGGCCGCCGTTGATTCAAGAACTGATTGAAATACCTGCCGCAATCACAGATAAAAGGCAGATGTTAAGTGACTACACAGATACGGGGGAGCCAGATGTCCCCTTTGAAGAAGGATTTTCCGTGGATAGGCTGTGGGCCGGCCTTTTCTCTCTCACTTCTGTGCATCCGTTGGTGTTGGCTTCTCTCTATTCTCGTTGGTTTGGTCACGTGCCGCGACCACCACCATTTACCATCAACTTGTCTCCCGATTCAATTCAGATTTCCCTCCCGATTGCTCCTTCGCTCCTCGAGCGATTTTATAAAATCTCCATCTCGCCCCCGCGTGGGCCATCTTTGATTAAACCTTTCTCCAAGCTTGCAATCTCCACTCCTCCTACTATTCTCCCTTCACATTGCTTTTTACTTGAAAAGGAAAATAAAAACAAAGGAAAACATGAAAATGAAAAAAAAAAACGCCAAATCTCCAACATTCCAATCCTCCATTTCTATTGAGGAACCTCCTATTTTTCTCCCGAGCGCGTCCCAACCCAGGGGCCGCTCTTCCAAGATTCCTTGGTAAATCTCTTCTCCCCCTCTGGTGAGGGGCCCTCCTCTGTATCACCTCCTGTATCCACCTTTTCACCTCCTTCTTTCCTTTCTAATCAAGCTAGTTGCTCTTCCTCCTCTTTTTCCTCTTCTTCTAATAAAAATCATGGGGTAGGTTCACACAAGAAGGCCAAGGGTAAGCAGATTCCTCGCAGATTTTTGTTGGAATTGGCCATCAGATGCCAAGCTTGTTTAGCCCTCCCCAAATTTGTGGAAGATCCGATTATCCTGCCAGAGTTAGAACATGAGGATTTTGTTGCTTCTTATGAGGGTTTGGGCGTCTATGAAATCATGAATGATGAAGACCCTATTGAAGAGGGGGATGAGAGTTATGAAGAATATGAGGACGAGGCTGATGCTTTTGCTAGTGGTATAAGAAGATTCGACGAACCATCAGCTTCTGTAGAAGAACCGACCAAAGAGATCAATCTGGGTACCGAGGAAGACCCTAGGATTGTCCTCATAAGCAAAAATTTACCGCCCTCCGAAGAGGAGGCGCTCATTTTGGTTCTGCAAGAATACAAGGACACGTTCGCATGGAGCTATGAAGATATGCCTGGATTAGACCCTGCGCTCGTTGAACATCGTCTTACACTTAAGCCAGGGTCTGTCCCGGTAAAATAGCGGTTGAGGCGTTTCCACCCTAGTATGGCTTTGAAAATGAAAGAAGAGGTCGATAAACTCCATAAGGCTAGATTCGTTAGGGTCGTCCTTTATCCCAATTGGGTGGCTAACATCGTCCCGGTTATGAAGAAAGATGGAAAAGTTCGAATTTGCATAGATTTTCGGGACCTCAACCGGGCGTGTCCTAAAGATGACTTCCCCCTCCCTCATATTGATGTATTGATTGACAACACGGCAGGATTTGAGACTCTTTCTTTTATGGATGGCTTTTCAGGTTATAATCAGATTCGTCTGGCTGAAGAAGATCAAGAGAAAACTTCATTCACTACACCATGGGGCACATATTGTTATGTGGTCATGCCCTTTGGACTTAAGAATGCTGGAGCCACTTATCAAAGGGCTATGATGGCAATTTTTCATGACATGATACATATTTATATTGAGGTGTATGTGGATGATCTGGTTGTAAAATCAAGGACGAGGATTGAGCATCCTGGGGTTCTGGCTAAGGTTTTGCAGAGATCACGAGAATTTCAATTAAAAATGAACCCCAAAAAGTGCGTATTTGGCGTTTCTTCAGGGAAATTGCTTGGATTTATTGTCAGCAAGAGGGGAATTGAAGTTGATCCCAACAAGGCGAAGGCCATTAGAGATATGCCTCCTCCCAGGAATTTGAAGGAAGTTCGAGGATTAATCGGGAGGTTGCAATTCATTCGCCGCTTCGTCTCCCAGCACTCGCAGAGGTGTAGGCCGTTCTACGAGCTTACTAAGCCGGGAGTCAAGTTTAATTGGGATGATAAATGTCAGGCAGCCTTTGACGGATTGAAGGAATATTTGGTCAATCCTCCTGTCCTGAGGCCGCCAGTTCCAGGCAAGCCACTTGTTCTTTATGTTTCTGTCCTGGATGACTCCGTAGGTGCTGTCTTAGCTCAAGTGGATGGGGAAGGTAAAGAGAGGGCAGCATACTACTTGTCTAAGCTTCTTAACCCCTGTGAGCAGAGATACTCAGCCATGGAGAAGACTTGTGCAGCTTTGGTTTGGGTAGTTCAGAAGTTAAAACACTATTTCCTAGCTCACGAGGTTCACCTCATTGCACGCATGAATCCAATCAAATTCCTCCTTGAAAAATCTGTCCTCACTGATCGATTAGCACGCTGGCAAAGCTTCCTTTCTCAATTTGACATCACTTACATTCAGCAAAAAGCTGTCAAGGGTTATGCCATTGCCGAGCATCTTGCTCACCACCCTCTCCCCCGCTTTGATCCTGTCAATTCAGAGTTCCCAGATGAAGAACTAATGTCCATTAATCAACCCCCTGATCCTATGTGGACATTACATTTTGATGGAGCTCTTAATTCTCAAGGAAGAGGGATCGGCATGGTTCTTTTAACACCCGAAGGGGTCACCATTCCATTTGCTGCTCGGCTCACTTTTCCCGTCACCAATAACATAGCCGAGTATGAAGCTCTTTTGGCCGGTCTTAAAACCGCTCATCAATATGGTGTCACTCATTTGCGAATTGTCGGTGACAGTCAGCTTATTCTACGCCAAGTGTTGGTCAAGTGCCGCACCATCAATCCTAAGCTCAAGCCCTACCAGGAACTCGCTTCAGCTTACGCCAAACTCTTCACTAAATTGATTTTCGTTCATGTCCCGCGTAGCCAGAACATCTTGGCCGACGCACTTGCTTCCTTAGCTTCCGCTTTAGTTTTCCCTCCTGAGCGTGATTTTCATGTCCCCCTGATTCATCAGCGTGATACTCCAGCCATTAGGGATCGTGCTTTTCTCGATATTAGGGATCAGGTGCTTGAGAAGGTTAGACGGAAAGAAGCTCTTGAAGGCAAAGAGGTCATGCTATTGGATTGGCAAGAAGAGTTGGCTGACGAAGAAAAGCCTTGGTATTATGAGATTGCCAGATACTGTAATGATCAGTCTTATCCCGAGGAAGCCACAACAGAAGAGAAGAAAGCAATTAGGAGAGTGGCTCAACGTTATACTTTGGTTGGAGGTGTGCTCTACAGAAGAGGGCTCACCGGTGTTTTATTGAGATGCCTCGATGATGATGAATCTTGGAAAGTTGTGGAAGAGGCGCATTCTGGTGTATGTGGTGGTCATGTGAACAGCCAGATGCTAGCTAAGAAGATTCTTAGACTAGGGTTCTATTGGCCCACTCTAGAAGAGGATTGCTCTATCTATGTTCGAAGGTGTGTTAAGTGCCAACTGCACGCCGACAAGATTCATTCTCCTGCTTCTTCACTCCATCCTACGCCCTCCCCATGGCCTTTTTTTATGTGGGCTTTTGATATCATTGGACCTCTTGGTGATTCGAACCTCCTGACCAAGCAAAAATCATTCGTTCTCACGGCAACGGAGTACTTCACCAAGTGGGCGGAAGCAGAAGCTTACGTGGAAATTAAAGCATCAACCGTCTGCAAATTTATCATGAAGAACATCATCACGAGGTTCGGCATTCCGAGCACTATCGTCACCGACAATGGGCCTCAATTTATCTCTCAAGATCTCAAGGATCTCTGCAACAGGTATAACATTGCATTGCATCATTCTTCTCCCTATTATCTGCAGGGCAATGGCCAAGCAGAGGCCACTAATAAAACCTTAATCAAAATTGTTAAGAAGACGTGCGAGGCTAATAAATTCTCGGACTGGCCAGACAAGCTGGTTGAAGCTCTTTGGGCCTACCGCACTTCTATTCGAACCCCCACTGGGCAAACTCCTTTTGCCCTCACTTATGGAATGGAGGCCGTAGTCCCTTATGAGATTCTTATCCCCTCCCTGCGAGTACAATTGGATGAGGAGCTTTCTATTGATGAACGTCGTGATTCACTCCTTGCCCAATTGGAACTCCTAGACGAGAAGCGTCTGGTCGCCGCTGAGCATGCGCGCGTTTATCAAAACAGGCTCTCACGTTTTTATCAAAAGAAGGTAATTGAGAGAAAATTTAAGGTCGGTGAAATGGTAATCAAAAGAATTTTTGTAAAGCCGGGTGGCCCTCGTTCAAAGCTCCAACCAAATTGGGAAGGGCCATTTGTTATAAAAGATGTTTATCCTGGCAATGCTTATAAACTGGTTAATGCTGAAGGAGAGGAATTAACTCACCCCTGGAATGGTTTGTATCTCAAGAAATATTACCCCTGAACAAAAACCCAAACAAAAATTGAGAATTTCACAAAAATCCAAAGAAAATAGAAATCTCCCAAATAATCCAAAAAAAAATCGAATATTTTCAAAAAAAAAAACAAAACAAAACAAAAAAGAGTTGTTTTTCATGGATCTCCTTTTGGGGCTGATACAACATGCAAAGGTCCACGGTCCGAAAGGTCAAAATTCAAAATCCATTCATCGGTCTTGCTAATTTAAAATGGGAGTTGACCCCGCACACACTACACACCTTACTCTTGAGCTCAAGCAGTGCAAAATCGGATGGAAAGTCGAAACCAGACTAAAGGCGAAAGACGATATCCATTCTTTTCTTCTTCGGCCCACAAGGGAGGAAGGGAGGTCTCGAGGTAGACACGCCAAGCCTATCCGCCGCTCTAGTAGGAGGAAGTCAGGGCCCAAAAGGGAACAAATGCCACAAGAAGCCCAAGTACAATTAGGTTGTTCATCAGTTCAAATCTATTCAATGCAAATCAATTCCAAAGTGAAAGTCAAATGGTGAAAAGAAAAGCATGTCAAGAGGGCAAAGTCCCCGCAAGGAAAACCTTGGGCGTATGCATGCAATATGAAAAGAGGCAAAAGGCAACAAAGCGTCCCTACGCCAAAGACCGAACCCCAACAGGCATAGGGTAGGGGAGGTAGCTTTGCCTCGGGCATCTCTAAATCTTTTGTGGGCTTCCTTATACCTTCTTTTTTTTATTTTTGGAAAAGTCATGAACCAGCAGAATGGTCGAGACAAACTGAAGAGGATGCACCGTACGAAATCTTGTGTATAAGTTTAGCCATATTCACGCCAATTCCCCTTTTAATTATTCAAGAAAGGTTAATGGATCTTAGATGATGACTAAGTAGGGCCCACTACCTCAATTTCTTTATCAGCTCGATTTGGGAGGAATAAAATTAACGCCTTTGTTAAAGGCGCTTTAATGTTAATTCACGCCTAGCTCTCAGTCGTTTCTTTAAAAACAACGCCTCTGGGAAGGTCGTGTTTTCAACACAACTCAAAATCTTTTCACAGTAACGCCGTCTCCGAGGGCGTCTTTTACGAGAGTAACGACCTAATCTAAGGCGTGTTTTTCAGAAAATCCCAAAAATATATATATATATATATATATATACTGAAAAGAACAAAAATAAATTCTTCATGTTGCATGAATTACATTCTTGCCTGGACATCTTTTAATTATTTGTTTGCATATGTGTGGTTGCATGTTTAAAGCATCTCCCCAGATTTGGTTATTTTACTTTGCCTTATTTTATTAAAGGCTTGGCCCCTTGACCCATTACTAAGGTCAGAATATTGACACCCCTTGCTCACCGGGCAAGGGGCCAAGTCGAACAGATGAATTAACCTGTTTGTTCAAGTGAAAATCGCAGCCGCAGATACAGGGCAAAGTAAAGCAAATACGAGGGACGTGGAAAGAAAAAGTACACAAACACAAGTCCACAACCATACAAGTACTCAGGTAACAAAAGCTCAAATCTCATATATATATATATATCATCATGTCTATCATGTACAGGTGTGAAGGTGGAGGAGTACAAGTACAAAACTCTCAGCTCTCGCCTCCACCCTCCTCTACTCTCCTGCTCTCAACCTCCTCCTCACCGTCCCGAGATGGCACTGGTGGAGGAGGCATAGGCCCCCGTGAAGAAGCCGGAACCCGAACGTGTCCCCCTGCCTCGCTCCTCTCTCGGAGGGAAGAACCCGCCACGAAGGTGGAGCTGGTGAAGGAGTACCCCGCAGCCCGTGCTCGCTCACGGCCTCGCTGCAACCGCTCCTCGGACACTCGCAGCCGCTCCTGGGAAAGGATCAACTGGGTCCTCGAGTCCGCCAGCTCACGCTCCCGCGCCGTCAGCTGCTCCTGGAACCGGGCACGCTCCGCCTTGTGCTCCTCCCGCTCACGAGCCCGCTCCTCGCGCTCCCGAGCACGCTCCCTCCTCTCCAGCTCCAGGGCGACTCGCAGCTCGGCTACATCCTGAGGAAGCTCACTGCGTCGCTGCAGGGTCCGCTGATCGCGGATCGACAACTCGGTACGTATCGCCTTCAGCTGAGCAGCCTACAAACAGGTAAACAAATCATCAGTTCCACAGTTCAATAATTCATGAAAAGAAGTAACAACATGTGACTGAAGGTAGATCACGCACATGTGAGCTCGTCACTCGGAAGCCCTCATCTACGCAGATAAGAGTGGCTCGAAGCTCTTCAGTCTATAAAAATGAATTTTTATCAGTGCACAATTTATATCTAATCATTATTTGAATGAGGTTTTAAGTTCAGAATTTACCCGTGAGGCAAGGTCACGCTCCGCCGCTTCGGCTCGCGCTATCGCACCAGCCAGCTGCTCCGTCAGTGCAGTCACCTCTGCACTAGGCCCCCTCGAGCTGGAGGCCTCCCCCGGATCTCTCCTCGCTGCTCCCTGCTGGGCACGCTGCATTCATTAAGACCGTCAGTGGCTAATCATTAATTCAACAAAACAAAAAAAATTCATTTGCATATAGGAATAATTTAAACACTCACCAGGGTCTCCAGGTCTGCCCGTGTGGCAGCTAGCTGGTCCTCTAGGATGTGGAGGTGGGCCTGTGCATCTATAGCCGCTATGTCCCTCGCATCCTGCATTCATTACATGTTAGTCGCATAATAGTTACATAAGCATTTGCATTCAATTTAGAAATAAGTGCATTCATACATACCCCTAAGACCCTCATCTGAGGTCTGCCGGCGTGAACCTCCCAGTAGCGCCGGAGGTACTCGGAGCTATCAGTCGCGTGGGAAACGACTGTGGTCTCGCCACGCTGCCAGTCGGCGTACTGCTCCTCGAATCGCACCCTCCAGTCGGTCGTCTTGGTGCGACCGCGGGTCTTCTTGCCAATCCCTCGAGGCTCTCCGACCTCAATCCACTCCTGGGGCAGGCCCAGGGTCCTCATCACCAGCCGAAGCCGTAACGGCTCAATCTCGCTCAAGCAGTGTAGCCACAGCTCACGCCCGAAGCGAGGTCGCCCCGATACGACCCAAGGCTGGCCCTCATCTGTCATCCCCTCATATGGTCTCCACTGCACCTGCATTCATGAACACGCATCATTATCATTTCATCATATTCAAATAAACAATGAAGAGAAATGCATATCATTCATTCATACATACCAGCGAGGGAGGGAAGTCGCGGAACTCTCTCCGTAGAACCCACAACTCGTAGTCAAGTGGGGCACCGAAGACGACTGGCAACCAGCGTCGCGCCAGAGGGAAGGATCCCTCAGCTCCTGGCCGTGGGTCAACGCGCCCCATCGGCATGTATAGGTGGCTCCACACCTGCATCCATGCATTGCAATTAGTACAGCATTCACATGCATCATAATAAAAGAAAGGATAAGAAATGAGAAATCGCATACCTGAAGAAGAGGTGAGAAGCCACTGACGGTCGTCTCACGGCCTGTCCCTGTGGACAGATCGGCCATCAAATGCGCCAGCAGGGCCGCTCCCCAAGCATATGTGCCAACCGTCTCCAGATCCTCAAGGATGCCCAAGAAGCGGCAGTTGATGACGTCAGCTTTCGTCCCCAGCAATAATCTCCCGAGCAGCAGCAGCAGGAACCTCCTCAAGTCTCGGTCCGCTCTCTCATGGTCAGTCGGGTCCTGGCAGCATGCCGCTCTCACCCCGTCAGTCAGCCGCTGTGCAAACTCACCTAGGGTCTCCCCCGACCTATGCCTGGCGTCTCCTAGACCCATCGCCGTAGTCAGGTCCGTACGGAAGATGGTCCTACACTCACTAGGTCCCATATAGACCATATCAAGCCCTAGTAGCCTCTGGGCCATCTCCGTATAGTCAGAATAGGTGAACCCACTCACGGCCTCACCATCTACCCGTAAACCTGTGATTCTGGCTACATCCTCTAAACTAGGAACCATATGCCCCCAGGGCATCAGAAAAGTCCGGCTAACCCTATCCCATCTCTCCCTCAAAACCTGGATCAGTGCTAGGTCAGGTCTAAAAGGCTCAATGGATAGAAAAGCCTCGAACCCCATGGCCTCTACTCTAACCCTCTGGAAGTCGGGGAGACCCTGGTATGCTGCCGAGACCATGACCCATGAGATGCGGGTCCTCATCAGCCCCTGCATACATTAAAAGAGAATTGTTTTTCTTAATTGTTTGAATATCCATGTGGAATTACATTTGATTTGGGCTAAAATATTGAATTTTAGCATTTTGGAATTCACGGCCACCCTCAGGTCATTTTTTGATAAATTCACGCCCTTGGGGGGGGCGTTTTTCTGAATGTACCTTAATGTCACGTCCTGTATAAGGGCATTTTTTTATCTTTATCACGCCCCCGTGTTAGGCGTATTTTGGTGGCTGTTTTGCTATTTCTAAAACATATTTATAATCACGCCTCGGTGTTGGGCGTTTCTTTTTGAGTTCACGCCCTGTGGTAGGGCGTTTTTCTAAGGGTGGTTAATTTTAGACCGTTAATGAATGAAGCGACGCCCTCTGGTTTGGGCGTCTCTTGTTGAATTAACGCCCTACTGGAGGGCGTGGGTTTCTTAATTTAACAGAAAATCAAATAGCTAACGGCATGCGAAATAATTCATGACAATATTTTTGGAATTTGTTTAATGAGCATGGAATTCATGAAAAATCATAAGTTTTAAGAAACGACATGCTTCAGGGCATTTTTCATGGAGGTTAATTGATTTTTAGAAATTAAAAGTAATAAACGCCCTGGGTCAGGGCGTTTTGTTTGTGAGTAACGCCCCCGTGGGAGGCGTGTCTTTTCTGAGTTGCAGGTTTCGTGCCCGAGGGCTTTGGAAAATCAAGAAAAATATAAATAAAAAAAAATGGAATTGGGGAAGGGGAACTCACCTTCTTGTGTTTCTGGGGTTGTGGCCGAGGCAGTGGTCGTCTGGGCCGCCGGAGTTGGCCCCGGGGAGCGACCGCCGCCGTGGGCGGTGGTCCTTCTTCTTCTCCATCTTCCTCATCTTCCTCATCTTCTTCTTCTCCACCTTCTCCAACTTCTGCATCTTCTGTTGCTTCGCCCGTTGCTCCGTCGGCCTCGTCGCCGCCGGCCATCGCCGCCTCTTCTTCGAAGGCCACGACGGCGAGCTCCTCCACGGAGATTTCTTCCTCTTGGGCATGGGAGGCGTCAAGATCAACCACATCAGGGGCGCTAACTCTTTGGCGTTTGGCCATGGCTAGGGTTTAGGGGGAGTGAGATTGAGTAAGATTGAGAGAGTGAAGGAGGAGATTGAGAGAGAGGAGGGCTTCGGTTAGGGTTTGCAGAGAAAAGGGGAAATGAGAATGGAAGGAGGAAGAAGAAAGGGCCCGACGGCTTTTGGGTTTCGAAAAGAAGACACGCCCTAAGAGGAGGCGTTTATAATGGAATTCACGACCATTCCTTGGGCGTTTTATGTAAGTTGACGACGAGGATTAAGGCGTTAATTTCTTTTGCATGGGGAACGATAACCGTCGTCAGACGCATTGAATGGGCGTTGATTGATGCGAGGAAAGTCATCATTACTGTTTGAAGTAACGCCTCTGGTAAAGGCGTGTTATTCTTGAGACGTGACTAAGGCAAAGGCGTTATTTTTGATGATTCAACGATCATATTCTTTGGGGTTTGAAACTAGTCACGCCTTGCTTGAAGTCTTTATTTAAAGTTACGCCCACTTATGCAGGCGTCAATTGTGATGTAAGCGCCTTGAGATAAGGCGTGTATTTTCGAATTCACGGCACTCTTGGAGGCGTTATTCACAACAGAAACATGGGTTTTTGGATGATTTGGTTCATAATCACAGTGGCAATTGGCTCAATCAGAAAGTAATCTTTATTATTTTGAAAGGAGGAATTACAATGACTAATGAGCCACTTTGGGCCTTAATTTTCTCAATGAAATTACATAATTTTTCCACTGTTCCTTGTCTTCATCCAAGTCTTCCACAGGTTGATGAAGCTTGCTTAACCTCCACAGAGCTTGAATGGTGATAACCTCTTCTCCATCTTCATTGCTGCCTAGGTCTCTTGATTTGATTGGAGGAAGATGAGAGATGTCTTCCAGCACTTGCCTTGGGAGCCCAAGCTGAGGAAGGCACCGGTGTGCATTATATAAGACGAAGTCCGAAGCGCCAATAAGACGAAGGTCCATCCCAATGGAGAAGCATGCACGAAGCTCCTGCATTTTGAATACACCTGGGGCACAAGTAAAAAGATTCTTTGGCATTACCTTTAAATACTCCCTCCAATCCCCTCTCTTCTTGATTTGAGGAATCCGGTTGGTCACTCTATTGCTTATGCCTAATGAGCCGGTTATATATGAGAGTGGGCTCTTTGAGAAAATTCATGAGGGTTGTTGGGCTTCATGGCATGAGTCGAATTTGAAGTGCAGATCAACCCAACTTGAGAGTGCTAGCATGCACCCGTAGATGGGCCTTCCCATGGCCGCGGATGTAAGCCCGCTATAGAGATATGCTAGGATCGCCGGTCCAACTCTTTCTTCTTCCCATAAGCTCACCACTGCGCTCAATTGGGACTCCTCTAGAAAGTTCTCCGTGGATGGGAATAGGAGTGCTCCTGCCAAGCACACCACGAAGGCTTTGGTCACTCTTTCTATCTCCTCTTCCTCTTTAGCTTGACCCGCTCTCTTGTACACCCATGAGGCGAGCTTCAAGAGGTTGACTCCTTTAGTGGTCTTAATCTGATTCACTAGGTTTGGACTAGGTATTAACGAAGTTAGCAACTCATGGGAGGAGATGGGTCTTGGCATGATGGCCATCTTTTCTTCTTCTCCGAGTTTCATCCTTTTCAAGCCTAGGATCATCTCTACTTCTTCCAGCAAGATGGTGGCCTCAAATGTGGAAAATAAGAAGGTATGGGTGGAAGGATGCCATGTTTCAATCAATGCTCCTATGGCAGCCCAATCTGTGTGGATTTGATCATAATGCTTGGCATGGGTGATCAACCCCAAGAGATGCCATCTAGCTACATATACCCTCATGTCAGAAGTGAACTTGGAGAGGATGAGGGGCAACCATTTGATTTGGACATATCTTCTAGCTCCCGGAAGATTTGGATAGTCCTGTGAAGAACAGAACACATGCAGTAAACAAGCATGAGCATATGCAACGTGAAAGGAGAATTCGGCAGAAGGAGCATCGCAAAGCAACGGGCAGAAGAGAAAGCTTACCTGTTTCAAAGCAATGCGGTTACTTATGTGCCCTTGTATTTCAGAGATTCTGGGAGTAGAAATCCTAGGTTTCTTCAGCATTCTGTCCATCGCCGCCTGCAGTTGAGAATAGAGGCGAGAAGCAGAACGAAAGGCCTGCAGAGAAGAAAGAAGGAAACAGTTCGGCTGCAGAGGAAGTTCTGATGATTTGGTTAAGAAACTGCTGTTTTATAAGGATTTGAAGAGTCCTAAAGAGTCCCGAAGATAGAAGTTTGATTGGGTTAAGGACTTTGTTCTTGATTTAGAAACGGAGGTTCGGGCTGAATTCACGCCTTGTGTAAGGGCGTGTCTTTTTGATTTGACGACCTCACCGGTGGTCGTGTTTTACGTCACGCCCTTGATAAGGGCGTGTTTCTTCTAAGCTTCCGCTTTTGGTTACGCCTTTGAATAGGGCGTGTTTCAAATATTAACGACCTACGGTCAGGCGTCTTTCTGTTGTTAACGCCCTATTCTTAGGCGTGTTTTATTGGCCTCTCCATGCTTTTGATGAACTTAAGTGCTATTATTTGATGAAATTGCTTATGATTAAGCACTTATGATCATGTCATGTTCTGAATTGATAAATGAAGACTAATAAGTTTCAAAGTGCAGAAGTTTGCAGGATTCGAAGCATTTGGATCGCTCATGGGAGTAACATCTTGTCACCTTGTATCTGTTTCTGGTAAGCATTGTTATTATATGATATCTACGCTATTATAATATATCAAGGACCTTGTGGTTCTGATGAACCTGAAATTTGAGTTCCTCTTCATCAAAAAAACGATGATGATTTCAGGAGAATCTTGATCACACGGATAGGCCGTTGAGTTGTTAAAAGCTTGGGACGATGGTTCCACTTTCTGAGTTGATGCGCAGACAAACGGGCTTCGACTTAGTGTTAGCTCAGAAATATGGATTCTTGACCAGATCTAAACAGCTTAGCAATATTATCCTTGATTATTTTCTATTTTTAGTTTGTTTTAACCTTTTCCTTTAGCCCAACATGCATCATGTAGGACTTTGAGTTTCATGCTGAAAACCTTCATATTATGGCAATAATGAAGTTCACTCGCTCTCGATTTGAATTGACATGAGATATTCCACTCCAAATCAAGTACTTCGTTCTATTTGAAGCCATTCAGGCTGACTCCTTGAAAGTGTCCCTTTTGTTGGATCTCTATCCCAATTCTCTTTACTTTTCTGCAAAATTTACCTTGGTTGCAGCACGTCCACATTGGCTGGTAATCGCTCTCCAATGGTCTTTCCCTGTCGTGCCCACGCGCACACTCTTTATTTACTTAGTTTAACCTCCTTTTATCCAACAAATCGATTGTTTCCTTGGAACCACTCAGAGTTGTTTCACTCAGAATCTTGGAAAGATTTCAAATGCTTGGTATCTGAGGTGTGTCACATCACACCTTGGCGTCTCCTTATCAGTTCATTCCACTTCATTCCTTTCATTACACTTCATTCTATTTCCGTCTCACTCCCTTGCAAAGCAGACGCCAAGGCGGGGCAGCTGTAGACACGCCAAAATTGACGTTTTGTTGATCAAATCTCATGTTATTATGTAAACGCCCCAATTGGACTTCAATATTCCTATAATATAAAGTTTTTCTATTTTTCATGAGTTTTCTGCATTTTTCCTGCATTTTTTTGAAACACGGCTTAACAAAGGGCGTTACTTTATAAAGTAACGACCTGTTATAGGGCGTTTTAAAAGAAAGGACGACCGCATTTGAGGGCGTCAATTCCTGGTATTATCCGATAATTTCTGGAATTATCTATCTTCAAAGTAAAAGGCATTTTATGAGTAACGCCTTTCCTCAGGGCGTATTTTGAAGAAACGCCGTTATCTCAGGCGTGTTCTATGAGTTTTTAAATAGAGGAAGTTTTATTTCTAAAATTAAATCCAGGAAGAAACGGCCTTTCCTAGGTCGTGTTTCAAGAAACGCCTCTGTTCAGGTCGTCAATTCATAAAAAGACGCCCTGTCTTAAGGCGTGTTTTCACTCCAGAGTCCTTCCTTTTTTCATCTTTCCCTTACAGTTCCCTGCTATCCTTGGACTCTTACTCGATCTTAATCTTTCCTTGGATGCTTCATTACCCGTTCTTATCAATTCCCTTGTTTGATCGCATCCGATTGAACATTATATAAGAGGCTCCTTGTCAAGCGTAAAAAAGGTTAAGAAGTTAGTTATTGAACAAGTACGCAGGGCTTCCTCCTTTGGCTTTTCTTCATCCTGCTGCATCCGTTCCACGTCTTCCCGGTTGCACCTTTACTCTCGTCAGGGAGAGCAGGGCTACATATTGTGCTTGTTTTTTGTTCATCTCATTCTCATCGCATTATCATCACTGTGGTCTCCTATCGTTAGTTCTTTTACTGCATTTAGCATATTATCTCCTTCCCTGGTTCTCTGCTAGGGGTTTTAAAAAAAAAACAAAAGAGAGGTGTGCATGTTGACGTCGTTTCATCATTTTATGTTGTTTTTTTTTGGAATGATATTACTGCACTTTGGCTGATCCCCTTTCTTTTGCTTGTCTTTCATCGTCTTATTTACAAGGTAATCAATCAAGAAAACCCACTTCATCGGCCGGCCGATTGGAGTTGGAGGAGGAGACCCCCATTCATCCTGCATCCCACTTTCACTAGGTACACGCGATCTTATTCTCTTCTTATTGAGGTAAACCCTCTGGCGATCACACACTCCCCTTGTGCACCTCGTGCATGTTTCATCTCCATTATTGTTTATTGTTTGTTATTCTTAATATTTTCCTTAAGTGGATTTTAATTAAGATCTACAAGCAGGTGACGATTACTTGGAGTGGAGCGTACTCCGCGCTTCCAGGTTCGGTGATGGATCCGCAGGAGCCACACGAGCAGCCGCACCCCTTACTCGACGGGGTCGAGTTCTTCCCACCCGGGGAGAATTGATGGGAATCAACACCGGGCACTAATATTTTTATTTTGCATTTGTGTCCTTTTTTTTATATTTATACCCTTGGCTAATTGGGTTCGTAATTGTAAGGCATTATAGGCCAAATGGTTAGTCTTTAAAGTCATTGGGTTTCTATGTAAATTGCCAGTGGGTCCAGTAGGGTCTCCCACCCTCTTTCCCATTGGTCCACCTAGGTCCTAGGGTCCATGTGGGGCTGGTTCAAAGTCTAAGATTGGACTTGGACCAAGGGGGGACAAGGTGGAAGAAAATTCAAACTTGGACCAAGTAAAGTCCAAGATGCTTCCCCCTTATAATATAGTTTATTTCATGTTGTATTTTTATTTAATTTGGTCATTTGACCACATGGAGGAAGACAATATTATCCCTAGTTTACCCCTCCACTCTCTCCCACAAAATTCCCAGCCCCCACCCCTTGTCATTCTCTGTATAAGCCTATGTATAGTGTCATTACAGATTTTTAATGAAGAATTAAGCATTTTTGCCAAGAGCAAGTCCAAAGACACTCCTTTCTCTCTCCCACCCCCCTTATAGATGGAGTTCTGTGAATTTCTTGAGGTGTGAAGCCCTCCCCTCTCCTTCTCTGAGTGTGAAGCTCAGCACCGCCGCCGCCGCTGCCGCCACCGCCGTCGAGCCAGCGTCGCACCGCCACCGCCGCAGCGTCAGAATTCTATCCACATCAGGACAGAAGGTTGAAGCCCGATTTTTATCTCCATATCAAGAGATCTGATCGAGCTGCAATTTTGAGTGTTTGTTCTTCTTGTTATCCCCAATCTCCATTTTAAATTTCGTGTCAATCCGAGGTCATTTGCTATTTTTCCTGTAATTTTATTTCCACCCCTAACAGTCAGCCAGTTTACAGATCTGCAGGATATGAGTCTGTTCTTCTATTTTTCCCGCCCCTTTATACATCTCCTAAAATCCCCAAAAAAATAATACGTCCCTCACATACCCCCCGTTCCACCATAAATTCTCTGGAGTCTAGATCTATTGTTTTCCCTTCAGTCAAAATTCATTTTTAGGGGAAACTCAGTCTTCCCTGTGTGTTGTAATTCCTAATCAGAAAGAAACTACAACCCACAATCGTTTTCATTTCTAGTCGTCTACTGGATGGATCTGATATAATTATATGTTGTAGCCCTCTGAGTCCTCTATCCATCGGTACCAAGTTTGCATCGATCCGACATCGGATCTGGCCGCTGAAATTCTTTTCATGGAGGCGCGCAGTTTTGATCCGTGGACAGGCAAGCAAATCAGTCTGGGAATTAATTCCTCGAAAAATACACCGGCACACCTTCGACCGCCGCCGCTCCCGGTGATTAGTCGGCAACCCATCAGCAGTGTCCCAGGAAGCCGCCACAGCAAGGAGACTCCCGGGTATCGCCTTCCCAGCAGCCGGACCCACCTACTGTCCCGCGGGACCCGCAGAACCTAGCCGGACCCGCAGTTTGTCTCCGGCCCGGGAGCGTTCCAAATTGTTGCCCGTCAACCCAAGCTTGGTATTCCTGAGTTATTTTTGTCGCCCTTTACCTCCCTGCGTGGAGTGGGCAGTAGAATTCATTTCTGTAATTATTGTAATTGTTTGTACCGGGAGTTACTGTCTTGGCTGAGATTGTCTTCCCCACGCCCGGTAGCGTGGAGGTAAACTCGCCACTCTCTTTATCACATTTGCTTATTTCGTATTTATTTGTATATGCCGCTGCGAGTGATAGGTTACTAGCTCGATTCAATTTAATCACCGCTGCGAGAGAGAGAGAGAGAGAGCGAAACCCGTCCCATGACCCAATCTGGACACGGAAGAGAGCCGACTACCCGACTCAATGCCGGTTTCTCAACCGTGCAGATCCTGTGTTTCCCTCGCATAGGGACATCCGCGAGCTAGAGTACTAGGTTCGCCTCTCCGTCCCGCATCACGTTTTGGTTTATTTCTCCAAAAGGGGGGCTCCAATGTCTTCAAGGGAAGAAGATCTCCAATGGATGAAACTTGTAATGCATGAGAGACTTCCTCCTTGGCTCTTCAAACCAGCAGCACCTCTCCAAGATCAATTGTTCAGCCTTAAACACAAGAGGGGGTCCTATTTATAGAGTGAAAATTCAGAGATTTAATTCTCTTAAAATTATAAAACCATGTTTTAATGGGATTTGGAGAGATATATTCATGTGCCATGTGTCCTCTCAACCTTAGAAAGCCTTAGGGACTCTTTCCCAAGTGGAAAAGGAGCTCAAAATGAGGAAAGAAAGGAGTTCTGTTGGATTCGGAATATTGTAAGAATTGGCGTCCGTGGTCGCCAATTAATTGGTGTCAGCGAAGAAGACATTAATTCTGAGTCATTTTTGGAAAGATAAGAAATTACCAAAATTGGAAGAAAATTCGCATCCATATGGGTCGACGCGAATTACGAATTTGTATAAATTTTGGTAAGATTTAAAAGCCCAAAATATAGAAATGAAATATGCGTCCATTTGGAAAGACACGACTTTATATTAACGTCAAAGGTAAAGACGCCATTTCATGATTTTTTTATGGAAAGTAAAAAATTACCAAAAAATGGAAAAGGAATTCGCATCCACCTGAACGGACGTGAATTTGTAATTTTATGGAATTTTTGTGATAATTTAAAAGCTCAAAATATAGAAATGGAATTAACGTCAATGATGTGGACGCCAATTTAAGAATTGGTAACTTTGTAGAGAGGCGTTAATTCAAGATTAATAGGAAAAAATAAGGAAATAGAATTAGCGTCAAAGCCACGGACGCTAATTAAAGAATTGGCGCCTTTCCGTAGAGGCATTAATTCTTCATGAAAACGAATTTGGCACAAAAACGGGGAAGAGAAGAATTCGCGTCTATGATGGCGGACGCGAATTAAGAAATTAGCACCTTGTCGGAGAGGCGTGGATTCAAAAAATAATATGAATTCGGCTCAAAATATGAAGAAAAGAAGTCGCGTCCATCCCCCCATACACTAATTCTTGAAGTGGCGCCTTTCTAGAAAGGCATTAATTCAATAATAATTCGAGTTTGGCCAAAAAATGGTTAAGAAAAGAATACACGTCCGTCTGTCCGGACGTGAATTTTAAAAGAAACGCCTTATCGGATGGACATTAATTCTTGAAAGAATTGGCGACGTGATCGTTGACCTTAATTCAAAGAATTTGCGTCCATTGGGTCTCACTCTAATTCAAAATAGCCCCGAAAAATTAGAGAAAATCTTGAAAAAATCAGAAAAAATAAGAAAAAATAAGGGAAAGATGTGGGAACGCTGAATATTCAAGAAAGGTGAGGAAAACCACTCAAATAAAACGATTTGAGGGTCAATTTGGGACATTACAATGCCATAGGAGATGTACTCAATAGTGATGTCAATTTTGGCGTGTCTACAGTCTCGAGCACCGGCAACACTTCTATCGGCCCGGGCTGAAGCCTACACTTGGGTCACTCAGACATCGGCTCTCGGTATAAGCACCATGCCCTGAAGGCCGATCCCAGCACTTTTTGCTAACAACTCTACGTTGCCGGCAATGGTAGACCAGGTCTTCTCCGTCTACCACCTTGGAGCAGGGTCCTCCCTGACTCCCCAGAAAAAGTGTCGTAGCTGCCGCAGAGGCAGGCGACCCGCTGCTGCAATCAGCAATTCCAACAAGACCATTCTTGTCGGTGACTTGAGGATTCATCTCAATGGAGGTGAACTGATTGTACCTCAGGATCGGACCGTGCCTACGATCCCCACTGCCAACTGCTTTAGCCTCCTGCAACGAACGCGAGAAGACAAAGTAGAATTAAGAGAAATTTGTGCCTCAACAACTAACCGGGGGCATCTACACCAGTCCGACACCCAGACTCCCAAGTCCAATTGAAAGAAGAGTGACAAGGGAGGACAACAACTTCGCCTGAGGAGAATCTGGGTTACCCTAGAGGAAGCTCAAGCTGTTCGAAGGGCGCACACCAAGAACTCCCTTTGAACCTCTGGGCATAACGCTGCTCGAGACATCGCCGAATCTTCATCGGCTCAGTCCGACGGCACCCAGCCACCCAGTCTCTCTAGTCTAAATAGGCTAAATCAAAGAGGGGCTCGTGCCGAGCCCCACCAGCACCCAGCCTCAAGCTCTTCTCAGGTCAACTCTGGTCTCACGACGGAGGATCCACCTCAAAGGATCTGAGTCTTTCAATAACTGGGGGCACCAGTCTGGTCCGAGAAGCATCCCCAGAAGAAGCAGACTGTTCGGCCCATCAATGACGCAGTTCGGGTGTTCGCGTGTTACACCACCGAACATCAACCCGAGACCCACTCCGATGACCTGAACCAGCCCCTGGCCTAGCTTAGGAGGCCTCGCCCTCAAACTCAACCCCCGGTGCCACCAGGTCACATCGGCACTTCTGTCGGACCATAGGCATTGAAGCACACTGAAGAGGACCCAGTCGACGACCGTGGCACTCCTGCTAATGCGGATCCATTCGACAACAATCCGCTGACAAATGAGGGTCAAGAGGTGACTCTCGAGACTCTTATGAGGGAGAACCAACACTTGAAGACCCTCCTACAAGACCTTCAGGAGCGAGAGCTTCACCCTCAACAACTTGCTAGGCCTCCGGCCGAAGCACCAGCACTACCAGCTGGACACAATGGTGCCAACGCCTTAGCAACAATAGCTAGAACCCCGACAGTAGTAGGGTTCGGCACGTCTCCAGTGGAAGCTCATCCATCAGCATCCAATACGCCAGTGCCAAAAAACCTCATGGCACAATAGCAGATGATCAAGTGGATCGTCGAGACGAAGCTCGCCCAGTATGGGGAAGGGGTCGCCACTGTAGATCTTTACGGTGTACCGTACCCACTACACCACCAGCTGAAAAAGCTTACCCTGAAGTACGCCAAGCCCCCTAAGCTACAGAAATTTGACGGGCAAGGGTGTCCACACGAACACTTGGCCTATTATATCATGGCCATGGGCGAGCTAGCATTGGATGAGTCATACCTCCTCCGCTACTTCGCCACCTCGCTCACAAGAACGGCCTTCCAATGGTATTCCTGCTGGATGCCCAATTTTGTGACCGACTGGGCTGATCTCCAGAAGAAATTCCGCAACCACTTCCAGACGGCTGAGCGGAAGATCTCCTTGGTAGATCTTTGATCTCTTCGGCAAAGCATGAGGTGCATCAACCCACCAGTCTAGGAAGATGCTATTACTATATGTCGTAAAGGCTTGGCAGCCAAGGTCAGCGAAAAGCTTCTCGGTACCAATATTAAAGGCTTCAATCAGCTCAACTCGATAGTTGCCAAAATAGAGATGTTCATTGCCGATAACCTGAGCTATACTTTAGCCAAGGGAAAACAGACGCGAGAACGCCAACCTGGTAAAGAGGTGAACACTATCAAATTCACCCCCACCATTAAAGCCGACAAGGAAGGTGAATCCAGTGGCTCCGACAAAACGTCAGAGGACAAACCAACCGCTCTTTCTTTTTTAGAGTGTATGAAGATGCCATTCTCCTTCAAGAAGGAACACACGAAGATGCTCTTCGACCTCTGCATGGCTCAAAAGATTATCGAGCTACCTGAAGCTCGCAAGCCAGATGATGCCCAGAAGGCTGTTGACCCTAACTATTGCCCATATCATCGCATGTTAGGTCATCCACTTGAAGATTGCTACGTCTTCAAGACTTAGGCACAAAAGCTGATTAGAGACGGCCTCATCAAAATGAAGAGCGGTCTCATCAATCCTCCGCAGCAACATGTGTGGTCCAGACCTACTCAGACGGCACGCGTGATTCACTATTCAGACAATGTGATTCACATGATGACCGCATTATGTAGCGACCCAAGATCCGGATACCAGGAGGAACCCGATACCATTCAAATCCTGGCCCCCCGCCGACGAGTCGAAGAGCTCGGAAGGGCTAAAAGGAGTGTGGAGGTACAAAGAAATAGGAAATAAAGCATGACAATTCAATAATTAACAGAAATAAATAATCTAACTATAGAGTCCTGAAGAGGCGAAATCTCACGCTGGTTCCTGAGCTAGCTGGTAATCACCAAGATAATGAACTGCAAGATAGGGAAACGGGTCAGAGGGCCCAGGGGATTCCCTGGGGTAAAATCCTCCGACGCTCAAGTCAGTAGAGCAATGGTGGGAGAAGCGATAGGGAGGGGAAGATAAGGGCGCGAGATCCCTCTCCACCGATGGGGTGAAGTGATCCTTGCTCAGGAGTTCGGGGGTGGAGCACTCCCCTTCTTGACTTACCTTTCGCCGAAGGGTATCCCAGGTTTTTATAGTGCGCCGCCTTCTGGAGTCCTGCAAGCTGAGAGGTCTCCGATGGAGGTTACATCCTCGTCATGGGCTTTGATGGCCTCATCGTGGGGGCGTTATCCTCGCGGGGAAACCGGAGCTCCTGGACTTCTTAGTGTTTGGCCCGCTGTGGACTCTAACTGCTGCAATGATGAACATTTCATCGGTCGTCCCGAGCTTAAGGGGGCCGGCCCTATCGGGCGATAGGCCTAGCTCGGTGAGGAGATGAGTCGGATAGACCGGCTAGCGCTTCCCCCCTTCGGGCGGAGGGGTAGCTCGTGCGCGAGTCTTCCTGTGACCTGACCGAGGCTCGGGCTCTCCGAGCCTTGGGGCCGCCTAGGAGAGTTGTTTCCTCGAGCATTGTTTTATTGGGCTTTTTCGAGTGGGCCCTGTGGGCTGTCACTTGGGCGAGCTTGCCTCGTTGGACCTTGTTGGGCCTAGTTGGGTTTGCTCTTTAAGTGGGCTGCAGGAATCCCCCTCTCCACTTGTCCCCCTCCTACTCCCGAGCCAAGGAGGCTCAGTTGAGTAGTTCTTTTGAGGCTTTGGACCGGCGTGGCTCGGGTGGGTGGAATCCTGTTGGCGTGATGATGCCACGTGTAGTGGTCGCCTGGGCCCATAGTAATAATGATCCTGACGGATTTTGAAATGAAGGGGCCCCCTTTTTCTCGGAGGTTGAAACGGCGTGCCGCCTCCCGCGAGGGTTTATAGGCATAGGGCGCTGCTCGTTCCTCCCAGTCTTTTCAGGGTTATCAGCCTTTCCTCCATTTCTCTGCTTCCGGGGCTCCTTGATGCGCCGGGAAGATACAGCGGGGGAGCAAGCTCTTGCGGCGGCATTTGAGGAGCTGGCGCGTGTAACCACGGAGGCGATCCGGCGGCTTCCTCCTCCTCCGGAGTCTTCGGGCTCTAGTGAAGGTTCTACTTCTAGCTCGATGGCGGATCTACGCTCAGAAATCGAGCAGGTGAGGCGGGAGCCCGTCCCCAATCGCAGCGAGTTGGGGGAGGCTGACGTGAAGAAATTGGAGCATCGGTTTCGCCTGCCTCTCCGGTATAGCTTTGTAGCTACTGCCCCATACGAGACGAGCTTGGATAGCCGTACAGGCCATATTTGTACTTTTCTCCTGGCGTGGAAGAGCGGATTCTGCCTCCCCTTCGAGCCTTTCATCTTGAAGCTTCTCAATTTTTTCGTGTTGGCTCCTGTTCAGCTGGTGGCCAATTCATATCTCCCGCTTTCTGCCTTTTGGATCCTCTGCCGCCTGCAGGGGGTTCCCCCGTCGCTGGATCTCTTTCATTATTTCTTCGAGCTGAAGGCACATCCGTCGGCGGGGAAAGGCTTCTATTTTATCCAGGCGCGCAGGAACCGGAGTTGTATTCCGCTGGCGGTGAAGGATTCTTCGCACAAAGGGTGGAAGAGGCAGTTTTTCTGGGTGAACGCGGAAGCAGTGGACGAGTCCTGGAGGTGCCAGGTTATGCCCAACTTCTATCCGAATCTCCCCCCGCGGCAGGAGGAGTTCCCCGCCGATGTGGAGGAATACGCCGCTCGCTTGTTGACAAATCGTCGGTCGACTTAGGAGCTGGTGACGCTGGAGAACGTGGAGCGGTATCTGCTTACACAGCTCAAGCCATCAGGTGCCATTCTTCGGATTCTGCTGCGGGGTCGGAGGGTCGACTTTTTGTTTCCTAACCGAATCCTCTTCTTCATTGCAGACATTCGGCGGGAGCCATTGGAGGAGGTCACCGAGGTCATCGATCTTGGGGATGATTCGGCGGCCAATGAACCTGTTGCTCCCGCGGGTCGTTCCCAAGCCCGGGACAAGGGCAAGGGGGCGGCCTCCGAGGGATCTTCGCGGTCAAGTGGGGCGAAGTGCAAGGACCCCCTGGAGGGGAGATTGCGGGAAGCCGCGAAGGCCAAGAAACGGGCCAAGAAGGCCGGCCATCCTACTACCGCCGGGGGTGATTCAGGCTCGGCGGCGCTCCCCTCTCGGGGGCAAGATGGGGCCGACCCTTCAGGGCCAGCTCCCCCACCTACCAGGCGAGAGGGGGCCGAGGAGACCGGGGGCCCCTCAGAGGGCGGAGATAGGTCGGTTCTCCCCTCCCCGGGGATGGAGGGGACCGGTGCCGAAGTGGCCATCGCCGAGACCAGGAGACCGGTCGAGGTCAGCGATGTCTCGGGCGGCGAGGCGCGGACTGAGACGGATAAAGATGGGGGTTCGCCCGCGAGGGCGTCGCTGCCCCAAGTGCTCGAAGTTCCCGGTGCGGTCGATCCTGCGGCGTCGGTCGAGGTTGGGGGTTCGCCCGGAGAGGCGTCGCAACCCCAACCGACCGCGACGTGCGGGGAGGTCGGCCCCGTTGTTCGATCCGAACCTTCTGGCGGGGTGTCTGGTGGGGAGCGGATCTCTATGTCAGAGGCCTAGGAAAGGCTCGGTGTTTCGGGCGACCTATATCGGGTTTGCCGAGAGGTTGCCACGAAGACGAGGGGGGGAGACAAGCGCTACTCCCCCGTCGGAATCGTCGACGTCCTCATGGAGGGCGGCCTAGTCATAGCTCGGACGGCGGCCTTGATGGTGGAGACGTACGCTCGGGCGGAGGCGGAGCGGTCGAATCTCCCCTGGACCCTCGGGGGGTGCGAGAGGAAACTGGCCCGCCTCAGCGAGAAACATGAGGGGCTCCGACGGGAATTCTCCGCGTTCAGGGACTCGGCACGGGCGAGCCAGCTAGAAACTGAGGCGCTGACTGAGCAGTTGGCTAAGGCCCGGGGGTCGCTCGAGAGGAAAAGCAAACTCTTGGAAGAGGAGCGTCTGCGTCACCTCGAGCTAGACGGCCGCTGGGAGCTCGAACGGGCCGAGTTACTGGACCGGGCGGAGGTAGCGGAGCGCCTTCGTTCTGTGGCCGAGGCGGACTGAGTCCGGGTGGAGAGGTGGTCGAGCGAGGCCGAACGAAGGATGGTTGCGGCAGAGGAACGCCTAGCGGGAGCAGAGGAGCGTGCGGCCGAGGCAGAGCGGGTTCGAGTCAAGCTCGTTGGAAGGATGGAGCAGATCGAGGCGGAGGTGGTCGAGCGATATAGAAGCTCGAACGCTTACTCAGCCGACCTGGAGAGAGCCGCCCTACCATATTACGAGGTAGCGCTTCGCCGTGGCACCCGAAAGGGGTTTAAGCATGGTTATCGCCGGGCAGTGGACTACGCCTTCGATCGAGACTCCGGGATCGAGTTCCCTTTGGGCCAGGCTTATGACTCGGATGAGTCGGTTTCTAGTTCCTCTGCGTCGAGCGGGGAGGATCCAGGGGGGTCTCCCTCGGTGGGGTCACCAACTCCGGATGCCTCGGGAGGGCTCGCGACCGAGACAGTTCTCGTACAGGCGAGGTCAGTGCCTGGGTCGGCCGTCACCGAAGGTGCTGGGGGTAACACGCCTACTTCCGTTGCTTCCGGGCGTCAAAGTGGGCCCGAGGCCTGATGTATTTTGTCATATTTTGCCCCTTTCTCTCGTCTGTCTCTCTTTCCTCCTTTAGGGGGTTTCCTCTTTATGAGATAATAAATGACTTACTTGTTTGATCGCCATCCTTGCCGTGATTTGGTTGGCGTATCTAAAGTAGTTGGAAAGTGCCGATATGTCCTGCGTGGTTTTCGCATGCTGTTTTGGTAGGCTTCTGACGGGGCGTCCTTCCATTCCCTCATGCTTTGAATGTCAGGCCACTTCGTGAATCCCGCTAGGGCGGGAAACGAGGAGTTGGAGGTGACTGTTCAGGGGAGAAATCCTTTGGCGTGTTTCCGAGGGGGGGTCATTTAAGGCGTGTAGCCTCCTTTGACCTATAAGAAGGACCGAAAGGCGCCCTTTCCTCTTTACTGCTTGGGATTTTCTCTAACAGTCTTTCCTTACTCCTTCTTCTTCACTCTGCGTTGTGCCGTTGCATTCGGAGCATGGAGGATCCTTCGGAGGGCGACGCTGCCGACGACGGGGAGCAGAGGGCTCTTGCCGTCCCAGCTTGTTGGACGGGTCCCACGGTCGCCGCGCGGGTTTGAGACGGGTCCGACGGTCGCCGCGCGGATCTGGAGAGGGCTTCGACTTGTGAGGGCACGACTCTTGCCCTTTCTCAGTTCCGGCGTGGCTTCCGGGCGGGCGCCGAGGTGGAGGACGGATGGGGGTATCAGGGAAGCTTGCCGCCACTCCCCCTCTGCATGGGGGGGAGGCGCATCAAGTTCCCTCCTCACCGAAGCCTTCCTCCGTCTGCAGCCTCTTTTTCCCTCTTCTGCTCTTCATTTCTTTCACTCTTCGGAGGTTGCTTGCTCTATGTTCCCTTCCAAGGAGTTGGCAGGTTGAAAAAAAAAGGGCTTCATGGTGCTCCTTCTCCCTAGCCTCCATTAACTTGGAACGTAGCCTTCTCCGACTTTAGAAGGTGGCTATCTTCTCTGCAGTCCCTCTGTCACCTTTGGGGGTCATCTGAGTCAACTGGATCGGCCCCCTCTTGTCCGAGCCAGTTTCTACGCAAGGCAGAGTCAGTGGCTGGATGCGAGGAGATCGAGATCGAGTCAACCGAGCGATGCCCCCTTGCAGCGGTGCTAGACGGATTTTCTTACTTTTTGTCATGCAATGTACTGGCCTTTGCCTTTCTGATGTATCAATAGTTTGGAATGAAAAGAAAAGGGATTTATTCCGTCCATCTTGCTGTACAATTTCAAAAATAGAATTTGCGTAGTGTAGCTGCATTCCATGTCCGAGGAATGGGTTCCCCTTCCATTGTTGCTAACCTGTACTCACCTTTCCCGAGCGTCTCGACCACTCGATAGGGGCCTTCCCAGTTAGGGGACAGCTTGCCCACCGCCTCTAGTGGTCGAGAGGCTTCAGCTTTCTAAGGACGAAGTCTCCCGGTCGGAAGTGTCTGCTTCGGACTCTGGCGTTGTAGTATCGAGTGAGGCGTCGCTGGTATTCCGTCGCTCGGATGCTGGCAATGTCCCGGAGTTCATCTGCTAGGTCGAGGTTCTCGAGTAACTTTTGGTTATTTTCCTCGGTCGAGTAGCGGATGACTCGGAGAGACGGGTTGGCGATCTCCAATGGAATGACGGCCTCGGTGCCGTACACCAGCTGAAAAGGGCTTTCACCGGTTGTCGTCCTGGGAGTCGTTCGGTGTGACCACAGTACGCTAGGCAATTTCTCGAGCCAACTTCCCTTGGCTTTGCCGAGTCAGGTCTTTATGCCTTTCAAGATAGTCTTGTTGGCATTTTCGACTAGCCCGTTGGCCTGAGGGTGGGCGACCGAAGTGAAGTGGTTGCGGATGTCTAGGTCGGCGCATCTGTCTCGGAAATATCGAGAATCGAATTGCCGACCGTTATCGCTCACTATCACTCGGGGGATGCCGAAGCGAAAAATGATCGATTTCCAGACGAAACTCCAGACTACTGTCTCGGTAATCCTTGCAGTGGCTTCGGCCTCGATCCATTTAGTGAAGTAGTCGATGGTGACGATGATGAACTTTTTCTGGGACTGAGCCGTGGGGAATGGTCCGAGAATGTCGATCCCCCACCGAGCGAAGGGATAAGGCTCGGCGAGGGTGACGAGTTCTGTGGCCGGCCGATGGACCAGGTGGTCGAACCGCTGGCATCGGTTGCACTGTTGAGCATAGGCCGAGCAGTCGTGCTGCAGGGTGGGCCACCAGTACCCCTGTCGTAACATGATTCTGGCCAGTGACCTTGCCCCTGAGTGCGCTCCGCACAGTCCTTCATGAACCTCTCGAATGGCTCAGCTGGCGTCGTCGGGGCCGAGGCACTTCAGGAGAGGGCCGGCGAAAGACCTTCGGTAGAGTGTGTCGTCCAGGACGACGAAGCGTCGGGCTTGGTACTTCATTCGGCGTGCTTCCCGAGGGTCGGAGGCTCTTGGGAGTCTCGAAGCCAAGACAGGTAGGTGGTGCGCCAGTCGCTCGGGACGGCCGAGTCAACAGCGAGGAGCTCCGAGTCGATGCTCGGGTGCTCTAGCTCTTTGAGGAGGACCAATCGGGTACCTTCTGGGTCTAGGGCGGAGGCCAATCGAGAGAGGGCGTCCGCTCGAGAGTTTTCTTCCCGGGCTATTCGGACTACCTCGAATCCCTCGAATCTTTGGGCCAAGCTCCTGACCAGCTGGAGGTATTTGATCATGGGTGCCTCTCGAGCTTCATACTCGCCGTTGACCTGGCTCGCGACCAGCTGAGAGTCGGTGTGGATCCTGACTCGCTCAGCCCCCAGCCGCCGGGCCATACGTGCTCCCGATATAAGGGCCTCGTACTCGGAAGCGTTGTTGGGCGCCTGGAAGTTGAATTTCAAGGCGTACTGTAGCTCCACTCCTTCGGGGGATCTTAGGAGGATCCCAGCACCGCTACCGACCGAGTTGGAAGAACCGTCGACGTAGAGTTCCCAAGTTGGCCCGGGCATGGTCAGTAGCCTCCCTTCTGCCGGGATGGTGCTTTCGGCGATGAAATCGGTGAGCGCTTGACCTTTTATAGCTGCGCGCGGGCGATACGAGATGTCGTAGGCCCCAAGCATAGGGGCCCACTTGACGAGTCGCCCCGAGGCCTCGGGGTGGGCCAAGATCTTCTTCAACGGCTCGCCGGTTAGCACGGTGATGGGGTGCCCCTGGAAGTAGGGTCGGAGGCGTTTCGCGGAGGTAACCAGTGCTAGCACGAGCTTCTCGGTTGCGGGTGTGAATCATGGAAAATAATCCACTTTCAAGACAAAAAATAATAAGCATAAGCAATAAGAAGAATAATGAAAAAGCGAGTAAAAGAGCACGTGGTGCTACCAAGGAGAGTGATCGCCAGAGGGGTTACCTCGATAAGGAGAAAAGATGATCGCGAATACCTGGTGATAATAGGATGCGGGATGGATGTGGTTCCTTCCTCCACCTTCTATCGGCCGGCCGACGAAGGGGGTTTTCCTCTTTGATTACCTTTGAACAAAGAACAAACAAATAAAAGAAAAGGGAGATCAGCCAAACGTGAGTGTAGTATCAATCCAAAGATGAAAGATGATGATGAAAGAAGAGCATAAAATATGCACCTTTCATTTTTTTAAAACCCCTAGAGAATTAGGGAGAGGAGAGATGCAATAAAACTAATGCAAGGAAGAGGCTATACGATGATGAGATGAACAGACAATAATGGAGAGAAGAAAAAGTCCCCTGCTGTTCCTATAAACAGTAAAGGGAAGAAACTTTGCTTCGGATGGAGCAGCAGGAGGAAGCAGAAGAGAAATCAATCTCTCAATCTTGATCACTAGCACCCGTTAACTCTCTGTGACAACCACAGCTCTGCTTCTCTAACCTCGCGCGAGATCAACCAGGGGACTCTTTTATAGGGTCTCGATCACAGATAAGCACAGATTTTGGGAAGATAAGAATAGGCAGTGGTCGTTAACGGCAAGGACTCTAGTTCCCAGATCGAGCAAGGTGACCAAGAAAGGCAGGGAACTCTTCAGGAAAGGCGAGTTTAAGCAGGACACGAAAGGGTGAGACACGACCTACCAAAGGGCGTCAATTCAGAATTGACGACCTGCTCCAGGGCGTTAATTCAAAACACGACCAGGATCAAGGCGTCACTTCCTGGATTAAATTTTGGTAATAAAAACCTTCTTTATTTGAAAATTGAGAAAAGACGCCTGAAGCAAAGGCGTTAAACAAAACACGCCCTATGGAAGGACGTTAATCATTGATTTTCAATCGGGGTGGGACTCGTAAAACACCAGGAATTGACGCCCGTACCTGCGGTCGTCCTTTTTCAAGAACACGCCCCAGATTAGGTCGCTATTTAAAACACGCCCATCTTTAAGTCGTGAATCACCAAAGATGCAAGAATAAATCAAAAACACACAAAAATAGAAAAACTTTATATTATAGAAATATTGAAGTTCACTTTGGGGCGTTAACATAGTGACATGAGATTTGATCAACATAGCGTCAATTTTGGCGTGTCTACAGCTGCCCCGCCTTGGCGTCTGCTTTGGAAGGCAGTGAGACGGAATGAAGGTAAAAGTGTAATGAAGTGGAACGAACTGATATGTAGATGCCAAGGTGTGATGTGACACGCCTCAGACACTAAGCATTGGAAATCTTTCCAAGATTCAAAGTGGAACAACTCTAGGTGATTCCAAGAAAGCATCGATTTGCTGGATAATAGGAGACTAAACTAAGTAAATAAAATGTGCGCGTGGGCACGACAGGGAGACACCATTGGAGAGCGGTTACCAGCCAATGTGGACGTGCTACAACCAAGGTGGATTTGCAGAAAAATAAAGGGAATCGAGATGAAGATCCAGCAAAGGAACAATTTCAAGGAACTAGCCTGAGCGGCTTCAGAGAGAATAAAGTACTCAATTTGGAGTGGAATATCTCATGTCAACTCAATCAAGAGCGAGTGACCTTCATTATTGCCATAATATGAAGATTTTCAGCACGAAGCTCAAAGTCCTACATGATGCATGCTGGGCTAAAAGAAAAAGATAAAACAAACTAAAATAGAAAATAATCAAGGATAATATTGTTAAGCCATCTAGATTTGGTCAAGAATCCAGATCTCTGAGCTGACACTAAGCCGAAGCCCGTTTGTCCGCGCATCAACCCAGAAAGTGGAACCATCGTCCCAGACCTTTAATGACTCAACGGCCTATCCGTGTGATCAAGACTCTCCTGGAATTATCACTGTTTTTGATGAAGGGGAACTCAAATTCCAGGTTCATCAGAACCACAAGGTCCTTGATATGCTATAATAGCGTAGATACCATATAGTAACAATGCTTACAGGAAAGAAACACAAAAAATAGAATGATGTTACTTCCACGAGTGACCCATGCCCCTCGAACCTGCAATCTTCTGCACTTGAAAAACTCATTAGTTCTCTCAAAGCAAAGCAAAATATGATCATAAGTGCTTAACCAAAAATAACTCCAATTAAAAGATAGCACTTAAGTTCATCAAAGCATATGGAGAATCAAATATGCAAGTCAACAAAATAACGACTGGAGTACATGGCGTCAAATTCATAAGAGACGACTGACATCAAGGCGTCTAAAGATAAAACACGCCCTTCATCAAGGCGTTAAATGCACCGAGAGTTCAAGAAGAAGACGACCCTCCTGGAGACGCGAAATAAAACACGACCTCGGTCACGTCGTCAATTCAACAATTGATGCCCCAAGAGAGGACGTTAATTAACAACGCGCTTCCATCTCCGACTCGAAAGCTAAGCCCAATCCTAATTGTAACCGACCTGCAACTCCGAACGAGCATTAAACTCTCCAAACTTCTATAAAAAGGAAGGAACTTCCTTATGATCAAAGCACATTCATCGAATTCCTGCTTCTTCTGCTTCCTTTGTCTGTTCACAGGTGCTGCGACTGCTCAAGCTCTACTTGCAGACCGAAGATGGAGAGAGCTATCAAAAGATCCAAGAGTTCCACTCTCAGACTAACCGAAATAAATGGGCATATAAGCAGTCGGATTGCCATGAACCAGGTAAAGTGGAATTGTTTCCTTCTGTTCTTTCTTTCATATCTTCATAGTCCTTCTGTTCTGTATTCTCATCCTTTCTCTGTTCCTTTCTTTTACCTACAGGATTATCCAAATGTTCCGGGAGCCAGGAGATTCACAAAGATTAAGTGGCTGCCTCTTCTTCTCTCTAAGTTCTCTTCAGACATGAGGGTCTACTTAGCAAGATGGCACCTCTTAAGCCTAGTCACCCATGCCAAACACCATGACCAGATTCACCTTGATTGGGCTGCCATAGGAGCTCTAATTGAAATATGGCACCCTTCCACTCATACCTTCCTATTCTCAACTTTTGAAGCCTCAATCTTGTTAGAAGAACTAGAGATGCTCTTGGGCCTAAAGAAGATGAAGCAAGGAGAAGAGGAAAAGATGGCCATCATGGCAAGACAAATTTCTTCACATGAGCTACTAACAAGTTTAATTCTTAGCCCAAACTTAGTGAACCAAATCAAAGCTTCCAAAGGAATCAATCTCTTAAAGCTTGCTTCTTGGGTGTACAAGCGATCCGATCAAGCTAAAGAAGATGAAGAGATAGAGCGGGTGGCAAAAGCTTTCGTGGTGTGCTTGGCAGGAGCAATCCTATTTCCATCCACGGAAGACTTCTTGGAAGAAACCCAATTAAGCGCAATAGTGAGCCTATGGGAAGGAGAGAGAGCGGGAGCCGGCAATTCTAGCTATCTCTATAGCGGGCTTACCTCGGCGGCAATGGGAAGACCCATCTACGGATGCATGCTAGCATTCTCAAGTTGGGTAGATCTCCACTTCAAATTCGATCCATGTGAGGAGACCCAACAACCTTCTAGAATCTTCTCAAAAAGCCCACTCTCTTACATGACCGGCTCATTAGGAATAAGCAATAGGGTGATGAACCGGATACCTCAATCAAAAAGAGAGTGGAATGGAGAGGACATCTCAAGGTAATGCCAAAGAACCTTTTTACTTGTGCCCCGGGAATACTCAAGACTCAAGAACTCCGCGCACGATTCTCTCCCGGCACGGACCTTCGACTCATAGGCGCTTCAGAATTCGTTCTGTATAACTCACATCGATGCCTTCCTCAACTTGGGCTTCCACGGCAAATGCTTGAAGATCCATCTCATCTCCCTCCGATCAAGACACGGGATATTGGCAGCAACGAAGATGGAGAAGAGTGCACAACTATCCAAGCTCTGTGGAAAATCAACAAGGCTCATCATCCTGTGGAGAACTTAGAAGAAGACAGAGATCAGTGGAAGTCTTATGTCATAGCTTTAAGAAGTTTGAGGCCCAAAGTGGCTCACTGAATGCAATGTAATCTTTTCCATCAATAAACAATAATGATATTCTGATTGAGCCAATAACACAGTGTTTCTGATCAATTCTTCCAATAATCTGCGATTCTGTTGCAAATAACGACTCAACCCATGTCGTTAATTCCATAACTGACGCCTCAGCCAACGTCGCCTTCAATATTCATCTCTCATAATTGACGCCTTCACCTGTGGGCGTTAACTGAATAACGACTTAAGACAAGGCGTTAATTCGATTTAAATTCCCAAAAGATATTCGTTGAAATTCCAAAAGTAACGCCTTCAGCAAAGCCACGTTTTATATAAATAACGCCTCAAGAATAGTCGTTACTCAGAAACAGTAATCATCACTCCCATCACATCAATCAATCCCCATTGAATGCGTCTGACGACGGTTATCATTCCCCATGCAAATAAAAATAACGCCTTAAGCAATGTCATCAATTATCAAGAAACACCCTGGTTTCAGTTGTTAATTCCATAAGACACGGCCTTCCTTAAGTCGTTAATTCTTTTTGACCGTTCGACTTAACTTTTCCTCCTTTCTTCTTCTTCCTTCGTCCTCTTTCCCTCTTTCTCTCTTCTCTCCCACTGCAAACCTAACCGAAACCCTCCCCCATCCTCTCATTCTCTTTCTCCATCTCTCTCTCTTCTACACCCTATCCATGGCCGGTGGACTCAAGCGGCAGAGGGTTTCGGCCCCAGAGGTGGTGGACCTAGAAGGCGAGCATGCCGTGGAGGGAGACGCCGTGGAGAAGAATGCCGTCGTGGAGGGAGCTCCGCCGGCGGCGGCTGAGGAGCACGGCAAGAACACGGAACCCGACGGTGACAAGGCCGACGGTGATGACGAAGAGGGAGGAAATGATGGCGAAGAGGAAGAGGACGAAGGCGGGGAGGGGGAAAGAGAAGAAGAACGGGAAGAAGAGGGACAACCGGCGGAGGTCGTGCCTCGCCGTGGCCAACTCCGACGGCCACGGCAGCCACGGCCCGGTCTCCGGGGAGAACTAGCCGGACCCAAACGACAGAAGGTAAGCCCCCCTGACCCCCTTTTCCATTTTTTTCAAATTTATTTTCATTTTTCAGTATTTTCCATAGCCCTCGGGTTTAGAAAGCTCGAAACTTAGAAAAGAGACGCCCTCATGGGTGTCGTGAGTTAAAGAAAAGACGCCCATACCTGGTGTCGTCAATTCATTTTCTTTATTTTGAAACAAATTAATTTCATGAGAACACGCCCTGTAGCATGTCGTCCATTTGAATTATCATTTTTTATATCAATCATGTTGTTAATTCCGTGCCTTTGTTCAATTATATATTTTTTTCCATGATTCATATCGCATGCTATTTTTATTTTATTTTCACAACCCTGGAAAACAACGCCCCCCATCGGGGCGTAATTCAACAGATAACGACCACAAGGATGGTCGTCCATTTAAACAATTCCAGAATATATTATTAAAACCCAAAACACATTTAAGAAAAACGTCCCATTCAGAGGCGTTACTTAATGAAATGACGACCCTGGGACGGGCGTCAATTGAAAAACCTTTTAGGAATTTAGAAATTAACCTCAAAACCACGCCTCCCACCGGGGCGTTTCTTAGATAAACAACGACCTAGGATATGGTCGTTAATTACATCAAACATTTAAAGTGAATAATTGATTAATTAAGCCAAAATTTCTTTCTTTATGCATGCAGGGGTTGATGAGGACACGGATCTCCTGGGTCATGGTCCGGGCAGCATATTACGGCCTCCCCGAGTTCCAGAGAGCCAGGGTAGATGCCATGGGGTTCGGGGCCTTCCTTAGCATAGAGCCAGTCAGACCCGACCTACCACTTATCCAGGTTCTGAGGGAGAGATGGGATAGGATTAGCCGGGCATTCCTGATGCCTTGGGGGCATATGGTTCCTACCCTAGAGGATGTAGCTAGGATTACTGGACTTAGGGTAGACGGGGAGGCAGTGAGTGGGATTACCTTACCAGACTATACCGGGCTTGCCCAGAGGCTGCTAGGGCTAGAGATGGTCTACGAGACACCTAGCGAGTGTAGGACTATCTTCCGCACCGACCTGACTACAGTGATGGGCTTAGGGGATGCTAGGCATAGGTCAGGGGAGTCCTTAGAGCAGTTCTCACAGAGATTGATCGATGGGGCTAGGGCAGTCTATTGCCAGGACCCAGCCGACAGGGAGAGAGCAGATCGAGACTTGAGGAGGTTCCTACTGCTGCTGCTCGGGAGGCTATTGCTCGGCACGAAGGGCGACGTCATCAACTGCCGATTCCTAGGGATCCTCGAGGATTTAGAGGGAGTCGGCAGATACGCCTGGGGGGCGGCGCTGCTGGCGCACTTACTAGCCGACCTATCCACGGGTACAGGACGAGAGACGACTGTCAGTGGCTTCTCACCTTTTCTTCAGGTATGCACTTATATATTTTCTTTCTTTTTTTTCTTTTTTCCTTCTTTTTATGCATGTGAATGCCTCACTAATGCAATGCATGGATGCAGGTTTGGAGCCATCTGTACATGCCCATGGGGCGCGCCGACCCACGGCCAGGAGGTGAGGGTGCTTTCCCTCTAGCACGGCGCTGGCTGCCGGTTGTTTTCGGCGCCCCACTCGGCTACGAGTTGTGGGTGCTACGGAGAGAGTTCGAGACTTCCCTCCCTCGCTGGTATGAATGATGCATTTTTTTTATGTTTATTTGAATTTATTATGATTATGATGAGATGACATGCATGTTCATGGATGCAGGTGCGATGGAGGCCTTACGAGGGGATGACCGACGAGGGCCAGCCATGGGTCGTAGCAGGGCGACCTCGCTTTGAGCATGAGCTTTGGGTTCACTGCTTGAGCGAGATCGAGCCGTTACGGCTTAGACTGGTGATGAGGACCCTGGGCCTGCACCAGGAGTGGATAGAGGTCGGGGAACCGCGAGGAATCGGGAAGAAGACACGCGGTCGCACGAAGGCGATCGACTGGAGAGTGCGGTTCGAGGACCAGTACGCCGACTGGCGGCGAGGCGGGACCCGAGTCACTTCCCAGGCGACCGACAGCTCCGAGTACCTCCGGCGCTACTGGGAGGTTTACGCCGGCCGACCCCAGATGAGGGTCTAGGGGTATGTATGAATGCAATTATTTCTAAATTAAATGCAAATGCTTATGTATCTATCATGTGACTAATATGTAATGATGCAGGATGCACGGGACATAGCGGCGATGGATGCCCAGGCCCACCTACACAGCCTGGAGGACCAGCTAGCTGCCACACGGGCCGACCTCGAGACCCTGGTGAGTGTTTAAATTATTTCTATATGCAAATGAATTTTTGTTGAATTATTGATGATTAGCCACTGACGATCTTAATAAATGCAGCGTGCCCAGCAGGGAGCAGCAGGGAGAGATACAGGGGAAGCCTCCAGCTCGAGGGGACCCAGTGCAGAGGTGACTGCACTAGCAGAGCAGCTAGCGGGGGCAGTCACACGGGCCGAGGCTGCAGAGCGCGACCTCGCCTCACGGGTAAATTCCAGAACTCAAACCTCATTCAATTATTGATTATATATTGCATTGATGAAATTCATTTCTTTTCAGACTGAGGAGCTTCGAGCCGCCCTCACTTGCGTCTGCGAGGGACAGCAGGCGATGACTGCCCAGGTGAGTGATTTACTTTCCGTCATGTATTGCTTATTTCATGAATTATTGCACAGTGGAACTGATGATTTGTTTACCTGTTTGCAGACCAGACAGTTACAAGCGGCACGTACCCAGGCTGCCCTAGCTGGGACAGAGTTGGCGATCCGCGAGCAGCAGATTACAGAGCTGGAGCGGTCCCTGAGGCGACGGGAGGAGCTGCCTCAGGACGTGGCAGAGCTGCGGGTTGCCCTTGAGCTGGAGCGACGAGAGCGTGCTCGAGAGCGAGAGGAGCACCTGGCGGACCGTGACCGGCACCACGAGCAGCAGCAGACGGACTGTGCCCGGTACCAGGAGCAGGTGGCGGCACGTGAGCGTGAGCTGGCGGACCTGAGGACGCAGCTGGCCCTTTCTCAGGAGCGGCTACGAGTGTCTGAGGAGCGTCTCCAGCGAGGGCGTGAGCGAGTGCGTGCTGCGGGGTACTCCATCACCAGCTCCACCTTTGTGGCGGGTTCTTCTCTTCGAGAGAGGAGCGAGGTAGGGGGCCAGGTTCGAGTTCCATCTTCTTCACGGGGGCCCATGCCCCCTCCACCAGCGCCTCCTCGGGACGGCGAGGACGAGGTAGAGAGTAGGAGAGAGGAGGGTGGAGGCGAGAGCTGAGGGACTTACTTGTACTCCTCCACCCTCACACCTGTACTCAGATATTCATGATGTATAGATATATGAGATTGACATTTTTTGTTACCTGAGCACTTGTGTAGTTGTGTACTTGTGGTTGTGTATTTTGCTTCTTTTCCACGTTCTTTGTTTTACCTTACTCTGCCCTGTACCTGCAGCTGTGGTTCACACTTGAATAAACAGGTTAATTCATCTGTTCGACTTGGCCCCTTGCTCAATAAGCAAGGGGTGCCTTTACTTTTGACCTGGATAGCGGGTCAAGGGGCCAAGCCTTTAATCGAATAAGGCAAATGAAATAACCAATAAAGGGAGATGCAACACGCAAGCATACGTATGCAAACAATAATCAAGATGCCCTATGCAATAATGCAAGCACGCTCATGAAGAATAAACCCCACTTCCTCTTTTCTTTTCTTTTCTTTTATATTTTTTTTCTTTATTTTTCAAAAGACGCGCCTTAGATTAGGTCGTTATTCAAACAAAAGACGCCCTGGGCGACAGCGTTAATTTGAAAAAAATGTTTTGAATTTTGTTGAAAAGATGGCCCACACAAGGGCGTTATTAAAAAAAAATGACCTTCCCCACAGGCGTTAATTCCAGAAAAGGCGCCTCATTCAAAGGCGTTAATTTTCCTGCTTCAGCATTAGGTTGACAAAGCTACTAGGGCACTGGGTCCTACACGGTCATCATTGAGGATTCATTGACCTTTCTTGATTAATCAAAAGGGGGTCGACGTGCCAGTGGTTAAACTTATACGCAAGATCTCGCCCGGTGCAATCTCCTAGGTCAGTCTCGACCATTCTGCTGGTTTATGACTTACCACAAAGAAAGAGATGGAAGAAAATATAAGGAAGCCCACAAGGGATTCTGAAAAGCTCAAGGTAAAACTACCTCCCCTACCCTATGCCTGTTGGGGTTCGGTCTTTGGCATAGGGAAATTTTATTGCCTTTTGCCTCTTTTATATTGCATGCATACGCCCAAGGTTTTCCTTGCGGGGACTTTGCCCTCTTGTCATGCTTTTCTTTCATGATTTGACTTTCACTTTGGAACTGATTTGCATTGATGAAAATAAACCTAATTGTACTTGGGCTTTAGTGGCATTTTGTTCCCTTTTGGGCCCTGACTTCCACCTACTAGGGCGGCGGATAGGCTTGGCGGGTCTACCCCGAGACCTTCTTTCCTTCCTTATGGGCCGAAGAGGAAAAGAATGGGTATTGTCTTCACCTTTAGTCAGGTTTTGACTTTCCATCGGATTTTGCACCGCTTGAGTTCAAGGGTAAGCGTGTAGTGTGTGTGGGTGTCGACCCCATTTTGAGTTAACAAGACTGATGAATGAATACTGAATTCTAACCTTTCGGACCTTGCGTCCTCGCAATCATGGCAACCATCTTGAAAGATTTTTATTCTTTTTGGAAAATTTCTATATATTATTTTTGGATTTTGGAAAATTTCTATTTTTTTGGATAGATTTTGAAAATTTCTATTTTTTTTGTTGGATTTTAAAAAAAAATTATATTTTTTTTTAGATTTTGAATTAGGGATAGTATTTCTTAAGGTACAGACCATTCCAAGGATGAGTTAGCTCTTGTCCTTCAGCATTAATCAGTTTATAAGCATTGCCAGGATAAACATCTTTTATGACGAATGGTCCTTCCCAGTTTGGTTGGAGTTTTGAATGGGGCCCACCAGGTTTTACGAAGATTCTCTTGATTACCATCTCACCGACTTTGAATTTTCTCTCAATTACTTTATTTTGATAAAAACGTGACAGCCTGTTTTGATAAACGCGCGCATGCTCAGCGGCGACCAGACGCTTCTCATCTAGGAGTTCCAACTGGGCAAGGAGTGAATCACGACGCTCATCAATAGAGAGTTCCTTGTCCAATTGTACTCGCAGAGATGGAATGAGAATCTCATAAGGGACTACCGCCTCCATTCCATAAGTAAGGGCGAAAGGGGTTTGCCCAGTAGGGGTACGAATGGAAGTGCGATAGGCCCAGAGAGCTTCAATTAGCTTGTCTGGCCAATCCGAAAATTTATTAGCCTCACACGTCTTTTTAACGATTTTGATCAAAGTTTTATTAGTGGCCTCTGCCTGGCCATTGCCCTGCGGATAATAGGGAGAAGAATGATGCAATGCAATGTTATACCTGTTGCAGAGGTCCTTGAGCTCTTGAGAGATGAATTGAGGTCCATTGTCGGTGACGATGGTACTCGGGATGCCGAACCTTGCGATGATGTTCTTCATTATGAACTTGCAGACAGTTGATGCTTTGATCTCCACGAATGCTTCCGCTTCCGCCCACTTGGTGAAGTATTCCGTTGCCGTCAGGATGAACGACTTTTGCTTGGTCAGGAGGTTCGAATCACCAAGAGGTCCAATGATATCAAAAGCCCACATGGAGAAAGGCCATGGGGAGGACATAGGATGGAGTGAAGAAGCAGGAGAATGAATTTTGTCGGCGTGCAGTTGGCACTTAACACACCTTCGAACATAGATGGAGCAATCCTCTTCTAGAGTTGGCCAATAGAAACCTAGCCTAAGGATCTTCTTAGCTAGCATCTGGCTGTTCACATGACCACCACACACTCCTGAATGCGCCTCTTCCATAACTTTCCAAGATTCATCGTCGTCGAGGCATCTTAATAACACACCTGTGAGCCCTCTTCTATAGAGCACACCTCCAACCAAAACATAACGTTGAGCCACTCTTCTGATTGCTTTCTTTCTTCTGCTGTGGCCTCTCGGGATAGGACTGATCATTGCAATATCTGGCAATCTCATAATACCAAGGTTTCTCTTCATCAGCCAATTCTTCTTCCAATCTAACAAGCATGACCTCTTTGCCTTTAAGAGCTTCACTCCACCTGACCTTCTCGAGGACCTTGTCCCTAATGTCGAGGAATGCACGATCCTTAATAGCTGGAGTGTCACACTGATGAATGAGAGGAACATGAAAATCACGCTCAGGAGGGAAGACTAGAGCAGAGGCCAAAGAAGCAAGAGCGTCGGCTAGGATATTCTGGCTTCGAGGGACATGAACAAAGATTAACTTGGTGAAGAGTTTGGCATAAGCTGAAGCAAGCTCCTGGTAGGGCTTGAGCTTAGGATTGATAGTGCGGCACTTGACAAGCACCTGGCGCAGAATGAGCTGACTATCACCAACAATTCGTAATTGGGTAACACCATATCTATGAGCGGTTTGAAGGCCGACCAAAAGAGCCTCATACTCAGCTATGTTGTTTGTGACAGGGAAAGTAAGCTGAGCAGCAAATGGGATGGTGACCCCTTCTGGTGTTAAAAGAACCATGCCGATCCCTCTTCCTTGGGAATTTAGAGCTCCATCAAAATGTAATGTCCACATAGGATCATGGGGTTGATTAATGGACATTAGTTCTTCATCTGGAAACTCTGAATTGACAAGATCAAATTGAGGGATAGGGTGGTGAGCAAGATGATTGGCAATGGCGTAGCCTTTGATTGCTTTCTATTGAATGTAAGTGATGTCGAACTGTGAAAGGAAGCTTTGCCAGCGTGCTAATCGATCAGTGAGAACAGATTTTTCAAGAAGGAACTTAATCGGATTCATGCGAGCAATGAGTTGAACCTCGTGAGCTAAGAAATAATATTTTAATTTCTGAACTACCCAGACTAAAGCAGCGCAAGTCTTCTCTATGGCTGAGTACCTCTGCTCACAAGGGTTGAGAAGTTTAGACAAGTAGTATGCTGCCCTCTCTTTACCTTCTTCATCCACTTGAGCTAAGACAGCACCTACGGAGTCATCCAGGATAGAAACATAGAGGATAAGCGATTTGCCTGGAATTGGCGGCCTCAGGACAGGTGGATTGGCCAGATAATCCTTCAATCCATCGAAGGCTGCCTGACACTTGTCATCCCAATTGAACTTGACCCCCGGCTTAGTAAGCTCGTAAAACGGCCTACATCTTTGTGAATGCTGGGAGACAAAGCGGCGATAAATTGTAACCTCCCGATTAATCCTCGAACTTCCTTCAAATTCTTGGGAGGAGGCATGTCTCTGATGGTCTTCGCCTTATTGGGATCAACTTCAATTCCCCTTTTGCTAACAATAAATCCAAGCAATTTTCCTGATGAAACGCCAAATACACACTTCTTGGGGTTCATTTTCAATTGATACTCGTGATCTTTGCAAGACCTTAGCTAGAACCCCAGGATGCTCAATCCTTGTCCTTGATTTTACTACCAGGTCATCCACATACACCTCAATATAAATATGGATCATATCATGAAAAATTGCCATCATTGCCCTCTGATAGGTGGCTCTAGCATTCTTGAGTCCAAAAGGCATGACCACATAGCAATATGTACCCCATGGTGTAGTGAATGATGTTTTCTCTTGGTCTTCTTCAGCCAGGCGAATCTGATTATAACCCGAAAAGTCATCCATAAAGGAGAGAGTCTCAAATCCTGCCGTATTATCAATCAAAACATCAATATGAGGGAGGGGGAAGTCATCTTTAGGACACGCACGGTTGAGGTCCCGAAAGTCAATACAAATCTGAACCTTTCCATCTTTCTTCATGACCGGGACGATGTTAGCCACCCAGTTAGGATAGAAGACAACTCTAACAAATCTAGCCTTATGAAGCTTGTCGACCTCTTCTTTCATCTTTAGAGCCATGTTAGGGTGAAAACGTCTCAACCGTTGTTTGATCAGGACAGATCCTGGCTTAAGTGTAAGCCGATGTTCAACGAGCGCAGGGTCTAATCCGGCATATCCTCATAACTCCACGCAAACGTGTCCTTGTATTCTTGAAGAGCCAAAATAAGCGCCTCCTCTTCGGAGGGCGGCAAATTCTTGCTGATGAGGACAATCCTAGGGTCTTCCTTGGTACCCAAATTTATTTCTTTGGTAGGCTCTTCTACTGAGGCTGATGGTTCATCAAATCTTCTCATACCACTGGCAAAAGCATCAGCCTCGTCCTCATATTCTTCATAACTTTCATCCACCTCTTCAATAGGGTCTTCATCATTCATGATTTCATAGACACCAAAACCCTCATAAGAAACATTAGTATCCTCATATTCCAACTCTGGCAGGATAATCGGATTCTCCACGAATTCGGGAAAAGCTAAACAAGCCTGGCATCTTCTGGCTAACTCCAACAGAAACCTACGGGGAATCTGCTTACCCTTGGATTTCTTATGAAAATCTACCCCATGAATTTTATTAGAGGAAGAGGAACAACTAGCTTGATTAGAATAAGCTGAAAAGGAGGAAGGAGGTGAAGAGGTGGATACAGAAGGAGGTACAGAAGGAGACCCCTCACCCGAGGGGGAGAAAAGATTTATCAATGAGTCATGGAAGAGTGGCCCCTGGGTCGGGACACACTCGGAAAAGAGATAAGAAGTCTCCTTAACGGAGATGGAGGATTGAAGAGTTGGAATTTTGGCGTTTTTTTTTTCATTTTTATCTTTATCTTCATTTTTATTTTCCTTTTCTAGAAGAAAGCAATGTGAAGGGAGAACAACAGGAGGAGTGGAGATTGAAAGTTTGGAGAAAGATTGAATCAGAGATGACCCGCGCGGGGGTGTGATGGAGAGTTTGGAGAATTGCTCGATGAGCAAGGGAGGAATCGGGAGAGAAATCTGCAGTGAATCTGGAGAAAAGCTGATCATAATTGGCGGCGGTCTCGGCATGCGAGAGAACAATTGAGAATGTAGAGAAGCTAGAAGAGACGGATGCATGGAAGTGAGAGAGAAAAGGCCGGCCCACAGCCTGTCTATTGTAAAACCTTCTTCATATGGAACATCTGGCTCTCCAGTGTCAGTGTAGTCGCTCAGCAACTGCCTCTTATCTGTAATCACAGCCGGCTTTTTAATCAATTCATGTATTAGTGGCGGCCATTCCGGATCAGTCGGCATAAAGAGACGGCTCAAGGCAATAGTAATATTATACATATCGAACCATCTGTACCAATCACACTCTGGATCATCCATCTTCCTTCTCTTATCAGGCCTTAGGGACTCCAGGACTTTATAAGTGGCCAATGGTGCAATATGACGAGCAAACTATCTAGCATGAACATCTTGACAATCTAGAATAGAGGTGATTATTGTAGTCTGCTCATGATTCTGAACGCCACCCGTGACAAAATGTGTCTTCAATGTCCAAGTAAGCGGCTGGCGATCTGTCTTGAAGGTGGATGTCATAACTGCCCATGGTTCATCTTCATTTTTGCCCGGCCCTTTATATCCCAGGCCGCCTCGTGTAATCAATTTCTGAGGCTTAATAGGCCTAGTCCTGCCTTGACAACTGGTACCCAGTCCTTTGCCATTTTGATACCCCATTTTCATTAGGATTTTCCAGCCATGGGTGTTTATCATGCTTTTCTTCTTCTTCCCCTTGGAAGTTAAGGGTGTCATAGCAATTGTCGTGACTGTCTCGGGCAACATTGGCCGTGGGTGAGGGAGGTCTAGCATTGATAGCAACGGCTTGTTGGCAGGCCAAATAGAAGGAACTGATGAAGCCAAGTGTATATCTTCCTCTGGCAGAATTGGCATACTGGTAACTTTGATGATGCGGCCCTTGTGTGGAAACTTAAGGCATTGATGATTTGTGGAGGGCACTGCGTCGAGCTGTTGAATATAGGGGCGGCCCAGAATGCCATTAAATGTTGGATCCATATCCAAAATGTGGAAATCGACCGTGATTGTGGCCGGACCCAAACTGACTTTTAATGTGATCATGCCTAGAGGAGGCTTCTTGGTATTGTCATACGCTGTGACTGTTATGGTAGATGGCCGAATCAGATTTTCAGGAATGCCGCACATCTTCAAAGTGCTTGGCGGCAATACATTGATATATGCCCCAGTGTCCACCAGACATTGTTTCACCGCCACCTTATTAATATCAACCGTGATGCACAGAGCATATTTCCTTGCTGAGAGTGGTGCTAGTTCATGCTCATGAAAAGTAATCGCCGGCTGACTGCTAGCGGGCGTTAATACTGTGGTTATCTGCTCGACCGGAATGTCCTCATTGACCATGACTTTCTGCAGATAATCTTTCAGGGCCATCTGATGAGTGGTTGACCTTTTGATCAGTTCTAAAATGGAAATTCTTGCTGGAGTCCGGTCAAGATGCTTTAACAAATCATACTGAGTGTCGGGTACGGACTCTTGCTCCTGTTCTTGTTCATTAGGCCCCTGCACGGGCTCTTGCTTTCTTTGGGAAAAGATGCGCTGGAACATCCGTCCACTGCGGAGCGGTGCCATGTTTTGTCGTGCCTCTGTCGGGGCAAGTAAAGGAGGAGGGTTGGAAGAAGAGGGTGTATTGGCATTAAGAAGTGGTGGAGGGGTGTTTGAAGAAGGAGACCCCGTAGGGGGTGTTGGTGAGGAGTTCAATGAAGAAGCCCCCGTAGCAGGCGTAGGAGTAAGGAGGGGTGCCCGAGTGTGGGGAGAGTTAATAGGTGGAATGAGGAGAGATCTGGGTATAAAAGATAGGGGAGCTGATGGTGGGGGGATCCTTGCCGGTGAAGGAGTAGTGGTGGTGGATGTTGGTGATGGGCGGATAAGGAGTGGTCTAGACGGTGAAGGTGAAGGGTTGGTGATGGATGGCGGAGTTTGTTGCGTGGTAGGCTGCGGAGGCGGTAAGCGGGTAAGGAGAGATCGGGTTGGCAAGGATGGAGAATTTGTGGGAGCAGATGGATTAACGGGGCGTAGAAGAGCTTGGCTCAATTGGGGAGTAGAAGAAGAAGGAAGCGTGCGAAAAAGGCGCGGAGGTTGATTTGGATTATGATTAAATGCCCCGACAGAGGCGTTTTCTTCATGCCATCCATGTCCTCTCTCCACCTCACGGAGAGACGTGACAGGGTTCACGTGCTGATTTGGCGGGTGCTCTGGCAATGGATGGTGGACAATCCCCATATCCTGCTGAGGTGCTGGAGCTTGCTGTTGCGGCTGCGGAGCGGGTTGCTGGGGCTGTTGAGCCTGCTGTTGCCGAGGAGGCTTTCTTTCTTTCATAGCGGCGATAAATTGTCTCATCTCATCCCAATTAATGCCACCCTGGTCATTTAAATCATAGATGTAATCCTTGAAGTGGAAGCAGCGATCAATGTTATGACCAGGGGAGCAGTGAAAGACACAGTAGCGGGACGTGTCAACATTAGCGGGCCACGCTGCCCTTTCCTTTGGTAGCATGAGCAAGTTGGCAGCCATTAAGGCATTGAAAATATCCAGGAGACTTTCTGGCAGTGGAGGATAGTGGGCCCTTTTGGGGCCTAGTGGTCTCCTTTGCTATTGTTGTTGCGGTCCATAGTTAGTGGGTGGCGGTACTTGGTGGTATTGTGGCGGAGCTGGAGGGTCTGCGCGGGGCGCTTGATTTTGTGGCGGAGCAAAGGAAGGTTGAGGTGCGAATTGGTGTTGTGGTGGCGAGTTGAAGAGAGTGCTTTGCTGTGGAGGTGGCGGGGGTCGTGGGTTAGATTGGCGAAAAGGTGTGGGGTTGCCGACCGCGCCAACATGCTCATTGATGACAGTACCCTCAGTCGTGGGCCCGCTATTGTTGACATTTGTATTTTTATTGAACAATTTTGGCTTTGGTTCAAACATGCCCATGATAGGCGAATCCTTCATTTGGGTTTGAATATAACGAGCTCTTTCATAGAGCTCCTCCATGGTTGTCAATCTGTTCATGGCTAATATGTGCCGGAATTGAGGGATTGCATTGGATATAATCATCTTAACCTGTTCCGGTTCAGACAACGTATCTTTCAACTTTTCAGCCATTGATCGCCACCTATCAGAAAATATTATGAAGTCCTCTTCGGGCTTCATTTTCTCCGCAACCAAATCTGTAACTGAAAGGGAGGGTCCAACCCGATCCCTATACTTCTGCAAGAATTTTCTTTGAACCACATCAAAATTGCTGGCATCTGCGGGTTCCAAGGAATAAAACCACTCGAGGGCTGGCCCCTCTAAAGATCTTCTAAACAAATAAGCTAAAGAGGCTTTATTATCTTGCCAAAAGGAGGTCTCGTACATGAAATCCTTCAAATGAATAAAAGGATTGCCAGTTCCATTGTATCGCCGAAAATTCGGCATCTCAGAAGGCGGCAGATGGAAAACTGGTAGTGTAGGGAGAGAGATCTCCGGGGCATTCTTGGCTGCAGTAACTTTCTTAAGTTGCTCTTCCATGCTGGCCAACTTTTGGAGCAGTAGAATATTGGTGTCGGACTCGATCGGGGCCGGATTTTGAATGAAAGAATTCGGTATAGGCGTCCGTAAAATTCGGGGAGGTTGGAGAAACTGAGGCCTAACTGCTGAGTAGCTTGCCTGTTGGGCCGGCATGGCCGCACCAGGCGTTGGTGGACAAGAGGGGGGTTTGTGCAAGACCGCCTGGTCATTAGTGAGGTGATGGCCACTCTCGGCCGGAGGGGGATTGGAGGATGAAGAGGGAACGGACTTCCCTTTCAAAGCGGCCTGAACTGCCTGCCGCTGGGAGTCATCTAATTGAGATAGAGCATTAATCAAATCAGTAACATTGAAAGATGGGAAGGGGTTCCCCGAAGTGTTGGAGGGTAAAGCCTGAGAAGAGGGCACAACCTCTTGAGTAGTGGTATCAACCACATGAACTTGAGGATAATGAAAATGAGGAGGAGGGTAATTCCCCTCATGATAGATAGAATCTTGGGGAACCTCATATGATTGACCAAAAACATTCTCCTCCACATCATCATAGGAATATCCGTAGCTTGCCATGTTGATAATCTTACCTGAACGGAGTTGCATGCTTAAAAAGAGAGAAAGCTTTATGAAGGAATTATCACACAATCAATCACCCAATCGAAACAAGCTTAAGCAAATCAACCCAACCAAGTTTATGCAAACAAGTTGAGATGAATGCTAGATTTTAGTGTTATGTTTAAGATTAAAGTGGATTAAATTGCAGAATAATTCACTCCTCTTTGCAAGGTGAAACCTAGTTTGGATCCAAGTGTAGTCTCCGGGTTAACTAGGTTCTCTCTCTTCTTACCAACGATAGGTTCTCTAAACTCCGGGTACTTCATGGGTACAACCGGCCCAGGGTCCGTGAGGGAATCCACGGGTGCGGGGACTTACGGAGGTCTTGGAAAAGGGATTTCCGGTCCAAAGAGACGGAATGCTCAATGGAGGGTTGTCCCGATTCCAAGAAAGGTGTGTGGAATCCTAGTGTAGAGAGAGGTCTCTCAACCAAATGCCACAAAATGCAGTATAGGATAAGCCAATCAAAACAATATAATCAAATAATCAATGTAAGTATGAATCCAGCATGAATAGACAGAAACAGCAAAGCTCTGTAAACACACAGGAAAGAGGCGACGTAGCGACAGTCGCTACCAACAGAAGAGACGACAGGGTAGCTGTCGTGAATCACTGGGAGAGGCTCTCAGACAATGCAAAAACGCGCCGTGATGTGGGGCGCTAAATATGATAAAGACGCCTCTGCAAGAGGGCGTCAAATGTGAGTGGTGCGCACGATCGACGAAAAACGCGCCTTGGCACGAGGCGCTACCAAATAAAAAGACGCCCGAGGGGAGGGCGCAAATTTACAAAAGCAGCAGATATGATGAAAGACGTCTTCGTGGAAGACGTTACACAGAAAACAGACGCCCTGGATGAAGGCGTTAAATAAAAAGGTGCCTTTGTGAAAGGCGTTAATTCAAAAAAAATAGCAATAGATTAATCACAAGCTGGCTGATCCCGGGGAGTGTGCAGTGTGCACAGTGGAGGGTGCCCGTGGGGCACAAAGGAGGGGTACCGTGGGTACCAAAGGGAAAGGGCACGCGTGGGCGCCGAAGGGGAAAGGGCACACGTGGGTGCCAATAGGAAAGGGCACACGTGGGTGCCAAAAGGAGATGGTAATCAAAAGAAAAACAGTGGAAGTCCCACCGTGATCTCCAATTTGTGAATCATGGAAAATAATCCACTTTCAAGACAAAAAATAATAAGCATAAGCAATAAGAAGAATAATGAAAAAGGGAGTAAAAGAGCACATGGTGCTACCAAGGAGAGTGATCGCCAGAGGGGTTACCTCAATAAGGAGAAAAGATGATCGCGAATACTTGGTGATAATAGGATGCGGGATGGATGTGGTTCCTTCCTCCACCTTCTATCGGCCGGCCGACGAAGGGGGTTTTCCTCTTTGATTATCTTTGAACAAAGAACAAACAAATAAAAGAAAAGGGAGATCAGCCAAACGTGAGTGTAGTATCAATCCAAAGATGAAAGATGATGATGAAAGAAGAGCATAAAATATGCACCTTTCATTTTTTTAAATCCCCTAGAGAATTAGGGAGAGGAGAGATGCAATAAAACTAATGCAAGGAAGAGGCTATACGATGATGAGATGAACAGACAATAATGGAGAGAAGAAAAAGTCCCCTGCTGTTCCTATAAACAGTAAAGGGAAGAAACTTTGCTTCGGATGGAGCAGCAGGAGGAAGCAGAAGAGAAATCAATCTCTCAATCTTGATCACTAGCACCCGTTAACTTCTCTATGACAACCACAGCTCTGCTTCCCTTAACCTCGCGTGAGATCAACCAGGGGACTCTTTTATAGGGTCTCGATCACAGATAAGCACAGATTTTGGGAAGATAAGAATAGGCAGTGGTTGTTAACGGCAAGGACTCTAGTTCCCAGATCGAGAAAGGTGACCAAGAAAGGCAAGGAACTCTTCAGGAAATGCGAGTTTAAGCAGGACACGAAAGGGTGAGACACGACCTACCAAAGGGCGTCAATTCAGAATTGACGACCTGCTCCAGGGCGTTAATTCAAAACACGACCAGGATCAAGGCGTCACTTCCTGGATTCAATTTTGGTAATAAAAACCTTCTTTATTTAAAAATTGAGAAAAGACGCCTGAAGCAAAGGCGTTAAACAAAACACGCCCTATGGAAGGACATTAATCATTGATTTTCAATCGGGGTGGGACTCGTAAAACACCAGGAATTGACGCCCGTACCTGCGGTCGTCCTTTTTCAAGAACACGCCCCAGATTAGGTCGCTATTTAAAACACGCCCCTCTTTAAGTCGTGAATCACCAAAAATGCAAGAATAAATCAAAAACACACAAAAATAGAAAACTTTATATTATAGAAATATTGAAGTTCACTTTGGGGCATTAACATAGTGACATGAGATTTGATCAACATAGCGTCAATTTTGGCGTGTCTACAGCGGGGTACCTCCTCTCGGCCTGGCTAAGCACCTTGCTGGTATAGTAGACTGGTCTTTCGATTCCCGAGTCATTTCTGACCAGGACCGAGCTGACCGTTGATGACGTCGCCGAGAGATAGAGTAGCAAAGCTTCGCCCGGCACGGGCTTAGAGAGCACCGGGGGCGAAGCCAGGAACTCCTTAAGCTCAGTGAACGCTTTCTGGCATTCCTCATCCCATGCGAACGTAGCAGATGCCCACTTGGGCCCCTTCAACAGTTTAAAAAAGGGCAAGCATCGTTCAGCCGCGCGGGATAGGAAACGGTTGAGAGCGGCGATACGCCCTGTCAGACGCTGGACGTCCTTGATGCAGGCGGGCGGGCGCATGTCTAGGATGGCCTGGACCTTGTCAGGGTTAGCTTCGATCCCACGCTGAGTGACCAGGAAACCCAGGAATTTCCCGGATCTTACTCCGAAGGCGCACTTGGCAGGATTGAGCTTCATATTGTACTTCAGGAGGACGCCGAAGGCTTCGGCGAGGTCGGTGAAGTGGTCCTGGGCCTTGGGGGTCTTAACGAGCATGTCATCAATGTAGGCCTCGACGTTCCGACCTAGCTGTTCCTCGAACATGTGGTTGACTAGTCTCTGGTATGTGGCTCCGACGTTCTTCAACCCGAAAGGCATCCGGGTATAGCAGTACACGCCGTAGTCGGTGATGAAGGCGGTCTTCTCGATGTCTTTAGGGTTCATCCTGATCTGATGGTAACCTGAATAGGTGTCCAAGAAGCTGAGCATCTCGTTGCCCGATGTCGAATCGACCAGTTGGTCGATGCTGGGCAAGGGATAGCAGTATTTAGGGGTCGCCTTATTCAAGTCGGTGAAGTCCACGCACATCCGCCACTCGTCGGAAGCCTTTGGTACTAGGACGACATTGGCTAGCCACGTCGGGTACAGGACCGGTCTAAATAGACCGGTCTCTTACCCCTTGGTGACCTGCGCCTTGATGATCATCTATTTCTCTGGTGCGTGCTTCCTTCGGCGCTGCTGCACGGGCTTCACGGTGGGGTTGAGGTTGAGTCGGTGCAGCACGGTCTCCTCAGGTATCCTAGGGAGCTGATCGTCGGACCAAGCGAATACTCGGATGTACTCAGAAAGAAAATTCTTATATTGCTGCTGTTCCTCAGGTGGTAGGTCGGCTCCGATCCTTACTCCTAGGGTTGAGTCGCCGTTTAGGAAGATCGTCAGCAACTCGCCTCCTGGCTTAGTAGCTGCGGACTTTTCCTCGACTTCCCGGGGGCCCTTATTATTCCCGTCCGGCCGCGTGGCCTCCACCAAGATGTTGTAGCACCTTCGGGCCGTGGCCTGGTTACCTTGGATTTCCCCTACCCCGTTCTTGGTGGGGAACTTCATTTTCTGGTGATAGGTAGATGGTACTGCCTTGATCCGGCTGAGGATTCCCCGGCAGAAAATGGCGTTGTACGCTATCATCCCTTTGATCACTATGAAGTCTACCATGACCGTAACGGTTTTGGGTGGGGTGCTGAGGGTAACCGGCAGGCTTAGGGCTCCCTCGGGGAGAGTGGCCAGGCCATTGAACCCACAGAGGGGCGTCCGGATCGGGCGGAGTTTGGATGGACTCTCTCCCATTTTGAGGAAACAGTCATAAGACAACACATCAGGGGCACTTCCATTGTCCACAAGAATCCGATCTACGTTACAATGGTTTATAGTGGCCGAGATTATGAGGGCGTCATCGTGCGGTGTTCTCAGCCCCTTCTGGTTTTGATCGGAGAAGACTATGACCTGGGGCGAGGCCTTGGGTGGCTCTGGGGCTCGGCTCGCCCGCTCGGCATGACGCTTCCTTCCACGGCTGCTGTCGCCTCCTGATGCTATTCCTCCAGAGATGACGTTGATGTGGACCCCACGGGGGGCGTTGTCAATCTCCTCTGCGGCGCCTTGATCTTCTCTGTGCTCGGCAGTGAACCGAGCCAGATGCTCCAGGCGGACGAGGTGCTCGATCTCATCTTGGAGCTGGTGGCAATCACCGGTGTGATGCCCGTGATCGCCGTGGAATAGACAATGTCTGTCTCGCTTGTGGTTCTTTGACCTCATCGGCTCGGGCCGACGGAGAAGTCCCGAGTCTTTGACGTCTTCATAGATTTCATAGACCGGGGCGGTTAATGGGGTGTACCGCTCGTACTTCCGCTTGCGCTCTCCATCTCGATCCCGCTTCTTTCCCGAGCTAGGATTTGGCTCGGGGCCCCGCTTCTTGTCCCCCTCCCAACCCGAGCCTGTTGTGTCTCGGCAAGCGCTGAGCACTTCTTCGCACTCGGCGTGGCGCAGAGCCAGAGTCACTAGCTCGGCAAGGGTCGAGGGAGGGTGGAGGATGAGTTCGCGGTGGAGGTTCTCATCCCGGGTACCCCCGGTCAGTGCGGTTGTGGCCGAGGCCACATCCAGGCGGGGGATTTGGAGGGCTTCAGATTTAAACCGGTGGACGTAAGCTCGGAGCCTTTCCCCTTGCGCCTGTTTGAGGGCCAAGAGCCCCGCCACCGACCTTGGGGGGGCACTTCCGGCGAAGCTCTCCTTGAAGACTCGCCCGAACTGCTTGAAGTCTCGGATGGATCCCGGGGCGAGGGCCCGGAACCATGCTTGAGCGCCCTGGACCAGAGTGGTCACGAAGGCTCGGCACTTGATGGGGTCCGACGCTCCATGTAGAGTCATCAGGGCGTCGAAGCTATCGTAATGATCGGCCGGGTCGCCTTGGCCGTCGTAAAGCTTGAAGGTTGGTATGAGGGCTCTGGGAGATACCTCCGCCTTCAAGATATACTTGGAGAACGGGGATTTCTCCTCATCTTCCGGGGGAGAGGCCTTCTGTAGGGCGCGAAGGGCGCGCTCCTGCTCAGCGAAGCGCCTTTCGAAGTCTCGCAGCCGGAGGGATAACTCCGGTTGCTGTCGTGCCGCGAGGCTAGGGGGGGTGCCTTGGCGGTCTCCGGGAGCGTTGGCTTCCGGATCGGGCCATTGTGCCCCCTGCCTTCCCTTCCTTGGCGTGGAGGAGGCTTCTTGCTCCGGAGGTGGAGCTTGCGAGGGTCCTCCGACCCTATTACAGATGAGCTGCTGGCCGCGGAGGGTGAAGCGGCCCCCAGCTGTGTGCTGGGATGTACTCCTGCGGGGGGGGCTCCTTGACGGGGCGCTGGACCTTGCATCCCTGGCCGCCTGGGTCTTCATGAGATCCACGAGGACATCCAGTTTGGCGTTGAGGGCCTAGAAGGCTTCGGCGCCACCGTAGGGGTGTAGCCCCGCTGCCGCGGGGGGGGGGGGGGGGGGGGGGGGGGTTCGGATGAGCTGCTGGCCGCGGAGGGTGAAGCGGCCCCCAGCTGTGTGCTGGGATGTACTCCTGCGGAGGGGGCTCCCTGACGGGGCACGGGACCTTGCATCCCTGGCCGCCTGGGTCTTCATGAGATCCACGAGGACATCCAGTTTGGCGTTGAGGGCCTGGAAGGCTTCAGCGCCACCGTAGGGGGGTAGCCCCGCTGCCACGGGGGGGGGGGGGGGTGGTGGTGGTCCGTCGGCGGGGATGCCAGCGTTGGAGGGAGGGTTCTGTGAGGCACTGGAAGGGCCATCCCCTACTGCTACCATGGCCTTACCCCTCTCGCCGGCGGACCTCCTCCCTGAGCTCCTCCTCACCATGTTGGCTCTTCGTGCGTTTCCCACAGACGGCGCCAGATGAAGAGGCGAAATCTCGCGCTGGTTCCTGAGCTGGCTGGTAATCACCAAGATAATGAACTGCAAGACAGGGAACGGGTCAGAGGGCCCAGGGGGATTCCCTGGGGTAAAATCCTACAACGCTCAAGTCAGTAGAGCAATGGTGGGAGCAGCGATAGGGAGGGGAAGATAAGGGCGCGAGATCCCTCTCCACCGATGGGGTGAAGTGATCCTTGCTCAGGAGTTCGGGGGTGGAGTACTCCCCTTCTTGACTTACCTTTCGCCAGAGGGTATCCCAGGTTTTTATATTGCGCCGCCTTCTGGAGTCCTGCAAGCTGAGAGGTCTCCGGTGGAGGTTACGCCCTCATCGTGGGCTTTGATGGCCTCATCGTGGGGGCGTTATCCTCGCGGGGAAACTGGAGCTCCTGGACTTCTTAGTGTTTGGCCCGCTGTGGACTCTAATGGCTGCAATGATGAACATTTCATCGGTCGTCCAGAGCTTAAGGGGGCCGGCCCTATCGGGCGATAGGCCTAGCTCGGTGAGGAGATGGGTCAGATAGACCGGCTGGCGCTTCCCCCCTTCGGGTAGAGGGGTAGCTCGTGCGCAGGTCTTCCTGTGACCTGACCGAGGCTCGGGCTCTCCGAGCCTTGGGGCCGTCTAGGAGAGTTGTTTCCTCGAGCAATTATTTTATTGAGATTTTCCGAGTGGGCCCTGTGGGCTATCACTTGGGCGAGCTTGCCTCGTTGGGCCTTGTTGAGCCTAGTTGGGTCTGCTCTTTAAGTGGGCTACATGAATCCCCCTCTCCAAGTCCAGTCCAACAAAAGTACATTCTAAGGTAAGGAAACGTACCCAACACCGAGTGAACACTCGACCCGGCGAGCTGGCAACTAAGAACCTCCGCACAGCACCCTCGAACCTTGAGGAAGAACAGCCGCACCTGAAAAGTAGGGGTGAGCCTCCTATCACTGGCTCAGTAGGGGTCTCGCGGAACCCCAACCATAAACAACAGCGGTAGTGGAAAGTAGTAACTACAGTAGGAACAGTAAACCGCTGGTCGGCAAAAACTCGGCACTACAGCTACTCCTACTGTACCTAAAAACACGCCCCGAGCTCACAGTCGGGGGACCACCGAACTAACAGGAAAAATCACGGGCTACACTGCTAGAAACCCACCACGACAACACTATCGTGGAGGACCGTCTCACAAATAAAGGCTCAATCGAAGACCACGCGGTCTAGGTAGACATAATCACGACCTCGCGGTCGTGAACCTAACACCATTTAGGGAAAACCCTCGGTGACGTTCACCGGAAACCCTAGACCTCTACCTTGGGAAACCACCTGGAAACTATGAGTAAAACCACGTCTCGCAGACGTGAAATAGAACTCGAGTCACTAGGAACTCACGTCACGTGAGGGGAGCACTGCCCACCAGAAGTAAGGCTGGATGCGTCCACTGACGACTTAGTCCGCAGCCACAGGTGTCTCGTTGTGACGCCCCAGGCGGAGACTGAGACACCGTACAAGTAACCAGGAACACAGAATAAGGACTAGCTGGGGTCGGGCTCGTTAGCGCGGGTCCGATAGCCCCCAACTACGTGTGCACACACAGACTATGCGCCTTAGGTCAGATCCTCTAGCTGGTTCTTCCCCCTGAGCAAGGACTCAGGCTGCGTGTGGGGGCCTGTTGGCATCCAAAATATGTTCAACGGAGGCCACGCCTAAACGACAAGAAGAATACGGCCTGCTAAAGTGTAGAAGCCGAAGAAAATCAACACACAAGGGTCTTCTCGGACTACTGAAGCCTCAGGTCATCTAACACAAGTACCAGGGACTTCACCTCAGGAGGATCAAAAGAAATCCGTAACAAACCGATGGTGTCGTTCGGCCTGTCCAAGGAACTGGCATCGACTCGGTCGTGGCGAACGAACACCATCTGTCGTCTGATCAAGGACGAGAATGTACATGGTGGTCCACCACTTGAAAAGAAACCCTCCTGAAGTGATAGAACGTCTCTGGCCCCTCAGAACAAGGTGCTGAATGCCCTATCAGTGGAAGACCCGAGTAATCTGGTACGGGTACGTCTTCTTACCAATCAGGTCCGCTAGCGATCAGATGGCCGTCCAACCGAGGTGAAAGCACCCCGAGTAGTGGCCTACTCCCCGAGAAAGCTACAAATGCAAGTTAAGTTGAGCCGATAGCACAAACCGCAGCGTTGAAGGCCGTGTCAGTGGAAAACCCGCGTGTTCGGATCAAAGGTGTACATGGTTCCAGGATTGGCCATTTAGCGGCTCGAAGACTTTATCAGGACTTCCCGACGCGGTTTTACAATACCATGGTGAGGTGCAGGATTTGGGTAACTCCCGCAGCCAGTCCGGGGCCCACCGTCTGGCTCGTGGCGAATAAACGAAGTGGACGGAGTTGATACGGTGCGCTCCCCAATCCGGTGCACTCTCCTTCCCGGCACCCTCTTGCCCAGCGCGCAAAAGCATCCTGCCGAGTCCTTTGCCGGCACGCATTCTCCACGCCGGGTGGAGTCACGCCAATCACATGCTATTTAAGCCAATCGTCTGCAAAGAAAAGAGAGAAGAAGGGAGACATACGGTGAGAGGGGAAATCGTAGAAAGGAAGAAGAGTGGATTGGGGAAGAAGAAAGGGGTATCCCGGAGAGCGAGCCAGAGAGCCACCATCTCTCCCGTCCGTCTGTCTGGAGAAGCCCGAAGCTGGAGAGAGAAGCTCCTTTTCTGATACTCTGTTTTCTGCAGTGAAGGTTTTAGGTGGGCTCCGGCAATTTCTCCCAGCCACCCCCTTCTATTTTCTCTTGGCAACATCTCTGTAAATGAATATAGTCGGAGGGGCGATGATGTGAGCCCATTTTCTTCTTTATTCCTCTGCTTTCTCCTCCTCTGGAGCTGGGTTTTATAGCCGTCGGTGTAAGCAGTGGCCGGCCTTTGAGCGACAATGCCATGCCGTGACGTATGTGTATTGTATTAGCCCCTTACTGATAATATAATGGTGTGGTGTTGAATATGGCAATATCTCCTTGCATCCCCTATCTTTTCTCTAGTTGCATTTAACTTCCAGTATTCCGTGTGTTGTTGTGTGGTTTCCTTCACCGACACCGAACGAGCCCTGGTCCTCTCCACGGCGACATTAAGGTTATACCCCCCCTTCCCCGGGGTTTTGTTTTCTCTTCTCACGGGAGTGTTTCCGTCGAGCTCCCTTTTGTTTATCGAGGTTTTATCTCCAGAAACACACACATATGTGCTTTTCTGGCTACCTCTGGGACTGCTCCATGGTTTATCTGCTCATAATCATGAACTGGAGAGAACATGGTCGTCCCTATAATCTGGGCGCAGGGTTTTCTGATGTAAACAGCTTCCCGTGTGTTACCTGCTGGCCGTTCGAGGGTTTGCCCCTTACAACCTCCATAGCTCATATGCCAACCTGCTAACCCTCTAAATGCTAACTTGCTAATATTGTGTTCCTATTACCCTGTATATGGGTCACAATACTATGTTTTATTTTCTCGAGGATGACAGTCCGATAACTCGGGAAGGGGGGGCATTCCCCATGGGCACCTACCCCCCAATCTTTCTCTGCATCACCAGAAGGTCATAGGGTCTTGTCCTCCTATGACATGTACCTCTATGGGCCGCCAAAGGGTGAATAATGAGAGGGCTTACGGTCCAACACTAAATCCAGTACCCCTGAAGGGGAACAGTGGTGGCCATGGGTTGTGTGCCCCTCGTAGGCTAGCCCTTGAGGTTTTCCTTCCATCTTGGCCGTCCCTTTTGATATGTCTTGGCCCGTGGAATACTGGTGCCCCTCGTTGGCTAGCCCTCGGGGTTTCCATCCATCTGGGTCTTCCGGTCGTCGTCGTGGCCTCCCGGTGTTTTGGAGCTTACCCCAATCCCGTGGGTATGCCTCTGCTTCTCCCCCGTGACCCTCTGGATATGGTGAGATGCTGCCCAAATTTTGTCAGGTCAAACTAACCGATGGCTACTTTAATCTAAGTCATAATAAGGCATGTTTCGAATTGGCGTTTCTTTGTGCTTGAGTATGAACCTCGCACAAGTTTTGGCCCTATCTCCGGAGCATTCTGGACCTGAATTCACTCATCAATTAACAAGGTTAACTCCGCAACTCAAACGGGTTAAAAGAGTAAAAAAATTGCCTTCATTCGACGCGGGGTAGCCTGGTGCGCCCTAATTCGGTGCGGTACCCCACCGCGCCGTTTTAGCTTCACACTCAAAACCAACAAGGGTTCATCCCCATCTTTCCGGCGCGGCCTAATTTGGCGCGCACCGTGCACCCCGCGCCGTTTAAGAGCCTCCGCCCCGCGCCGTATTAGCTTTTACTTACGCTACCTTGCGCCGGTTTAACCGCAACCATGTCACTTTAAGTCAGTTTTCACGCCGTTTTAAGGTAATTGCTCACGCCGTTTTAGGCAATCACTCTCTAGGTAAATATTGACCGCCTTAATGGCGATCATTGTCTCGATTTGGATAACTCACAGACACATGGAAACCCCTAGTAGGCTAGCCCTTGGGGCCCACGTCCATTTTGGTGTTTGTTGGGTTTACGATTAAAGGCCCGTGGAACATCGGTACCCCTCGTACGCTCGCCCTCGGGGTCTCTGTCCATTTGGGTCCACCGGTCGCCATTTTTGGCCTCCCGGTATTTAGGAGTCCGTCATCAAGGGCGGACCTCCACTTATCCCCCGCAACCCTCCGGGTCTAGGGGAGATGCTGCCAGATTTTTACCAGGACATTTTGACCATTTACAAGACCGGGAATATAAATAAAATGAATGAAAATTAAATAAATAATAATAATAATAAAACAAACAAACATCAACTATAATAATATTAATAACAAATAATAAAAAAAACAAAACAAAACAAAACAAATAAAATGGAAAAGAATCACACCGTTACCCGACGCGACCTAAATCGGCGCGGTACCCCCGCGCCAAATTAGCACCACACTCAAAACCTTTAAAATCTTATAGTTACCCGGCGCGCTCACACGTATGCACGCCGTTTTAACCATGAAGCCTCACCCGCGCCGTATTACAAATGCATACATCTTACGTGAAACACATTCCTACACATAACACACACACTCGACAATGCACATTCGCCCCCGTTAACAATAGACACCTGCTAATGCATATTCTCTCCCCTGCACCTTTGATTATAAAACAGAAAAAAAATAAGCACTCTCATTTATGTTTACACATATGTGACATTTCATATGCATTGGCTAATAAAAGAAAGAGAAAAAGGTGGAAATGAAATGATAAAAAGTGAGAGATAAAGTATATATAATAAACAAGCAATGGATAAATAAATGACAGTAAAAAAAAGAATAAAAGTGATAAATAAATAATAAAAATGATGAATAAATAACACCCAAATAAATGTTAATAAAGAAAATAAAAGATGTATGTATCTAATAAAAAACTAATAATAATAAAAATAAATAAAATAAACAATCAAATAATGAATGATAAATGAATAATGAAAATGGGAAGATATAAGCAAAAAATGAAATGAAAATAAAGAATTAAAAAAGAAGAAGAAATACACTCATACATCCAAATGATAACAATAAAGAAAATGATAACAATAAAAAATAAATAAATAAAAGGTGATGAACATGACCGTGTCCACTCCGGAGCTCTTACCTCCTATATACCCTGAGTATGAGAATATTAATGATGCCCCGACATGTTGTATCTGGGCCCTGGGATTCATCCCATTATGGCGAAAGCATGACCTAGTCCCAGGCCAGCACTCCTCTGAATTTAATTTGTTTCGATCGGATTTTAACCGCATTCTCTCATTTCTCAAATATCAAATTTGCCATATCTCGGCATACATTGTCCTGATGATACACGAGTTCGCCCGAATACGGTCAGACTCGGCCCACCTCATGGACCCATATGTATGCACCGTAATGTCATGCGCAGCCTCAAAATAAAAGGCCCCGATATCCCCCGGAGCAGGGGGAGGTGTTGCCAAGATCTCTCCCGAAATCACTAATAAATGATCGAATAAACAATAAGCAAAAATACTAAATACTATTATGCTGCATTCCTGCATGATCTAACTCTCCGGTATATCAAATGGTGATTAGCGAAAAGTCAGGTTATCCCCGGCCGGAGGCTTTCACTATGTATGATGGTGGTCTTCGGACCTAAGTTCTCCGCCCTGTACAGAGAGCCAGCCTAATAAATAAATACTACCATATTGTGTGCTTGCATGCAATCACATCTTTCATATAGTCCATGGGCCCCATGGTATTTCTATTTTGGCGATTAATTAAGAGTTTTCTCTCTTCTAGAGAGATGTAATTAACGCCGTAGCCTTTATGATACGGCGGGTTCTGCGTCCCGACACAATCACCTATAATCATCTGGTTAGTCAGACGGTGCGCATAATAAACTCGTCACTCAGTGACTGGCACGCCCTACGCTAAAATAAAACCCTTAATAAATAAACACAATAAATGTAATATAAAAAAAATATTTTTTTAATAAAAAAACACACAAATATTGCATGTATCTTTTTATTATTCATTCTTTTAATTTATGTCATTTTAAGTCAGTTTTCACGCCGTTTTAAGGTAATTCCCCATGCCGTTTTTAGGCGATCACTCTTCGGGTGAATATTAATCGCTTTAATGGCAAATAGTGTCACGATCTGGATATCCCCAGGACACATGGAAACCCCTTGTAGGCTAGCCCTCGAGGACCGTCCATTTGGGTGTTTGTTGGATTTACGATTAAAGGCCCGTGGAACAACGGTACCCCTCGTAGGCTCGCCCTCAGGGTCTCCGTCCATTTGGGTCCGCCGGTCACCATGTTTGGCCTCCTCGTATTTAGGAGTCCGTCATAGAGGGCGGACCTCCACTTTTCCCCAGACACTCCGGGTCTAGGGGAGATGCTGTCAACTTTTTACAAGGACATTTGTAAGATTAAAAATAAAAAATAATAATAATAAATAATAGCAAATAAATAATAAAATAAATAAAATAAATAAATAATAAAACAAATAAACAACAAACAAAAATAAAATGAAATGAAATAAAATAAATAAAATCACATTGTTACCCGACGTGATGAAAACCTGTGCCATTCTAAACCCCACCGCGCCGTATTACACGCTCCCACGTCGTGCTCAGAATCCCCAGCCGTTTTCATGACACGCACGTGGCACATGCACGCACACATTCACATGATACACATGTTACATGTATCCACGTGAACAAAGCACATGCAACAACTAAAAATCACTCGTTACACACTGATACACATGTCACCCCCCATCCCTTGTACGCATAAAAAAGAAGGCAATAAAATAAATCAAATAGACACTCGTTCCCACTCTCATTCACCCATACTCACGTGCATTAAAAAAGGATTAAAAGATAAAAGTGACAGGTATATAAAGAAATAAATAATAATAATAAAATAATAAAAATATGATAAATAAATAATGGCTAATTAAATGACAATAAAAAATAAAAATAATAAAAATAATAATGAGAGTGATAAAGGGATAACAATAAAAAGGGTGGATGAGTGAATAAATGCCAAATAAATTCCAATAAAGGAAATAAAAGATGCATGCATCTAATGTAAAAATAAAATAAAATAAATCACAATAAATAAATAAATAAGAAATGACAAATGAATAATAAAAAGGGGAATGATATAAATAAAATAAGAATAAAGAATTAACAAAAAGTGAAATGTATTCGTACACCGAAAATAATAACAAGAATAAATAGAGAACAATAAACATGACTGTGTCCACTCCGGAGCTCTCACCTCCTCTAGACCCCGGGTCTGGGAACAATAATGATGTCTCGACAAGTCGTGCTTGGACCTCGGTATTCATCCCCCATTATGGCCATCACATAACCTAGTCCCGGGCCAATGATCATCTGAATTTAATTTGTTTCGATCGGATTTTAACCGCATTCCCTCATTCCTCAAATATCAAATTTGTCGTACCTCGACATACATTGTCCTGATGATATACGAGTCTGCCCGAATACGGTCATACTCGGCCCACCTCATAGGTCCATATGTGTGCACTGTGATACCGTGCGCAGCTTCAAAATAAAAAGGCCCCAATATCCCTCGGAATAGGGGAGCTGTGGCCGAAACCTCTTTTGAAATTACAAATAAATAATCGAATAACCAAATAAACAATAAGCAATAAGGATAAATACCATCACCTTGAATGCCTGCATGACCCGATTCCCTGGTATATCAAACGGTGATTAGCAAAAAGACGGGTTATGCCCGACCAAAAGTTTTCACTATGCGTGAGGTAGTCTCCGGACCTAAGTTCTCTGCCCTGTACTGGGAGCCGACTTAATAAATAATAAATAAATACTAACATATTGTGTGCTTGCATGTAATTACTTCTTTCATATAATCTATTGGCCCCATGGTATTTCTATTTTGGCGATTAATCAAGGGTTGTCCCTCTTTCGGAGGGACGTAATTAACGACGTAGCCTTTATAGTACGGTGGGTTTTGAGTCCCGACACGATCACCTATAATCGTCTGGCCAAGTCAGATTGAGCGCATAATAAATTCATCACCCAGTGACCGGCACGCCTACGTAAATAAATCGATAAATAAATAAATAATAAATAAATAAATATTATTATTTAAATAAAACGTTCCACCAGGGCCCTACGGTAACCAGCCTAAAAATCGTCTCTCTCGGGTAAGCCGCTCCACCACTCTTGGGTGGGTCAGCACACGCGTGCTGTAAGAAGGCTATGTCTAATGGCAGGTCACTCGGCGTGAACATAGAAAGCCACACACGCACCCATCGCGAGTAACACGGAGTAACAGGTGGCTCGGGGCCACCAGACTCTAGATGGTCCACTAGACCTAATAAACCCAACGGTCCTTGAGTCACACGACTCGGGTCAAGACCGCTGCACGTGACGGCACAACACCGTCAATCTAGCCTAATCCCTAGGCCTGAAATCACGATAGCACGAATACCAAGGTAGCTCACAAGCCGTCAAGTTGATCCCTCATCCAATGATCACACAAGAAACCTCCAGCCCCAGACTAGTTAACTGGACTCACAGCCCAAGGCCATAAGCATGACCCACTCGAAAACAACCTTCCGAAGAAACCCACATCATGCGGGGAAGGCCCACCGCAACCATGTCGACGCACGGCTACTCAACCTAGCGAAAGCACAGAAGCCCGGAACACGCGGGGTCACTCTGATCCCCTAGACCCATGGGCACGCTAGTCGAGATAGCACGGTACCTCTAGACACCCTAGAAACACGGACACAAAATCCACGGGGTATCTGGGACATCCACGAGGTCAAAGGTCGACCACTGGGTCACAACCGGGTCGATCGGGGGCCAACACGATGCAATCGGAACACAACTAGCATGAAAAATAGGGTGGTGTTCCTCTCTGGGCCGTCACAGTGCCTAACGGTCCCCACCGGACCGCAAGACCTGGTCTAGCGGTCCAGCCAGGACCGCAAGGCCTGAAGACACATCGAATCGCAGGCAGTCACTCCCAGACCGCCAAGCAGGGTGGCGGTCCTTGGCCTGACCGCTAGCCGTCGGTTAGTAGTCAGTCGCAAGGCCGCTCCACCTGAACCCGAATGACCAAGAACAGACAAACGGTCATGCCCTGGCCGCTAAGCAATGGCTGGTGGTCTCCTCGAGACCGCTACCCTAGGTGGCGGTCCATCACGTGACTGCAAGGCTCGAACTGACATAGGGGTACCCTAGCGGTCTCCACATGACCGCCTCACCCCCTAGCAGTCCCTGGAAGGATCGCTAGGTCGTCCCGAGCGCAAAAACGGAGAACTCCACAAGAAACCCCATTCTACACCCCGTTTACACCCATGTGAAAGGGGAAAATAAGGGGAAACTAGTCCTCAGTCTCTCTTGCACCGAGAGGACCCATTTAAACTCCAAAAATGTGATCGAAACGCAGATCCGGCTCACACCCCAAAACATGCACTTTTCTCCAAAACGTGAAAATAACCCCGCTCGGCTCACCACGGCTTACAAAACTCGCGGGAAAGGAAGTGCAAGGGTTAAGGATCCATCCCCCTACCTCCACCAAAGATTCCGCGCACCGAGGACGCCGATCACCAAAGAAAACGTCGTTGAAGCTCTGCCGATTCACGAACTCGCCACGAGCTTCACCGCGAGCCACCGCCTCTTGATCCTCGCCCATGCCCGGCCACTCCTCGCCCGCCTCGCCCCCGCCTCGCTCCGTCGGCTGTCGGAGAAGAAAGGGTGGGAAGAGAGAGCGTGAGAGAAGAGAGAGGGTGAGAGTGAGAAATGAGAGATGGGGAGAGAGAGAGAAAACGAGGTTTTATATATAAAAAATACTAAAAATAGGGAAAAATACTCCCCACGATCCTCGAAAAATACACAACGCGTTTGTAACATCTCGGAGTCGGAGAACGCAACAGTTCACCCTACACGGGGTTCCGAAGGTCTGACAGATGAAAATACGCGTGAACTGTAAAACTCAATCCGGAACCCACAAAAGCGATGTGAAACCCACGGATCAAGATCTGAAAAATATCCAAAAAATCTAGGATGAAAATACAGCTATCCCCCCTTAAAGAAATTTCCTCCTTGAAATTCAAGACATCAGCAAGGCACAGAGGGAGAACACCTTAACCAACTGACAATGATGTCAAAGCCCCAGCACGGAAAACCTCGATTCTCACGAAAGCACTGATCCTAAGGGATACGGCTAGACCATAATTACGAGCAACACCTCACTCCACACACTGCACACATTGATCATCAGAGCAGGCATAACACAAAAGCACAAGTTTGGCATCACCTCAGTCACAACGAAATCCAATCACGGCACTGCTCCCATGATCTCGCCCACCGCGGAGACATAGTCCTCGTTACGAGAAACAACCATCAGCTTCACACCCAGCTGACTAACCTCACGCCCTACACCGGGGACAACAATCGCTGAGCTCCCAACCAACGCACACCTGGCAAGCCAAACGCTCACAATAGCACCAGACCAACTCTGCCAGAAGATAAACTTCGACAAAGCCCAGATCCCATCTGGAAAAACACATCACAAAAATGGCCACCAAAGGCCTCGCTTGCACACGGCTCTCGCCATTCTCGAACCACAACCACCAGCATCTTTTGTCTGTGAAAGACCAATCATCGGTCACCAGACATTCGCCAACGGGAAACCCTTGACTCACTCAGCTTCTTCCTTGTTTCCTAGTCCTCCACCAGATCCGAAGGGCACATTCCAGATCTTGACAGGCCATCCGCTGACTTCCGCACAGACCAACACTGCATCATGAACCGATCCTCACTCAGACACCGCATCCAGACATATCCTCATGCCAACTCTACCCTCGCAGGGGAGCACGGCGGGACCAAATGACAAGATCCTGGAGTCTTTGGTCCTCACCTCACTCAACTCAAACTTACAGGGAAATCCTCCCATGCTGGTCACCAGACCAAGGACCACCATTCCAACGCCAACGTCTCTTCAGAGACCTCCATACCCGGCATTGTTCACCATCTTATCTCATCAAATCCTATCTCATCTCAATTACTTCAAAAGGACGCTTGCCAATTCCGATTCCACTCTTATCACAGAGCCATGGGACACAACCTGAGCAGTTCATGGCACACAACTCCAAAGCAACCAAGTGCCACTTGCTACCACAGCAACCTGATTGACGATGCCACGACCAATGCACATGGGTCCCCAGACAATACACATCTTACCATGGTCGACCACTCAGTCAACCTGGCCCATAATCTCTCAGAGATCACTTCTCCAGAACACGATCTCATCAGAGAACATAACTTCCAACATAAGAACAGGGTACTCATGTGGCGCACTCTCCAACATATTTCCCCAACTCTCTATCCTGCCAGTGCCATGAACCATAATATCTCAAGCAACGACATGGTAACAACACGTCTCACACCGAGGAACCAATGCTCCGATGCTCAACTCATTCTCGGGAAATCTGCTCGTAGCAACCAACGCTACGATCCGCAATTGCACAGGCTCCGATCCTCAACACATCGGGAATCACAACACTAGTCGCAAATTCTCACGAACACCGTCCAACCTGCACTCGTCCTTCCAGAACAGTGCCAACACCCTTACATACCAGGGAAGGGGCAACGCTTCTCACAGGCAACCACCTTGCCAAAACACAGAACGCGTCTCGCACGTACTTCATGGCACACGAAGGCCAACCAATCCGAACACACGATGCAAGATGACGAACCTTAGCCAAAATGCGATCTCCTCCAACCAAGGGAAAAACTCAATATACCTCCGACCAATGGAAGGTCTCCACGCTCGACTCGACCTCGAACCTTGCACACACTAGGAACAGCACCAGAAAACCTTAACCACCGTCAAGTTAGCTCCTCCGACAACACTCGCCAAGTGTCTCGTCGGGCCACGATCACAGCATCTCTCGATGCACCACCATTGCAACTCTTCAAACCGTAATATGCCATGCCACAAGCACCGGCTCCGCTGATCTCCAGCCATACTCTGCCACCTCAAACCACAATCTCGACGCCTCAGAGGCTGGATAAACCTCAAGCTGGAGTGGCCAAACTCTATAACAGCTCCCTCAGAGCACGCTCACGGCCACTTGACCACGAGTAATCTTCATCAGCCACCTGACCTCGCTGCAAATTCCTCGAATGCAGCACCGCTGCAACACATGCCTGACAGCAACTCTGCCCAACGCAGCACGACCGGGGCCGCCACCCATCAGGAAGAAATCTCTCTATCACATCCCTTGGGCCCCACATCAGCACTTCAGCGAGACAACAACCACCATAATAGCGCCAACTCAGCGCACTCAAGCTCTCAAGCGAGAAACAAAGCAAAAAATAAACACAAAAACCTATGCCAGCTGCCGACTGTACTGGACCTTACGGACTCTGATCACTACAATATCTCGAATTGCCATGTACATCCACAACCACGGCTCTAATACCAACTATAGCGACATAAGATCCGGATACCGGGAGGAATGTAATACCATTCGAATCCTGCCCGTTGCCTGTGAGCCGTAGTGCTCGGAAGGGCTAAAAGGAGTGTGGAGATACAAAGAAATAGGAAATAAAGCAGAACAATTCAACAATTAACAGAAATAAATAATCTAACTATAGAGTCTAGTCCAACAAAAGTACAGTCTAAGGCAAGGAAACGTACCCAACACCGAGTGAACACTCGGCTCGGCCAGCTGGCAACTAAGAACCTCCGCACAGCACCCTCAAACCTCGAGGAAGAATCGCTGCACCTGAAAAGTAGGGGTGAGCCTCCTATCACTGGCTCAGTAGGGGTCCCGCGGAACCCCAACCGTAAATAACGGCGGTAGCAGAAAGCATTAACTACAGTAGGAACAACAAACTGGTGGCTGGTAAAAACTCGGCACTACAGCTACTCCTACTGTACCTGAAAACATGCCCCGAGCTCACAGTCGGGGGACCACCGAACTAACGGGAAAAACCATGGGCTACAGCTCCAGAAACACACCATGACAACACTGTCGTGGAGGCCCGTTTCACAGACAAAGGCTCAATCCAAGACCACGTGATCTAGGTAGACACGATCATGACCTCGCGGTCGTGAACCTAACACAGTCTAGGGAAAACCCTTGGTGATGCTCAACGAAAACCCTAGACCTCTACATTGGGAAACCACCCATAAACTACAAGTAAAACCACGTCTCGCAGACATGAAACGGAACTCGAGTCAATAGGAACTCACGTCACGTGACGGGAGCACTACCCACCAGAAGCAAGGCCGGATGAGTCCACAACCGACTTAGTCCGCAGCCTCAGGTGTCTCGCTGCGACGCCCCAGGGGGAGACTAAGACACCGTACAAGTAACCAGGAACACAAAACAATGACTAGTTGGGGTCGCGCCCATCAGCGTGGGTCTGATAGCCCCAAACTACGTGTGCACACACAGACCATGCACCCTAGGTCAGATCCTCTAGCTGGTTCTTCCCCCGAAGCCTGGACTCAGGCTGCGCATGGGGGCCCTAAGGTAACCAGCCTAAAAATCGTCTCTCTCGGGCAAGCCGCTCCACCACTCCCATGTGGGTCAGCACACGCGTGCTGTAAGAAGGCTACGTCTAGTGGCAGGTCACTCAACATGAACATGGAAAGTCACATACGCACCCATCGTGAGTAACCCAGAGTAACAGGTGGCTCGGGGCCACCAGACTCTAGATGGTCCACTAGACCTAATAAACCCAACAGTCCTTGAGTCATACGACTCGGGTCAAGACCGCTGCACGTGACGGCACATCGCCGTCAATCTAGCCTAATCCCTAGGTCTGAAATCACGGTAGCACGAATATCGAGGTAACTCACAAGCTGCCAAGTTGATCCCTCATCCAAAGATCACACGGGAAACCTCTATCCCCAGGCTGATTAACTGAACTCACAGTCCAAGGCCATAAGCATGACCCACTCAGAAACAACCTTCCAAAGAAACCCACATCGTGCGGGGTGTTAGGGTGCGAGGCCCGGATACAGAGAGGGGTGAATGTATCCCTCTAAAAATTATGCCCGAATTAAAACACTAAACGCTCAGATATGCGGAATAAAAACTAGTGAGCTTTCCAAGAGGAGATGATGATCAAAATAATTGATCAAACAGTTGGACTGCAACAATGCAGCCACCTGATCACATCAGACTCGCAAGCAGAGCTAATCAACCCAAGCACACTTAGCAGAAAACAATGCTCAGAGATTACTCCCAATTAACACACCTAACCAAGCATGCACAACCTGTGAAGGGGAGGTAGAAGGCAAGGAACAAACGCACAAAGCACAATCACTTGCACAAGAGATTTTTTAGGTGGTTCGGTCACCAAGACCTACATCCACCCCTCACTCCCAACAGGAGTGAGGCTTCCACTAGCACAAGCTAGTAACCTGCAGACTCAGTCTGCGAACACACGCTGCCAAACAGCTTGACCAGGGGAACATCCTCCCCTCTTCCTCCCAATCGGAGGGAACACCAGTGACACCCAGTCACCAGCAACCAGAGACTCAAGTCTCTCTTCCTCCAACCCGGACGGTACACCTGGACCTGCTACCAGCAAGACCAGAACCGGAGGTCTAGCCTCCCTTCTCCTGACCCACCAGGAGGAACCCGATTCCCAGCAGGGCAATCGGTAGAACAAGAATAACCAAATAAAAATGGAAAAATAAGAAACGGAAAATACACAACAATCGGAAGGCTGTAAATGAAGAACAAGAATGTAGCTCTCAAAGGAGCAGATCTGGCTTGGATTTAATCAGACGCTAGAGGACAGATCTTCAATAGCTTCTTCCTTCTTCTTCGTTTCTTCCTCTTCTTTCTTCTTCTCAGCTCACGCACTCTTACTGTTCTCTACTCTTTTCTTCTTCTACTGTTTCCACTCTCACGATCTTCATCTTTTGCTATCGAATTCTTCTCTGCTGGCCTATCTCTCTCTCCTGTTCTCTTCCTGCTCTCAGATGGCCTCTTTTTCTTCACTTCTTTCTTGGAGTGATTAGTCTCTTCACTGAAGACGAAGAGTGATTTATATACCAATAACAGGGGCTTCGGAGGATAGGGCAGAGACGCCCTAGAGAGCTTCAATTGATTGGTCCATGTGGTGAAGTAGCAGGCCCCAGCTTCAACGTGTCAGCATCCTGGTACCTCGTCCATCCTGGGACTACGAGCCAGGCATCTCGGATCACGTGCCTTGCTTCATAGGGTTGACGCCCCTTCAAGGGCATTCTACCAGCAAAACTCAAGTCTGCTGCGTTGACGCTTCCAACCCATGGCGTTGACGCATTGATGTGTTCCAGTGAGCAACCAGCCTAGCCCTATTGACAGTTGCGTCGACGCTGCTCCACTGCTGCGTTGACGCATCGGTGATCCAGTGATCAGGTCTTCAGCAGTTAGACGTGTTGCGTCGATGCTCTCATCATGCTGCGTTGACGCATTGGTGTGTTCCAGCAGCTGAAATTGGATGGCTTCAGCCTTCTTGCGTCAAGGAGTGCGTTGACGCATTGTGTAGCTGCGTCCACCCTCTGGTCACCTTGTCGATCCATCAACCTGCTGCGTCGACGCCACTTGATGAATGCGTTGACGCGCCAGATTAATCCAGTATTGTTTCTTGATTGTTTGAACTGCTGCATCCACGCTGCCAGTTGGTGGCGTTGACGCACGAACATGTACTTAAAGCCTGTCTTGCCTTGTACATTGGCGTCTCTTAAGCCGCTGCGTCGACGCTGCTCCATTGTGGCGTTGACGCATCGAGCACCCTGCATCCTTTTGTTCATAGTAAACATTCATTAAAACATAAGTGTCTATATCACTTATCTTATCGTTGTCATCATCAAAACCAGGAGTACAACAATCTCCCCCTTTTTGATGATGGCAACTCTGGACTGTTTTAAGGATGAGGCATCTAACAAACGCATGGACAGGTATCTAAGATTCATGAAGCTTCATTACATTGTATCACAGATAAATCACAGGTAAACTATATGCTATCATTCATCAATGCGTTTGTCATTACAAAAAGAACTCAAGCTGTTTTAAACTCTTTTCTCCCCCTTTGTCATCATCATGAAGGGGGCAATACGTGATCTGGCACGAGGCCTCAATTGAAAAATCTGGCATGACTGGAAGAAGATCCGCAAGCCCTTGGTGGTTGACTTGGAGTAGAGTGAGATCGTGGAGTGGTAGATTGATCTCTACCCAGCAACGTGCGAATGTCTTGAGATATAGCAGCTAAGTCATGTTGCAGTGTGGTCCTCACTTGTGCAATTGCAGAGGACATATCATCAGATTTCTTCAGTGGATTTTCAAGAGATTTGAGTGTGTCAGTCACAGTGTCAATCTTGCCTAAAAGAACCTTGATGCATTGAGGAAGTGCATTGACAGGACTCTTGAGGGTTTCAACACCTATCCTCACATCATAACATATATCAATAACCTTTGCAAAAGATTGACAAAATGAAGATTGGTTGCTGTGCACGTCGCTCACCAGTGTTGAGAGTTTGTCAAGAAGAGTTGATATGTGTTTCAAGACAAACCTTGTGGCTTGGTCAGATAGCATCTTGGAGAGTAGGAATTTTTGCCACTCGGATAAGACAGAGACTTCAAATTGTATAATCTGAGCATTTAGTTTGTTCAGATGATAATTTGTAAACTCCATTAGCTTGTCCATCTTTGCATCCTGACGCTGCAACATCATAGACATGTCAGCAAACATCTCTTCAACAGTGGCTGGTGGTGGAGCTGCATCAGAAGTTGGAAAAGGCCTCCTATAAACACCAATTTCCATTGTAGGTGTAGAGCCACTGGGTTCCCCAGTTTCCAACTGAGGGCTTGATGATCTCACAAATGTTTCTTCAACCTCATGCTCTCCTCTTGCTGAACTACCCTCTGGTCTTCCTTCTCTCACCACAGGTGGAATTGGTATCTCTGTCCTGTTCACTTGACTATCATCCACGGTGACTGGTCTTGATGCCTGTCCTGTTTCTGATTGAGCTGATTTCTGACTGGGAAGGATTCTAACAGCCTTTCCATCAATGACTTTGAAGCCCATAAATCTCTGAACGTAAGACATGGAATATATGTTTCCTTTGGGGATAACATGTTTCTTTTCAGTTCCAAAATCCACTCCTACCTTTTTGAAAATTGATGTGAGGTGTGCTGCATAAGGTAGTGTTCTAGAGTGGTGAAGACAAGTTCCAATTGTCTGAACTACAACATCAGTTAAAGAAATCTTAACTTCCTTTAGCATGCAGTACAACAGGAATCGCTGCATATCTGTGACTCTTTCTCTACCACTGCTTTGAGGTGTGATGATAGACGTGCATATGTGATGAAGTAGTCTGACAGATGGTATAAACCTATTAGCTTTCAGACTGGACAGGTATGTCTGTTTCACGTCAGAGGGGTCTTTGGTTAACCCAGTCAAAACAGCAAACGCCTCATGTTCATCTAGCTCATACGAATGAAGCTTTGCTCCTCCCATTGGTATTTTCCAAACTCGAGCAAGCAGGGCACTAGTTAACTCAAAATGAACATTTCTAACAGTGGAGGACAATTTGGGAATCTTCGGTTCATATTTCAAATTCTGATAAAATTCCCTAACGAGAGTAGGATAGTAAACAGTGTGCTTCGTCACAAATTTCCACCAGCCTTGAAATTCTAATGCAGGCCGTACCTCAGGAAATGCAGTCAGTAGCTTTTCATCGGAACTTACAATGTACTTGGGGATAAGAACCTTGAGAGGTTCTTCTATATTGATGACAACAGAAGACCTGGATTTCTTCCTCCCCGTTATACCAGAAGAGGTGCGTGGTTCAGCTGATATCGATTTTGAGGACTTTCTTCTCTTGACCGGTGCACTAGGGCTCCGAGGACGTCTCTCCTTCTCCTTTCCTTTGCGCTTCCTAGAAATAGCTGTAGATGGTGTCGCTTCTGGAGGGTTGGCCACTGGAGCATCAAGCGCATCCTCTATGAGTGAGTCCATTGTCAACTGTGTCGCACTCGAATCCCTCAAGTTCTGCTCCATCAACAGCTTCCCCGACTGAGCACCCTTGCCGAAGATGATCGGAGACAAGAAATGGTGTGGGAGGGTGTTTGGAGAACACGGAAGGTAAACTGTCCAAGGGTTTCGAACGAAGTGGAGACGAGTGGCGGTCAAGCTACTCTTTTAAAGAGGCTACGAAGACCCTTTTAGTGAACGGTTCAGCCGGTTCAAGTCGGTGAACCGGGTTGAAGAGGGTTGTATTAGAGGCAATGCGTGGATGCCAAGGGGGCATTGCGTCTACGCAGTGAGGCATATGTGAACAGAAAACACAAGACAAGAAGTCAGAAAGACACAAGGCGTGGACGCCAAGGGACATTGCGTCTACGCAGTGAGGCTGATGTGAACAGAAGAAGCAAGACAAGTAACCAGAGAGACATCCGTTCAAGGGATTTTCTTAAGGTACTAAGATAGTGAGATAATCAGGCTTATATTCAAGGAATTTTAAGTGTTGCAGATCGAGTTCCCATGAAAGAGATGTATGTAAATAGGCTCTAATTCATTTAATGATAAAGAGAAGAAATAATCTTAAAACATTGAATTAGAAGCCATGAACCACTAAAGCCACCTGCCTGGAGAAAAAATAGAACTCTTTTCACACTAGAACCATTTTCATTTCTGAACCTTATATCTTTCAATTTTAAGAAGCCTTTCAGATAGAGAGAAATTTAACTGGCATTGAAGATAGACTCAGTTGAATAAGGAGCATCAGATCAGCCAAACTCACATGTTTTAATTGTTTTCACATTTTCAGCATTTCCAAATTCTTTTTACATTTTCATTTGCAGTCAAGTATTGCTAGCATTTTGACACGGGTACACATGTTTATCAGACACCGAGTCCCCGGTTACTCAGCATAGCAAACTATTCTGCATTGACTAACCAGAGGTGGCAACTGACTTCATGACATGCCTATCAGCACTTCATAAGTGCTTGAAGGTAGTTTCTCAGTTGATGGTTACCATTGCTCTGGAATGATTTGTTTTTCTCTTGAAGACAGAGATAGTAGCGCACCTCATGACTTGCTCTTCAGCACTTCTTTGGTGCATAGGGCTAATTTCTCAGTGAACAACTTCCATTGCTCTGCATAATATTACATGTGAATAGATTGCATCTTTAGCGTTTATAAACAAATTATGAGTTCATCATCAATACAACTATTAAATTCCTCTACACACATTGGTTTCTTTACTTTTGAACAATAAGGATCGAGAGATGATGAGGTCCTGGTTTTATTAAGTTGTTCAGCTTTTGCTCCATACATAGTGCATAATTGGGTTCAAAAGTTCTTGAATTCAAACATCATAAGAATTATGGATCTCCTATCATTAACATATCATAGAGCAATTCTGAATATATCTCATATTCCACAGGAATTATCACTGTAACTCCCCCTGAATTTAAGACATCATCTACATATCTCAGTGCTCTAGAGATTTTTCCCATACATGGATGTCAAGGAAGCTTTATTGTGGGTAAGAATGGAAAGGACAGGATATATGGACAGAGCAAGTTGATGTGAGAAGAAAGCTTCCAAAAGAGGAAGATGTAACCTTGAGATTCCAATAAGGCACAGCTGCGTTAACTCACCCTCTTCACTGCGTCAACTCATCCATCTAGACAGCATAAACATCTGTTCAATTTCAGAACCCAATTGTCCACAGCGTTGACTCAGTTTCATCATAGCGTCAACTCACTTAACCAGCCAGCAACAACAACTCTGTACTCTATTCAGCATTTTGTTACCGAGAAATTAATCTTAAGCAAACTCCTCCTTAGACCATGCATGAATGAAATTATAATAGCCAATAAAATGAGTATCAAGCTGAACCAGTATTCATGCTGAGATGATTGAAAGAAGGATAGAGACAACAAATAAAGACGACTAAACTCCCCCTTAGAACATGCAATCCTATATGCAATCCAGATATTCAGAAATTTCAGAGTGCATGATCAGAGAGCAGTGCAAATGGCAGATGATAAATGAATATTCATGAAACACATCAAGCAAGATATGCAATGAATTTCAAAATAGGAAATGCAGAGAATTTACCTGAGCAATGTGAGAATGGGGTTTTATTTTTGAGTGCCTTGGCTTGTTTACCCCTCTTTATTCCTCAGTCCCAAGGCACACCTACAAAGCAAAGTTATTTTGCATAAACAGGTACCCAAGAGGTCTTGGGTCCTGAGATGGCATTATTACTCCTAGCAGGTTTTCTCACCACATTTCTAGCAGCATGGTCATCAGATTTCATCGAGTAGCAATTATTCATTGAATGACCAATTTGTCCACAGTAATGACATGAATTAGCAGATTCCAAATTCTTTTTATGCACATTATTGTTGTCATGAAATTTATTGGCAGAGAAATAGTTCTGTTTACTAGAATGATAGCAAGATGCATCAGAATTCAGATTTGATTTATGCACATTCTTATTAGCATGAAATCCATGTGCATATGCATGAAATTTTTTGTTGTTGACATAATTAAAGTTTTGTTTATCAAAACTGACCAGCCAACATTCAGCTGCTCTATGACCTGGCTTCCCACAGTGATAGCATGCAAGAGACTTTCTGTTAATGGCAGGAAATTTAACAGTTTAAGAATTGAATTTTTTACCCTGAGCATGCCAACAGTCCTTGACTTTGTGGCCATGCCTTCCACAGTGAGAGCATTTGAAAGAATTTCTTTTAAAAGAACCTGACCAGCATTCAGAGGTCTTGTGACCAATTTTGTTGCAATTAAAACATATGATATGCTGGTTCATTGAAATAGATTTTCTAGCATGCTTCTTGTCATCTTGTTTCATCACAAAGCAGTTACTTATAAAGTGTCCATGCTTACCACAGTAATGACAGGAGCCATTTGATAATTTTTTAGCATGCCATTTATCTGATGAGTTTTCAGCATGCAGATTGTTCCTTTGAGTTTTTGTTGTTTTATGATTTTTATTTTCATTTCCTGTTTTCTTAGCCTTGTACTGAGGTGTAGATGAGGTAGAAGGTTTTTCCTGTTCAGAGGATTTAACGAAAATAGTTTGTTTTTGGGTTCTCTGAACAATGGACTGAAAAACAGGTGACTTCTGAGAAGTGTGAGAAGTAGAGCTAGCAACAAAAGATGTATGAATTTTATTTTCAAACTTCTTTTTATTTACATGATTATAACCTAACCCCTCCTTCTGGAAGTTAACCTTTGTTCCTAGCAATCTGTTCAGATTATCTTGCCCATTAACAAATTTAGACAGAGATTTCCTCAAGTCTTGGATTTCTTCTTCTAAGGAGACAATGTGTAACTCATAACTTGCAGTCTCTTGTTCACTACAATTGACAACTTCATTCAAGACTTTGTTGGCAATTATGTAATTCTCAATTTCCTTTTTCAGCTCATCAACTTCTTCTGAATTATCGGACACTACACATTTACCTTTTTCAAATGTCAGCAATCTTTCTGACAAGATGGTGTTCAGCTGTTTTAGTTTCTCAATTTCTTCCTTTAGTCTGTCACTCTGAATCAATTCAGTTATCAAAATCTGATCATCAGAGTTAATTCCAAGTTTTCTTCCAGCCTCAAATTCCTTCAAATCCTTTTGCTGTTTTTCAAAATCTCTTTGCAATTCTGCATTTACAGATTTTATGGCATTAAGTTTTTTAGCAAATAGGTTCTTCTCTTGCTCAAGTTCCTCACATTTTCCTTCACTCTCAATAACAGATTTTCTGAGAGTCTCTTTTTCAGATTTTAACAATTCAACATGTTTCTTAAGTCCTTGATTATCAGACACACATGCTTTAAGAGATTGCTTCAAATTTGAATATTTTTCACATGATAAATCAGAGCCATTTTGATCAACCTTTTTCTTTAATTTTTTATATTGTTTTCTTAGCTGTTCATGAGATTCAAATAATTCGGCATAAGCATTTTCCCAATCATATGAAGTGTAGTTTTCAAAGGGATTTACTTCATTATCATCATCATCATCATCATCATCTTGACTGCTGCCTTGATTATATCTGTCAGCCATCATGCAGCTGTCCTCATTTGCCCTGTGAATTTTCTTCAGCATATCCAAGATGTCTTTAGCGGACCTGCAATCATGAAAGCAAGACCATAAAGCTCTGTCAGTAGCTGCTTTCATCAGATTAAAGGCTTTCTGATTTTCTCCGTCCTTTGATCTGTGTCTGTCGGTCCATTTGGACACTTTCGTAGGTAAGGTGTGAGGACCTTGTGAAAATAATTTCCACAGATCAGGATTAACAACATTAACATAAGTATGGAGAGCAGTGTGCCACTGATTAAAATCAGAACCACTAAAGACGGGTGGAATAGCCATTGAAACAAATAGAAAGTAGATTCAATGCAACAGGAATAATGATGCACTAGAAACAAATTAGCACCTAAGATAGAAAGATCGGATCTGCAGGTCGCTGGACCTTCTAAGCAGACACCGCTCTGATACCAATTGTTAGGGTGCTAGGCCCAGATACAGAGGGGGTTGAATGTATCCCTCTAAAATTTATGCCCGAATTAAAACACTAAACGCTCAGATATGCGGAATAAAAACTAGTGAGCTTTCCAAGAGGAGATGATGATCAAAACAATTGATCAAACAGTTGGACTGCAACAATGCAGCCACCTGATCACATCAGACTCGCAAACAGAGCTAATCAACCCAATCACACTTAGCAGAAAACAATGCTCAGAGATTACTCCCAATTAACACACCTAACCAAGCATGCACAACCTGTGAAGGGGAGGTAGAAGGCAAGGAACAAACTCACAAAGCACAATCACTTGCACAAGAGATTTTTTAGGTGGTTCGGTCACCAAGACCTACATCCACCCCTCACTCCCAACAGGAGTGAGACTTCCACTAGCACAAGCTAGTAACCTGCAGACTCAGTCTGCGAACACACGCTGCCAAACAGCTTGACCGGGGGAACATCCTCCCCTCTTCCTCCCAACCGGAGGGAACACCACTGATACCCAGTCACCAGCAACCAGAGACCCAAGTCTCTCTTCCTCCAACCCGGAGGATACACCTGGACCTGCTACCAGCAAGACCAGAACCGGAGGTCTAGCCTCCCTTCTCCTGACCCACCAGGAGGGACCCGATTCCCAGCAGGGCAATCGGAAGAACAAGAATAACCAAATAAAAAGGGGAAAATAAGAAACGGAAAATACACAGCAATCGGAAGGCTGTAAATGAAGAATAAGAATGTAGCTCTCAAAGGAGCAGATCTGGCTTGGATTTAATCCAGACGCCAGAGGACAGATCTTCAATAGCTTCTTCCTTCTTCTTCGTTTCTTCCTCTTCTTTCTTCTTCTCAGCTCACGCACTCTTACTATTCTCTGCTCTTTTATTCTTCTACTGTTTCCACTCTCACGATCTTCATCTTTTACTATCGAATTCTTCTCTGCTGGCCTATCTCTCTCTCCTGTTCTCTTCCTGCTCTCAGATGGCCTCTTTTTCTTCACTTCTTTCTTGGAGTGATTAGTCTCTTCACTGAAGATGAAGAGTGATTTATATACCAATAACAGGGGCTTCGGAGGATAGGGCAGAGACGCCCAAGAGAGCTTCAATTGATTGGTCCACGTGGTGAAGTAGCAGGCCCCAGCTTCAACGTGTCAGCATCCTGGTACCTCGTCCATCCTGGGACTACGAGCCAGGCACCTCGGATCACTTGCCTTGCTTCATAGGGTTGACGCACCCTTCAAGGGCATTCTCCCAGCAAAACTCAAGTCTGCTACGTTGACGCTTCAAACCCATGGCATTGACGCATTGATGCATTCCAGTGAGCAACCAGCCTAGCCCTATTGACAGTTGCGTCGACGCTGCTCCACTGCTGTGTTGACGCATCGGTGATCCAGTGATCAGGTCTTCAGCAGTTAGACGTGTTGCGTCGACGCTCTCATCATGCTGCGTTGACACATTGGTGTGTTCCAGCAGCTGAAATTGGATGGCTTCAGCCTTCTTGCGTCAAGGAGTGCGTTGACGCATTGTGCAGCTGCGTCCACCCTCTGGTCACCTTGTCGATCCATCAACCTGCTGCGTCGACGCCACTTGATGAATGCGTTGACGCGCCAGATTAATCTAGTATTGTTTCTTGATTGTTTGAACTACTACGTCCACGTTGCCAGTTGGTGGCGTTGACGCACGAACATGTACTTAAAGCCTATCTTGCCTTGTACATTGGCATCTCTTAAGCCGCTGCGTCGACGCTGCTCCATTGTGGCGTTGACGCATCGAGCACCCTGCATCCTTTTGTTCCTATTAAACATTCATTAAAACTTAAGTGTCTATATCACTTATCTTATCGTTGTCATCATCAAAACCAGGAGTACAACATGGGGAAGGCCCACCTCACCCTTGCCGACGCACAGCGACTCAATCTAGCAAAAGCACAAAAGCCCGGAACACGCGGGGTCACTCGCATCCCCAAGACCCATGGGCACGCTAATCAAGGTAATACGGTACCTCTAGACACCCCATAAACACGGACACAAAACCCACGGGGTGTCTGGGAAATCTATGAGAACGAAGGTCGACCACTGGGTCACAACCGGGTCGACCAGAGGCCAACACGACGCAATCGAAACACAACTGGCATGGAAAACAGGGTGGCGGTCCTCTCTGGGCCGTCATAGTGCCTAGCGGTCCCCACCGGAGCGCAAGTCCTTGCCTAGCGGTCCAGCCAGGACCAAAAGGCCCAAAGACACATCGAATCGCAAGCTGACACTCCCAGACCACCAAGCAGGGTGGCGGTCCTTGGCCTGACCGCTAGCCATCTGTTAGCGGTCAGTCGTACGACCGCTACCCCACCTGAACCCGAATGACCAAGAACGGACAAACGGTCATGCCCTGACCGCTAAGCAATGGCTCGCAGTCTCCTCGAGACTGCTACCCTAGGTGGCGGTCCATCGGGTGACCGCAAGGCTCGAACCGACATAGGGGGACCCTAGTGGTCTCCACAGGATCGCCTCAACCCCTAGCGGTCCCTGGAAGGACCGCTAGGTCGTCCCTAGCGCGAAAATGGTGAACTCCGCAAGAAACCCCATTCCACACCCCGTTCACACCCATGTGATGGGAAAAATAAGGGGAAACTAGTCCCCAACCCCTCTAGCACCGAGAGGACCCATTGAAACCCCCCAAATGCTATCAAAATGTAAGATATGGCTCATACCCCAAAACATGCACATTTTCCCAAAACGTGAAAATAACCCCACTCGGCTCACTACGGGCTACAAAACATGTGGGAAAGGAAGTGTAAGGGTTAAGGATCCATCCCCCTACCTCCACCGAAGATTCCGCGAGTCGAGGACGCCAATTCGCCAAGAAAATGCCGTTGAAGCTCCGCCGGTTCATGAACTCGCCACGAGCTCCACCGCGAGCCACCGCCTCCCGATCCTCACCCATGCCCGGCCGCTCCTCGCCCGCGTTGCCCCGCCTCACCCTCGCCTAGCTCCGTCGGCCGTCGTAGAAGAGAGGGTGAGAAGAGAGAGCGTGAGAGAAGAGAGGTGAGAGTGAGAAATGAGAGATGTGGAGAGAGAGAAAAGGAGGTTTTATATATAGAAAATCCAAAAATTTTAGAAAATACCAAAAATAGGAAAAAATACTCCCCATGATCCGCGGGAAACGCACAACGCGTTGGTAACGTCCCGGAGTCGTAGAACGCAACGGTTCACCCTACACGGGGTTCCGAAGGTCCGACAGATGAAAACACATGTGAACCACAATACTCAATCTAGGACCCACGAAAGCGATCCGATACCCACAGATAAAGATCCAAAAAATATCCAAAAAATCTGGGGCATTACACATTCTCTCTCAACACTAAAACAGAAGTACCTGGTGCACGCCAAGACGAGCACTCACTATGGTATCTGGGGTGGAGACCCTAGCATGACCGCACACCTCTCTCCTTTCCAAGAGAAAGGACTAGGCGACTCTTTGATATCCTAGTCCAGAGAGGGAAAATCATGGCACGTGAGCCGCCAGCAGACTACACTCAATGGGACTTTAGTCACCCCCAGTATTGCCCATTTCATGCCAGGATTTTCGACGCGATTGAATCCAGCGAGGAGGTTCAACACTTAATCCAGGAGCTGATCCTGTGGGAGTAGATTGACACTGAGGGAAACTCCATGGTAACTCTACGACTTTGGCAGGCCGTTGCAGAAACCCTAAGCATCGCCAGAAATGCACCAGACTAGCCAGATCCTCCTCAAGCAAATGGGCATGAGTTTCCCTATATCGACATGTCCCAGAGTGGCTCAAGTTTTGAACTAACAACCAAGAAGCTCTCGAGCAGCTGCAAATCCGTAGGAGGTAGAACAACAATAGGGAGACTGAGCCGAGTGATTTCTCGGTTAGCGTCATCCACCCTCCTATCACCACAGCTCCTCCAGATGCCCAGATGCCAGGTGCCAGTCAGCTGGCTCCTGCTACTTCGGCCTCGCATTGGCGGCCTTGGCAAGATTTGGAGTCCCTTCCCTTCTCGAAGGAGGATACTGCCAGGCTACTCCGGGTCCTTCTTAGCCGAGAGGATGTCCTGGTAAGCGAGGCGATGACGGATGTCCCAAGCTCCTCTCATTGTTCCTTGGCTCTAGCTCTACCTTCTATGTAAAAGGATGGAAAGGGGAAACAAATGTAGAATGGTGCCTCGGCACAACCGTGTCCTGTCTCTTTAGCTAGTAGTCCTTCGGGCTCCACCCAGAAATCCTGCATCCCAACCCAAATCGTGAGGAAGACATCTTCAGAGTCTTCGGAAACTCTTGCAAACCAGTCGGGCCCTTCAAAGCAAGGCCCAGCCAAGGTGCAATGCTAGGACAAATGCCAAGGGCGGCGAGGCCACGCCACTCCTCCAGTTACCATAGGATATCGCTCCGATCCGGATTGCAAAGGCAAAGCTAAGGAGCAAGACTCTAGGTGGATCTCCCAGTCCAACTCCGAACAAGGCACATCGCCACCACGAGTAAGGCATCAAACTGGGCATACGTCTTCGGATGCCAGCCCAGCATCCCAGCATACTAGGATTACCACCTAAGGTCATTGAACATGCCATTAATGCTACCTTCCAAATATAACAAGCAGAGGGCGCCTAGATTGAAATCCAGGTGAAGAAAAGCCGTCGACCTCACTCTGCCAAGACACTAGCTCGGAGATATCCTCTTGGGGATTTGTCAACTCCCGCTCCAGCACCTCTCCCTCCTACTCCTCTAGAGGCAGCCATCACCAAAAGATAGGAGAGGAATAGGAGGAAGAACCTGAAAAGGTGGCACAAGAAGCAAGCTGAACAAGCAGCGACTTTACAATCTCCAGCTGAGCTAACGCCACTCCAGAGGCTACAACAACTTATCGACGACCTAGAGGAGTACATTCCTCCTCTTCCCACTGGCGCTCTCTCACTCGACAGCTACATCCCGTGGGAAGAAATGTAGAAGCGAGCTCGCCTTAGAAGTTGGGTCAATGAAATGATCTAGAAAATCAAGAATGGCGAGAGGCTCCTCATTCCAGAAGAACTCTCCTTATTCTACAAAGATAAGGAGATCACCACAGAGCACCTAGAAGAAATGCTTTGAGGCTGCACCAGCAACATGGTGGCCATCCCATCTCCTGACAACATCAACACTTCTTGGCGAGTCGAGCCAGTGGCCTCCCGAACGAGACAAAGAACTACTACCCCGCTAAGGTTACAACCAAATCCTGAAAACATTGGTCGCAACTGAGGCCATGGTCAAGGACGTGGTAGAGGTCGCGGAAGAATTGCTCCCTCTTCCCCAGTCCACCTTCGACCTGAAGCGAATCATCCTCTTTCGAGGGGAAGAACCTGCCCCCATTTCGGAGATAGAAATTTGGAAGGGCCCCAGCATCTTCGATCCCTCCGGTATGGACGAGGTCACGACCAATGCACCAGTCCCTGCTCTAACCTCGGCCATTTCTGAAGATCAAGCAGGTCCGTCCGGCAAGGACGATCTGGCTCACCAGTCGCCTCCAGAAGAGCCATGCTTGGCACCTCTGTTCCAGGAGCCCACAGGTGATAGGGACCAATCCGACCCTAGTGGCAAAGGCAAGGCAGTGCAACTCCCTGATGGGGAGAAACACGATAGCTCGCACAGGACCCAACCCAACATACTACCCTCATTGGAGGATGCTCGTGCTCGAGTTGAACGAAAAGTCCTTCACCAGATGAAACAGTTTATCGCCAACATCACAATTTGGGAAGCCATTTCTTAGAGTAAAGAGCTGAGAGAAGCTCTTATCAAAATACTCCAGGAGCCCGAAGTCTATGAAGCCCATGCTACTGTTGATGCCTAAAAAAATTGGCATCGAGAGCAATGAGCCTCACAAAGCCAAACAAGGGCAGTTAGAAGGAGATAGCCCAAAAATGATACAAGAAGAAGAAGAGAGGAGTGTGTCGACAAACTCACAAGAGTGTGTCAACCTATTAGTGCAAAGGCATGGGGCTTTCAAACTGAAAAAGCCCCCTGATAAACCGCTACGTCGACGCAGCTCACTGAGTGCGTCGACGCACACGTGAAAGGAAAAGAAGCCCCATACGGCGGCTTCAAATAGCTCATCCGGTGGCCTTTGTGGCTCCCTCATCTAGCGGGCGCACAAGCCCTTGATCCGACGAGGTTCCCATGCCCATCTGGTGGCGCTCAAGACCCCCCTAGGGGGGTTGAATCGGCGGCCCCCAAAGGATGATCTGGTGGCACTTTGAAGCCCTCATCTGGCTGCGAAATGAAGCCCTCATCCGGTAGCCAAATGAAGCCCTCATCCGGCGGCAAATGGAGCCCCATCCGGTAGTCAAAAGAAACCCCATCCGGCGGCCTCCAAAAGGGGAGAACTGATGGCTCCCCCCCTACAGCCCATCCAGCGGCAGCGTCTTCCCCCCATGTAATACCCTGGATCCTTCGGATCGGAATCGGAGAGCTTTCGGAGGGCTTTCATGGGTCCTGAATCGTGTTTTACGATCCACTTAGGTTTTTCCCCTATATAACTTGCGGAACCCCGTGGAGAGTGAACCATTGAGTTTTGAGACTCCGGGACACCACAGGTGCGTTGTGTTCTTTCCGAGGATCTCAGAGACTATTTTTCTATATTTTTTTGAATTCACGGAAGTTCGGGCCAAAAATCAGATTTTAGGAAAATTACTAATTTCTTTTCCTTTTAACCCTCACCCTCTCTCCTCTCTCTTCTGACGTTCTCACTTCTCTCCCTCCGTTCCCTCTCCTGTCTTCTCCTCTCCCCCAGGGCATACAACTGTGGCAGAGCTGGACGAGGTGGTGACGGCGTGGAGTTGACCTGGAGCGTGATAGCACGAGTATCAGAGTGTGGTATTCGTGCGATCCCATTCGTGGATTCAAAGCCGACGTGGGTTGTTTGTGTGATTATTTTCGGCGTGGTTTGGCCATTTTGGCACACGAGATATTCGGTGGAGGTAGGGGGATGGATACCATACTGATTTCCTGCTTCCTCTCGTGATTTGGAGCCAAACGGTGTGAGTTTGAGCAGGTTTTCTTGCTTTAAGGGTGAAATCATGTTTCAGGGGTGTAAGCCAAGATCGCCGTTCCAGGTGACAATTTTAATTTAAATGGTATTATTTGAACCCCTGGCATGTTAGGATTCGATTCCCGCCAGTTTAACTCCGTTTAGTTATGATTTGAGGCTGGTACGAGGCCGTTTGCCCTCATGGCTCATTTTGGGTCGATTCGTGGGAATCGCCCATTTTCAACAGTTTTATGGATGGTTTGATCCCTTTCGGCTTGTGGAAGGTTGATATTGACTCTAGGGTTGTTTCCCTGTCTTTTAGGAGTCATTGGGGTGTGGAAAGACCGAGTTTTGAGCCTTCATACGGTTTTCACACCGGTAGGAAGTAGCGGTCAAACTAGAGACCGCTACTTGGAGAAACGGTCTAAGGAGGACTGCTATCTGGCTCGTAAAAGGGTTCTATGTCTGTTTCCGATTGCGGTCTCACGACCAACCACAATTTGGTAGTGGCGGCCCTAGGAGGACCGCTACTTCATAGAAACAGTCCCAGGGAGACCGTTATTTGATTAAGTCGATTCATAGTAGCGGCCTTGTGGCTGACCATCTTTTGAAGTAATGGTCAGGCAAAGGACCACCACTAGGATGGCTTATCGTGCTTTTTCGAGAAGCTTTCGAGGCGGTTTGGAGATGGCGGTCACGGCGGGACCGCTACCTTCAAGAGACGGCCCTGTGAGGACCGCAAATTGTTAGTAGTAGCCCTGAGCAAGACCGTTTCCTGCCTATTTAGTTTTGAGAGTAGCGACCAGGCTATGACCGCCATTTCCTATTTGTGGCCATAGAGGTGACTTCCACTTTCTTGTAGCGGCCAGAATTAGACCGCTATTTGTCTAGGCTTTCTAGTAGCGGCCATAGGGATGACCGCCACTTGCCCAGCGTGTTCTTTTGCGTTGGTTTGGCTTCCGGTTGTTGTGGCTTCAACCCCTTGGTTAACCCATTGTTCCGTGGATGTCTTGGACGTCCTATGAGGGCTGTGACCGTGTTATAGGGAGTTCGGGAGTGCCATTATACCGAGCAATATTCCGTGTTATTTCGAGAGTCATCATGGTTTATGGTCAACCCGGTTTGACCCAGTGGTTGACACGTGATCTCGTGAGTGTCTCGATTATCCCGTGAGGATCGAGACCTAGTTTTGGACGCTTGGATGTATCGCCGTACCTCAGTTTGCATGTCCATGCGGTTTGAGGGCTTTGGTAATCTCTCATGTTCCGTGTTTCGTGTTATGCGGAATTGTGAGTCCGTTGAGTGGCTTCAAAGGCCGAGGACTCATTATTGTTATGGATTCGACTGTTGTGTGCCACTTCCATGATATGTTTCCCATGGTTTTTGACTTAGGGACTAGGCTGATTGGCGACGTGTTACCGCTTTGTGCGATGATCTAGACTCGAGTCTTGTGACTCAAGGATCATTGTGTTAGCAGGTCTAGTTATCTGTCCTGAGTCTGGCGATAGTTCTGTGTGCTACCTTGTACTTCACGGTACTTGTGACAGGTGCATGTTTAGCCTGTCCGTACTTTGCTATTTTGAGTCTCTATATCTAGTGAGCCTCCACTAGTCATAGCTTGACGACACATTGCGTGTGTCGGCCCACCTGGGAGTTGTGGCGGGGCGAGGTCCCAGTTAAGATGATTTGTAGGCTGGTTGCCATGGGCCCCTTTGTCTTGCCGTGAGAGTCTTACGGGAGGGGAAAATCAGCTAGAGGCCTGGCTCAAGAAATTGAGCTTGTGTGTGCACGCGTGGTCATGGGCGTTGGACGAGCACTGACGGGTGTGACCCTGACTAGTCACTCATTACTGTAGTTCCTTGATTCTTGTTAAGTGTATCAGTTACCGCATTCGAGGCGAGTGGGAGACACATGAGGCGCAGTGTAAGACGTCAATGAACGCATCTGGCTTTTCTTCTAGTGAGGAGGTGCTTCTGTCACATGACACATGACTTGTGGCTTTCGTGACAGTTTTCCGTCACTATTGACGTGACTTGCTGGGTAGTCTATGTTCGGCTTTACCCAAGGTCAGTGTAGCGTTCACGACGATGAGATCATGTATGTGTTGGTGCTTTTAGACCGTGTGGTCTTGAGTTGGGCTTTTGTCTCTGTAGACGAGACTGCACTACTGAGGTATCGTAATGTTGTCTTGGCTGTGTAGCCAAAGTTCCTTGCATCGGTTTAGTGATTCCTTACTATGTGTCTAGGGATCCGTGTCCTTGCCGATTCGAAGTAGTTTAGAGGGCCGAGTTTCTTTCGGCTACCGTGTTTCTGTTCAGTATGGCTTTCCTCTTTACTTTGTTGTTCATACTTCTGCTCCTGCTATTACTTCTTTGCTTTAGTTGTTTAGCACTATTGTTATTGCGTTGTTTCGTGGTAGGGATTTGCGAGACCCCTACTAAGCCAGTGAGACTAGGCTCACCCCTAACTTTTCAGGTGTAGCTATTCTTCCTCATGGTTTGAGGTGCAGTGCGGTGTGTGGTTCTTAGTGCCAGCTTTGCCAGTGTCTGGCTCCACCCGACTTGAGAGTACGTTCTCTTTCCTATTGTACTGTACTTTAGTTAGACTGGACTCTGCTAGCTCTGTAGTTTAATTTGTTTAATAGAAAATGTAATTTTATTTCTGCTATTTTAGCAATCCTAATCATAGTAATTAATTGTTTACTGCTTTATCTAGAAGTTCAATGTACTTACACACTCCTTTTTATCCCTTCGGAGCTTTACCGCTCTTGGGAGGCCTCTCAGAATTCAAGTCGTATCGGGTTTACCCGGTATCCGGAGTCTGGGTCGTCACAGGTGGTATTAGAGCATGTGTTTGTGAAAGCACATGGGAATTCGAGATATTGTAGTGATCAGAGTTCATAAGGTCCAGTACAGTTGACAGCTGGCATAGGTGTTGTGTTTCTTTACCGCTTTGCTTCTCACGTGAGAGCTTGTGTGCATTGTGTTGGCGCTGTGAAGGTGTGGACGCACTTTTTGATTAGAAAATCTTTTGTTGGTTTATTGAGTGCGTGGGCGTGCCAGTCACAAAGTGACAATTTGTTCGGGCTTCATGGAGCCCATGGTGCGCTCGATCTGACTAATCAGACGATTGTATGGTTCGGGTCAGGACCAAAACCCGCCGCGCCATAAAGGTCACGATGTCATTTACATCCCCCATACGAGGGAAAATCCTTGATTAATCGCCGAGAATCAGGGCCTCGTGGCCAGAAGATTATATCGAGAGAAACAAGACGATAGCAACCTCGAATCAATCGGAAAGCCCTATGTCTAGGGAGGCAAGCATTCGAAACATGTCGGTCGCTCGAGGGACCTTTTAATATTCAGACGGGTGTCCGGGTTGAGGGTGGTGTGATCATCACGGGAGAAATCGGAGCGTATGTATGTCGGGATATGGAAAATTTATTGTTCAGAGGGACGAGAAGGGTTCGGTTAAATCCCGATTAGAGCTGACAGAAACCAATAAGTCTGTCGGCCCGGTGCAAGATCAAGCAGTGACCATATTGCGGTGGGCCCCCCCGCGGTCGAAGTCAGGCTTGCGTGGGCATCGTTAATATTTCCGGTGCCAAGGGGCAACGGGAGAATGTCCCTTGAATCAGTTGGAAAGCCCTATGTCTAGGGAAGCAAATGTTCGAAACGTGTCGGTCATTCAGGGGACCGTTTAATATTCAGACGGGTGTCCGGCTTGAGAATATCCCAATCGTCGCGGGAAGACCCGGAACATATGTATGCTAGGGTATGACAAATTTATTATTTCGATGAACTGGAAACATTCGGTTATATCCTGGTTAGAGTAATATGTCGATCGCTCAGGGGATTGTATAATATTTGGACGAGCGTCCGACTTCAGAAAATCGTAATCGTCACGGGGAAACCGGAGCATATATATGCCGGGGCACGGCAAATTTACTATTCAGAGGAACGGGAAACGTTCGGCTAAATCTCGGTTAGAGCGGTCGAAACCAATAAGTTTGTCAGCCCGGTGCAAGATCGAGTCAGGACCATTCCGGGGGTGCCTCCCGTGATCCAAACGAGGCTTGCGTGGGCGTCGTTAATATTTCCGATGCCGAAGGGCAGCGGGAAAAAGTCTCGGGACTAGATTCCAAAATGAAGACGTGTACATAGACAGTTGGCTATAGGCCGAGGATGTGGGTCAGGCAATGACCATGATTAGGGCGAACCCGTGGTCTAAGCGTGACTCACGAAGGTCTTATTGATATTCCCATGCGTAGGGCTCGGGGGTGACGAGAGCCTTCTCGTTTCATTCAGATCTTGTTAGTCGCTCATGGACCACTTTATGTTCGGACAAAGGTCCGTATTGAATGTACGATGTAAATGGAAATAAATCCATACAGATGTCTGCCGAGGTCGCGGCAATTTCAATGGAAGAGCGGGAACGAATCCCAATAGGAATGGGTCGGAATTGATGAACTATCGGCCCAGAGCAATGCCAGCTTACGACCTTGCCGGGATGGGAGCCGTCGGCCATGTCGGTCACTCACGGACCTTTCCATGTTCGGACACGGGTCCGTAATAGAAACGCGGTGGAAATCGAGGTGAACCCGCTCAAATGTCTGTCTAACGCGCGGCAATTTTAATAGTGGCTCAGAAGAGACCTGGCCTGAGAAATGAGTCCGGCTTAATCGGGATGTCGGCCTATGGTGAGGTTAGGTCATGGCCATTTCGGGATAATTCCCAAGACTCAGGCCCAGCCTGCAAGGGCGGCATTATTGTTCCTTCAGCATCGGGTCGCGGGAGAGACGGGGCTACAATGTAGATTTTACCATTTTTTTATCGGGATTTTTAACCATATGATCTTATGTTGTTTATTCCCATTTATGCATTTGTTCTGAATGATTTCTCCATTTTGTTTATTATTATTATTATTATATTTTTCCTTTTTTTACTATTGTTATTACTATTTCACCTTCTTTTTGTTTATTTCATACATATATTCAGGTTTATTTATTTATCATAATTTTTATTAATTTATTATTATCATTATCATTATTATTACATTATATATATATTTTTGGAGAGAGAGTGGGCCGCTAGAGGGCTAAGAAGGGGCTAAAGGGGCGTGCCGGCGAAGAGCGGCCAGGGTGTACCGGCGAAGGTGCTGGGTTGTGCCGCCGGAGGGCTCAAGGATGGGCGTGCCGACGAAGGAGCTGGAAGCGCGTACCTGCGAAGGCCATGGAAGCGTGCCGGGGAAGGAAGAGGAGGCGTGCCGACGAAGCGTGCTGCAGGGTGTACCGGCGAAGGGCATGGTGAGTGTGCCGCCGAGGGGTTCCAAGGGATGTACCGGGGAAGGAGCGTGCCGGAGAAACTGGGCTGGGGGCGTGCCGGCGAAGAGCGACTGCAGGGTGTACCGGTGAAGGGCCTGGCAAGGTGTGCCGGTCTAGGAGCGTGCCGAGGAAGGCCAAGGCAAGCAGGCGTATCGGATGAGGGTGAGGACAGGGCCCACTCCTCTCCCACTCTTATATCTTTTCCTTTTCTCTTCCCCCTTGATTTTTATTCGGTTTGCATGGGTTTCTTCTCTCTTTCTCTTGATTATCTTCCATTCTTTCTCCCATGAGGACGAATGTTTAAGTTGCTTAGTTGTCGTTCGATTAGGCTCTCTTTGTGTTGATTGCGGTTCCCTTGCCTTGGTTAAAGCATTTCACCGTTGTTCTTTTCATTTAATTGTTGCTTTCTTTTCACCTTTTAATTCATTGTTGTTCCATTTGTTTGTTGCTTCCTTTTGCCTTTATTATATTATTACTTTCTAACAAAATTTCGGCAGCAACTCCCCTCGACCTGAGTGTAAGGGAGATACAGGGAACGCGCCCACGTTGAGTGGCGGAACCCGACAATTGGAGGTGAGCGCCCGGGGGCGGCAACACCTTAATAAAACCTCGGAAAACTCAGAGGGAACGGAAAATGGAAGATTATTCTAGGACTGGCTAGGGGGGTGCACTGGGCAAGAAGGAGGGACAGGTGTGTTAGGCAAGGAAGGCACGAGAGGGCCCGCCGGACTGGGAGGAGCTCGGGTGTGCCGGTGAAGGCACAACCGGGGAAAGGGGGCAAGGGCGTGCCGGGCAAGGGTCCAAGGGACCGTGCCGGGGAAGGCCCTAACAAGGGCTGTGCCGGAGAGGGGCGATTAGGGTGCGCCGGTGAAGGCACAGCCGAGGTGTGCCGCTGGAGGTACGGCTGGAGTGTGCCGTTAGAGGCACGGCTGGGGTGTGCAGGGCGAGGCGCGGCCAGAGGTGAACGAAGGTGAAAATGCCCGAGAGGAAGCAAACCCTAAAGAAGGGAAGAAAAGAAAGGGGCGTGAAACACCGAAGGATGCAAACACGGAAGAAATGCCTTAGAAAGTCGTCCAAAAAATATTTGCAAGCCTTCTGCTTTTATTCTCACAAAAGGAGTGCCCCAAGGGAGCTAATACATCACAACGACGCCAAAAAAAAGGAAATGAAGGAAAAGAGGGAAGAAAAGGAAATACAGTGGGGGGGGGGGGACGGAGCATGGACTCCTCCCCTCCCGGACCTCACTCCCTCTGAGGAGGGCATCCCTTGCCCCTCCACATTTTCTCCGGACTCGGATTGTTCGTCAGCAAGCGCCATTATGTTAGTCATGTATTTTTGAGTCTAGTCATGTAATCTTCACATTTTCTTTGAGTCAATATCATGTAATTTTCCCTTTATTTGAGTCATGTACCTAAGTTGTTGAGTCATTTTCCTAAGTATTGAGTCATTATGTTGGTTTGATAGGTTAATGGGCCCAATTCATTGGGCTAGGCCCAGGGGCGCCCCTCCCTTAGACTGTTTGGTCATTAGTTAGTTTGTCAGGGTCAGTTTGGTCTTAGGAAAAGTGTGGAGTCTATAAATAGTCCCACCCCTCTCTCATTTGTAACAACTTATGCTTGAATAATGAATCCAGAAAATTTTCACACCTTCTAGTTCCCTCTCAATATCTCCCTCTCTCTCTCTCTCTTACTATCACTCTCTCTAAGTGGGTTGTGCCCCCTCTCTCTCTCCTCCTCACCCCAATTTCGAAATTCATTCTCTCTCCTCCCCATTCACCCCTCATTAAGGCCCCTTCCCCTTCCCCATGCACTCATTCAATTCCCCATCCAACCCCTAGGTGGAAACCCCTTCTCCTAGGCACCTTTCCACTCTCCCAAGCAACCCTTCCTCTCCCCAAGGTTGAAGGGGCTCTTCCCTTAGCCCAAATTTGAATTTCCCTCTCCCTAGGGCTGTGCCCTTCCATCTCCCCACCTCCTAAACCACCCTAGGTTGAATTCCATCTCCCCCCAACAGCCAAGTTCGCCCCCCACCTCCTCTCCTACTCACCATCTCTCTTGTGCACCTCCATCTTCCCCCCACCACCCTTTGCAGCTCCAGCTCTTCCTCCACCCATCCCTGCCCCCCTAGACCTCTTGGAAGATCCTAGCCACGTCCCTCCCCCCTCCACAAACCATCAGCCATCACTCCCAAGCTATGCTACCCTCTCTCCCATTCCCTTAATCTTGCTGGTTTACAGTTTCAGATAGCAGGTCGCAGGCAGCAGAGTTGGGTCCTGAAAGTTGCATCGATCTAGCCTCTCTCTGGTCCTTCTGGTGTCAAGGCCTACATCTCTGGAAAGGTCGTCCAGAGAGCTTTCAAGATGAGGTGGTTTCATCGACATCTGAGTTCCGAGCTGCCGGTAGGAGCGATTCTCCCTCGATTGCGTAGGACCTCTCAGGCAGGGAACCAGAACGAGAGTGGAAGCTCGACCACGACGAACCTTTTGGGATTCAGATCAAGTGTTCTTCAGAAAAAATCTTCCCTCTCAAGTCCTCTTTCATCCTCAAGAAGCAGAGCTGCATTTGGACATTGACATCTAAAGTTACGAATTTTCTACTCCAAGTGTGTCAGAAAGAAGACTCGACCACGGTTCCAACGGTTCAGGTCTCATCTCAATCAGAGCTTGGTAGAGATCGTGGCACCCTCTGCAACCAGCCACATTGTTCTGCACCAGACAGAGGCAGAACCAATCAGTCCGGTTCCAGACTCTGCCCCGGCCAGCAATGACTTTACCATGCACAACAAAAATTCAGAGGTCATCCTTGGTCCGTTGGCAAGCTTTTGGCGCAAGTCTCATCAAGTTCTGAGCTCTGTGAAATTTTTGGCAGCATCATCACCACCCTACTGTCCAGCAACTCTGAAGATTGGCAGAACCGACAACGATCCGAACATCGGGTTTTCTTCATAACTCCCCCACCCCGCTTGGCCGGCTGAAGGCCCCTCCCTGCGTGGAGGTAGTATTGGATGTAATAAGATTAATCCCCACCCTAAGATCACCCCTCCTGCGAGAGGCGTAGTGGTGTAATCTTGCCATTTCAGGTTGAAGCGACACCGACGTGGCGTGCGGGTGTATACCCTCGCCTCCCCGCTCGCCCCCGTCTCCGGCCAGAGTCGGCGTCTTCACGCCGGCTAGGTGAGCTTCTGAACATCTCTCATTGCTGTAATGGACTTGCTTAGCTTAGTATTGCTATAGTTACTCCGTCAGCGGTAAGAGAGTGTCCGATCTTAAATTGCCACCAAATTGAGTGACCACCGCGGGCGAGTTGTGAGAGCATCCACTTAACCCACACCCTTGGTGTGTTGGCCGCTCATGATTTGGGCATCCTAGGTCCATTTGGGGTTCTCCCCAAGCTAGCCAACCATTGGAGTCTCAAGGTCCTGCCTCGGACCCTCTCCAACATCGCCTAGTCGCCATCGGGCACTAAGTGTGCGCCATACGGGTGAGCTCGCTAGTGTGAGTCCGCTGCTCAAAAATTGAATGCTTGCAAAATAGGTCCATAGGTCAGTTTTACATCAAGTGGTATCAGAGTAAGTTCACAACTTGTCTCTATCAAGTTGGTCCTAGGGCATGTCTATGCATTTAGAGTCTTCAAGTGCATCACTCTTGTCCCCTAGTATGGCCACCTCATATCGACCTTACAAATCGGCCCACTCCATAAGTCCAAGCCACCAAGAGATGCCTACCACTAACACCCATAACTTCCATGGCCATGTCAACTACTTCATGAAAGCCTTGACCTATGCCAATGAGCGGCTTGATAACATATCGGGCCGACTCAACCAACTTGGAAAAAACAGGCCCGCCCCAAGGACGGACGATAGGATGGTCCCTTTCCCACTTCCCACCTTTGATGGAACCTCTCCTAGAGAATATTTAGATTGGGAAGCTATAATGGATCAATACTTCACTTGGTATCCTATGTCCGAGGATGAAAAGGCATGGGTTGCCAAAATGCAACTTACCAAACGGGCAGAAACTTATTGGATGCAAATTGTCGGGCTAAAGGTACTTAGAAGGGAAACTCCCATCACCACTTGGAAGGACATGAAGGAGCAACTTAGGGTAAAATATATGTCCCCTTCCTACCCAGGTTACCAAAGCCCAAGGAGCACTCCCACTCCCTCAACCCCACCCGACCAAAACCTCACCCCTAAAACCCAAGTATCTAAGGCCTCCACCTCCTCACCCAACCCCATAAGGTCCCCCACACCCCAACCAAAACCCCCTCCCCTAACCTACACTAGTCAAGCCCCTTTGACCCCCACCTCCACCCCAAATGATCCCAAGGGCAAGAGACCCTTAACCGGCCCGATTCCCTCCATAAGGACCACCACTCATCCAACCTTCACCACTCAAACCCAAGTGGACCCCATGACCACCCCTCCACCTAGGCCCATAATGGCCATCACCCCCAACCCAAAACCCCTCACCCAACCCACCTCCCGCTTCCTACACCAATCTTTCCCCAACCTAGGCCTCCTCTACTTCCCCTTCTTATCCAAATCCAAGTCCACCCTTGCCCAGCACCCCAAGTGCACCATGCTCCAGCTATCACCAATTCTCCCGCATTAGACCTACCCAACCCATTAACACTAGGAATTGAAACCCACACACCCATCCACATGGAAATAGATGCTAGTCCCGAACAAAAACCTACCCTAGAGGAAATCCAAGAACCTCCACTTCCACCCACCTCTCCTAGTCCGGATCAACAAAGGCCACACACCTTCACCATGAATGAAGTCATACTCCAATGGCTCAAACAAGGACCCACCCTTCCTAGCTCACCCCCACCTCCCTCACCGTTGGGATACCCATCCCAAATTGCCCCCCTCTACTCCTATCACACCACAATACAATCCTACTATGAGGTAGAAGGTTGGGATGATCTCCTCAAGGGTTTAGAATGGCAACTAGGGTTAACTTGCTTATTGACCTTAGGAAAGGCCCACCCAAAAAGTCTTAGTCTAATCCACCCATGTGATGGTTCTATCACCTCGGTCTTCACCATTGGTTGCTACACTAGTGACCTCCTTCTCATTCTCCCTATGGATGAAAAACCCATCATGATCCACCCCACTTCCATTGAGATCCCAAGTACCTTGATCGACTGGCCCACTAACGACCTTGGTACCTTGAGGGAGGAGGACCCACCGTGTGAAGACCATGTGGGCATAGAGTCTCTTCTTCTAGAAAACCCAGTCCATGACCCCTTTGATCCCTTCCTTTGGGAGTATGGGTACCCACGTGACCCACCCACATCACCCACCACCCACCCTTTCCTACCCCCACACACCATGTTGGGCCAAGCCCACCTCATCCATGACCCAGGTTACACCATAGAAATCATGACCTTAGGCAACACTCGCCTAGAGATCAAGAAAGTGCCCCACCCCATATCCACCTATCTAGATCCCTTTGACCCTTTTGAGTGGAAGCTCAAAGGCCACCCCACCATCCCACATGAGGAAGTCATCTTTGGGAAAGGAATTCATATGTCTTGGCAGATCACACCGCTTGGCATGATTAGTTCGTCGGGTACATTCATCCACATCACCCACATGTCAAGTAGGAAGCATAAGTGGACCATATTTGGATGTAATGGTCCACCCTCTTTCATCATGAGTCATAAGCATGAAAGGAGCATACATGGATGTCCGGGTCCCCCATCATTTGTCACCACCATGCCTACCTATGGATGCCCCGGTCCTCCCAAATCATTCAACGTCCTCATAACATCAATGCATGATAGGTCTATATGTGGTTGTCCTGGACCACCTTTGCATACCATACATTGTCAACTCACATCGCATCATAGTGCATGGCATATGCATTCAAGCAAGTATCAAGCAACAAGCGGTGGGATTCACAAGAAGCGAGCACAAACTCCTAAGCACCACTTTGAGTTCCAAGTTGACAACTTGGTGATGATGGCTTTGGAGTGGCTCTACTTTAGGGTCACCTCCAATCTGAGGGCACGAGGACTTGGACCTTGCCAAGATCTGAGTGACTTTGGCAACCCAGCTTATGGGTTGGACTTTCAAATGGGTTTTGGGATTCACCCCACTTCCCATGTGGCAGATCCGGCACCCTCTAAGGGCACCACGGTGGATCCTAGTGAGTGCCTCGAGCTTACACCTACCCTTGTGAGAGACACCCTCGGAGTGCCACCATAAATAGCTTGAGAGCCCGACGTGAGCACACGGCGGCAATACCAGGCAAGCAAGATCCAATCGCCAGCATGAGGGTATGACCGAGCCACTTTGTCGAGCTGAAGCGCCGTTCCCCGACTATGGTCGCGGGTTGAGTATGGAGATCGTGGATCGCCCAGAGCCGCAGTTCGATGTACTACTTCCTTGGTGGACCCATACTCGATGAGGTCGAGTTTTCCCCACCCCGGGGGTATGATGAGGGTATCCCTTGCCCCTCCACATTTTCTCCAGACTCGGATTGTTCGTCAGCAAGCGCCATTATGTTAGTCATGTATTTTTGAGTCTAGTCATGTAATCTTCACATTTTCTTTGAGTCAATATCATGTAATTTTCCCTTTATTTGAGTCATGTACCTAGGTTGTTGAGTCATTTTCCTAAGTATTGAGTCATTATGTTGGTTTGATAGGTTAATGGGCCCAATTCATTGGGCTAGGCCCAGGGGCGCCCCTCCCTTAGACTGTTTGGTCATTAGTTAGTTTGTCAGGGTCAGTTTGATCTTAGGAAAAGTGTGGAGTCTATAAATAGTCCCACCCCTCTCTCATTTGTAACAACTTATGCTTGAATAATGAATCCAGAAAATTTTCACACCTTCTAGTTCCCTCTCAATATCTCCCTCTCTCTCTCTCTCTCTTACTATCACTCTCTCTAAGTGGGTTGTGCCCCCTCTCTCTCTCCTCCCCATCCCAATTTTAAAATTCATTCTCTCTCCTCCCCATTCACCCCTCATTAAGGCCCCTTCCCCTTCCCCATGCACTCATTCAATTCCCCCTCCATCCCCTAGGTGGAAACCCCTTCTCCTAGGCACCTTTCCACTCTCCCAAGCAACCCTTCCTCTCCCCAAGGTTGAAGGGGCTCTTCCCTAAGCCCAAATTCGAATTTCCCTCTCCCTAGGGCTGTGCCCTTCCATCTCCCCACCTCCTAAACCACCCTAGGTCGAATTCCATCTCCCCCCAACAGCCAAGTTCACCCCCCACCTCCTCTCCTACTCACCATCTCTCTTGTGCACCTCCATCTTCCCCCCACCACCCTTTGCAGCTCCAGCTCTTCCTCCACCCATCCCTACCCCCCTAGACCTCTTGGAAGATCCTAGCCACGTCCCTCCCCCCTCCACAAACCATCAGCCATCACTCCCAAGCTATGCTACCCTCTCTCCCATTCCCTTAATCTTGCTGGTTTGCAGTTTCAGATAGCTGGTCGCAGGCAGCAGAGTTGGGTCCTGAAAGTTGGATCGGATCCGGCCTCTCCCTGGTCGTTCTGGTGTCAAGGCCTACATCTCTGGAAAGGTTTATCTAGAGAGCTTTCAAGGCGAGGTGGTTTCATCGACATCTGAGTTCCGAGCTGCCGGTAGGAGCGATTCTCCCTCGACTGCGCAGGACCTCTCAGGCAGGGAACCGGAGCGAGAGTGGAAGCTCTACCACGATGCACCTTTTGGGATTCAGATCAAGTGTTCTTCAGAAAAAATCTTCCCTCTCAAGTTCTCTTTCATCCTCAAGAAGCAGAGCTGCATTTGGACATCGGCATCTAAAGTTACGAATTTTCTACTCCAAGTGTGTCAGAAAGAAGATTCGACCACGGTTCCAACGGTTCAGGTCTCGTCTCAATCAGAGCTTGGTAGAGATCGTGGCACCCTCTGCAACCAGCCACATTGTTCTGCACCAGACAGAGGCAGAACCAATCAGTCCGGTTCCAGACTCTGTCCCGGCCAGCAACGACTTTACCAAGCACAACAAAAATTCAGAGGTCATCCTTGGTCCATTGGCAAGCTTTTGGCGCAAGTCTCATCAAGTTCTGAGCTCTGTGGAATTTTTGGCAGCATCATCACCACCCTACTGTCCAGCAACTCTGAAGATTGGCAGAACCGGCAACAATCCGAACGTCGGGTTTTCTTCATAACTCCCCCACCCCGCTTGGCCGGCTGAAGGCCCCTCCCTGCGTGGAGGTAGTATTGGATGTAAGAAGATTAATCCCCACCCTAAGATCACCCCTCCTGCGAGAGGCGTAGTGGTGTAATCTTGCCATTTCAGGTTGAAGCGACACCGACGCGGCGTGCGGGTGTATACCCTCGCCTCCCCGCTCGCCCCCATCTCCGACCAGAGTCGGCGTCTTCACGCCGTCTAGGTGAGCTTCTGAACATCTCTCATTGCTGTAATGGACTTGCTTAGCTTAGTATTGCTATAGTTACTCTGTCGGCGGTAAGAGAGTGTCCGATCTTTAATTGCCACCAAATTGAGTGACCACCGCGGGCGAGTTGTGAGAGCATCCACTTAACCCACACCCTTGGTGTGTTGGCCGCTCATGATTTGGGCATCTTAGGTCCATTTGGGGTTCTCCCCAAGCTAGCCAACCATTGGAGAGTCAAGGTCCCGCCTCGGACCCTCTCCAACATCGCCTAGTCGCCATCGGGCACTAAGTGTGTGCCATACGGGTGAGCTCGCTAGTGTGAGTCCGCTGCTCAAAACTTGAATGCTTGCAAAATAGGTCCATAGGTCGGTTTTACATCACCCTCTCTCCACCCACTCTTCTTCACCTCTTCTCTTCTATCTTCTTTCTCTTCACTCAGGCGATGGTGGTCGGAGTGGCAGGCTCTTCTTCTTCTCTTCTCCTTCTTCTCTTTCTCTTCGCGCGGACGGCGGTGGACGGAGTACCAGGGGGGAAGCCAGAGCCTCCCCTCCTCCTCTTTCCTTCTTCTCTTCTTCTTCTTCTCTTCTTCTTCTTCCTCTTCTCTTTTCTGGCAGCTTGGTCGTGGCTCCCTCCACTGGCCTCTCTCCATCTGTTCACCGAAGAAGGGGGGCTTTATACCCCCAATGGCGGAAGCGTTCGAGCACGGTAGTCGGAGGCGGGAAACCAGAGGCATTGAATGGGGATTTGACCCGTCGTCCTTGATGGCAGGGCAGATAGGCAACGTGGCCCTCTCCCTGGGTGACACCTCAGCAAGCCCATTGCGCGCCAAGAATCTGTAGGGCACGGGCATCACGTCATTTTACCGGTTGCACCGGGGTGTGCCGCTGAAGAGCCAGAACATCGCACCGCTGGAAGACACAACGAGTGTGCCGATGGAGGGCTGCCAAAGCGTGCCGTTGAAGGGCCCTGGAGGAAGCGTGCCGCTGGAAGCTTGCAAAAGCGTACCGCTGGAGGGCTTGAAGGCGTGCCGCTGGAAGCTGCCAAGGTGTGCTGCTGGGGCGCTGGGCGAGTGTGCCAGTGGAGGGCCGGCAGGGTGTGCCGCTGAGGGCTAGCAGGGGGTGTGCGGTTGGGCAACCCTGAGGGTGTGCCACTGAGAGGCATTGAGGGCGTACTGCTGAAGGCTTCAAGGCGTGCCGCTGAAGAGGCCGGAGAGAGTGCCGCTGAAAGCTTCAGGGCGTGCCGCTGAAGGGGCCTGAGGGCGTGCCGCTGAATGCCTAAATGGGTAGTCCTGAGCCCCTTGAGAGCGCGAGTTGTGGCACATTCGATTTTCTTCGAGGCCCATGGATTGTGGGGCTTCTTACTAGTTGATTCCTCTTCACTGTCATGATTCCGGAGACAGCTTTACGGCAGTGTGTATGCATTTTCGGAGAGTCCGGGTGGCCCCTCTTCTATGCAGTTTCTCCGGTTGAAGTTGTTGTTAATGCTGGGCTAGTTGGGACGTATGGGCGTGTGATTTTGCACGTCCACAAATGCCCCCCACCCATGGGTAGCGCGGGCGAAGGATGAGCCGGGTGGTGCCCGCGGGTGTACTGGTCTCTTCTTCTCTTCGTTGGTGCCGACGGGGTCTCGGGAACTGACATGGTTTGTTGGTCTCTTCTTCTCTTCGTCAGTGCCGATGGGGTGTCGGGCGCCAACATGGTATGTTGGTCTCTTTGTCTCTTCATTAGTGCCAATGGGGTGCCGGGCGCTGACGTGATATGTTGGTCTCTTTGTCTCTTCATAAGTGCCGACGGGGTCTCTTTGTCTCTTCATGAGTGCTGACGGGGTGCCGGGCGCTGACGTGGTATGTTTGTCTCTTTGTCTCTTCATCAGTGCCGACGGGGTGCCAGGCGCTGATGTGGTATGTTTGTCTCTTTTTCTCCTCATCAGTTCCGACGGGGTGCCAGGCACTGACATGGTTTGTTGGTCTCTTCTTCTGTTTGTCAGTGCCGACAGGGTGTCGGGAGCTGACATGGTATGTTGGTCTCTTTGTCTCTTCATCAGTGCCGCCAGGGTGCCGGGAACTGACGTGGTATGCTGGTCTCTTCTTCTCTTCATCAGTGCCACCACGGTGCTGGGAACTGACGTGGTTTGTTTGTCTCTTCTTCTCTTTGTCAGTGCCGCCAGGGTGCTGGGAACTGACGTGGTTTGTTTGTCTCTTCTTCTCATCGTCAGTGTCGACGGGGCGTCGGGCGCCAACATGGTATGTTAGTCTCTTTTTCTCTTCATTAGTGTCGACGGGGTGCCGGGCGCTGACATGGTATGTTTGTCTCTTTTTCTCTTCATCAGTGCCGACGGGGTGCCGGGCGCTGACATGGTTTGTTGGTCTCTTCTTCTGTTTGTCAATGCCGACAGGGTGTCGGGAGCGAACATGGTATGTTGGTCTCTTTATCTCTTCATCAGTGCCGGCGGGGTGCCGGGGACTGACGTAGTATGCTGGTCTCTTCTTCTCTTCATCAGTGCCGACGGGGTGTCGGGAACTTACGTGGTTTATTTGTCTCTTCTTCTCTTCATCAGTGCCACCAGGGTGCTGGGAACTGACATGGTTTGTTTGTCTCATCTTTTCTTTGTCAGTGCCGACGGGGTGTCGGGAACTGACATGGTTTGTTGGTCTCTTCTTCTCTTTTCATCCCCCATTTTTTCTCTTCTTCTCTATTCTCTCTTTCTTTTTTTTTCTTCCTCGCCTTTTTCTTCTTTTATTTTTTTCTTTTCCTCTTTTTTTTTCTTCTCTTTCTTCTCTTTTATAACAACTCTGGACAGCTGTCGGCATGGATGCCGATGGTTGGATAGTTGTCGGCTGGGACGCTGATGATTAGAAAGTTGTCGGCTTAAGAGCCGATGGTTGGGAAGCTGTTGGCGCGGAAGCCAATAATTGGATAGCTGTCGGCTGGGGAACCGATAATTGAAAAGCTGTCGACCCAGGGGCCGATAATTGCAAAGTTGTCGGCTCAAAGGCCGATAATGGAATAGCTGTCGGCTCAGGGGCCGATAATTGGAGTCGGGAAACCAGGCCATGTGGGCTGGAACCCGGGAGGCAGGCTAGAGAAGCTGAAGTCAATGATCCTTGTGCAAGCGGGCAAGTTGTAGGAGCCCAAGTTAATTTCGGAAAGGCAGGCCACACGGGCCACAATTGAAGTCGGTAGAGTGAGCCACGAGGGCGGAGAGAAGGGTTCATTCTTTCCAAAGGGATGTTCATCGTCTGAAGGGACGGAGAGAAGAGTTTGTTGATTCAAAAGAAATGTTCGTCACCCGAGGGGACGAAGAGGTGGTCAAGTCATTGACACGGGCTAGTGTCAGTGCGAAGAAAGAGGGTTGATTCCTCACCCGAATGGCAGGCTCGGGCCAAGGTGAAAGGGTATTTCATTCTTTAACGCGCCGGGGGGGACCGACTGTGAAATCCAAACCCGGGAAAGTGGGCCACGAGGGCCGGAATCGGTGTTGCGGAGGTAGGCCGCGAAGGCTGAAATCGAGGAAGTGGGCTACAAAAGCCAAAATTGGGGAAAATGATGTGAAAGCCCAAATTGGGGAAGCGGACTATAGAAGCCGAGGTTGGAAGATTAACAAGCCACAAGGGGAGGAAGTAGGCCGTGAGGGCCAAGATTGGGTTGTACGAGCCAGCATTGGGAAAGCAGGCTACGATAGCTAAAATTGAGTTTATTGCATGCACATATTTTTTATTATTATTATTTTATTACTTTTTTTATTCAAGCATGCATGCATTCATTAGCAGGCATAACATAAGTATACATAAGGCGGCTCCTTCTACAGTGGATGGGATAGGGACATCGCCCGTAATTCGCAGACACAGTGCGGGCCATGAGGCACGATTGAGGGGTGGTGCACTCGTCAAGAGGATATCGCACGTCTTGCATGCATAGCCTAAATTCACGCATTTCACCCTAGGCAATTTTTGTGGCGTGGAGGTGCAAATGTGTAAACCCAGAGCCCTAACCATAGGGATACGCAGGTTTTCCTAGTGACACTCGAGGATTACTCTAGCGCCTACACATAGGTTTCAGGCTCTCGATTTCGGTAGCTTCGCACAGCCCCCATATGTCTATTTTGGTAGCGGATTTCACCGTTTGGCGCGAGTCTCCTCATGTGTCTCAATGGGGATTCCCGGCTACTAGGATCCATCCTTATTGTAATTCTATTACGGATTCAACCGTTTGGCGCGAGTCTCCTCATGTGTCTCAATGGGGATTCCCGGCTACTAGCTTCATCCTTGTTACAATTCGCTTCACCATTTCACGCGAGTCTCCTCATATGTCTCAATGGGGATTCCCGGCTACTCGGATTCACGTTTCTCTCTTTTTTTTGCATCATCTTTTCTCTCTCTCTCTCTCTCTCTCTCTTTTACAGTGGAGGTAGGTAGCTTTTTCCTCACGATTACCTTTCACGCGAGTGCATGAATTCAAGTCTCCGTAGAGTGCTAAAGAGAAATTCGGGCAATCCCTATGGTTGAAAGCTATTGAACACATTAAGTGCTAAGTGTGGGAGCGTTGCCTCAGGTTTATTTTGTGAGTTGGGCTTAGCAATTCAGCCATGACACTTCCCCTTGACGTGCGCACCTGCCGTAATTGGGTTCCCTTTGAGCGTGCGCCGTGACGCACGTGGATCCGGAATCGGGGCGATATTATTTAACAAGGAAGCACGGTTCCTAGAAAATTCCAAGGAGGTGTATTATTCTATATTAAGCAAACATGCAAGTATGGTAGCCAAGCAATTCTCATTTTTTTTCTTTTTTTTGTTATTATTTTTTTTATTGTGTTTTTTTTTACATAAGAAAATATTGTTGTTACGTATAAGTGTAGTGGTAGTAAAGGTATTAGGGAAGCGGGCTATAGAAGCCAAGGGACATTAGGGGAGCGGGCCGTGAGAGCCGAAGTGGGTAAAGTAGGCTACAAAGGCCAAAGGTTGGGAGAGCAGGCTACGAGAGCCCAAAATTATGGGAAGCGGGCCGTGAAAGCCGAATTCTGGGAAGCAGGCTACGAGAGCCAAAGTTGGGAAGCGGGCAGCAAAGAGTCGAAGTTGGGAAGTAGGCCATGAAGGCCGAAGTTATGGGAAGCGGGCAGTGAAGGCCGAATTCTGGGAAGCGGGCTCCGAGAGCCGAAATTGTGAAGTAGGCTATGAGAGCCAAAGTTGTGGGAAGCGGGCCGTGAAGGCCGAATTCTGGGAAGCAGGCTACGAGAGCCAAAGTTGTGGTAAGCGGGCCGTGAAGGCCAAATTCTGGGAAGCGGGCTATAAAAGCCGAAATCGGGAAGTGGGCTGTAAAGAGCCGAAGTGGGGGTTTCTTTTTATTCTCTGGCCGAGAGAAGGATCCGAACCAAAGTGAAAGGTCTTTTCTTTTATTCTCTGGTAAGGAAAGGATCCGAACCAAAGTGAAAGGTTTATTCTTCAATTCTCTGGCCGGGAAAAGATCCGAACCAAAGTGAAAGGGTCTATTCTTTTGTTCTCCGACCGGGAAAGGATCCGAACCAAAGTGAAAGGATCTATTCATTTGTTCTCTGGCCGGGAAAGGATCCGGACCAAAGTGAAATGTCTATTCTTTTGTTCTCTGGCCGGGAAAGGATCCGGACCAAAGGGAAATGTCTATTCTTTGATTCTTTGGTCGGGAAAGGATCCGCACCAAAGTGAAAGGTCTTTTCTTTTATTGGGTGGCCAAGAGCCGAAGGTGGGATTGCTTGTTGGTTCGACCTTTGTCGGCTCGAATGCCGATGGTTGAGAAGCTGTCGGCTTAGGGGCCGATGATTGAAAAGCTGTCGGCTCAGGGGCCGATGATTGAATAGCTATCAGCATGGGAGCCGATGATCGAAAAGCTATCGGCATGGGAGCCGATGATTGAAAAGTTGCCAGGCATGGGAGCCGATGATTGAAAAGCTGTCGGCTCAGGGGCCGATGACTGAAAAGCTGTCGGCCCGGAGGCTGATGATTGAATAGCTGTCGACTCGGAAGCCGATAAGTGGATAGCTGTCGACCTGGAGGTCGATAATAGAGTAGCTGTCGGCTCAGAGGCCGATGGTGGGATATCTGTCGGCTTGAAGCCCCGATGGCTGAATATCTTTCAGTTTAATGCCCCATTGGAGGAATGTTTAGTCGGTTTAACGCCCTGTCGGTGGAAGGTCTAGTCGGTTTAATGCCCCATCGACGGAAGGTTTAGTCGGTTCAATGCCCCGTCGGCGGAAGGTCTATTCGGTTTAACGCCCCATCGGCGGAATGTTTAGTCGGTTTAACGCCCTGTCGGTGGAAGGTCTAGTCGGTTTAACGCCCCATCGGCGGGAGGTTTAGTCTGTTTAACGTCCCGTTGGCGGAAGGTCTAGTCGGTTTAACGCCCCGTCGGCGGAAGGTTTAGTCGGTTTAACGCCCCGTCGATGGAATGTTTAGTTGGTTTCCATTTGTTGGATGCCTGAAGGTCAAAGGTAAAAGTATACCTCGTGACTCTTCTTTCTCTTCTTTTCTTCTTCTTTTGTGAGGAGAGGCGGGTGCAAAGACCATGTTTGCCTCGTGACTCTTTTTTTTCTTCTCTTCTTCCTTTGTGGAGAGGCAGGTGCAAAGACCATGTTTGCCTCGTGATTGCTCTTTTTTCTTCTTCTCTTCTTCTTTTTGTGGAGAGGCAGGTGCAAAGACCATGTTTGTCTCATGACTCTTTTTTTTCTCTTCCTCTTTTGTGTGATGGGGCGGGCTCAAAGACCACGTTTGCCTCATGTGTCTTCTCTTTCTTTTCTTCTCTTCCTTTGTGGGATGAGGCGGGCTCGAAGACCACGTCTGCCTCATGTGTCTCTTTTTCTTTCTTTTCTTCTCTTCTTTTGTGTGATGAGGCGGGCTCGAGGACCACGTTTGCCAGACATGTCTTTTTTTTCTTTTCTTCTCTTCCTTTGTGGGATGAGGCGGGCTCGGAGATCACGTCTGCCTCATGTGTCTCTTTTTCTTCCTTTTCTTCTCTTCTTTTGTGTGATGACACAGGCTCGAGGACCACGTTTGCCTCACGTGTCTTCTCTTTCTTTTCTTCTCTTCCTTTGTGGGATAAGGCGGGCTCGAAGACCACATTTGCCTCACGTGTCTTTTCTTTCTTTTTTCTGCTCTTCTTTTCTCATTAATGCTTCCACGCTAGAGTGTATTTCTCTTAATGTGCCCCCAGGTTGGGGTGTAGCTTTATTTCGTATGCGTTCCCGTGAGGGGTGTGTTTTGCCTCTCCGCTTCTGTGCCCCCAGGCAGGGTGTATTTTTCATGGCTTCTAGGCCCCCCGACCAGGGTGTGTTTCTTCTTCAAAGGCCCCCAGGGCGGGGTGTAGCTCTCTTCAAATCCCCCCAAGCTGGGGTATACTCTTCACGGCTTCTATGCCCCTAGGTGGGGTATGTTTCTTCTTCAAATACCCCTAAGCCAGGGTTAGTTCTTCTGCTCTTTATGCCCCCGTGGCGGGGTGAGTTTCTCTATATTTGCCCCTGGCAATGGGTGTGTCTTTTGTTTCTTATACCCCCCCATGGTGGGGGTGAATTCTACTTCTTCTACCCCTGAAGGCGGAGGAGCGCTTCTCTTCATATGTCCCCAGCACGAGGGTGTATCTTTGTTGCTTGTTGCGCCCCCGGTCGGGGTAGATTCTTCTGCTTCTTCTGCCCCAGAGTGGGGTATATTTCTCTTCGTATGTCCCCGACCGGGGTGCATTCTTTTCGCTTCATATGCCCCTGGGATGGAGTGTATTCTCCTCATATGCCCCCGACATGAGGGTGTATCTTTGTTGCTTTTTGTGCCCCCAAAGGGAGGTGTCTTTCTCTTCATATGCCCGGGCACTGGGTGTATCTTTGCTTTTTATGCCTCCAGGATGGAGTGTATTCTCTTCATATGCCCCCGGCACGAGGTGTATCTTTGCTTTTTATGCCCCCAGGGTGGAGTGTATTCTCTTCATATACCCCCGGCACGAGGTGTATCTTTTGCTTCTTATGCCCCCAAAGGGAGGTGTCTTTCTCTTCATACGCCCCGGGCACGGGGTGTATCTTTGCCTTTTGTGCCCCTAAGGCGGGGGGATTCTTCTTCTTCTGCCCCGACACGCTGGGGGATGTTTGCTTCTTGTGCACCTAAAGTGGGGTGTGTTCTCGATGGCTTCTGCGCCCCCGTGGTGGGGTGTATGCTTCTTCTTCAGATTCCCCTAAGCCGGGATGTATTCTTTTGCCTTATGTGCCCCCGAGTCGGGGTGGATTCTCTTTATGTGCCCCCATGGCGGGGTGTATTCTCTTTATGTGCCCCCTGGAGAGGGGTGCGGTTTGCTTCTCGTACACCCCAGCGAGGTGTATCACTGCTCGCAATGTCCCCCGAGGCGGGGTATCTTTCTTCTTCAAATACCCCTAAGTCGGGGCGTATTCTTTATGACCTCTATGCCCCCAGGTGGGGTATGTTTCTTCTTCAAATACCCCTAAAATGGGGTGGACTCTTTTCTTCTTATGCTCCTAAGGCGGGATGTAGCTTCTTCAAATGCCCCTGAGCCGGGGCGTGTTCTTTACGGATTCCATGCCCCCAGGCGGGGTATGTTTCTTCCTCAAATACCCCCAAGATGGGGGTGTGATTCTTGGCTTCATATGCCCCCAAGGCGGGGTATGTTTTGCTTTTTGTGCCCCAAAGGTGGGGTGTATGCTGCCTTTTTTGTGCCCCCGGGCGGGGTGTATCTTTCTTCTTCAAATACCCCTATGCCGGGGTGGACTTATCTTCATATGCCCCTAAGTCAGGGCGTGTTCTTTATAGCTTCTAGGCCCTTGAGGCGAGGTAGGCTTCTTCTTCAAATACCCCCAAGACGGGGGTGTGATTCTTGGCTTCATATGCCCCCAAGGCGGGGTATGTTTTACTTCTTGCGCCCCAAAGGTGGTGTATGTTGCTTTTTTTTGTGCCCCAAAGGTGGGGTGTACTTCTCTTCGAGTGCCCCCGAGTCGGGGCGTAGCTGTGTCTCACATGCCCCCCCTGCGGGGTGAGCTTGGCTTCTTATACACCCGAGGCGGTGTGTGTTTCTTCTTCAAATGTCCCTGAGACAGGGTGTATTCTTCTCTTTCTTATGCTCCCGAGACGGGATGTAACTTCTTCAGATGCCCCTAAGCCGGGGCGTACTCTTCATGGCTTCTATGCCCCCTGGCGGGGTATGTTTCTTCTTCAAATACCCCTAGGCCAGGGTGTATCATTTGTCTCACTTGTCCCCCAAGTCGGGGTGCAGCTCTGTTTCTTCTTATGCCCCCCAGTCGGGGTAGATTCTTCTCACGTGCCCCCAGGGCGGAGGTGTATCTCTCTTCATGTGCCCCTCAGTCGGGGTATATTTCTTCTTCTTATCTCCCATGGTGGGGTATGTGCATGCTCTCTTCGGGAGTGGTGGCCGTGCTTTGCCTCGTTGCGATAAAGCATTCCCCACAGCGGACAGCAATTCATCAATGTACAGCTGCGGCTTGTTGGATCTTCTTACAGCCACTGGAGAGGACGTCTTGTGCTGGATAGAGGTAGCATGAAAGAGGAGCGGGCCAGGTCATTGCACCGCGGACTTGGAGCCTCCTAGAGTCAGGCGGGCTGCTGGGTCTCTTCTTGTTCTTTTGGTAGGCAATGCTTGCCAGCTTTTCTTTTTATCTTTTCTCTCTTTTTTCTCCCTCTTATTGTGTAATAGACCAAGGTAGGTGCGCAGGAGAGCGCTCACCCCCTCAGGGAGGGGATGAGTGCTTCGCTCCACCGCATCAACCCCCCAATGGTAATCTTTGTTCGGCACGGGTGTCGATGGATGCGGACATACAACCCTCTCTCGCTGATTCTTTCTCTTCCTTTTTTTGTTTCTTTCTTCTTCTCCTTTTTTTCTTTTTTTTTCTTTTTCTTATTGCGGAAAAGGGGGTCTGATTTCCCCTCCCTTCTTTTCTCTTTCTCTTCTCTTTTTTTATAACAGCCCCCATGATTCCTGAAAGCTACATATGCTTCGGAGCAGCGTCCTCGAGGCCACAAAGGCAGTTGCACCTAGTCCGACTTTTCTCCCCATAGGGTTGGCGAAGACAGCACCTGCCATTCATCAAAGCAGGCAAACATCGTTTATTAGGAGGCCATGAGGCCCTAAATCCCGGCGAAGAGATGAAGGGTGGTTTAGGTCCCACCGGGCGTTCCAGACTTGTGGATGCACTTTTCGATTAGAAAATCTTTTGTTGGTTTATTGAGTGCGTGGGCGTCCCAGTCACAAAGTGACAATTTGTTCGGGCTTCATGGAGCCCATGGTGCGCTCGATCTGACTAATCAGACGATTGTATGGTTTGGGTCGGGACCAAAACCCGCCGTGCCATAAAGGTCACGACGTCATTTACATCCCCTATACGAGGGAAAACCCTTGATTAATTGCCGAGAATCAGGGCCTCGTGGCCAAAATATTATATCGAGAGAATCAAGACGATAGCGGCCTCGAATCAATCGGAAAGCCCTATGTCTAGGGAGGCAAGCATTCGAAACATGTCAGTCGCTCGAGGGACCTTTTAATATTCGGACGGGTGTCCGGGTTGAGGGTGGCGTTATCATCACGGGAGAAATCAGAGCGTATGTATGCCGGGGTACGGCAAATTTATTGTTCAAGGGGACGGGAAGCGATCGGTTAAATCCTGATTAGAGCTGATGGAAACCAATAAGTCTGTCGGCCCGGTGCAAGATCAAGCAGTGACCATACTGCGGTGGGCCCCACCGCGGTCGAAGTCAGACTTGCGTGGGCATCGTTAATATTTTCGGTGCCAAGGGGCAACGGGAGAATGTCCCTTGAATCAACTGGAAAGCCCTATGTCTAGGGAAGCAAACATTCGAAACGTGTCGGTCATTCAGGGGACCGTTTAATATTCGGACGGGTGTCCGGCTTGAGAATATCACAATCGTCGTGGGAAGACCCGGAACATATGTATGCCGGGGTACGGTAAATTTATTATTTCGATGAACTGGAAACATTCGGTTACATCCCGGTTAGAGTAATATGTCGGTCGCTCAGGGGACCGTTTAATATTCGGACGAGCGTCCTACTTTAGAAAATCATAATCGTCACGGGGAAACCAGAGCATATATATGCCGGGGCACGGTAAATTTACTATTTAGAGGAACGGGAAACGTTCGGCTAAATCTCGGTTAGAGCGGTCGGAAACCAATAAGTTTGTCAGCCCGGTGCAAGATCGAGTCAGGACCATTCCGGGGGCGCCTCCCGTGATCCAAACGAGGCTTGCGTGGGCGTCGTTAATATTTCCGATGCCGAAGAGCAGTGGGAAAGAGTCCCGAGACTAGATTCCAAAATGAAGACGTGTACAGAGATAGCTGGCTATAGGCCGAGGATGTGTGTCAGGCAATGACCATGATTAGGGCGAACCCGTGGTCTAAGCGTGACTCACGAAGGTCTTATTGATATTCCCATTCGTAGGGCTCGGGGGTGACGAGAGCCTTCTTGTTTCATTCAGATCTTGTTAGTCGCTCATGGACCACTTTATGTTCGGACAAAGGTCCGTATTGAAGGTACGATGTAAATGGAAATAAATCCATACAGATGTCTACCGAGGTCGCGGCAATTTCAATGGAAGAGCGGGAACGAATCCCAATAGGAACGGGTCGGAATTGATGAACTATCGGCCCAGAGCAATGCCAGATTACGACCTTGCCGGGAGGGAGACGTCGGCCATGTCGGTCACTCACGGACCTTTCCATGTTCGGACACGGGTCTATAATAGAAACGTGATGGGGACATCACTTACCACTCCCCATTTTTTCCAAGGGGTCCCGATGCTCGCCTGCAAATACTACATCTTGTTCGCCACTTATTTTGAGTCATTTGATGTATTTTGTATTTTCTTATTTGAGTCTTATCATGTAATTTTCCTTTTAATTGAGTCAAGTACCAAGGTAACTAAGTCATTAGAGTGGTTAATGTGTTAGTTGGGCCCAATTAAGTGGGCCAGGCCTAGGAGCACCCCCTTCCCCTTGGTTTATTATCATTAGTCTAAAACTCAGGATCTTATGTTAAATTGTGGGATTCCTATAAATAGGACCCCAATCCCACCATTTGAAGCTAATGAATGAATGAAGTATTAAGTGAAAATTTCCACAAGAATTGTGTCCCTCTCTCTCTCTCTAAGGGGTGGATTCTCCTCTCTCTTTCTCTCTCTCTCCCTCTCTAAAGGGGGCGAACCCCATTCTCTATCCTCCCCACCCCCAATTTCGAAATTCACTCTCTCTCCTCCCTATTCACCTCTCATTAAGACCCCTTCCCCTTCCCCATACCTCCCATTTAATTCCCCTCCAACCCCTAGGTGGAATCCCCTTCTCCTAGGCACCTCTCCCTCCTCCCAAGCAACATTTCCCCTTCCCTATACAACCTTTCATTTTTCCAAGGGAGAATCCCTTCTCCCAAGCACCCCTTCCCCTCCCCAAGGCAATCCTTCCCATTCCCTAGGCCCCCATTAACCACTCCATTAACCCACCATTCAAACCAAAGGAGAGATCTCTCCTCCCTCTCTCCTTCCCAACCCAAATTCGTAGCTCCCCCTTCCTCCACTTGCTAGACCACCTCCCAGCCCCCTTTCTGCCCCTCCCACACCTTGTATCACCCCCTAACAGACCCCCACATAGTCAGGTGCCACCCCCACACCCATCCACCCCATTTCCCACCCCATCTACTCCGTCTCCCATCACCTATCATCACCCTATTCATCTCAGTCCGCAGGCAGCAGTCAAGGGTCCAGTTGCAGAGTCAACCACGTCCTCACAGCACATCTTCTGGAGGCGTATCCAACATTTCTGGAAAGCTCTTCCAGTCGTCTTCGCAGGCGAGGTGATCCCGCCCCAATTCGAGTTCGGAGCTATCCGGGAGAGCCATTCTTCACAGACTGCGCAGAACCAGTCCGGCCAGAAACAAGAGCTGCCATTCAGAAGCTACTGCGACCACACCCTTACTCCACTTGGTGCGCCACTTGACCGGGGCGAATATCCACCAGTCCTCTGTCCAACACAGAAAGCGGGACCTCGTTTGGAGTTCGGAGCTCCCCGTTCCAAATTATTTTCCCCAGGTGCACAGGTTAGTCCTGTCAGGGACTGATCAGACCCCCTCTCACTCTTTGGGTTCCACCTCCCTGCTCCGACCTCCTCTGGTGCCCATCTTGGTTGCTGATCGAAGAGGATTTGACCACACTCGCAACCGTCCTGATCCTGTCTCGATTGGATCAGTGAGCGATCGTGGTGTAGTCGCCAACCTGATGCAACAACCTGAACTCAGTCCAAGGTAAAGCAGAGCAGCGACGGTCCAGCATCTGTCCCGGTCAACGTCGACAACTTCTGGCACCAACAAAATTCAGGCTTCATCGCGGGTCAGTCACCAACATTTTGGCGCTGGTTTCGTTCACTTTCGAGTCCGGGAGCGATCACAGCGGAGTCGACAGTGAGTGCCTATCAGCGGGCAGAACCAGCGGACAGAACCCCAGGAGGGCAATTCGGCTCCGTTCTTAGCTTCACGCCCCTCCCCGCCTGGCCGTCTTACCGCCCCTCCCTATGTGGAGGTAGTGTTTGTGTGTAATCCAATTTTCCCCACCCCGAGATCCACCCTCCTGCGTTAGGCGTAGTGCATGTAAATAATTAGCGGGGATCAAGCTTCATCGACGTATTGTGCGGGGAACCCACACTTCCCCGCTCGCCCTCGTCTCCGAACGGGGTTGGTTTCTTCAAACTAACTGGTTAAGCTCTATCCCTTGCTCTCATATCAGTAGTTTGTTCATATAATATCCGTGGAATTGCACTATTGACGGTGAGATAGCGCCCGACCCCGAAGCTCCCCGTTTACGAGTGGTCACCGTGGGATTGTGAGAGAGTGACCTGGTGCCCTTTCGGCACCTAGCCAGCCCTTTGATTGTGGGCACCGTACCCTCGGGAGGGCGACCATAGCAGAAAGGGCTTTGTTCCACTACCTCCACTCGGCATCACCGAGTCACCCGGGAATCGTGTGCGCAACGGTGGTTTGGCAACTTGCATAATCCTCTACTCTTGTGCATTGTGCTTGCTTGGTAAGTCCAAGGACCCTCGGTCTAGTTGCTACATTCACAAAGTCAGTGTCACATCAACTTGGTATCAGAGCAAGTTCTAGACTTGTCTCTACTAAGTCTTGTCCTAGGGCCATTGCATGCATCACCCTTATCCACCATCATGACAACCTCATACTTGGCATATTCGCCACTCTTAGGCCCATTAGAAGTCTTTGTGTTTGATGGATCCCGCCCTAGCATATATCTAGAATGGGAGAAGTCCATAGACCGACACTTTGGGAGGTTTACCCTGTCAGGACCTATCAAAGTCAACTATGCCAAGAGTTTGCTCTGGCGCCAAGCTAGGAAAGAATGGGAGTACATTGTAGGTTTGAGAGAAGCCAAAGGGGAAGCACCCATTGAATCTTGGGTTGAAATGAGGGCCGATCTTAGAAAGATCTACACACCCCAATCCGGACCTCCTCAACCAACCACTTTTCCACCCCCAACTCCAACCCAAGGACTTCCCCTATCAATCCCAACCCAAGCCCGTCCATGTTCACCACCCCGGGAGTACCATGAGCCGGCTATATCCACTCCTCCACCAAAAGACCCATTCCTCCCCTTGGAAGAGGAGCCCATGATCCAAACACCTGATCCCTTGGAAGTAAACACCTCTTCCCTTGGAAGTAAGACTGACCTAGACCCCCTCCCGACCCTCGAGGAAACCCAAGCCTACACCGTTGAGGAGGAGGAGCCACAAAACTTACCCACCCCTCCTAGTCCGGGTCCTCATGAGCCACATCCCGTCACCATAGACGAGTCCATACTCTAATGGCTCAAGCAAAGTCCCACCCTCCTGAGATCACCACCATTTGGATATCAATCCCAAATTGTTCCCACCCGGTCTCCCCATGTCACTTTACAAACCTTCTACTTCACAGGAGACTTGGGAGACCTAGTGGATTGCCTATATTGGCAAGTCCACTTGACCGGCTTGCTTGCCATGGGACCTTCGGAGCCTAGCATCATTAACTTTGCCCACCCCACCATTGGCTCCATCACTTCCGTTTGCACAAGTGGGCATTGCACTATTGAGATTCTTCTATTTCTCCCCTTGGAGGAAGAACCCACTCCAGTCTACTCTCCACCCATTGAGACCCCAAATGCCTTAAACGATCAACTCACTAGAGATCTTGGACCGATCACTTTGGAGGAGGATGACTCACCACCTTGTAAAGACCTTGGGGACATGGAGTTCCTCTCTTTAGGTAGCCCTTACCATGATCCCTTTGACCCATTCCAATGGGAGTACGGATACCCAAGTGGCCCAATCACCTTACCCACCACCCACCTTTCCCTACCCCAACCAACCATAATGGATCAAATCCACCCCTTCCTAGACTCGGGTTACACCATAGGGGCCATGACTTTGGGCAATATTCACATAGGGATTAAGGAAGTGTCTCACTCTGTGCTATCCACCTTCTTAGATCCCTTCGATCCTCTCAAATGGAAGCTCAAAGGTCATCCCACAACCCCTCACATAGAAATCATCTTTGGAGTAGGAATGCCTCTGTCTTGGCACCTCTCACCACTTGACATGATTAGTAGGTCGGGTCATTTCATTCATAACACCCACATGTCAAGTTGGAAACATAAGTGGTCCATATTTGGGTGTAACGGTCCTCCTTCATTCATCATGGGTCATACGCATGATAGGAGCATTCATGGATGTCCGGGTCCCCCGGCATTTGTCATCCCCATGCATGATTGGATTACATATGGATGCCCAGGCCCTCCTAAGTCCACCAAAGTCTACACGGCATCATTGCATGGTAGGTCCACTTATGGATGTCCCGGTCCTCCCAATTCCATCAAAGTCTTCTTGGCGTCAAAGCATGGCTGGTCTACATTTGGATGTCCCGGCCCCCCCTAAGTCAATCATTATGAGGTCAAAGCATGAAGGAAGCATTCATGGATGTCCGGGACCCCCGACATCCAACACCCCTTTGCATGATAGGTTCATCTATGGGTGCCCCGGCCCTCCTAAGTCCACCAAAAATAATGTAACACTTGATAGGGCTAAATTTGGTTGTCCAGGCCCTCCCTTCATCCCTAGAGGATAATCATTTATGACATTGCATGGCAACCCTCACAAGCACATCAACAAGAGCAACGAGGTGAACAAACAATTAGCTAACTCTCACCGCTGCCACCAAGAATTCTGGTTTGGTGATTCCGTGATGGTGAGGACTGAGAGACTATCATCTGAGAACGTCTCAAAACTAAGGTCTCGTGGAACAGGTCCCTTCCAGGTCCTGAGATACATCGACACTAATGCTTATATGTTAGACCTCCCTGAGGAATACAGAGTAAGCCCCACTTTCATCGTGGCTGACCTGGTGCCATACATGGCTCCCACGGTGACACCCAGTGAGGAAATTGAGCTCATCCCCTCCCTTGAGAGAGCACCTACCCTTGAGAGAAGTCTACCAGCCCAGAGAGACCAGCATGAGCATGTTGAACGGATATTGTATGAATAGGTCACTGTCATCTGGAGCAAAGGGTATGGGCGCTACCTCGCTTGGTGAAAGGACCAGCTACCTTTGGTAGACTTGTGGGCAACCCCGCCGTGACTTCCTCCGCATACGATGGATCTTTACTCGACAGAGTCGAGTTCTCTGCACCCCGGGAGTATGATGGGGACATCACTTACCACTCCCCATTTTTTCCAAGGGGTCCCGATGCTCGCCTGCAAATGCTACATCTTGTTCGCCACTTATTTTGAGTCATTTGATGTATTTTGTATTTTCTTATTTGAGTCTTATCATGTAATTTTCCTTTTAATTGAGTCAAGTACCAAGGTAACTAGGTCATTAGAGTGGTTAATGTGTCAGTTGGGCCCAATTAAGTGGGCCAGGCCTAGGAGCACCCCCTTCCCCTTGGTTTATTATCATTAGTCTAAAACTCAGGGTCTTATGTTAAATTGTGGGATTCCTATAAATAGGACCCCAATCCCACCATTTGAAGCTAATGAATGAATGAAGTATTAAGTGAAAATTTCCACAAGAATTATCTCTCTCTCTCTCTCTCTCTCTCTCTCTCTCTCTAAGGGGTGGATTCCCCTCTCTCTTTCTCTCTCTCTCTCTAAAGGGGGCGAACCCCATTCTCTCTCCTCCCCACCCCAATTTCAAAATTCACTCTCTCTCCTCCCTATTCACCTCTCATTAAGACCACTTCCCCTTCCCCATACCTCCCATTTAATTCCCCTCCAACCCCTAGGTGGAATCCCCTTCTCCTAGGCACCTCTCCCTCCTCCCAAGCAACATTTCCCCTTCCCCATACAACCTTTCATTTTCCCAAGGGAGAATCCCTTCTCCCAAGCACCCCTTCCCCTCCCCAAGGCAATCCTTCCCATTCCCTAGGCCCCCATTAACCCCTCCATTAACCCACCATTCAAACCAAAGGAGAGATCTCTCCGCCCTCTCTCCTTCCCAAACCAAATTCGTAGCTCCCCCTTCCTCCACTTGCTAGACCACCTCCCAGCCCCCTTTCTGCCCCTCCCACACCTTGTATCACCCCCTAACAGACCCCCACATAGTCAGGTGCCACCCCCACACCCATCCACCACATTTCCCACCCCATCTACTCCGTCTCCCATCACCTATCATCACCCTATTCATCTCAGTCCGCAGGCAGCAGTCAAGGGTCGAGTTACAAAGTCAACCACGTCTTCACCGCACATTATCTGGAGGCATATCCAACATTTCTGGAAAGCTCTTCCAGTCGTCTTCGCAGGCAAGGTGATCCCGCCCCAATTCGAGTTCGGAGCTGTCCGAAAGAGCCATTCTTCACCGACTACGCAGAACCAGTCCGGCTATAAACCAGAGCTGCCATTCAGAAGCTACTGCGACCACACCGTTGCTGCACTTGGTGCGCCACTTGACCGAGGCGAAGATCCACCAGTCCTCTATCCAACACAGAAAGCGGGACCTCGTTTGGAGTTTGGAGCTCCCCAATCCAAATTATTTTCCCCAGGTGCGCAGGTTAGTCATGTCAGGGACTGATCAGACCCCCTCTCACTCTTTGGGTTCCACCTCCCTGCTCCGACCTCCTCTGGTGCCCATCTTGGTTGTGATCTAAGAGGATTTGACCACGCTCGCAACCGTCCTGATCTTGTCTCGATTGGATCATGGGAGCGATCGTGGTGAAGTCGCCAACCTGATGCAACAACCTGAACTCAGTCCAAGGCAGAGCAGAGCAGCGCCGGTCCAGCATCTGTCCCGGCCAACGTCGACAACTTCTGGCACCAACAAAATTCAGGCTTCATCCCGGGTCAGTCACCAACATTTTGGCGCTGGTCTCGTTCACTTTCGAGTCCGGGAGCGATCACAGCTGAGTCGACAGCGAGTGCCTATCAGCGGGCAGAACCGGCGGAGAGAACCCCGGGAGGGCAATCCGGCTCCGTTCTTAGCTTCACGCCCATCCCCGCCTGGCCGGCTTACTGCCCCTCCCAGTGTGGAGGTAGTGTTTGTGTGTAATCCAATTTTCCCCACCCCGAGATCCACCCTCCTGTGTGAGGCGTAGTGCATGTAAATAATTAGCAGAGATCAAGCTTCATCGACGCAGTGTGCGGGAAACCCACACTTCCCCGCTCACCCTCGTCTCCGAACGGGGTTGGTTTCTTCAAACCAACTGGGTAATCTCTATCCCTTGCTCTCATATCAGTAGTTTGTTCATATAATATCCGTGGAATTGTACTGTTGACGGTGAGAGAGCGCCCGACCCCGAAGCTCCCCGTTTACGAGTGGTCACCGTGGGATTGTGAGAGAGTGACCCGGTGCCCTTTCGGCACCTAGCCAGCCCTTTGATTGTGGGCACCGTACCCTCTGGAGGGCGACCATAGCTTTGCTAGCCCTCTACCGGCAAGGGCTTTGTTCCACTACCTCCACTCGGCATCACCGAGTCACCCAGGAATCGTGTGCGCAACGGTGGTTTGGAAACTTGCATAATCCTCTACTCTTGTGCGTTGTGCTTGCTTGGTAAGTCCAAGGACCCTCGGTCTAGTTGATGCATTCACAAAGTCGGTGTCACATCAAAACACGGTAGAAATCGAGGTGAACCCGCTCAAATGTCTGCCTAACGCGCGGTAATTTTAATAGTGGCTCAGAAGAGACCCGGCCTGAGAAATGAGTCAGGCTTAATCGGGATGTCAGCCCATGGCGAGGTCAGGTCATGGCCATTTCGGGATAATTCCCAAGACTCAGGCCCAGCCTGCAAGGGCGGCATTATTATTCTTTCAGCACCGGGTCGCAGGAGAGATGGGGCTACAATGTAGATTTTACCATTTTTTTTATCTGGGATTTTTAACCATATGATCTTATGCTGTTTATTCCCCTTTATGCATTTGTTCTGAATGATTTCTCCATTTTGTTTATTATTATTATTATATTTTTCCTTTTTTTACTTTTGTTATTACTATTTCACCTTCTTTTTGTTTATTTCATACATATATTCAGGTTTATTTATTTATCATAACTTTTATTAATTTATTATTATCATTATCATTATTATTAGCATTATATATATATATATTGGAGAGAGAGTGGGCCGCTAGAGGGCTAAGAAGGGGCTAAAGGGGCGTGCCGGCGAAGAGCGGCCAGGGTGTACCGACGAAGGTGCTGGGTTGTGCCGCCGGAGGGCTCAAGGAAGGGCGTGCCGACGAAGGAGCTGGAAGCGCGTACCGGTGAAGGCCATGGAAGCGTGCCGGGGAAGGAAGAGGAGGCGTGCCGATGAAGGGTGCTGTAGGGTGTACCGGCGAAGGGCGTGGCGAGTGTGCCGCCGAGGGGTTCCAAGGGGTGTACCGGGGAAGGAGCGTGCCGGGGAAACTGGGCTGCATGGCCCGGCGAAGGTGGGGTCGGATGGGTCGGCTGGAGCCTCTTTCTCTCGGTCGGAGAGTGGGCTTTAGACCGGACCTTTCATGCGACCTGACCGTTGTCTCGGACCCTCCGAGCCTAGAAGGCCGTCGGGGAGAGTTGGTTCCTCGAGTCTTTATTTATTGGGCTTTTCTCCTAAAGTGGGCCCTGTGGGCTATCACTTGGGTGGGCTTCGCCCGGTTGGACCTTGTAGGTGTTGTTGGGCTGCCTCGGTGGTGGGCTGCGGAAATCCCCCTCTCCACTTGTCCCCCTCCTACTCCCGAGCCAAGGAGGCTCGGATGAGTAGTTTTTTGAGGCTTTGGACCGGCGTGGCTCAGGTGGGCGGAATTCCATTGGCGTTATGTAGCCGCTTATAGCGGTCGCCGAGGCCCATAATGATGATCCTGACGGATTTGAAACGAAGGGGCCCCCCTTTTTCTCGGAGCACGGAACGGCACGCCGCCACCCTCAGGGGTTTATAGGGGGCATTGTTCATCGTTCTAGGCTTCCAGGGTTTTAGGCTTTCCTTGCTTCTTGATGTGCCGTGAGAGCACAGTGGAGACGCGGAGCCTTGCGGCGGCGTTTGAAGAGTTGGCGAGGATAACCGCGGAGGCGGTCCGACAGCTTCCTTCTCCCCCGGAGTCTTCAAGCTCGTACGAGGGATCTTCTCCCGATCCGATGGCGGATCAGAGTCCGGAGCTTGTGCCCGTGAGGAGCGATCCCGTCCCCAACTATAGCGAGTTGGGAGAAGCGGAGGTGCGGAGGCTGGAGCACCGTTTCCGTCTGCCTTTCCGCTATAGCTTTGCTGCCGCTACTCCATATGAGACGAGTCTGGATGACCGCGATGGGCACATTTGCACCTTTCTTTTGGCCTGGAAGAGTGGATTCCGGCTTCCTTTCGATCCTTACGTACTGCATCTTCTCACTTTTTTCCGGTTGGCGCCTATCCAGTTGGTGGCCAACTCCTATCTTCTTCTTTCTGCCTTTGGGATCTTGTGCCATCAACGCGGCATCTTCCCGTCTCTGGACCTTTTCCACATCTTCTTCGAGTTGAAGGCACATCCATCGGCTGGGAAAGGTTTTTACTTCATCCAGGCGCGAAGGAATAGGAGCTACATCTCGCTCGCGGCGAAGGATTCTTCGCACAAGGGGTGGAAGACTCAATTCTTCTGGGTGAAGGCGGTGGCGACGGACGAGATCTGGAGATGCCGGACCTCGCCCAATTTTCACCCAAATCTGCCCCCTCGCCAGGAGGAGTTCCCTCCCCACGTGGAGCAGCAGGCTGCCCGCTTGCTAGAGAATCGCCAATCGACCGAGGAGCTGGTGACGCCGGAGAACATCGAACGGTGTCTTCTCTCACGGTTGACGTCGTCAGGTACGGCTCTTGAGGCTCTTCTTCTGGGGTGGTAACTCTTTTTCCTCCTCCTGACCGGGGCTTCTTCTTGTTGCAGATGTGAGGCGGGAGCCTCTGGAGGAGGTGGCCGAGGTCATCGATCTGGGAGAAGACTCGGCAGCCGACGAACCTGATGTCTCGGCGGGTCGCGCTCATGCCCGAGATAAGGGCAAGGGGGCGGCTCCCGAGGGGACTTCTCGATCGACCGGCCTGAAGCGCAAGGATCCCCTGGTGGGGAAATTGCGGGAGGCCGCGAAGGCCAGGAAGAGGGCCAGGAAAGCCGGTCTTCCTACCGCCGTCGGGGGTGACTCTGGCTCGGCGGCGCTCCCCTCTCGGGGGCAGGATGGGGCCGACCCTTCTGGGCTGGCTCTCCCATCTGCCGAGCGAGAGGGGGCCGAGGAGACCAGTGGCCCCGTAGAGGGAGGTGATGGGTCGGCTCTCCCCTCTGTAGGGACAGAAGGGGCCGATGCCGGCGTGGCCGGCGCTGGGACCGAGAGTTCGGTCGATGCAGATGGGGGTGTGCCCGCGGGGGCGCCGCAACCCCAAGTGCCGACAGTTTCTGGTGCCGTTGATCCCGCGGCGCCGGTCGAGGGTGGGGGTTCGCCCGGGGAGGCGTTGCAACCCCACCCGACCGTGGTGCGCGGGGCGGTTAGTTTCGCTGCCACAACAGGGCCTTCTGGCGCGGTGCCCAGGGTGGAGCGGTCCCCTTTGCCGGAAGCTCTGGTCAGTCTTGGTGTCTCGGGTGATCTGTACCGGATCTGCCGGTCGATCACCGATAGGACGAGGGGAGGAGAAAAGCGCAGCACTCCTGCCGGGGTCCTTGACATCCTGATGGAGGGCGGCCTGGTTATAGCTCGGACAGCGGCCGTGATGGCAGAGGCGCACGCCCGGACGGAGGCGGAGCGGTCGAAGCTCGCCTGGACCCTTGGTGGATGCGAGGGGAAACTGGCCCGGCTTGAGGGGGAGCACGAGGGGCTCCGGCGGGAGTTCCTTGCATTCAGGGAGTTGGCGCGGTCGAGCCGACGGGAAGCCGAGGTACTGGCCGAGCAGTTGGCAAGGGCCCAAGAATCGCTTGAGAGGAAGAGCAAACGTCTAGAAGATGAGCGTCAACGTCACATCGAGCTGGATGGCCTCTGGGAGCTTGAGCGCGGCGAGCTGCAGGATCGGGCGGAGGATGCGGAGCGCCTTCGCGTCGAGGCTGAGGCGGACCGAGCCCGGGCGGAGGGTCGGATGACCGAGGCCGAGCGGAGGATGACCGAGCTGGAGGAGCGTCTGGCGAGGGCGGAAGAGCATGCGGCCGAGGTGGAGCGGGCTCGGGAAGGGCAGGTCGAGGCGGAGGCGATCGAGTGCTATAAAGGCTCGGAAGCTTACTCGGCCGACCTGATTGCAGCCGCCCTACCCTACTACGAGGTAGCGCTCCGCCGGGGTGCTCGAAAGGGGTTCAGGCAGGGCTATCGCCGGGCGATGAACTATGCTAACGAGCACCTGGCCGGAGGCGATTTTCCTTATGGCCAGCGTTATGACTCGGATGAGTCAGATTCCAGCTCCTCATCTTCGGTCGGGGAAGCACCAGAGGAGTCGCCCCCTGCGGGGTCACCAGCTCCGGAGGCCTCAGGAGGGCTCGCGATCGGGATAGTTCTCGCACAGGCGAGGTCAGTGTCCGGGCCGGCCGTCGCCGAGGGTACCGGGGGTGACGCGTCCCCTACTGTTGTTCCCGAGCTTCAAAGTGGGCCCGAGGCCTGATGTAACTTTATTTTGCCCCTTCCCTTTTTTGTTCGTCTTCCTTGTTGTAAGAGGCTTTTATGGGAGGCAATAAATAACTTACTTTATTTGATCGCTACCTTTGCTGTGATTTGGTTGGCGTATCGGGGCAGTTGGAAAGTGCCGATATTTTTTGCGCCGTTTTCGCACGTCGATTCGGGAGACTTCTGGCGGGCGTCCTTCCGTATTACCATGCTTTGAAAGTCGCGGTGCTTCGCGAATCCCGCTAGGGCGGGGGGCAAGGATTTTGAGGTGACCTTCCCAGGGAGGTCCTGTAGCGTGTTTTCGAGGGGGGAGTCATTTAAGGCGCGTGGCCTCCCTTAGCCTATAAAAAGGACCGAAGGGTGCTCCTTCTCTCTTAACACTTAGGACTTCGCCGGTGGTCTGCTCTTATTCCTTCGTCTTCGCTTTGCGTTGCACCGCCGCGATCGGAGCATGGAGGACCCTTCAGAAGGTGATGCTGCAGACGACGGGGAGCGGCCGGTTCCAGCTGTCCTGGAATATTGGTCGGGTCCCACGGTCGCCGCGCGTGCATGAGACGGGTCCGACGGTCGCCGCGCGGATCGGGAGAGGGCTTCGACGTGTGGGGGCACGCCGTTTGCCTCCTCTTGGCTCCGGCGAGGCTTCCGGGCGGACGCCGAGATGGAGGGTGGACGGGGGAGTTAGGGATGCCGGCCGCCATTCCCCTCCGTGGGAGGGGAGGAGGCGGCTCCAGTCCCTTCCTCACCCTCATCCGCTGCCTCTTTATCTCTCTTTTGTTCTTCATTTCTTTCACTCTTTGGGGGCTGCTTGCTTTCTGTTCGCCTCCAAAGAGTTGGCAGTTTGGAAGAAAGGGGACCTTCACGGCGTGCCCTTTTTCTAGGTTGTTGCCAACTTGGAAGGTAGCCTTCCTTGCGTGAAAGGTGGCCTTCTCCTTGCCGTCCCTCTGTCACCTTTGTCGCGGACCACCCGAGCCAACTGGGTCGACCATCTCTTGTCCGAGCCAGTTTCTACGCGAGGCAGAGTCAGTGGCTAGATGCGAGAAGGTCAAGATCGGGTCGACCGGGCGATGGCCGTTTGCTGCAGCGCCAGATGGATTTTTGCTTTTTGTTATGTAATGTATTGGCAGTTGCCTTTCTGATGTACCAACAGTTATCTTGAATGAATGCGAAAGATAAGGGGGTTTATTTTACCCAATTTGTTGATACAGTATTCAGAAATAAAATCTGCGTAATGTGGTTGCGTTCCATGTCCGGGGAATGGGTTCCCCTTCCATTGTGGCTAACCTGTTCGCACCTTTCCCGAGTGTCTCGATCACTCGGTAGGGGCCTTCCCAATTGGGGGATAGCTTGCCCGCCGCCTCTAGTGGTCGAGAGGCTTCTGCCTTCCTGAGGACGAAGTCCCCTAGTCGGAATTGTCTGCCTCGGACCCTGGCGTTGTAGTACCGAGTGAGGCGGCGCTGGTACTCCATAGCTCGGACGTTCACGATCTCTCGGAGTTCGTCTGCCAGGTCGAGGTTCTCGAGCAGCTTCTGCTCGTTTGCCTCAGGCAAAAAGCTGATTACTCGGAGAGACGGATTGGCGATTTCCAATGGAACGACGGCTTCGGTGTCGTATACCAGTTGAAAAGGGGTCTCACCGGTTGCCGTTCTGGGGGTCGTTCGGTGCGACCATAGTACGCTAGGCAGTTCCTCGAGCCAGCTACCCTTAGCCTTACCGAGTCTGGTTTTTATGCCCTTCAAGTTGGTCTTGTTGGCATTTTCAACCAGCCCGTTGGCCTGAGGGTGGGCGACCGAAGTGAAGTGGTTGCGGATATTTAGGTCGGCACATCTATCTCGGAAGTATCGAGAGTCGAATTGCCGCCCGTTATCGCTCACTATCACTCGGGGGATGCCGAAGCGACAAATGATCGATTTCCATACGAAACCCCAGACGACTGTCTCGGTGATCCTCGCTGTTGCTTCAGCCTCGATCCACTTGGTGAAGTAGTCGATGGCGACGATGATGAACTTCTTCTGGGATTGAGCCGTTGGGAATGGCCCAAGGATGTCGATCCCCCACTGAGCGAAAGGGTAGGGCTCGGTAAGGGTGACAAGTTCCGTGGCCAGCTGGTGGACCAAATGGTCGAACCGTTGGCAACGGTCGCACTGTTGTACGTAAGCCGTGCAGTCGCGCTGGAGGGTCGGCCACCAGTATCCTTGCCTTAGCAGGATTCGGGCCAGCGACCGACCTCCTGAATGTGCTCCGCACAGGCCTCGATGAATCTCCTCAATAGCTTGGCTCGCTTCGTCGGGGCCGAGGCACTTCAGAAGGGGCCCGGAGAACGATCTTCGGTAGAGGGCGTTGTCGAGGATGACGAAGCTCCGAGCTTGGTACTTCATCCGGCGGGCTTCTCGAGAGTCGGAGGGTTCCTGGGAGTCTCGTAGCCAGGACAGGTAGGGGGAGCGCCAGTCGTCGGGAGTGGCCGAGTCAATGGCGAGGAGCTCCGAGTCTATGCTCGGGCGCTCTAGCTCTTCTAGGAGGACCGATCGTGTACCTTCCGGGTCTAGGGAGGAGGCCAGTCGGGAGAGGGCGTCCGCCCGAGAGTTTTGCTCCCGAGCTATTCGGACTACCTCGAACTCCTCGAGCTGCTGGGCCAGGCTCCGGACCAATTGGAGGTATTTGATCATAGGTGCCTCCCGAGCTTCGTACTCGCCACTGACCTGGCTTGCGACCAGCTGGGAGTCGGTGTGGATCCTGACTCGCTCAGCCCCCAACCGTCGGGCCATGCGGGCCCCCGAGATAAGGGCCTCGTACTCGAAAGCGTTGTTGGACGCCGGAAAGTTGAACTTTAGGGTGTACTGCAACTCTATTCCTTCGGGGGATCTTAGGAGGATCCCTGCGCCGCTGCCGACCGAGTTGGACGATCCATCGACGAACAGCTCCCAGGTTGGCCCGGTTGCTGTCGGAGGCCTGTCCTCGACCGGAACGGTGCTCTCGGCGATGAAGTTGGCGAGCGCTTGCCCCTTGATAGCTGATCGTGGCCGATACGAGATGTCGTATGCCCCGAGCATGATGGCCCATTTGACAAGTCGCCCCGAGGCCTCGGGGTGGGCCAGAATCTTCTTAAGTGGCCCGCCGGTTAGCACGGTGATGGGATGCCCCTGGAAGTAGGGTCGGAGGTGCTTTACGGAGGTAACCAACGCTAGCACGAGTTTCTCGGTTGCGGGGTACCTCCGCTCGGCCTCGCCAAGCACCTTGCTGGTGTAGTAGACCGGCCTCTCGACTCCCGAGTCATTTCTGACTAGGACCGAGCTGACCGTTGATGGCGTCGCCGAGAGATAGAGCAGCAAAACCTCACCCGCGACGAGCTTGGAAAGCACCGGTGGTGAAGCTAGGAGCTCTTTGAGCTCGGCGAACGCTGTCTGGCATTCCCCGTCCCATGCGAACGTAGCAGACGCTATTTTAGGCCCCCTCATTAGCTTGAAGAAGGGCAAGCATCGTTCGGCCGCACGGGACAGGAAACGACTGAGAGCGGCGACACGCCCTGTCAGACACTGGACGTCTTTAATGCACGTGGGCGGGCGCATGTCCAAGATGGCCTGGACCTTGTCAGGGTTTGCTTCGATCCCCCGCTGAGTGACCAGGAAACCCAGGAACTTCCCGGATCTTACTCCAAAGGCACACTTGGCGGGGTTGAGCTTCATGCTGTACTTCATGAGGGTGCCGAAAGTCTCGGTCAGGTCGGTGAGGTGATCGTGAGCCCTCGGGGTCTTGACGAGCATGTCGTCGATGTAGGGCTCGACGTTCCGACCCAACTGTCCCTCGAACATATGGTTGACCAGTCGCTGGTATGTGGCTCCAGCATTCTTCAATCCGAAGGGCATCCGGGTGTAGCAGTACACGCCGTAGTTGGTGATGAAGGCGGTCTTCTCGACATCTTCAGGGTTCATTCGGATCTGATGATAACCCGAATAGGCATCCAGGAAACTGAGTATCTCGTTGCCCGAGGTTGAGTCAACCAGTTGGTCGATGCTCAGTAGCGGATAACAGTCCTTGGGGGTGGCCTTGTTCAGATCGGTGAAGTCTACGCACATTCGCCACTTGCCGGTGGTCTTCGGCACCAGGACGACGTTGGCTAGCCACGTTGGGTACAGGATCGATCTGAAAAGACCAGTCTCTTGTCCCTTGGTGACCTGCGCCTTGATGATCGCCTGTTTCTCGGGCGCATGCTTCCTCCTCCGCTGCTGTACGGGTCTCACGGTGGCATCGAGGTTAAGCTTGTGCATCACAGTTTCCTCTGGTATACCAGGGAGTTGATCGTCGGACCAAGCGAAGACCCGGACGTACCCAGAAAGAAACTCCTTGTACAGCTGCTGTTCCTTCGGTGGTTGGTCGGAACCGATCCTCACTCCAAGGGCCGGGTCGTCGTTCAGGAATACCGTTAATAGTTCGCCACCGGGCTCGGCGGTCACGGTTTTTCCTTCGACTCCCCTAGGGCCCTTATCCTTCCCGTCCGGCCTTGAGGCTTCCACCGAGATATTGTAGCACCTTCTAGCCGTGGCCTGGTTACCTCGGACTTCCCCCAACCCGTTTTTGGTGGGAAACTTCATTTTTTGGTGATAGGTAGATGGTACGGCCTTTATTCGGCTGAGAATTTTTTGGCCGAAAATGGCGTTGTACGCTATCATACCTTTAATCACTATGAAGTCCACTATGACCGTAACGGTTTTGGGTGGGGTGCCGATAGTGACCGGCAGGCTTAGGGCTCCCTCGGGGTAGGTGGCCAGGCCATTAAACCCGCACAGGGGTGTTCGGATCGGGCGGAGCTTGGATGGGTCTTCCCCCATCTTGAGAAAACAGTCATAAGATAATACATCGGGGGCGCTCCCATTATCAACCAAAATCCTGTCTACATTGCAGTGATTTATCGTGGCCGAGATAACGAGGGCATCGTCATGCGGGGTGCTCAGCCCTTCCAGGTCTTGGTCGGAGAAGACTATGACCTGGGGCTTCATTGGCGGGCCTTTGGGGGGCTCTAAGGCTCGGCTGGCCCGCTCGGCATGACGTTTCCTTCCTCGGCTGGTGTCGCCTCCCGATGTCGCTCCTCCGGAGATGACGTTGATGTGGACCCCTCGGGGTGCGTTTTCGATCTCCTCTGCGGCGTCTCGGTCTTCTTTGTGCCCGGTTGTGAACCGGGCTAGATGCCCCTGACGGATGAGGCGCTCGATCTCGTCTTGGAGCTGATGGCAATCTCCGGTGTGGTGCCCGTGGTCGCCGTGGAACAGGCAATGCCTGTCCCGCTTGCGGTTCTTCGACCTCATCGGCTCGGGCTGGCGGAGAAGTCCCGAGTCTTTGATGTCTTCATAGATCTCGTAGACTGGTGCGGTCAAGGGGGTATACCGCTCGTACTTTCTCTTGCGCTCTCCTTCTCGATCGCGCTTCTTACTGTAGCCAGGGTTTGGCTCGGAGGTCTACTTTTTGTCCCCCTCCCGACCCGAGCTGGTTGTGTCTCGACAGGCGCTGAGTACTTCTTCACACTCGGCGTGGCGCAGTGCCAGAGTCACTAGCTCGGCAAGGGTCGAGGGAGGGTGGAGGACAAGCTCGCAACGGAGATTCTCGTCCCGGGTGCCCCCGGTCAGTGCGGTTGTGGCTGAGGCCACGTCCAGGCGGGGGATCCTAAGGGCTTCTGATTTAAATCGGTGGACGTAAGTCCGGAGCCTCTCCCCTTGCGCCTGTTTGAGAGCCAGGAGCCCCGCTACTGACCTTGGGGGGGCGCTACCGGCAAAGCTCTCCTTGAAATTCACCCGAATTGCCTGAAGTCTCGGATGGACCCCGGGGCGAGGGCTCGGAACCATGCCTGAGCGCCCTGGACCAGGGTGGCCGCAAAGGCTCGGCATTTGATGGGATCCGGCGTTCCATGCAGGGTCACCAGGGCGTCGAAGATGTCGTAGTGGTCGGCTGGGTCGCCCTGGCCGTCGTAGAGCTTGAAGGTTGGGATGGAGGCTCTAGGAGAGACCTCTGCCTTCAAGATGTACTCGGAGAAAGGGGATTTCTCCTCGTCCTCTGGGAAAGAGGTCTTCTGCAGGGCGCGGAGAGCGCGCTCTTGCTCTGCGAACCGTCTTTCAAAATCTCGTAGCCGGAGGGACAGTTCTAGCTGTGGCCGCGCCGTGGGGCTGGGGGGGCATCGTGGCGATCTCCCGGAGCACTGGTGCCCGGGCGCGGCGGCCTCGCCCCCTGCTTCCCTCTCCTCGGCGTGGAGGAAGCCTCTTGCTCCGCAGGCGGAGCTTGCGAGGGTCCTCCGACGTCGTTGCGGAGGAGCTGTCGGCCGCGGAGGGTGAAGCGGCCTCCGGCGGTGTGCTGCGTTGCACTCCTTCGAGGGGGACTTCCTGACGGGGCGCGGGACCTTGCGTCCCGGGCCGCCTGGGCCCTCATGAGCTCCACGAGGACGTCCATCTTCTCGTTGAGGGCTTGGAAGGCGTTGGTGCCACCGTCGAGGGGTGCCCCTGTCTCCGCCGGGGGGTGGTGGTGGTCCGTTAGTGGGGACGCTGGCGTTGGAGGGGGGGCTCTATGAGACCCTAGGGGGGATGCCTCCCGCCTCTGCCACAGCCTTACCTCCCCCGCCGGCGGATCTCCTCCCTGAGCTTTTTCTCACCATCTTAACTCTTCGTGCGTTTCCCACAGACGGCGCCAGATGAAGAGGCGGAATCTCGCGCTGTGTCCTGAGCGGGCTGTAGATCACCAGAAGATGTTTCTGCAAGAGAAGGGAAACGTATCAGAGGGCCCAGGGGATCTCCCTGGGGGAAAACCATCCGATGGCTAAGTCAGTAGAGCGATGGTGGAAGCGATAATGGGGGGAGGAGAGAGCTGATGCGTGAGAATCCTCTCCACCAAGGGTGAAGCGAATCGTGCTCAGGAGCTTAGGGTATGTGAATGGCTAGCTCATCTTCTTCTTACCATCTTCCGGAGGGCATCCCTGGCTTAAATAGTGCGTCGCCTTTTAATAGTCCGGTGAGCTGAGGGCTTCCCGGCGGGAGTTACGTCTTCAGCGGGGGCTTTCATGGCCGGATCGTGGGGGCGTTATCCCCTTGGAGTTTGGCAGCTCCCATGACTCTCCCGCTGGCGTAGGACTCTGAACGGCCGCACCTGCAGATAATCAAGCGGTCTTACCGAGCTACGGGGATGCCGACTCGTGTCCGAGCGGTAGGCATGACCCGGCGAAGGTGGGGTCGGATAGGTCGGCTGGAGCCTCTTTCTCTCGGTCGGAGAGTGGGCTTTAGACCGGACCTTCCATGCGACCTGACCGTTGTCTCGGGCCCTCCGAGCCTAGAAGGCCGCCGGGGAGAGTTGGTTCCTCGAGTCTTTATTTATTGGGCTTTTCTCCCGAAGTGGGCCCTGTGGGCTATCACTTGGGTGGGCTTCGCCCGGTTGGACCTTGTAGGTCTTGTTGGGCTGCCTCGGTGGTGGGCTACGGAAATCCCCCTCTCCAGTTACTTTCTAAAAAAAATTCGGCAGTATCTCCCCTTGACTCGAGCGTAAGGGAGATACAGGGAACGCGTCCACGTTGAGTGGCGGAACCCGACAATTGGAGGTGGGCACCCGGGGGCGGCAACACCTTAATAAAACCTCAGAAAACTCGGAGGGAACGGATAATGGATGATTATTCTAGGACTGGCTGGGGGGGGTGCACTGGGCAAGAAGGAGGGACAGGTGTGTCGGGCAAGGAAGGCACGAGAGGGCGCGACGGACTGGGAGGAGCTCGGGTGTGCCGGTGAAGGCACAGCCGGGGAAAGGGGGCAAGGGCGTGCCGGGCAAGGGTCCAAGGGACCGTGCCGGGGAAGGCCCTAACAAGGGCTGTGCCGGAGAGGGGTGATTAGGGTGCGCCGATGATGGCACAACCGGGGTGTGCCGCTGGAGGTACGGCTGGAGTGTGCCGTTGGAGGCACGGCTGGGGTGTGCTGGGCGAGGCGCGGCCAGGGGTGAACGAAGGCGAAAATGCACTGGAGGAAGCAAACCCTAAATAAGGGAAGGAAAGAAAGGGGCGTGAAACACCGAAGGATGCAAACATGGAAGAAATGCCTTAGAAAGACGTCCAAAAAATATTTGCAAGCCTTCTGCTTTTATTCTCACAAAAGGAGTGCCCCAAGGGAGCTAATACATCGCAACGATGACAAAAAAAAAAGGAAATGAAGGAAAAGAGAGAAGAAAAGGAAATACAGTGGGGGGGACGGAGCATGGACTCCTCCCCTCCCGGACCTCACTCCCTCTCTCCACCCACTCTTCTTCTCCTCTTCTCATCTATCTTATTTCTCTTCACTCATGCGATGGTGGTCGGAGCGGCAGGCTCTTCTTTTTCTCTTCTCCTTCTTCACTTTCTCTTCGCGAGGACGGCGGTGGACGGAGCAGCAGGGGGGAAGCCAGAGCCTCCCCTCCTCCTCTTTCCTTCTTCTCTTCTTCTTCTTCTCTTCTTCTTCTTCCTCTTCTCTTTTCTGGCAGCTCGGTCGTGGCTCTCTCCACTGGCCTCTCTTCTTCTGTTCGCCGAAGAAGGGGGGCTTTTATACCCCCAGCGGCGGAAGCGTTCGAGCACGGTAGTCGGAGGCGGGAAACCGGAGGCATTGAATGGGGATTTGACCCGTGATCCTTGGTGGCAGGGGGGATAGACAACGTGGCCCTCTCCCTGGGCGACACCTCAGCAAGCCCATTGCGCGCCAAGAATCTGTAGGGCATGGGCATCACGTCATTTTGCCGGTTGCACCGGGGTGTGCCGCTGAAGAGCCGGAACACCGCACCGCTGGAAGACACAACGAGTGTGCCGATGGAGGGCTGCCAAAGCGTGCCGTTGAAGGGCCCTGGAGGAAGTGTGCCACTGGAAGCTTGCAAAAGCGTACCGCTGGAGGGCTTGAAGGCGTGCCGCTTGGAAGCTTCCAAGGTGTGCCGTTGGGGCGCTGGGCGAGTGTGCCGGTGGAGGGCCGGCAGGGTGTGCCGTTGAGGGCTTGGAGGGGGTGTGCCGTTGGGCAACCCTGAGGGTGTGCCGCTGAGAGGCATTGAGGGCGTACTGCTGAAGGCTTCAAGGCGTGTCGCTGAAGAGGCCGGAGAGAGTGCCGCTGAAGGCTTCAGGGCGTGCCGCTGAAGGGGCCTGAGGGCGTGCCGCTGAAGGCCTAAATGGGCAGTCCTGAGCCCCTTGAGAGCGCGAGTTGTGGCCCATTCGATTTTCTTCGAGGCCCATGGATTGTGGGGCTTCTTGGTGGTTGATTCCTCTTCACTATCGTGATTCCGGTGACAGCTTCATGGCAGTGTGTGTGCATTTTCGGAGAGTCTGGGTGGCCCCTCTTCTATGCAGTTTCTCCGGTTGAAGTTGTTGTTAATGCTGGGCTAGTTAGGACGTATGGGTGTGCGATTTTGCACACCCAAAAGGGCCCAAAAGGGAACAAAATACTTAAAAGCCAGGGCCCAAAAGGGAACAAAATACTTAAAAGCCCAAAGTACAATTAGGTCTTTATTTTGAAAAGAAGAAAAACAAGAAAAAGAAAAGGGAAAGTAACAAAAAGAAAAGCATGTCAAGAGGGCAAAGTCCTCGCAAGGAAAACCCTGGTCGTAAGCATGCATAAATAAGGGCAAATGAGCAACAAAATTTGCCTAAGCCGAAGATCAAATCCGAACAGGCATTAGGGCAAGAGAAGGAAAGTTTCCCGAATCTCAGAAACCTCTCGTGAGCCTCCTTAACTTATTCTTCACTTCTCCCTCCATGGTAGGCTGTAAGCTCAAAGGATGACGAAGACTTACTAAAAAGGATGGGCCGCGAGAGAATATGAGTAAAGACACAAGTCAATAAGCACGTTGACCCTTTGTTAAATATTTTAAGAAAGATTAATGAATTTAAGATAGTGATTGTGTAAGGTTTAAGACCCTTGTACTATGCTCAGCCTCATTCAAAATAATTTTTCTTGGAAGTCTCAACAAGGTCTACCTATGCAAGCTAATCTGCTACGCCCCGAGATCCGATTCCCAATTTATGGGCATATTTTATTTCTTTTTCCATCGGACCTCGAAGCATTACATAGTACGTATCACGAAGCACAATTATATAAACATGTATACACTCGCATGAGAGAGAGAGAGAAACCACAATTACACGAAATGTAAATAGCATTTCGACCATTCATAATTTCCAAAGAGGGTACATGTCCATTGTTCCAGATTAAACATGAGTCCACATAGGCTCATCACTCCATAACCTTACATATAAGAGAGACATTCATCCATAGCATACCCAGACGACTAATGAACTTGCACTACTCCTCAACTGCAGCCTCCTCCTCAACCTCATTCTCTATGTCTTCTGAAAGCGTGTGTCACATAGGGGTGAGTGTGACGCTCAGTAGGCAGCCTAAACAAATTGGGGTTAACTCACATATATATAACCAAATTATACACATACTTCAGATGTTAATAATAGTACAATCCATTCATTATCGTCTACTTAAAATAACTCATATGAGGAAAATACATATTCTTTAGCTAACATATAAGGTACCCATGCATGCGCTAAAACCACGGTGAATGAGCAATTACTCATTATAACATTTTTGTTATTCATGGAAACAAACAGCTGCCGCAAACACAGGAGGCCCACACACAAACTAATTGAAAGAGTACTGCGCAGACCTGAGAGCGAACTCCCACCTAGACTCCTTTGGGCCACAAGGTTCTGTGGCGTTACGTATCGCCGTCCCACAAAACAATCGGCCGAGTCATCGAATTTCACCTAGATTCTTGAGGCCCACAGCGTTCTATGGCATTACGTATCGCCGTCCCACAGAACAATCGGCCGAATCATAGGAATTTTGACTAGGGCATCACGTATCGCCGTCCCCTGGGATCTTTTACTTCCGCGGCGTTATGTATCGCCGTCCCGCAGAAGGGCCGCCCACAAAGGGACCGAAGTCCTATCTTACAGAATGCGGTTGTTTTCCATTCATAACATTCACATCGTATTCACATTCACATTCATACTCATTTTACAAATATTAGTATGATACTTTATCATAACAAGCATGCTTCCAAATGATTTTAGTGGACAAATCACAACATAAGCTTACTTGATGTAGAAAGGAGCATGATCGGGTTACTGTATAAAAGAGGACAATTTTACTTCTAGACTACACATGCATAGAAAATGACTTACATCTGCAAGTACAAAATTTCTGGGAGCATGAAATCTTTACAGTGAGATACCACCTTAGTTTTCTACCATTTTCTAATTTTCTAGATTTTTATGAAATAAAATGCCCTTTCAAAACTCTCTTTTTCTGAGTTTCTGGAAATTGGGAGAGAACCACAGGTGCATCGACATATCCACATGTGCATCGACCTTTGACAGGCCTGACCCCAATGTGCGTCGACCTTATACAGGCCTGACCCCAATGTGCATCGACCTTATTTAGACCATTCCCAGATGTGCATCAACCTTATACAGGCCTAACCCAAATGTGCATCAACCTTATACAGGCCATTCCCAAATGTGCATCAACCTTATACAGGCCCAACCCTAATGTGCATCGACCTTATACAAGCCTAACCCAAATGTGCATCGACCTTATATAGGCCATTCCCAAATGTGCATCGACCTTATACAGGCCATTCCCAAATGTGCATCAACCTTATACAGGCCTGACCCAAATGTGCATAGACCTTATATTGGCCTAGATCAAATGTGCATCGACCTTATTAAGGCTTGGACCAAATGTGCATCGACCTTACTAAGGCTTGGACCAAATGTGCATCGACCTCACTACTGCCTGGACCAAATGTGCATCGACCTCACTACTGCCTGGACCAGATGTGCATCGACCTCACTATTGCTTGGACCAAATGTGCATCGACCTCACTACTGCTTGGACGAAATGTGCATCGACCTCACTACTGCCTGGACCAAATGTGCATCGACCTCACTACTGTTTGGACCAAATGTGCATCGACCTCACTACTGGACCTGCTCAGACCTGTCCAAAGACTACAATACATGTGCATCGACCATACTAGGGGTTCTAACACATGTGCTCTGACCTGACTGGGGGTTGCACCACTTGTGCTCAAACCCTACTATGGCCAACACTAAATGTGCACAGACCCTGCCCAAAAGCTGACCTTCCCTAGGACTGTACTAACCTTAGAGACTCAGAGGAAAACTCATGGAAGCCCGAAACTTGATGAAACCAAAAATCAAAAATGAACATGGTGGTGGTCCCCTCATGCCTTTAGTCCCTCTTTAAAGCGTAGGAAATATATTTGAAATCATTCTAATGCATCATTGACCCGTAAAATTTGAGATTAGGTGCCTACCTTCGAAATGTTACACCGACGATCCAGGGATTAGATCCACACCCCAGATTTACATAAGTTTCTACTTTTGATCTGGGGATGAGATCCACACCCCAGATTCGCCCCTAAGACTTCACCTGTCATCCTAGGAACTGTAGGTTCACCCTCCAGCGCAGGGCCCAGGTCCCTCACCTCTCTTTCTTACTAAAGATGGGTAGAAGGTGGCAGAGGGTTGATGGGAATGGTTGCAAAAGGCTTATCACCTTTGAAACCCACCTGCTTATATAGTTTTCAAGCCTCCCAAGGTTCTACCCATGACCTACAAGGTTCCAACCTGCTCCCAAGGTCGCAGGTTTAAAGAGGAATTAATGCTAAGCACCTCTTCGGGTTTGAACAGGTGTGACCCTTCGACCTCCGGTCATAAATTCTGTTGCACGCGCGCTTCTGCAGGGAATTAGGTTGAGATGTCTTCATATGAAATGAAGCGGATCGCCAGATCTAACTCTGGGTCATGGGTTTATCGAATTTCATCAACTCTAGCATGAGTTACGATTTTTACAATATTAATGTTATTTCTCTTCTGTTCCAGTCGCGACCCTTCATCTACCTAGTCATAAATGTGAGTGGGAGCGATCTTATGTTAGGATTTGTATTGGGATGTCTTCAGATGAAATCAAGAAGACTTACAGATCTAACTTTGAGATGTGGTTTCATTGAATTTCTGCATTCTTACCCCGATTTATGATTTTCACAAGATTGTCATTTATTCTCCCTCATTCCAGTTGTGACCTTTCGGTAGCCCGAGGTAATCCAGATATAACTCTTGCACCCAGGCAATATTTTCCCTCGACCTCAACATATAAGTTGTATCTAACATCCTACTCGGAACTTTGGCCTTGGTTTCAGGTCATTTCATTCACCACAGACGAAGTTATGAATTTCCCATTAATTACATTCGAATTCTCCTAACAGTCACACCTCTTCGTGACAGCTGGCAGCCAAATAGCTCAGAACCTTGGGTTCTGATGCGAATTGGGCTTCCACCCCAATAGAAGAGTTTGGGTTAAGGGCCCAAGTTTTCTAATGAGCCTAGTTTCATCCCATTTGGTTGACTGTGGACCAAGATATCCTTATTTTAACAGGTGACTATATTTTCTATAACTGTTTTGACCCATTATCACAAACTCCCTCTTACCCCCTATTAGGCCTATTTTTCAGAAGTTATACTCTTCACTGAAGTTATTCCTTACCCAATGGTTATTGCATGGGATTTAGTTTCACCTAGTTCTGATCTTCCCACCTTAAGTTACGAATTTTCTAAGAGTTCTTTAATAATCTGTCTAGATTTGTAGCTCATTGAGTTGATGGGCCTGAATTGTACACAATTGGGCCACAATTGGGTCAGTGCCTAATTGGTGGTCATAACATCCTCTCCCCCTAAAAAATAAATTTTATCCTCAAAATTTACTTGAAAATTTATAAGATTACTTACTGAATAGTTAAGGAGCAAGGACGTCAGTTTAAAGTATGCAAATGGGTATCATTGCCTAAAATCCATGGCATCATCATAATGAGATATCTTAATAGGCATTAAATATGTCAGAGACAGGAAAAGTATGACCCTAGATGTCAATTTCTAGAAGTTTAGGGTTGACAAATATCTTCTCCCGACCTTGATGGTATCCTGGACAGCCCTCTTTACTGCAACAATGTCAGGCAGGATTATCCATTTCTTTTTTTTTAGGTTTAAGCTTGCTTGTCTTACTTCCTAATTCAGACATTAATGATCAATTATCCTTTTTTTTCTATTCTGGAAAATAAACTTACATGTGTAAGGCACAAACTATGTTTCAAAGGCTCATTGAATACCATCTCACTTAAAATACTTGTAACCTACAACATATGCCACACAGTGTGTGCTTTTATGGTCTTTATCAGTTCAATCCTAACATTCAGCTTATTATGCGACTCGCATACTAAAATGGGTCATCGCTCTGCATTTAACGTAATTAGTTATTTCAATTCCTTGCTCTGTACCTTGGAAAAAAAGGGGGGAGTACTTAATAGTGGATGGAATGAAGGATTGTATATCTCTATCAATTCATAAGGCCTAACAGACCTGAAGTTGGGATAACCATGAGTAACGAACAACCTCTTCCATTCACACTCAAGAATCTATGATGCTGAAAATAGCATCCGACATTTTCTAATTTCCATCAGATTTCTCTTGTTGTGGTACTGGCTTTTGCTGAGCCTTCTTAGGGCAGTCCCTCATAAAATGTCCGGCCTCGACGCATTCATAGCATTTGCCCTCTGTCCACCGACACTCCTGCCCCGGATGGGTGCGCCTACAATGGACATAGACTGGAACCCCCGACCTTTTTCTTGATATCGGCTCCTGACGTGCCACCTTTTCCTTGTCCTACCTCCCTTCTGCCCGCCTAGGCCTTTCGCCCATCGTCTTCTGCTCCTTGAACCTATACATAAGTATTCATTAAAACCTAACTTAATATGTCCCTTAAATCCTTATGGTTTCAATTGTTACCGATGAGGGTTTGTTTAAAATGTGTTATAAATATACTCTACCCTTTTTCCACTCAAGCCTATCTCCTCTTCTTCTATTTGGACAATTGGAATGGTTGTAACCATGGTTTGTCTCTCGTGCTCTGATACCACTCTGTTACGCCCCGAGATCCGATTCCCAATTTAAGGGCATATTTTTTTTCTTTTTTCCATTGGACCTCGAAGCATTACATAGTACGTATCACGGAAGCACAATTATATAAACATGCATACACTCGCATGAGAGAGAGAGAGAAACCACAATTACACGAAATGTAAATAGCATTTCAACCATTCATAATTTCCAAATAGAGTACATGTCCATTGTTCCAGATTAAACATGAGTCCATATAGGCTCATCACTCCATAACCTTACATATAAGAGAGACATTCATCCATAGCATACCCAGACGACTAATGAACTAGCACTACTCCTCAGCTGCAACCTCCTCCCCAAGCTCCATCTCTATGTCTCCTGAAAACGTGTGTCACATAGGGGTGTGTGTGACGCTCAGTAGGCAGCCTAAACAAATCGGGGTTAACTCGCATCTATATAACCAAATTATACACATACTTCAGATGTTAATAATAGCATAATCCATTCATTATCATCTACTAAAAATAACTCATATGAGGAAAATACATATTCTTTAGCTAACATATAAGGTACACATGCATGCGCTAAAACCACGATGAATGAGCAATTACACATTATCACATTTTCGTTATTCATGGAAACAAACAGCTGTCGCAAACACAGGAGGCCCATACACAAACGAATCGAAAGAGTACTGCGCAGACCCGAGAGTGAACTCCCACCTATACTTTTTTGGCTCACAGCATTATGTGGCGTTACGTATCACCGTTCCACAGAACAATAGGCCGAATCATAAGAATTTTGACCAGGGCGTTACGTATCGCCGTCACCTAGGATCTTTTACTTCTGCAGCGTTACGTATTGCTGTCCCGCAGAAGGGCCGCCCTACAAAGGGACCGAAGTCCTATTTTACAGAATGCTGTTATTTTCCCTTCATAACATTCACATCGTATTCGCATTCACATTCATACTCATTTTACAAATATTAGTATGATACTTTATCATAACAAGCATGCTTCCAAATGGTTTTAATAGACAAATCATAACATAAGCTTACTTAATGTGGAAAGGAGCATGATCGGGTTACTATATAAAAGATGATAGTTTTACTTCTAGGCTATACATGCATAGGAAATGACTTATAACAGCAAGTACAAAATTTTTAGGAGCATGAAATCTTTACAGTGAGGTACCACCTTAGTTTTCTACCATTTTCTAATTTTCTAGATTTTTATGAAATAAAATGCCCTTTCAAAACTCTCTTTTTCTGAGTTTCTAGAAATTGGGACAGAACCATAGGTGCATCAACCTATCCACATGTGTATCGACCTTTGACAGGCCTGACGCCAATGTGCATCGACCTTATACAGGCCTGACCCCAATTTGCATCGATCTTATTTAGACCATTCCCAGATGTGCATCGACCTTATACATGCCTAACCCAAATGTGCATCGACCTTATACAGGCCATTCCCAAATGTGTATCAACCTTATACAGGACCAACCCAAATGTGCATCGACCTTATACAGGCCATTCCCCAAATGTGCATCGACCTTATAGAGACCATTCCCAAATGTGCACCGACCTTATACAGGCCCAACCCAAATGTGCATCGACCTTATACAGGCCTGGACCAAATGTGCATCGACCTTACTAAGGCATGGACCAAATGTGCATCGACCTTACTAAGGCTTGGACCAACTGTGCATCGACCTTACTAAGGCCCGGACCAAATGTGCATCGACCTCACTACTACCTAGACTAGATGTGCATCGACCTCACTACTGCCTAGACTAGATGTGCATCGACCTCACTATTGCCTGGACCAAATGTGCATCGACCTCACTATTGCCTGGACTAAATGTGCATCGACCTCACTACTGCCTGGACCAGATGTGCATCGACCTCACTATTTCCTAGACCAAATGTGCATCGACCACACTACTGCCTGGACCAAATGTGCATCGACCTCACTACTACCTGGACCAGATGTGCATCGACCTCACAACTACCTGGACCAAATGTGCATCGGCCTCCCTACTAGACATGCTCAGACTTGTCCAAAGGCTACAATACATGTGCATCAACCTTACTAGGTGATGCGGGACGGACAGCGAACCTGGGACTCTAGCTCGCGGACGTCCCTATGCGAGGGAAACGCGGGATCTTCGCGGTTGAGAAACCGGTAATGAGTCGGGTAGTCAACTCTCTTTCATGCCCGGATCGGGTCACGGGACGGGTTTCACTCTCTCTCGCAGTAATGATAAAAATATCAGCCTAGATTAACCTATCACTCATGTAGCGACAATAGAATACATATGAAATAAGCAAAATGTGAAGAGAGGAGCGGACACGATACCTCCACGCTACCGGGCGTGGGGAAGACGACCCCGGCCGAATTTTGTACTCCCGGAACAGTAAATAATTAAATTACAGTAATGAATATTACTGCCCACTCCACGCAGAGAGGTAAAGGGCTATAATGTGGGACTCGGGAGTAGCAGGTTCGGGTTGATGGGCAGCGATTTGGGCAGCTCCGGCGGTAACACGTGCCAACGAACGTGGGGCCCACGTCCTGGTCGGAGGGCCGAACGGGCTGGGAGTGGTACCACTGCTGTGGGGACTCCTGGAGGGTTGACCCTTAGGAAGGGATCGCGCTGGTTCACCTCATGGGAGGCAAGGCGGTCCGACTGGGGGCATTGTTGCTTGCTGCCCACGGACCTGTTATGCTGTCACAGCACTGCACGACCCGGCGAGAATAGCTGCTGCGATCAGACCTGAGCTCAGAACGACGTGAGACTAGCACCATTGGAAAGCTCTCTCAAGGATCTACAAACGCCAATGACTACAGGAACTTTTCTATCCCTGTATTTTCCTCAGTGGAATTTACAACCAGCTCACTTACAGAACCAGATCAGATAGGGCAGAAAGTGAATCTGCCTGAGAACTCGGTTTGACCGGAGATCAAATGGTGAAGTTTGGATCTGAAATTTATATGGATGGTAGCTATGAAGGTAAGGAACACGAGGGTAATTTTGTGTAATTTTTGGAGGAGGTTTGAAGGGGGGAATGGATTTTTTGGTGGAGGTGGTCGGATCTGGACTGCACAGGACTGAACAGATTTTGGGAAAAATAGTGATTTTTTGGATGGGAAAGAAAATTCCTAAAATCACAAAAAAAAAATTGGGGACGAAGGCTTTGGTGGATAGAACTCCCAGTTCAAATTTCAGCTCAATCTGAAATTGGAAAGGGGTCGGACAAGGGAAAAGGTTGGTTGCTGGCTGGTGGATCTACACAGAGGCAGATTGTGAAGATCAGGGGGATTAAATGGTAAAGGGAGATAAACAAGAAAGAAAAAATGTGAATTTTTTTGTGGAGGTTGGGGTGGACATGGGGAACTCACCCTCCAATTTTCAGCACGATCTGAGCTCCTGATTGAGAGCAAAAAATCGAGCACTAGACTTCTGTCCAGATGTGGATAGAACTCCGGCGGGTTGGCGGTGGCGATGCGACAACGGTTCGATGGCGGCGGCGGCGGCAGAGATGAGCTTCTCACTCAAAGGGGAACTGATAGAGAGGAATCACACCTCAGGAAATGGAGCTCTCACAGCTGCAAGGGTGGGGAAGAGAGAGGGGAGGGGCGCACCTTGATGCTCTTGCCAATTTTCACAATTTTCATTAATTAATTCTATCAAAAATGGAAAATACATGGCTTTTATATGAAATGGAAACCCTAGGCAAATGACTAAGACTACCCTTAGATCTAGGCTTTTGGAGGGCTACATAGGGAATGTGAATTCTGCCATGTGGTCAAAGAAAAATAAAAAAAATACATATAAGGACAAAGATCGAAGGGGGTGCCCCTTTGAAAATGGGGTGGAAAGACTGGAATTTTCTTCCATCTTTTCTCCTTGGTCCAAGTCCAACCTTGGACTTTGAACCAGCCCCACATGGTCCATAATCCTATGTGGACCAATGGGAAAGAGGGTGGGGGCCCCTACTGGACCTACTGGACTTTTACAAATAAACCCACTAAAACCTAAGGACTCACACTTTGGCTTATACTTGCCATACAATTGAGTACCCAATTACACAAGGGTATAAATGCAAATAAAAAGGACACAAATGTAAAATAAAATGTAGTGCTAAGTGTTGATTCCCATCAATTCTCCCCGGGTGGGAAGAACTCGACCCCGTCGAGTAAGGGGTGCGGCTACGCGTGTGACTCCTGCGGATCCGTCACTGAACCAGGAAGCGCGGAGTATGCTCCACTCCAAGTACTCAGCACCTGCTTATCCCGTATATATTCGATATGCTCACGCTGTTGTGGGAATGAGGCTAGAGGTGGGCACTCCGGGGTGGGGCCACTCTCAAAGGAAGGAGACGGTTCAATGACTCACTAGGAATCACCGATGAATCCCTATATGCGACTAGATCCGACCCATAGATAGAGTTGAACCCAAATTCCGGCAAGTCTACAACGTACGCAATGGATCCGACTTGCCTCGCACTCAAAAGGGACTGACATCGTGAGCTGACAATAGACCGACTCGACTCGATGCATGCGGACTCTCACAGACTGGACAAAGAAAACACACTTCTATGTCCTAGACAAACCTAATGCAATGCAGACCCATGCATAGGTGATGGTGGACCAGGACATCCAAATGTGTGCCATGCATACACTAGTTGCGATCGGTGGTTGGCGGAATGGGGAACTCCTAGACATCCTAGTATGTCCCTAGCATGTGGCTGCCCTTTGGGTTTAGGAGTGTTGGGAGGGCTAGAAGTGCCGAATTCACCTTCTTCCTTACCCCTATATGATGACCATGGAACGGTCCCCTAGCTGAGTGTAGGTGGGCTAGCCCGTGGGGAAGGGGTGTGGTAGGGGACTCCCCTAACAAGGTGGAATGGATAAGGTGGGTCATAAGGTTCACTAGGGAACGGGTCGAAGGGATCAAAGAAAGTATGACCCCTCGAACTGGGTTCCCACATGTCACGGTCCCATGTCAAAAATTCTTGAAGGTGTAGATGGTCACCTTTATGCATTGGGGTAAGTGGGACGGTGATCTCATATGGAAGGTAGTGTTCCTCCCTCGGAAAAAATGGGATGAAATAAGGCTCGGTCGACAAGGGGAGGAATAGAAGAACCTCCGTGGTGACATGACCCACGATGCATACAGAGGTGATAGACCCCAAAACGGGATGGGTAAAGCTATGACCTAAGGGTCGGTCGAAGCCTCGCGCCAATAAGTGCGGCAACTGCAACTGCTGGTCTAATCCATTAAGAAGGTCATCCAATGTGTCCACATGGTGACAAGACCGAAAAGTGGTGTGAAATGAGTTGATGGGCACTAATGGTAGGGTGGGGTCCACGGATGGGTAGTAAGGCGGACTAGGGACCAAGCCGATCTTGAGCCAACTAAGTAGTGGCTCGGTGATGAATAGCTTTCCCGTTAGAAACACGGGTGGCTCGGGCTGAGGTGGCTCCAAATGAGGTGACTCCGAATAAAGATCGACGTAGATGGCAATGGAGCTCTAGGGGAGGGGTTCCCCGACTAGGGTGGGGGAGGGCGTGTGGTAGGCTGTCAAACCGGCTCGGGACTCAGCTGAGAGGTAGATGCTCGCCGAAGGGTGGCATCAAACCTTGCCTCGAAAGGCTCATCCTCTAGAGCGACCTGATAAGAATGCTCCAGAGTGAACACGTCGCAGCAAAGCAATTCAAATTGGAAATGAAGCCGCAAACCTCTCCGGAAGAAAAAGGCCAACTTGGTGTGCTCCTCTCCAACTCCACATCCCAACATGTACTCATCGTAGTCCCTAATGTACTCGGCCACGGACTTGTTGCCTTGGATGGGTCGGCATGGGTTGGCCATAGTGGCAAAAGATGGGGTTGGATCCCCTAGGAATGGGCATGCAATGGCTTTTTTTTCTTTTTTTTTGTTGTTATATGAAAAAGTTTATGCAAACTAATGCAAACACCTAGACCCGACTCTAAATGGTGAAAAGGGTAAAATGCGGACTCGACTACAAACCTAGACTCAACCCATATCCTGTACCTGGCGGAGTTTTGGGATCCGAAGATCCTCTCACGCGAGTGAATCACCTTCCCGATAGGCGTAACCTAATGTTCGGGTAACACCTTTTTATATACCGAACAAAGGAATGCAAATGAGACACTTAGACTTAGACACTCTCTAGATGACTTTTTTTTTGTTCTTAAACAAAGACTACCCTAGACTCAACCTTCTGCTCTGATACCAATTTGATGCGGGATGGACAGCGAACCTGGGACTCTAGCTCGCGGACGTCCCTATGCGAGGGAAACGCGGGATCTGCGCGGTTGAGAAACCTGCAATGAGTCAGGTAGTCAACTCTCTTTAGTGCCCGGATCGGGTCACGGGATGGGTTTCGCTCTCTCTCACAACAGTGATAAAAATATCGAGCTAGATTAACCTATCACTCATGCAGAGGCAATAGAATACATACGAAATAAGTAAAATGCGAAGAGAGGAGCGGACACGATACCTCCACACTACCGGGCGTGGGGAAGACGACCCCGGCCGAATTTCGTACTCCCGGAATAGTAAATAATTAAATTACAGCAATGAATATTACTGCCCACTCCACGCAGGGAGATAAAGGGCTACAATGTGGGACCCGAGAGTAGCGGGTTCGGGTTGACGGGCAGCGATTTGGGCAGCTCCGGCGGTAACGCGTGCCAACGAACGTGGGGCCCACGTCCTGGTCAGAGGGTCAAATGGGCTGGGAGTGGTACCGCTACGGTGGGGACTCCTGGAGAGACGACCCCTAGGAAGGGATCACGCTGGTTCACCTCGTGGGAGGCGAGGCGGTCCGACCGGGGGCGTTGTTGCTTGCTGCCCACGGACCTGTTATACTGTCACAGCACTGCGTGACCCAGTGAGAACAGCTAATGCGATCAGATCTGAGCTCAGAATGACGTGAGACTAGCGTCGTTGGAAATCTCTCTCAGAGATCTACAAACACCAATGATTACATGAATTTTTCTATCCCTGTATTTTCCTCGGTGGAATTTACAACCAGCAGGCTTACAGAACTAGATCTGACAGGGCAGAAAGTGGATCTGCCTGAGAACTCGGTTTGACCGGAGATCAAACGGTGGAGTTCGGATCTAAAATTTTTATGGATGGTAGCTGTGAACGTAAGGAACACGGGTAATTTTTGTGTAATTTTTGGAGGAGGTTTGAATGGGGAAATGGATTTTTTGGTGGAGGTGGTTCGATCTGGACGGCATAAGACTGAATAGATTTTAGGAAAAAGCAATGATTTTTTGGATGGGAAGGAAAATTTCTAAAATCATAAAAAAAAATTGGGGACGAAGGCTTTGGTGGATAGAACTCCCAGTTCAAATTTCAGCTCAATCTGAAATTGGAAAGGGGTCGGGCAAGGGAAAAGGTTGGTTGCTGGCTGGTGGATCTACACAGAGGTAGATTATGTAGATCGTGGGGATTAAATGGTAAAGGCAGATAAACAAGGGATAAAAAATGTGAATTTTTTTGTGGAGGCTGGGGTGGACGTGGGGAACTCACACTCCAATTTTCAGCACAATCTGAGCTCCTGATTGAGAGCTAAAAATTGAGCACTAGGCTTTTGTCCAGATGTGACAGAACTCCGACGGGTTGGCGGTGGCGACGCAACGGCGGTTCGATGGCGGCGGCGGCAGAGATGAGCTTCTCACTCAAAGGGGAACTGATAGAGAGGAATCACACCTCAGGAAATGAAGCTCTCACAGCTGCAAGGGTGGGGAAGAGAGAGGGGAGGGGCGCACCTTGATGCTCTTGGCAATTTTCATAATTTTCATTCATTAATTCTATCAAAAATGGAAAATACATGGCTTTTATATGAAATGGAAACCCTAGGTAAATGACTAAGACTACCCTTAGATCTAGGGTTTGGGAGGGGTACGTAGGGAATGTGAATTCTACCATGTGGTCAAAGAAAAATAAAAAAACTACATATAAGGACAAAGAAGGGGGCGCCCCTTTGAAAATGGGGTGGAAAGAATGGAATTTTCTTCCATCTTGTCTCCTTGGTCCAAGTCCAACCTTGGACTTTGAACCAGCCCCACAAGGCCCATAATCCTATGTGGACAAATGGGAAAGAGGGTGGGGGCCCCTGCTGGACCTACTGGACTTTTACAAATAAACCCACTAAAACCTAAGGACTCACACTTTGGCTTATACTTGCCATACAATTGCATACCCAATTACACAAGGGTATAAATGTAAATAAAAAGGACACAAATACAAAATAAAATGTAGTGCTCGGTGTTGATTCCCATCAATTCTCCCCGGGTGGGAAGAACTCGACCCCGTCGAGTAAGGGGTGCGGCTACGCGTGTGACTCCTACGAATCCGTCACTGAACCAGGAAGCACGGAGTACGCTCCACTCCAAGTATTCGGCACCTGCTCATCCCGTATATATTCGCTATGCTCACGCTGTTGTGGGAATGAGGCTAGAGGTGGGCACTCCGGGGTGTGGTCACTCTCAAAGGAAGGAGACGGCTCAATGACTCACTAGGAATCACCGCTGAATCTCTATATGTGACTAGATCCGACCCACAGATAGAGTTGAACCCAAATTCTGGCATGTCTACAACGTACGCAATGGATCCGACTTGCCTCGCACTCGAAAGGGACTAACATCGTGAGTTGATAATAGACCGACTCGACTCTATGCATGCGGACTCACACTGACTGGACAAAGAAAACACACTTCTATGTCCTAGACAAACCTAATGCAATGCAGACCCATGCATAGGTGATGGTGGACCAGGACATCCAAATGTGTGCCATGCATACACTAGTTGCGATCGGTGGTTGGCGGAATGGGGAACTCCTAGACATCCTAGTATGTCCCTAGCATGTGGCTGCCCTTTGGTTTGGGAGTGTTGGGAGGGATAGAAGTGCCGAATTCACCTTCTTCCTTACCCCTATATGATGACCATGGAACGGTCCCCTGGCTGAGTGTAGGTGGACTAGCCCGTGGGAAAGGGGTGTGGTAGGGGACTCCCCTAACAAGGTGGAATGGATAAGGTGGGTCATAAGGTTCACTAGGGAACGGGTCGAAGGGATCAAAGAAAGTATGACCCCTCGAACTGGGTTCCCACATGTCACGGTCCCATGTCAGAAATTCTTGAAGGTGTAGATGGTCACCTTCATGCATTGGGGTAAGTGGGACGGTGATCTCATATGGAAGGTAGTGTTACTCCCCCGAAAAAATTGGGATGAAATAAGGCTCGGCCGGCAAGGGGATGAATAGAAGAACCTCCGTGGTGACATGACCCATGGTGCATACAGAGGTGATAGACTCCAAGGTGGGATGGGTGAAGCTACGACCTAAGGGTCGGTCGAAGCTTGGGGCCAATAAGTGTGTCAACTACAACTGCTGGTCTAATCCATTAAGAAGGTCATCCAATGTATCCACAAGGTGACAAGATCGGAAAGTGGTGTGAAATTAGTTGACAGGCACTAATGGTAGGGTGGGGTCCACAGATGGGTAGTAAGGCGGACTAGGGACCAAGCTGATCTTGAGCCAACTAAGTAGTGGCTCGGTGATGAATAGCTTTCCCCTTAGAAACACGGGTGGCTCGGGCTGAGGTGGCTCCAAATGAGGTGACTCCGAATAAAGATCGGACATAGATGGCAATGGAGCTCTAGGGGAGGGGTTCCCCAACTGGGGTGGGGGAGGGCGTGGGGTATGCTGTCCGACCTGCTCGGGACTCGGCTGAGAGGTAGATGCTCACCGAAGGGCGGCATCAAACCTTGCCTCGAAAGGCTCATCCTCTAGAGCGACCTGATAAGAACACTCAAGAGTAAAAACATCGCGGCAAAGCAATTCAAATTGGAAATGAAGCCGCAAACCTCTCCGGAAGAAAAAGGCCGACTTGGTGCGCTCCTCTCCAACTCCACATCCCAACATGTACTCATCGTAGTCCCTAATGTACTCGGCTACAGACTTGTTGCCTTGGACGGGTCGGCATGGGTTGGCCATAGTGGCAAAAGATGGGGTTTGATCCCATAGGAATGGGAATGCAATGGCATTTTTTTTATTTTTGTTGTTGTTAAATGCAAAAGTTTATGCAAACTAATGCAAACACCTAGACCCGACTCTAAATGGTGAAAAGGGTAAAATGCGGACTGTTGAGGTGCTAGACTCGGATTTAGAAGGGGGGTTGAATGAATCCTTTGGAAATTTTGACCAATTAAAAGTTAATTGTGTCAATCAGAGATGCTGAACAGGAACTAACTAGATTCTACTGAGTCTGAAGGGCAGCGTGGAGCTTAATCATGCAGAAAACGTGCAGCTAACATGCTCACAGGACATGGAGAGACAGATCGGCCTATACATTCATATAACGGAGCAGGACAACCAAACCACAGTAGACAAGGAAACTTTTAGGTGGTTCGGTCCTCTGACCTACGTCCACCCCACACTCAAACCAGAGTGTGGCTTACTGCTGCCAAACAGCTTGAAATCGCTGGGCCTCACAGCTTGCCTACAAACCGCTGATTCACAGCTTCAACTGCTGGGCCTTACAGCTTGCCGTCCGCTGGGTAATACAGCTTGGCCGTCCAGAGGAATGCACCTCTACAGTCGCTGACACACAGCTTGAATGGAAATGTATGATGAAAGCAAAAACAAAATTCAGCAACGAAAAGCTGACAATAAGATCAAACAGAATTGCTTACACAGGAGCGCATTGTCTTGGATCTGATCTGGAAGACACTTAAAAACAACAGATCTGAAGTAAATACTGACACTGCTTCACTTCACACTCTTTCTGCCTTCTACTCTTAGAACCTCTCTTTTTCTTCTCTCATACTTCTTTTCTCTGGATCGTGGGGGCACTATCTCTCTCCGCTTCAGCTTTCTATCTGCTCATTGATGGAATGGTTTGTCTCTGGTTTTCTCTCTTGATCCACACACTGCTCTCACTTCTCTTCTTTTTCACTATACCCCTTTTTTCTTCTTTCTCGAACCCTTTTCCTCAGCATATATATATGTGTCTACTCCAGAACCTTAGGCGTGTGGATACCCCATTTCCGGCCTGAAAAGTTGGGGCATGTGTAGGAATATTCTGGGCCTCTATCTTCCTCGGATCACGTGCCATTTACCTGGTGAATGCACAGACAAACTATTAGAAAAGGAATCAATATTCTGTCTCTTTCTTAGCACAAGTCTTACCGACATAGCGAGTAAGTAAGCATAAACTGCACTGAGTAGGAGTTACCAAGTCAGCCATTGCACTGACTTACTATAAGGTGAGCAAGAGGTTGCACCAAGTTGAAGTGAGCAAAGACGAGAGATGCACTTACTTGAGAAAACGCATGACGTCATAAGCACGGACCATAGAGTCCAATAGTGCAACAGATATGCACTGACAAGAAACCACAGAACACAAGGATACACTGACTTTATTTTTGCCAGAATGGAAAGTTTGCACCGAGTTGATAAAGAAGAATGCACGGACAAAGGAAGATGCAAGATAGAACTTGCACCAAGCCAAGAAATCTCGTCCAAGTAAGAACTTGCACTGAGATGGCAGAGAGAAAGACGCAGAACAAAGAGAGATGCAAGCCAAAGCTTGCACCGAGTTGGATTTGCATTGAGATAAGAAATGAGTAGACTCAACAAGTGCATTCTAGACAAGAATTGCACCGACCCAGATATTGCACCGAGAGAGTAACGGGATGATAGTGTGTGTGCATGAACAGAAACTGCACCGAGGCAAGCACTTGTGCGTGAAATGCAGAACAAAGCTAGACTTGCACCGAGCTAGATTTTTAGCGATACAACACATGCACTGACTATGATTTATTCTATGAAATAACATGAACCAAATGGACCATACAAACAGATAGAGTTGAGGGATTTAAACACCTTAATCTAAACATGATTCATAGAAAGTCATTATCAAAACTAGGGTTCCAACAATCTCCCCCTTTTTGATTATGACAACTATGAGTCATGTATGATTAAACCATTTAAAGAAAATTCAATACTCGGCTTTTAAACCAGTGTGTTTACAGTCTGTTGGAGCATGTTCAAAACTTATTCACACGCAGATAAGATAGAAAATGCATAGACAAGATAGAAAATGCACTGATCACAACAGGTGTGCGAACGAACAAAATGCAAACATGTAACATGTAAGAACAAAAAGAGGATACTTCTGTGTGTATTAAGAAAGCAACATTAGTGTTTTAATGAACATCTCTTTTCACAAAAAAAGGTATTTGAAACAGCAGATCTTTTCCCCCTTGTCATTTTACTCAGCATAAACATACCCAGCGGCATATATGAGGTCTTCTTGTTGCAGCATACATGAGATCTTCTTCTCTTCTTCTCCCCCTTTGTCATTATAAAAAATGGGGAATTGGGAGAAATTAGTGACCTCGGTAACTCCCCCTGTCTCTTGGAGGATATGCTGAACTGGAGCCAAAGATGGGAAGTCTGTTCATCAACGAGGTGTGAAGATCTCTAATGGAATCTGCCAGTTTATCGAGTTTTTGATGCACAGTATTCCCCAGTCTTTCCACTAGGAAGGTGGTTGACTCTTGTTTATTGATAGATTGTTGAACGGTCTCTGAGAGTGTCTGCAAATTAGACTGGACAACTTGAAACTTTTTGATGATTTCTGGCTGACTGGCCGCTATCTTGTTTAATGAGCCCTTTATCTGTTCAAGCTCAATTTTCAGATCAAAAGTATGGCTAAGAGTTTTAGCCATATTGCTGAAGATGGAGATTTGGGTATCTTGAATTTTACTAACCATGTCACCCACTCGAGTGCTGATACCCACAAGAGATTCTAAAATCTCTCATACTGCTTCATCAGTTTTTCGTTTAGCAGATAAAAACTCTATCCCTTGTCTCTTGACAACTTTTTTCCAAATGCTGCAATCGGGAATCTGCTTTGTCCAGTTGAAAGGTGTTGAACAGAAACTGTTTATTTATCAGTTCATTCTGATTCAACACTATCTCAGTCAGATTTGCCAGCATCTGTGCAATCTTAGGCTTTGCACTAGGTCTTCGTGAACTAGAAGTGGATGCACTTGACTCTGGAAATTCAGTAAAATACTCATGTTGTTGTTCAGGGGGTGGAGGAGGTGGTATGCCAAGACTAATCAATTATCCAAAATGTGGACCAAATTCAGGAGCGTGAGAGAAAGACATTTTTGGATACATTCTGTGGTGAGGGGTAGGTCCCATAACATATTCTTGTGATTCTTCTTTAGCTGCCCCTGGAGCTAGAGCACTTGTTTGCTCATGTGGAGCTTCTTCAGCAGATCCTTGAGCTCCTTGTTGTTCATCTTCTTGTACATTGACCATAGACTCGGCAATTTCTTTATAAATTTTGTTGGTCTCTTCTGTCAAAATCTGTGTAACCATCTCAGATAGTAATCCTTCATCTGCTTCAATTTCTTCTTCACTTTCCTCTTCTACACCTTGTGTTGGGTTCTGTATGCCCCCTTGTTGTCTTTGACAATGGTTTTGATGATTCTAATATATTGTGTGTTTTATGCTTAATGGCATTTTCATGATAAACAAGCTAACATGATGATATCTTATTTTGTAGGTTGAAATTCAAAGGTCCTTCCTGAATACATTTATGAAGTCGACTCATGCGTGCTGTGCATGAGGAGTTGGCGCCTTCATGTGGATTTCGTTTATAGTGTCTTGATTGGGGTTAAAAGCCCTTTCATGTTTTTGGACTAATATTGACTGCATTTCAATGTGGGAAGATTGGTTATATTGCATATGACTTCATGTTTGCTTTTCATAATTGTTAAGTGATAGTGGTTTCTCAGCTTGCTTAGGAATGCCCCTATCTATGATTGGATTGAACTTGAATAGCTATGCATTGGACTGCTAAACCTGTTTACCATTCTCTTGGGATGGGTCGACCCCATGGGTCGACTCATGGCTCCTTGAGCCTTAATTCTCACCTTGTTATGAAGCATGGTCTAACATGGATCTGAACTTTGCTTATTGATTGGTTTTTTGCCTTGAACTGCATGTATATTTTGATTAATGTGGGCTTTGATTGATAACATGATTAGTTGATAAAATTATGTTCTAAATATATGGCTTATTGACTTGCTTTGAATTGACTTGAAGTTTTATCTTGATGAATTTCAGGTTCTGAATGGATGTTTGGACTAACATGTTAAATCTTGACTAAGTGACCTTAGTTAGGACTTGACATTGTTGAATGAACTTAGTGAATGAGAAGGACACTTGATTTGTTCTAGTTTTAATGGATGCATTGGTTGAGTAATTAGATATGGGTTGACTTGAGAATTTCATTTGATGAGCTGGAGATTGAAATTAATGAGAATATGTATTGTGCAGGATCGATGAGGAAACTGTTAGGACCGGTGCGATGGATTCAGAGGGGGGTGAATGAATCTCCCCTTTAAATTTCGCTTAATTAAAAATCTAGTTCGCTAACTAGACAATCTGAAAAGCTAATCAAATCTTCTGTTCAACCAGTAATCAAATATGTGGAGCGCGCCTATGCATTCATCTAACGAAGACAAAGATAGCACACAAACCACTGCAAAGGGTTTTTAGGTGGTTCGGTCCTCCAGACCTACATCCACCCCACACTCAAACCAGAGTGTGGATTCCGCTGACTCACAGCTTGAACGGCTGGGCATCACAGCTTGCCATACATCAGCTGGGCTTCACAGCTTGCCATCCGCTGAGCATCACAGCTTGCTACCGCTGGGCAATACAGCTTAGCCATCCGCTGGGGACTACAGCTTAACCCGTCCGAGGTATCCTCACCCGCTGAGCAACACAGCTTGCTGTCCAGAGGAATCTTCCTTGCAAAACCGCTGACTAACACCTGTTGGAAAAACCTGAATGATGCTATGCAGAAACAGATTCTCATATGTGAAGAAGATTTGATAAATTCTAAACTCACAATCTCCTCTTTGCAATCTGAAGTAAATTAACTTGTTATCTCCATGCCTAAATCTGTCAAGGGAAAAGAGAAAATGAATGCTCCGTTATGTGATAAAGTCACTAAATCTAATGGAGAGGAAGGATGCAATTCTCAAGTTGAAAAATTTGTTAAGAAAAACCTGTACACCACCTTTGTTCACAGCTCTGACATTGCAAGCTGATCTGAGCCTCCTAAAACATCTACATCTTCAATATTTCAATTCAAGGCTCAGAAAAATGAAAAATAAACAAAAACTGTGAACAACGGTACACAATTGAACAAGAAAGGTATGAAAAATAAGGTCAAAAATGTCCCTTCTTGTGCCCTAAAATCTGACAGCTCTGCCGTATCTGATGGATCAATGCATACTGCTCATAACTCATTCACCTATTCATGTGCTTCTGATAAGAGTGCTTCATGTCACTATTGCGGCAAAGTAGGCCATTTAATGGAGGATTGCAGAATATTGGTAAATGATGAACATGCAAGTAAAGCAATGCACTCTAAGAATTCATCCATTAGAAACCATGCCCCTAGGAAATCTGATGCTTCTTGCTATTACTGTGGTAGGTCTGGTCATTTAATGAACGAGTGTTGTGCTATGAAATCTGATGACAGGATGCATGCAAGATACACTGCAAATCATCATGGGTACAAAAGAAACAAACTCAAGTCTAACCAGCACATCACTTGCTTCAATTGCAACAAGCTAGGTCATAAGGCTGTTGAGTGTTGGTCAAGGAATTATAGGAATAATTCTGGATCTAGAAGTAAGCATGTTAGGTGCTTTGAATGTGGAAAGTATGGCCATACAGTCAAGCACTGTTGGCATACTCAGGGAAACACTGTTAAATCCAAGTTTGTCAACTTCCCTGTAAAATGGAATGTGCTTGATAGGAACCATGTCAGGACAACCATGTCATGTTTTAACTGTGGTAAGCTAGGCCACAAAGCTGCCAATTGTTGGCTGGCTGATTATGGAAAAGAAAATTTTCATGTAAATAAAAGAAACAATCATGCTCACACACAAAATCTTCATACTCATGCGCATGCACATGGGCATCATGCTTCTGCTAATATGAATAATAAAAACAAAAATTCTGTGGTTTCATGTTATTATTGTGGAAAATTTGGACATTCCATGTTTGACTGTTTTCTGATGAAATTTGATGACCATGTGGCCAAGAAACTATTCATAACACCTGTTAGGGCTAATACAGGACCCAAGGCGGCTTGGGTTCCTGCAGGATCAAAATGATTGTTTTGCTACAGGTGTGCCTTGGAATGAATAAAAGGGGGTTAATAATCTAAGGCACTCAAGAATGTAACCCCCAAGATCCTACACATTCAGGTCAGTTCCAAAACTCTGTGTTTAAATCTCATCATCTGAAATTGTGAGTCAAAAAGGGTGAATTTCATGTTGATTTGTTTGTTTGATTTCTGATGTTCTTTTGTGCATGTACGCACTTTGCACCGAGCTAATTCATGTGTTGCACTGAGTTTGAATGGTTCATTTAGTGCATATAGTCGATGCATGTGTCTAATGTCTGCATATATCATTTGCATGACTATCAAGGAAGTCGTTCAAAGCATATAGGACCGCTTTATACTGCATATCATCAAATTTAAAAAATCTGAAAAGAAATGATTCAATCCTTGTTGCATTTCTAGGATTTAAACAACTGCAAAGGGTTTTTAGGTGGTTCGGTCCTCCAGACCTACATCCACCCCACACTCAAACCAGAGTGTGGATTCTGCTGACTCACAGCTTGAACGGCTGGGCATCACAGCTTGCCATACATCAGCTGGGCTTCACAGCTTGCCATCCGCTGAGCATCACAGCTTGCTACCGCTAGGCAATACAGCTTAGCCATCCGCTGGGGACTACAGCTTAACCCGTCTGAGGTATCCACCTCGCCCGCTGAGTAACACAGCTTGCTGTCCAGAGGAATTCTCCTCTGCAAAACCGCTGACTAACACATGTTGGAAAAACCTGAATGATGCTATGCAGAAACAGATTCTCATATGTGAAGAAGATTTGATAAATTCTGAACTCACAATCTCCTAGAAATAATGGTAAGAACACAATTGGAGGTCGATCTCCAAGTGGTTGGATTGGCATTGGTTCAAAGCTGGAAAAGACACAATTATTGTGAGATTTCTATCAAACTCATATGCCAATGGTAAGAAGATTTGATAAAGTGTATCTCAATATGCATGGATTGATATGGATTGATTGCTAGTAGTTCAGAACTGTAGATATGATCAAATCTGGAAAATTCAGGTTCGTTGTGGATTTTTTCATTCAAATACTCAAGGTCATGGTAAGAATGTCTGATTAATTGGTTTTTAATGTGAATGGATTGATCAATGTTGAAATCAGGTTTTGAATATCTCAATCTGAGTTGTAAGTGCATTTTGATTGATCTTGATACCATGTTCCTCGTTTCGTGAAGTTTCAAGTGTGTTTTAATTGAACTTTTCCTCTGTCAGGAAAAGTGTCGACCCATGGGGTTGACACTTTGTATTGGGTTATGCTGTTTTAACCGAAACAAAACCTCCGGTATAAAAGGTCGACCCTATGGGTTGACACTTTTTACCATGGGTCCTAATTTCGTCTCAGGACAGAACCTTATGGAAAAAAGGTCGACCCTATGGGTTGACACTTTTTACCATGGGTCCTAATTTCGTCTCAGGACAGAACCTTGTGGAAAAAAGGTCGACCCCATGGGTCGACACTTTTGACTAGGTTCTGGATTTTCTATTTTTGGCAGAACTCGTTGATACGAGTGTCGACCCTAGAGGTCGACACTTTTTCTGCTACGTCCGGATCGGGTTTCCGGATTTGGTTTCGAACCATGGGTTTGTAGGTCCGATTGGCTTGCCCTTTTACCCCATTAGCCCTAGAGTTTCTACCCTTGGTTGGGTGTGGTTTTGAGAGGATTTATGCATGGGGTTTATGGTCTTTTGTGCCTCTATTTGCTGCCCTATATGTATGATGCGATTTTGGGGATGAAAAATCTCTCCCAATGGCTAACATCGTTCTATTCTTGCAGGAGAAGGAGATAGGAGCTGGAGAGGGCTTTCAAGCTATATTTGTTCTCTTCCCATCGAGATCTGGAGCTCGGTGATGAAGGAGATAGCAAGCGGAATGAAGAGAGGAATCTGAGGATGTCAATATCGCGAGCAACTGTCGACATCGACTTGGAGGTTTGAGGAGTTTTCAAAAGGGAAACACTCTATATCCTTTATTCATCTCTTAGTGATATTTTGTAAGGTTCTTCTACTAGGCATTTTAGTCTTTAAGCGGCTCTTTCTGCTAGGTATATGTTAGCCACGATTTTCATTCGAGAGCAGAGTTTTTGGGCTTAACGCTTTCATTTGCTGAAGGAAAGAAGGAGAGGAGGACGCCAAACAAGCATTCTCTGCCGAACTGAAAGCTGGGAGCGAACCATTCTCTCTACGGTGCCTTTTACGAGCTTGAGCGGCTTCCACTCCGCGGACAGATCGTTCAGCGCACCCCATCATTCCATTGGATGGCTTTCACTACAGATTTGAGGGGGAATCAATCTTCTCTCATTTCTACTCTTTCATTTGAGCAATAGATTAATATTTGGATGATTATTGTATATCCTTTATTTTGTTAAACTTAATATACATCCTGTGTGGGTGGAGTTGTATCTCCGTGTGTGTGGTTTTATTGTGGGGAAAGTTTCCTCGTGTTCGGTTGTGTGTTGACGGAGCTGCGTCTCCGTGTGGTTGTCGTGTCCGGGGTACATTCCCCGAATGTGTGTGTGTGTGCTGTGGTGGTAGCGTGTTAGGGCCAGTCCTCGTGTTGTTATTGCTACGGAAGCAGCGTGTGTGTGGTTGGGGTTCGTCCCCGTGTTGCTACGAAAGTAGCGTGTAGTGAAGCCTCACCCGGTTGGGTGAGGGGTGGACGTAGGGAGCCCGTCGTGGTCCCGAACCACCTTAAAATCCTTGTGTTGTATGTGATTGCTTGTGTGTTTGTCATTTCTTCTATCTCCCTTCACAGGTACACTATATAGGTTTTTAATTCACTACACTGTCACACACTGCTACCTCCGTTATCTGTGTTGAGCGTAATTCTCTTGATAGTTGCTTTAACTATTTGAGTGAGATCGGAAAGCTTGAGAGAATATCTTTAATCTCACTTGAGTATTAGTTAATCAACGCAGTTTATTTTAATTCCATTGTGTTTAGCTAAGAAAGTTTTTAAAATCCGTCATCTCGTCAAGGGGACAATTCAACCCCCCTTCTTGTCCGCCATCTCTCTGGGCCAACAATTGGTATCAGAGCCCAGTCTCTGATTTTTTAACGGACCTCACGGTCTAGGAGTAAAGATCTTTTTCATAATGGCTAGTGTGAATTCTATTCCTGTCTTTAATGGTTTTGATTATTCTTTATGGATGGGAAAATTCTGTGTTTGGATTACTAGCATTAATCCAAAGCTTATGAGCTTAATGACTCATGGTCCTCATGTGTTACCTAAAAATGAGTCGAGATGGACCGGTGAGGATAAGAGAAAGAATTCTGATAATTTGTTTGCTTCGAATGCTCTTAAGGGAGCAGTAAATGTTAACAAATTGCCATTTGTTTCTAATTGCAGATCTGCCAAAGAGATATGGGATGGGCTAAAGGAAGTCCAAAAAGAAAGTTGCAACGACGGTGACTGCTTGGTTGCAAACAATGAAATTGAGCGTCAAAGCGAGGAGAGTTCGATGGTAAATTCTTACTCTGATTCCGAGGAAGAAGATGAATTGAGTTATGATGAATTGCTAAATGTTTACGATGAACTAGTTGATATATACAAAGCACTAAAATCTGAAAATTGAAAAATGAAAAGGAAACTTGATAATGTTTCACATGTTAACTCTTCATGTGTAAAGTGCTTTGAAATTGAAAATACTTGTGACATTAACTCACCATGTATTGAATGTTCTGAGCTTAGGAAGTTGACTGAAAGTCTGTTGCTTGAAGTCGATATGCATAAAGAAACCACTTCATGTTTAAAAATTGAAAACAAAACTCTATTGGCTAAAATTTCAGAACTCCAACAAATAAGAGAAGATAATGAGAAGATAAAAATGTTGAACACAGCCATGTCTGAAAAACGGCTTACTCTTGAAAAAGAGAAATAATTGTCTATTGACAAATCTGAAAAGCTGAAGGAATTAAGGAAAGAAATAGAAAGCTTTAAGAATTTGAATGATAAATTTGAATCTAACAAAGCCATGAATGAAATTGTTAATGATAACGTGAGTTTTCAAGTGAAAGAACATGAACACACTTCTATGAAAAAAAATTCATTTGAAAAGCTCCAAAATGAAAACAGTGCTCTGTTGATTCAAATTTCACAGCTTGAAGGAGAATTGAAAAGTCTTAAAAAATTTGAAAAAGGAAAATGTGTGATTGATGATGATTGTGACAAACTACATATTCTTGAACAAGAAATTGAAAGTCACAAAACTGTTAATTTCCTATTGAATGAGAAGATTGCTTCTTGTGAATAAGAGGTTGCTAACTCTAACTTGCAAATCTTGAATCTACAAAATGAAATCAAGAGTTTAAATGAATCTTTATAATTGTGTGATAAATGAATTAAAAAACAAAAATATGTTGCTGAATCCTCTTGTGTGCATAAGAAAACTTCATCTGTCAAACACAATCATGCACCAAGTAAAAGAAGAAATGTTTCATGTTACTATTGTGGATAATTTGGTCACCACATGTACGATTGCTTCTTAATGAAGTTTGATGATTATGAAGCTTTAAAATCAAGAATGAAAATGAATGTTGATTCTAAAAACCATGATAAACCCACGAAGAAAACTCAGAACACTCACTGCTTTTATTGTGGGATGCATGGTCATATTTTTAAAAATTGTTTAACAAAGAGAAATGATGATGAGTGGTCTTTCATGAAAAATATCTCTTGTCATTACTGTGGTGGCTTTGGACACAAGATGAACAATTGGTCTGTAATGGAAAATGATGAAAAGATGTCCATGAAAAGAAAATCATCTCATTGTTATTACTGTGGCCTGAATGGACACTTAATGAATGATTGCTCCATGATGAGGGCCGATGATGAATGGTATGAGAGGAAAAACAAAAAGAATATATTTGGCTATGTTAGAACTAACCCCTTGGGACCCAAGATGACTTGGGTACCCAAATCACCAAAATGAGAATTTGTTTTGTAGGGGCACCTTGAGACCAAGGATTGATAATAAACAAAGGACACTCAAGGTGAGAAAGAAAATGTTCGATTTTGAGAACTTCTTTGGTTTGGTTTATGTTGAAGAATCTAAAAAGGTAAAACTTGATCTTAGAGAAAAATGTCTACAATTCTGCCTCACTGACTCTTGTCAACTGTTGAAATGTTGAGATCTTTTGAGTATGATGGGTACTTATCTTGAATGCTTCTCTTTTCACAACGTGTTAATAAATTTAGTTCTTGAATGCTTAACCTCGGACATATATGGCTTTTAATACACACCTTCTCTTTTGCTTCGCAAAAGAAAATTGGTTTTGAACTCTTTACACTGTGCATAGACTCTTTCACACTCTCTATTTTACATCTTGCAAATAACAATTCAGTTCTTGAATCCTTCAGTTTGAACATAAAAATTTTCATACTTTCAATCACTTCTTGTAAATAACGGTTCATATGTGCATATATAGTTCACTTATGCATACAGAGGTTGCATACTTACTTTCATACACATATCATACACATCTTTACATACTTGTGAATATGAATAATTTTTCAATCATATTTTTAAGTTATATGCATATACTTGCATATACTTCATAATCGTGTGCTTGAATGCCATGATTATTCGGTATATAAAATTGTGTTAGTGGAAGGTTGGATTATGTTCAGCCGGAAGCTTTCACTACATGTGAGGTGGTCCTCGGACCTATGTTCTCCGTCAAGTATCGGTAATCAACTTGCTTGAAAATATCATTCCAGTGCTTGTTTGACTGTAAATAATATACAACCACTTTTTGACTCCTTCTATGACTCATCCCTTGCTAAATGAAATTACATTGATTTAGACATGTTTGCTACATGGCATATATTAAGGGAGAGAATTTTTATAACCGTGCATACATTTAGGGGGAGACATTACTGTGTTGAGACAAATTCATCTTTTACATTCAATACAACCACCCACACAAAATACACCTTTTTGAGATAATGATTAAATCTAATAAGGATTACTATTTTCTTCTCTATACTTTAGAGAGCTATTGATTCTCTACATAGAAATCACATGTCTCGTGAGGAAAAAGTTGTTTACCCCTTTAAAAATTGTATAAGTGGAAGTGGATCCGAGTAGCCGGGAATCCCCCCTGAAATAAAGGAGGAAACTCGCGTCGAAAGGAGAAACTAATCCATATGAAAATAAGTGTGATTTGCCACCGAGTAGCCGGGAAGTGCCCCTGCGATAAAGGGTACAACTCGCGTCGAAAAGTGTCTCATCCACATCATAAAAAATGACGAAACTGAGTAACTGGGAATTACCCCTGAAACAAAGGGCATGACTCGTGTCAAAAGGTTAGTCACACCGTTCTTAGTAATTTAAAAATTGGGGTCATACGTAGCTACTAATATTCGAGCATTGTGTATGGAAGTGTATGGATAAGAAGTTCTTTTTAAGTGTTCTTTAGAAAATCTGATTTTCCATATTGATTTGAACTTCATTGCTCAATCTTCACTTATGCAACTTGGGTTTGATTGTTTGAATGTCGCTTATGAATCAGTCATCTTTCATGGTTAATGTAGTACTTTATTTATGTAAGCATGACCTTCTTAGTATTGTTCATGCACTTCATGTTCAACGATCAATTGCATTATCCTTACACCCTTCCCGAAGGGACTTGCATGAGTCTATACTTAATTATGCATGTTTGAGTGCCTGAATGCTTGATCTGTCTATTCATATCATGCTTCATTTCATTTACATGCATCTATAGGTTATACATGTTGATAATATGTTAAATAACCCATTGTCAATTGGTTTTTGGTACTTCACAATCTGGGGAAAATAGCGTGCTTTTTAGCACTATACATTTTGTGCATACTTAGGTTTCACTTTTGCATATAGTTTCTTTATACTACTTGTGCATAATTAGTTACACATATACCAAAAATTACAAAAATTGAGCAGTTGCACTTATCTCACACATCTATTGATTGTACATCAAATTCCAACTGTTGCTTGCTTCTTAGTTTATACACCTTCCCTTCATGGGAGGTTAATTGTCGGGTTCGTGCGCTCTTATCTCACTCGTTTTTGAAAACTTCATAGTTACTCCTGAGTCCCCCATCTTTTTGATAATGCCAAAGGGGGAGAGAAATTTGAGTGGCCACAATATATTGTCATCATCAAAAAGGGGGAGAATGTTGGGTTCTGTACGCCCCCTTGTTGTCTTTGACGATGGTTTTGATGATTCTAATAAATTGTGTGTTTTATGCTTAATGGCATTTTCATGATAAACAAGCTAACATGATGATATCTTGTTTTGTAGGTTGAAATTCAAAGGTCCTTCCTGAATACATTTATGAAGTCGACTCATGCGTGCTGTGCATGAGGAGTTGGAGCCTTCATGTGGATTTCGTTTATAGTGTCTTGATTGGGGTTAAAAGCCATTTCAAGTTTTTGGACTAATATTGACTGCATTTCAATGTGAGAAGATTGGCTATATTGCATATGGCTTCATGTTTGCTTTTCATAATTGTTAAGTGATAGTGGTTTCTCAGCTTGCTTAGGAATGCCCCTATCTATGATTGGATTGAACTTGAATAGCTATGCATTGGGCTACTAAACCTGTTTACCATTCCCTTGGGATGGGTCGACCCCATGGGTCGACTCATGGCTCCTTGAGCCTTAATTCTCACCTTGTTATGAAGCATGGTCTAACATGGATCTGAACTTTGCTTATTGATTGGTTTTTTGCCTTGAACTGCATGTATATTTTGATTAATGTGGGCTTTGATTGATAACATGATTGGTTGATAAAATTATGTTCTAAATATACGGCTTATTGACTTGCTTTGAATTGACTTGAAGTTTTATCTTGATGAATTTCAGGTTCTGAATGGATGTTTGGACTAACATGTTAAATCTTGACTAAGTGACCTTAGTTAGGACTTGACATTGTTGAATGAACTTAGTGAATGAGAAGGTCACATGATTTGTTCTAGTTTTAATGGATGCATTGGTTGAGTAATTAGATATGGGTTGACTTGAGAATTTCATTTGATGAGCTGGAGATTGAAATTAATGAGAAACAACGTTCAAATCCTAAAATTGTGCAGGATCGATGAGCAAACAACGTTCAAATCCTAGAAATAATGGTCAGAACATAATTGGAGGTCGATCACCAAGTGGTTGGATTGGCATTGGTTCAAAGCTGGAAAAGACACAATTATTGTGAGATTTCTATCAAACTCATATGCAAATGGTAAGAAGATTTGATAAAGTGTATCTCAATATGCATGGATTGATATGGATTGATATGGATTGATTGCTAGTGGTTCAGAACTGTAGATATGTTCAAATCTAGAAAATTCAGGTTCGTTGTGGAGTTTTTCATTCAAATACTCAAGGCCATGGTAAGAATGTCTGATTAATTGGTTTTTAATGTGAATGGATTGATCAATGTTGAAATCAGGTTTTGAATATGTCAATCTGAGTTGTAAGTGCATTTTGATTGATCTTGATACCATGTTCCTCGTTTCATGAAGTTTCAAGTGTGTTTTAACTGAACTTTTCCTCTGTCAGGAAAAGTGTCGACCCATGGGGTCGACACTTTGTATTGGGTTATGCTGTTTTCACTGAAACAGAACCTCTGGTAAAAAAGGTCGACCCTATGGGTCGACACTTTTTACCATGGGTCCTGATTTAATCTCAGGACAGAACCTTGTGGAAAAAAGGTCGACCCCATGCGTCGACACTTTTGACTAGGTTCTGGATTTTCTATTTTTGGCAGAACTCGTTGATACGAGTGTCGACCCTAGAGGTCGACACTTTTTCTGCTACGTCCGGATCGGGTTTTCAGATTTGGTTTCGAACCATGGGTTTGTAGGTCCGGTTGGCTTGCCCTTTTGACCCCATTACCCCTAGGGTTTCTACCCTTGGTTGGGTGTGGTTTTGAGAGGATTTATGCATGGGGTTTATGGTCTTTTGTGCCTCTATTTGCTGCCCTATATGTATGATGTGAATTTGGGGATGAACAATCTCTCCCAAGGGCTAACATCGTTCTATTCTTGCAGGAGAAGGAGAAAGGAACTGGAGAGGGCTTTCAAGCTATATTTGATCTCTTCCCATCGAGATCTGGAGCTCGGTAATGAAGGAGATAGCAAGCGGAATGAAGAGAGGAATCTGAGGATGTCAATATCATGAGCAACCGTCGACATCGACTTGGAGGTTTGAGGAGTTTGCAAAAGGGAAACACTCTATATCCTTTATTCATCTCTTAGTGATATTTTGTAAGGTTCTTCTGCTAGGCATTTTAGTCTTTAAGCGGCTCTTACTGCTAGGTATATGTTAGCCGCGATTTTCATTCGAGAGTAGAGTTTTTGGGCTTAACGCTTTCGTTTGCTGAAGGAAAGAAGGAGAGGAGGACGCCAAACAAGCATTCTCTGCAAAACTAAAAGCTGGGAGCGAACCATTCTCCCTACGGCGCCTTCTACGAGCTTGAGCGGCTTCCACTCTACGGACAGATCGTTTAGCGCACCCCATCATTCCATTGGACGGCTTTCACTGCAGATTTGAGGGGGAATCAATCTTATCTCATTTCTACTCTTTCATTTGAGCAATAGATTAATATTTGGACGATTATTGTATATCCTTTATTTTGTTAAACTCGATATACATCGTGTGTGGGCGGAGTTGTATCTCCGCGTGTGTGGCTTTATTGTGGGGAAAGTTTCCCCATGTTCGGTTGTATGTAGACGGAGCTGCGTCTCCGTGTGGTTGTCGTGTCCGGGGTATGTTCCCCGAATGTGTATGTGTGTGCTGCGGTGGCAGCGTGTTGGGGCCAGTCCCCGTGTGGTTATTGCTGCGGAAGCAGCGTGTGTGTGGTTGGGGTTCGTCCGGGTGTTGCTACGAAAGTAGCGTGTAGTGAAGCCTCACCCAGTTGGGTGAGGGGTGGATGTAGGGAGCCCGTCGTGGTCCCGAACCACCTTAAAATCCTTGTGTTGTATGTGATTGCTTGTGTGTTTGTCATTTCTTCTATCTCCCTTCACAGGTACACTATATAGGTTTTTAATTCACTACACTGTCACACACTGCTACCTCCGTTATCTGTGTTGAGCGTAATTCTCTTGATAGTTGCTTTAACTATTTGAGTGAGATCGGAAAGCTTGAGAGAATATCTTTAATCTCACTTGAGTATTAGTTAATTAACGTAGTTTATTTTAATTCCATTGTGTTTAGCTAAGAAAGTTTTTAAAATCCGTCATCTCGTCAAGGGGACAATTCAACCCCCCATCTTGTCCGCCATCTCTCTGGGCCAACAATTGGTATCAGAGCCCAGTCTCTGATTTTTTAACGGACCTCACGGTCTAGGAGTAAAGATCTTTTCCATAATGGCTAGTGTGAATTCTATTCCTGTCTTTAATGGTTTTGATTATTCTTTATGGATGGGAAAATTCTGTGTTTGGATTACTAGCATTAATCCAAAGCTTATGAGCTTAATGACTCATGGTCCTCATGTGTTACCTGAAAATGAGTCGAGATGGACCGATGAGGATAAGAGAAAGAATTCTGATAATTTGTTTGCTTTGAATGCTCTTAAGGGAGCAGTAAATGTTAACAAATTGCCATTTGTTTCTAATTGCAGATCTGCCAAAGAGATATGGGATGGGCTAAAGACTTGTTGGGTCCCGTAGTGCAGGAACACGGATCTAGAGGGGGTGGGATGAATAGATCCTTTTACTAAAAACTATGTCCAATTAAAAACACAACTAGCACACAGCGGAATATACAAGATTGTGTAATTTAATCTAAACAGGTTTAAACTAGATTCACTCAATCTCACCGAGCTCACACGATTGCACAAACAGATAGGATAGAGAACACACAATCACAAGAATCAAACCACAAGACACGGGAATTTTTAAGGTGGTTCGGGACCACGACAGGCTCCCTACGTCCACCCCTCACCAAACCGGTGAGGCTTCACTACATGCTACAAAATGTAGTAACACGGGGACGAACCCCAATGCACACACGCTGCTTTCGCAGCAAACCACACACGAGGCCTTGCCTCAAATTACTGCCACAGCACACACACACACACACACACACACACACAGAACGTTGGGGAAACACCCAGAACAAAATATCTCACATGGAGACACAGCTCCGTCCACACACATGTAGGGCAATGCCTACACAACTACACGGGAGTAAACTCCCAACCACACACGCGGATATAGTCCGGCACACATATATCCACACACACACTCGGAGACCCCTTTCTCCGAACACCCACACAAAGTGTTATCTCAAATGTATATGAATCAAGGACAGATATAAGCTATGACCCCCCAAACAAATTCTATAGATGAAAACTAGAAAGATGCATCAAGAGTAAGAATCCCCCTTCTTCAACAAAATCTGATTCTTCTAGGCTCATTGACGGATGATCATGATTTTAACATCATCTTCTTCCTCTCCTCATGCCGCTCCTCTTTTCTTTCTTCCACGAGCTCCAGATCCTCACGATGGTAGGAGCTTCACTTCGTTTTCTCCCTTTTCTTCACCTATACAAAAGATGAATATATAAGCATTAGAATTGTTGTATCACAAATATCACAACTCATATATATATGCAAGAGAGAGGACATATGAAGCCCTCCTAAAATGCCTTAAAGTAGATTTTCAAGCTCTATCAACAAAGATCAGAATAAGGAAGATTTTGCAGTGATTAGAGCTCCCCCTTTCTCTTCTTCAACCGTATTTGAATGCTTCTGCAGGATGAAGAACGTTCTTGAAAGAAGATGAACGATTCTTGCAAAGATGAGGTTGTAACTTGATTTCCCACGCAGCTTCTAGTAGGGGATCGAATGGAGACTTGAATCCACTTTCTTCCTTTCACATACAAGCTCAGAAGAACGTGGGAGAAGCCATGGAGCTGCTATTTACGACTTGCACATACAAGGGTCAGAAGAAAAATGATTTTCAGATCTAGCATCCTCTTCCTTAGGGTTTGCAACCCAAGAGATGTATATAAGTGTTTAGGTCGGTCAAGAGATAGCGTAGGGACCATATCCACACTTTGTGGAGTGATTTTAAGAAGTGGGACTCGGATTGGAAGACTTTAGGGGCAAGAAAACGGCGGTCAAACACGGCAGCTGGAGGTCGGAACTGAAGGGGTCGACCCCAGGGTCGACCCTCGGGCAAACAGAAGCCAACCAGAACCAAATAAGTTGTTCTGGGTTACAGGGGTTGACCCCAGGGTCGACCCTTCAATGGGTCGACCCCAGGGGTCGACCCTCGTGCTTCCAGAACCCAAAATAGAACCAAAGCTGGTTCTAGGTTATAGGGGTCGACCCCTTTTAGCAGGTTTCAAGAATAAGTTCTATTTTGAGCAGAACTTCAGAGGGTCGACCCGATGGGTCGACCCCTTCTTGTTTGGGTCTGAAAAGGTCTAAAACCTCCATCAAATCAATGGAAAACAAATGATTAAATATTACCATAATCCCATGAAGATCAACCATGATTTTTCATCCTGAAAAATATGATAAAGCAAGAGGTTAGTTGAAAATCAAGATCTTTACATCAAGCATTAACACTATGAATATGTTCACAATAAAATACATCATTGAACATATTCCAAGAGTGAAGGAGGAACAAGATATCCATTTAACTCCATATAGCATCACTTACTTCATTATTTTACCTGAGTTCACATTTCTGGTTGATTGGTTGAATCATTCATACACAGAGTCATGAAATTCCAAATATCATTCACCATTGCATGATAGTATAAATTTAGAATTCAAAGAGTAAGGAGCCAAGCCACATAAAATAATATTGAGTCACATTCACTTTGATCATCATCCAAACTTTCATCAATCCACACATCATTACCTTGGGGGCTAGCAATGGTATTTGCATCTCAATCAATCATTTAGCATTACCATGCATGACATGAGGCTCAATATGACATTTATCCAAGCATGTTTTCCACAATACAATGTGCTAACATCAAAGCACATATGAGCCTGATAGAGTCACAATTGCATCGACATGATATCCCAATTTTGTAATCATCAAACACATGAAGACATGAATAACCATTCACGCACAAGGCCAAGCACCAAAGGTATTTTGTAATCATCAAAATCACATACACAACAATCTTCCCCGTTTTGATGATGATAAAATATTTATGCTATAATGCTCTCTCCCCCTTTGACATAATCAGAAATTGGGAGCATGACGGGGAATCCAGAAGGGCAAGAACCCATGGACAACGGGGTGATAAAGAGAAACAATATGCACAATATGCATGAACTAAGTGCAAAACTGATTGATACCAATTGTTGAAATTGGAAATGCAAATGTGGACAATATGGTCATGTTGAATGCAAGATGACAAAATGATTTCTAAATGCTCACGAGTTGTAGCAATTGGAAATGGTTTATGGCATGACAATGATGAGCAAGCAACCAAGCACTCAAACACCCATAGAAAAGTATTGACTCATGCAAGTCTTGATGAGTTAAGCAGATAAGATCTCATGCAAAGCTCCCCCTTTGACAATGACACATTAGATGATTGACTTTGATTTTTGAATTTTTAGATTTTTAGTTTTCTTGTGAAATACATGAAACAGGATGTATGAAAATGATGAGACATGAAATGCATACAATATAATCAAGCAGATATCTATAGATACATGCAACATAACACCTTCACAAGAAGTGATACCAATTGATTTACAGTGAGGGGATAGGTGTAGGAAAAGTGCAAATGAGTCATTAAGTTCAGAATGCTCATGATTACACCTAGAGGATTATGCATATAAATAGGAGAAGACGTACAGCAGGTCAAGCAATTAATCAAATTTTCAAAATACATATCAAATCAAATTACCATTTGTAAGTGAGTAACATGAGTATGAATTTTAGCCATATGGATAACCAGATTTTCAATTAAACACAATAATAATTGCACAGACTGCATTTCAATTTAGAGAATAGCATATTGGAGGCTTCGCTCTTCCTCATCAAATTATCATCAGTAATTTTCACATTGACAATCTGAATTTTTCTAAGAAGGACCAGGTTCAAATAATTCCTTTTTGACGCGAGGAGACACATGGAGCTCATGCCAGAATCCCCGGTTACTAAGAATACTGAACCTTGTCACCTCATTTTAACAGAGGTACTATAGTCAACATTTTTCAGAATTGAACCACATCACGTCTTAGGTGACATGTGCCCAATTTACTCAGTGAGACTTAGCATTGCTCTATCTTTCATTTCAACCAATTTTTTATGTGGAGGCAGGCAGCTTTTCCCTCAACTATCTCTAATCATCCATGCAGCAAGTTAAATTACTTTAGAGTGTTGAAATGAAATTCTTATATCCTTATGAATAACACTCAATTTCACATTAAAGTGCATGAAGTGTACGAATTTGATTTAACATGTATAGAGAAAATTTAACTTAGAGCAGGATAGTGTAGCTCCCCCTATGTAAATGCAATAAGCATGAAATGCTCCCCCTGAGAGTTTGACATGAAGCAGACTTGTTAAGACTCAGATGCAACATTATTTAACAATAGAGTGTTTAGTCTTAGAAGTTTCAAAGGAAGGGGTTGAATAGCATATAATAACATGCAAGCATACAATGGAGATATGCATATGCAATGCAAAATAAAAAGATATGCAATTTCAGTTCTTGAATTGTTGGCCCCAAAGATATGAGACCAATGGTTGGAAGAATTTATTTTGGCATTTATGTAACATGAAATGTTCAAAATGATGCATTTCAAAATATGCACTATATGCTGACAATGCCAACTATGAAACAAGACACACAATGAGATTCATCTTCCAAAAGCACTATGTGAATGATATGCAGAGAATGATATGTAAATATGCAATGTGATGCAAGATTTCAGATTTCTTATGACACTCTATATGCACCTAATGTAACTGATGCATGGCATGCATTACAAAATGTTAAAATGTGAGGACTCAATTTTATTTTGAAAAGAGAATTCAGAAAATTCATGCAAAGCATCAAAATAATCACATGTGTATTTTTCTTGAAAATAGTTGTGCTTTTAACCAAAAAGATGAGTGGCACATTGGTAAAGACCATGGAACATTGATCAAATTCAGTCCTCAAAATGTTCAGCCACAAAACAACATCATCATGCTGAGAGAATGGAAAACATCAATCTCAGAATATTCAGCTTGCAATACTCCCCCATAATCAATGCATGATTTCAGAAAATTCATGATGCCATAGCATATATGATTCATGGTACCGGGCGGAGACACATTCTCACGCATGGTGATAGCTTTCAGACATGCTTGACTTGCCCTTCCACATGTCACCATTTTATATACCATGTAATCATTGAAATGATGATCAGAAATAGATGTATTCTCATTTGACATCGGGGGTTTAGCAAAAGGCATTCAATGGCTACACTCTCATATATACTGCTCAGATGTTTCAATATCATTCAGGCAAGCACTCATCATCCACATTTTCAAAAGCAACCAAAGGATATTCAAAACTTTAAAATCACTATCTGTCAAGATATGGCATTAACATCAAGAACAAAGAGCTTCTAACAAACACTTTATTTTCTCACCTTTGTCTTGAGTTATCTTTATTGACATTTTCAGATTCTTCACTTTATTCCCCTTATTGTCTTCTTCATCAACAAGCTCCAAATCTCAATGGAAGTGGATCAAATCTGGTGTTGAAATCCTCTCAAGCTCCTTTCTTTTTCTCCTGCAAAAATAGAATGATATTAGCCAAAAGAGTTCCATTGAAACCCTAAATTCGCATTTCATAGATAACAGCATGTAAGGATATGAAAATATCAAGAATCCCATGCCAAAACCCTTTCAAAACTCCTCTAGGATTAGAAGAGAAACTCTAAGGGTAATGGGGTGAAAGTTCAAACCAATCGGTCCTCAAGATGGGCATTTCGACAACAACTGAGGAACATGTAAAACTGCCTAAGACAGTTAATCTGAGCCCAGAAATGTCAAACATGAATTGAACTCAATCTAGACACATGGTGATACATTCAAACGTTTGAATTCTTACCATGCTTTCAAGGGTTGATGGTCATAATCAAACCTGCACTGTAAAGAGCTCAATTCATGTCAATATTAAGCCAATACATATTGAAGAAACTAACTTCACGGCTTTTCATCACATATGACTCTCTCTCTCTCTCAACAAATCAGTGTCAATTCAAGGCATCACACCAGAACTGGCCAAGTCGACTTAAGCTTCAACAAATGTCGACTTGAAGCATCCATCATCTTCCAAGCCTTCCACTTGGCCTCAAGGCAACCCTACAACAATGTTCTCATTTGGTTGTTTTGGGTACCCAAGCCTTCTTGGGTCCCGGAATGTTAGTTGCACTTCTAGATGGTGCCTTCCACAGTTTTTGGGCATGCATATCATCAAAATATATTAAGGAACAAACATGCATGGTATGCCCAAACTCACCACAATAATGACAACAACCAAGAGACTTCACAGAATTTTCATAAACATGATAATCAAATTTCTGTGATTTAGCATGAATGTTATCATTATAAGCATGGAAATTTTTCTTCTTCACAACAGGATGAGCATGAAATTTTTGTGGGTTTACAAAAGTATAATTGTTTTTGACTTTGAAATTCTTTCTTTCATTTGCTTGCCAATATTGTGACACACGGTGTCCTAGCTTTCCACATTTAAAATAACCACCCCTTTTTCTTTTGAAAACAAGTTCATTTTTGCATGCTTTCAAATCATCCGATTTCATAATGAAACAATCATTCATCAAATGACCATGCTTACCACAATAATGACAATTGACATTTGTTGATTTTAGAGCATGGTTTTTGTGACTTTTGTGATCATGAATCCTATTGTTCCTTGGTTGATCCTGAGCCTTAGGATTAGATTTCTCAACACAAGAAACATTTGACAAATTTGAGGAACAAGAAGCATGCACAAAAGATGTTTGAGTCTTTAGCCCAAAGGCTTTCTTTTTGGTGGGTTCATACCCAAGACCTTCTCTTTGAAAATTTACCTTGGTCCCCAAAATCCTATTCAGATTTTCTTCCCCATTCACAAACTTAGACAAAGAAGCATTAAGATCAAGAATTTTCTTTTCAAGTGATGAAATATGCAATTCATAGGAAATGGTCTCATTATCACAAGAAATGACTTTTTCATTCAATTGGACATTGATGGTTTTGTAGCTCTCCATCATTTGTTCAAGCACATGCATCTTGTCAGATTCATCAACAATCACAGATTTCTCTTTTTCAAAAGCAAATAATTTTTTAGACATGGTTGTGTTTAGATGTTTCAATTTTTTATTTTCAAATTTTGACAAAGCATTTTCTTTTTCAAGAAACTTCATGTTGCCTTCAAACAGAGATATCTGAATCAATATAGCATTGTTTTCCTTTTTAAGTTCTTCATTCTCATGTGCAAGTTTATCATTCAAAATCAATTCATTGCAAATATCCTGATCAATAGAGTTTGAATCCATTTTGTTTCTTAGATCTTTTTCAGTTTTCTCTAATTGATCGATTTTGTTCTTGAGGGTAACATTTTCATTTCTCAAACAAGCAATGGTTTCTTTGTGACATCCAACATCATGCTCTAAAAGTTCATTCAAGTTATTAAGCTCAGAACATTTATCACAAGAACTATTTTCATGGAGCATGTTTTCAGATTTCTTTTTCAATTTTCTATTTTCTGACTTGATTTTCTTATATTACTTTTCCAACTCATCATAAGCATCAATAAGATCATCAAGAGTAAATTCGTCAGAATCTGAATTTACCTCTTCTACATTTTTGTCACTTTGTTGATCAGCATCATCGGCCATGAGACATTTTTACCTTTCCTTCTCTTGAACTTTGATCAACCGGTCCATAAGCTCCTTTGCCGTCCTACAAGAAGACACAAATGGATACTTGTTAGTGCTTACGGAACCTTTCAATAAACTCAAGGCAGTAACATTATCATTATGCATCATTTTATCCTGATTAGACCACTTGGTCTCATCTAGAGGTAATATGTGTGGACTATGACAAATCAATTTCCAGAGACAAGGATTAATAGAATTGATCACCACACACAGCTTACCTAGCCATGAATTAAAATTCAAACCAGTGAAGATTGGCAAACAGTTCATTGATATATGTTCAGTATAAAAATTCATGATTGTGGAATGCACTGGGATCACTCTGTAGATCACAAGATCTAGGGACAACATAGCCTCGCTCTGATACCAATTGTTGGGTCCCGTAGTGCAGGAACACAGATCTAGAGGGGTGGTAAATAGATCATTTTACTAAAAACTATGTCCAATTAAAAACACAACTAGCACACAGCGGAATATACAAGATTTAGTAATTTAATCTAAACAGGTTTAAACTAGATTCACTCAATCTCACCGAGCTCACACGATTGCACAAACAGATAGGATAGAGAACACACAATCACAAGAATCAAACCACAAGATATGGGGATTTTTAAGGTGGTTCGGGACCACGATGGGCTCCCTACATCCACCCCTCACCAAATCGGTGAGGCTTCACTACACGCTACAAAATGTAGCTACACGGGGACGAACCCCAACACACACACGCTGCTTTCGCAGCAAACCACACACGAGACCTTGCCTCAAATTACTGCCACAGCAGCACACACATACACACACACAGAGAGAGAGAGAGAACGTTGGGGAACACACCCCGAACAAAATATCTCACACGGAGACACAGCTCCGTCCACACACACATAGGGTAATGCCTACACAACTACACGGGAGTAAACTCCCAACCACACACGTGGATATAGTCTGCACAAATCGACACACATACATCCACACACACACTCGAAGACCCCTTTCTCCGAACACCCACACAAAGTGTTATCTCAAATGTATATGAATCAAGGACATATATAAGCTATGACCCCCCAAACAAATTCTATAGATGAAAACTAGAAAGATGCATCAAGAGTAAGAATCCCCCTTCTTCAACAAAATCTGATTCTTCTAGGCTCATTGACGGATGATCATGATTTTAACATCATCTTCTTTCTCTCCTCGTGCCGCTCCTCTTTTCTTTCTTCCACGAGCTCCAGATCCTCACGATGGTAGGAGCTTCACTTCGTTTTCTCCCTTTTCTTCACCTATACGAAAGATGAATATATAAGCATTAGAATTGTTGTATCAAAAAGATCACAACTCATATATATATGCAAGAGAGAGGACATATGAAGCCCTCCTAAAATGCCTTAAAGCATGTTTTCAAGCTCTATCAAGAAAGATCAGAATAAGGAAGATTTTGCAGTGATTAGAGCTCCCCCTTTCTCTTCTTCAACCGTATTTGAATGCTTCTGCAGGATGAAGAACGTTCTTGAAAGAAGATGAACGATTCTTGCAAATATGATGTTGTAACTTGATTTCCCACGCAGCTTCCAGTAGGGGATCGAATGGAGACTTGAATCCACTTTCTTCCTTTCACATACAAGCTCAGAAGAACGTGGGAGAAGCCATGGAGCTGCTACTTATGACCTGCACATACAAGGGTTAGAAGAAAAATGATTTTCAGATCTAGCATCCTCTTCCTTAGGGTTTGCAACCCAAGAGATGTATATAAGTGTTTAGGTCGGTCAAGAGACAGCCTAGGGACTAGATCCACACTTTGTGGTGTGATTTTAGGAAGTGGGACTCCGATTGGAAGACTTTAGGGGCAAGAAAACGACAGTCAAAGACGGCGGCTGGAGGTCGGAACTGAAGGGGTCGACCCCAGGGTCGACCCTCGGGCAAACAGAAGCCAACCAGAACCAAATACGTGCTTCTGGGTTACAGGGGTCGACCCCAGGGTCGACCCTTCAATGGGTCGGCCCCTGGTCGACCCCAGAGGTCGACCCTCGTGCTTCCAGAACCCAAAACAGAACCAAAGCTGGTTCTGGGTTACAGGGGTCGACCCCAGGGTCGACCCCTTTCAGCAGGTTTCAAGAATAAGTTCTGTTTTGAGCAGAACTTCAGAGGGTCGACCCGATGGGTCGACCCCTTCTTGTTTGGGTCTGAAAAAGGGCTAAAACCTCTATCAAATCAATGGGAAACAAATGATTAAATATTACCATAATCCCATGAAGATCAACCATGATTTTTCATCTTGAAAAACATGATAAAGCAAGAGGTTAGTTGAAAATCAAGATCTTTACATCAAGCATTAACACTATGAACATGTTCACAATAAAATACATCATTGAACATATTCCAAGAGTGAAGGAGGAACGAGATATCCATTTAACTCCATATAGCATCACTTACTTCCTTGTTTTACCTGAGTTCACATTTCTGGTTGATTGGTTGAATCATTCATACACAGAGTCATGAAATTCCAAATATCATTCACCATTGCATGATAGTATAAATTTGGAATTCAAAGAGTAAGGAGCCAAGCCACATAAAATAATATTGAGTCACATTCACTTTGATCATCATCGAAACTCTCATCAATCCACACATCATTACCTTGGGGGCTAGCAATGGTATTTGGATCTCAATCAATCATTTAGCATTACCATGCATGACATGAGGCTCAATATGACATTTATCCAAGCATGTTTTTCACAATGCAATGTGCTAACATCAAAGCACATATGAGCCTTATAGAGTCACAATTGCATCAACATGATATCCCAATTTTGTAATCATCAAACACATGAAGACATGAATAACCATTCACGCACAAGGCCAAGCACCAAAGGCATTTTGTAATCATCAAAATCACATACACAACAAGATTCTTCTCAGCTATCATAGGAAGAATTTCTTCTTGACGAACCTGAGGAGGCTGTTCTGACACTGACCCAACCTGGGTCTCTGTATCCTTTTCCAATGGAGTATCCTTTGTAGAAGGAGTACTCGTTCGTTTAGTTCCTTTCAAGCTCATGAAAGTATTAATGAAGCCCATGTTGTAGATGTTTATCTTGGGGATCGATGACACAACTTCACCATCTAGGGAGATGTTTTCCTCTTTAAAGATTGTAGTGAAAGGGGCAGCATAAGGAAAGTATCTTCTTGGCTCTTTGCAAGTTCCCATAACCTGAATAATTACTTGCAGCAAACAGACTCTAATTTTCTTCAGCAAACAGTAAAGAATAAACCGTTGGGAATCTGTCAGTCTTCCCCTTCCTCGAACTTGTGGAGTGATCATAGAGGTGAGAATGCGATGGAGCAGTCTCTTGGGTGCAAAAAATTTGTTGGAGTTGAAATGACCGTGCTTAGTCTGTTGCTTGTCATGGATGTTTCTAGGCAAGTCAATAATGAGGGCAAAAGCATCATGAAGATTGAATGTAAACCCTCCTTCGACCTCTCCATCTATAGGAATTCTTAGAGTCCTGTGTAGGGACTGCCTAGATAGCTCTATCACTTTTCCTTTGACCAGAGAGAAAACTATAAAATTATCAGCATCATACCTCAAATTGCTGTGGAATTCTGCTACCAGATTAGGGCAATACACCCGATGCATGCCTATGAATTATTTCCATTGTTGGAACTCAAACAATTCTAGCACATCAGGGAACTCGGAAAGCATTTCTTGATCATTGAAGTCAACATACCGAGGAGGTATAATCTTCCCAGCTTCCAATACTAGTAGAGGTTTCTTTGTAGCCTTGGTAGACGTATCTCCCTTTCTTGTGGTAGAAGCTTCTTTCTTTTGCCTTTTTACCTTTTGAGGTTGCTCTGCGGCCACCATGGACGTAGCATCCTCTGGCTGCGGCTGCTCCACTGCCTTCCTCTTCCCCTTACTCGAGGTGGATTGAGAGGACATGGTGGAAGATTAACAAGTGGAAGATAAGAGATAGAGAAATGCTGCAAGAATGGTGAGAGAAGTGACTTGAGAAGCCAAGGTCGTGTTTTGTACAGAGGCGAGGTACAAGAAACGCGAGAGCTGGAGAGGGTTTCGAGCGGGAAGGGATATGTTGGATAGTGGTGGTAAATAGGGTTTGAGAGTATTATCTAATATACTATCGACTTTACCAATCTCAACATATAATACCCAAAACACCCTTTACCTTACGGAAAAAGGCCTTTCCTCTCTTTTCGTGATTTTCAACGTATGGGACTATATCGAATAACATGAAGTCTTCACAAAATATCTTTTGAAGTTAAATCAGTAGGAATAAAACAATTCCATCCATGATTACCCTCAACAAGATATGACGTTAATTCTTACTAAACATTTTCATTTGCCAGCCCTGAAGAGAAACCCATTTTTATATAGAGCTTAAATTAGTTTTAATTTTTCTTGAAGCCACACCAGAGTCAACCATATGAATATTAAACTATTATAAAAGATTGAGCATTCTGGTAATACTACACCTTTTTACTCAAGGAAGCATGTTGATTAGACACCGGAATCCCTGGTTACTTAGTGTAGTTTTACCTTACTGCTTCAAAATTTTTGAACAGAGATAGCACTTATCATCATGACATAACCTTTGAATTTCTTTGAATCAGATGGTCAGTTTCTCAAATAATGTGCCATTGCTCTGCCTCCTTTTGACAAACAATTTTATTTGCTTATTTTCCTTTGATGGCGTATTCTCTGGTCTGTCAACAGAATAATCCTAGTACAAGTTTAAGAACCATATAAACATTAGATTCTTCATCAGGTTGACCAACTACTCATGATTTTCAAAATTTTAAGTAATCTTTTGAGATGTTCCATTTCAGACTATTTTATGACCATTGAGTCTACATTCAGAGACACTTGTGAAAACTTTAAGATAGGATATAATATCCATAGGCAGAAAATCACGGTCCAGTTAAGATCAATAATTTCGTTCTTAGTTAGGGGTGTTCTTAGTAGTTAAGTGTTGAGGATTATAAAAGGTAATAGATATCAGATTTTAACTCCCCCTGATTACCACATTCTATGGACTTGTTGAAAGGGAGAAGAGAGCAATGATGAGCATGAAGATATGACAGATGTTTGCCAATGAGTGAAGTTCAGATTTCAGAGCCAATCAGTTACTCAGCCTAAGAGATTTGTTCCATAGCTAACACCCTCTTATGTACACAGTCAGCTTCTAATTCCTCAACTTGAATAGGAATCAGTACATTCAAAAAGGACACTTGTCAACAGCTTTCCAATGAACATAGACTGTCTCAGCAACATCACATAATAACTCATATCACCACTTCAGGTCACTATCTAAGCAGACATACATCTGAAAGCTCCAAACAATTGCAGCACTCAAAATCTGATCAGCTTTTCACAAACAGACAACCCATCATTCAAGCAGCTAGGCTCTCAAACACTTTGACCTCCCCTCAAGAATTGCTAGAATTCCACCCAACCAATATTTATTTTTCTTAGAGTGCACAGATTTAACATGACTGTATGCATAGAAAATTCGACATGCAACTTGACCCCTGGTACCTGGTGAAGGCAAGCCTCTACGCATAGCGTCTCCCAACATACTATTTTATATACCATAGGGTCGTGCAAGCCTACTTATCTAATCATGAACATGATATCATCCATCATTGATTTATTTCAATTATTCATATAACATTCCACATGGATCATTTGCTTATACAATTTCAGTGAAGAGATGCACAGATAATATGATGATATCAACTATGACACTGTTGAATATCACATAGAATGTAAACATGTATCATGATAACTCAAGAAGATACTACTATAAGGCCAGAGTTTAAGACAATTAGACAACTAACCTGAAAGATGCATAAATGGGGTTTTTCATGTTCTGGTGCCTCGGCTTATTTACCCCCTTTTGTTTCCTCCGAGGTATACCTGCAAGATCAAGTTAATTTGTAGAATATGGAACCCAAAAACTTTTGGGTTCTGCTAAGTAAGTAGCACCTTTAGCAGGTGTACTCCGAGAATTCCAAACTTTCCTATTGTCATATTTCATAGAATGGCAATCATTCATGATATGTCCCATTCTCCCACAATAATAACAATGAATGAGAGATCTCAGATTTTTCTTGACACGATCATCATGGAATTTTTGTGGATGGACATGAGTTAAGTAATTTCTGTCATAACGATCATTATTTCTTTTCACATACCAACATTCAGATTCATGGTGGCCAATTCTTCCATAAGCAAAATTTTTACTACTAAAAACATTTTTATTTACAGGGAAGTTTCCAAAATTTGAATTGACTCTCTTTCTTTGAGCATGCCAGCAATGGGCTCCAATATGGCCCGACTTCCCACAGTGGTAACAGTGAATTTTCTTCTTCTGAACTGCATGGTGAGTGTCTTGAGTTTTCCCATCGTGAATTTTCTTAGAGGGCCGCTCATCTAGCTCCATTGTCCTACACTCATGCATTTTATGACCAATTTTTCCACAGTAATGACATGAAAAGGTTTTTGTGTTTGCATGTGACTGAATGGGGAAGCTTTTTCTAACATGCAGTTGTTCATGACAATTTTTAAAGACATAAGAAACTTTAACAGCATCAGATGAAGGTTTGGTTTTATGTTTGTTTTCACACTTTTTCTGTTTTCTTCCATTTTTAAAATTTTTACTTTGTTCTTCACTTCTCTTCGTCGTGAACTGAAATACAGATGAAGTGGAAGGTTTTTCTTGTTCTGAACTTTTAACAAAAATAGTTTTCAATTTATTTCCATCGACCTTCTTCATTACTGGACTGTAACCCAGTCCCTCTTTTTAAAAATTCACATTAGCTCCAAGCAATTTATTCAAATTATCTTTTCCCTTAACAAACTTTGACAGGGAACTCTTTAGATCTTCAATTTCAGCTTGCAAAGAAACAATTTAGTCTTCACAGGAAATGACTTGAGTATACAAACCATCATTTAGACTTTTCAATGTCTCATTCTCCTGTGTTATTCAATTCTATATTCACTTCTTTTTCTTTCAAGACTGATTTTCCTCTTTCAAATGCCATCAGTCTTTCAGACAAAACTGTATTCAGAACCATCAGCTTTTTATTTTGATTTTTTAGATAACCATTTTCTTCAAGTAATTTTTCTTGGCATTCATCAATTTCTTTTTTCTGTTCAAACAATGAATCATTTTCTTCTTTCAAGGATCTGATTAGATTCTTCTGCATATTATCATCAGAATCAAGATCTTCAATCAATTCCTTTAAGAAGGCACATTCATTACACGAATTTTCATTTTCAAAAGCTTTATTATTAAGACTTTCATTTTCAGATTTCAACCTGTCTATTTCAGATCTCTCCTTTTTCATGTCTGATTTCAAATTTTCATTTTCAACTTTCAAGCGAGTAACTTTAGAAATCATTTCTTTTCTAAGTTTTTTCTTTTCAAACTTGACTCTATCATATTTATTCAATAAATGCTCATTCATGGAGAGTCAATCATCATAGTCAAAATTCTCAACTTCAGAATTTACCTGGGAGGATGAGTCCTCGGACTGATCTCTGACCATCAAACATATTACCTCATCTCCACAAGATCTTCCCAATATTTTGTTGAAGATTTCCATTGCGCTCCTGCATTCATTAACACATTGAAAGCAATTAGAGTCTATTGCCCTTTTTGTTAGATTTAGGGCCTTTTGATTTTCTTCAGATTTCAGCCTGTCTGAGGATCTCCATTGAGATTTATCCTCTGGAACTTCATATGGACTGTGATCTATGAGTACCCATAAGTTAGAATTTAAATGTATCACATAGTCTCTGAAACGACCGTACCAGCCATAGAAATCCGAACCGGTGTATACAGGAATTTCACCCATAAGAATAAGACAAAACAGATCAGATTAAGACCAAAGCTCAGAATTAGATCAGATCAAAAATAATGCTAACAGACAGTTCAAATCAGATTGCACCGAAACCAAATCAAGGAACGAATCTGCAGGTTGTTAGACCTTTTGTGCAGAAACCGCTCTGATACCAATTGTTGAGGTGCTAGACTCTGATTCAGAAGGGGGGTTGAATGAATCCTTTGGAAATTTTGACCAATTAAAAATTAATTGTGTCAATAAGAGATGCTGAATAGGAACTAACTAGATTCTACCGAGTCTGAAGGGCAGTGAGGAGCTTAATCAAGTAGAAAACGTGCAGCTAACATGCTCACAGGACATGGAGAGACAGATCGGCCTATACATTCATCTAACGGAGCAGGACAACCAAACTACAGTAGACAAGGAAACTTTTAGGTGGTTTGGTCCTCCGACCTACGTCCACCCCACACTCAAACCAGAGTGTGGCTTACTGCTGCCAAATAGCTTGAAATCGTTGGGCCTCACAGCTTGCCTACAAACCGCTGATTCACAGCTTCAACTGCTGGGCCTTACAGCTTGCCGTCCGCTGGGTAATACAGCTTGGCCGTCCAGAGGAATCCACCTCTGCAGTCACTGACACACAGCTTGAATGGAAATGTATGATGAAAGCAAAAAAAAAATTCAGCAACGAAAAGCCGACAATAAGATCAAACAGAATTGCTCACACAGGAGCACAGTGTCTTGGATCTGATCCAGAAGACACTTAAAAACAACAGATCTGAAGTAAATATTGATGCTGCTTCACTTCACACTCTTTCTGCCTTCCGCTCTCAGAACCTCTCTTTTTCTTCTCTCGTACTTCTTTTCTCTAGATCGTGGGGGCACTATCTCTCTCCGCTTCAGCTTTCTTTCTGCTCATTGATGGAATGGTTTGTCTCTGGTTTTCTCTCTTGATCCACACACTGCTCTCACTTCTCTTCTTTTTCACTATACCCCTTTTTTTCTTCTTTCTCGAACCCTTTTCCTCATCATATATATATGTGTCTGCTCCAGAACCTTAGGCGTATGGATACCCCGTTTCCTGCCTGAAAAGTTGGGGCACGTATAGGAATATTCTGGGCCTCTATCTTCCTCAGATCACGTGCCATTTACCTGGTGAATACACAGACAAACTGTCAGAAAAGGAATAAACATTTTGTCACTTTCTTAGCACAAGTCTTACCGACGTAGCGAGTAAGTAAGCATAAACTGCACTGAGTAGGAGTTACCAAGTCAGCCATTGCACTGACTTACTATAAGGTGAGCAAGAGGTTGCACCAAGTTGAAGTGAGCAAAGATGAGATATGCACTTACTTGAGAAAACGCATGACGTCATAAGCACGGACCATAGAGTCCAATAGTGCAATAGATATGCACCGACAAGAAACCACAGAACACAAGGATACATTGACTTTATTTTTGCCAGAATGGAAAGTTTGCACCGAGTTGATAAAGAAGAATGCACGGACAAAGGAAGATGCATGACAGAACTTGCACCAAGCCAAGAAATCCTGTCCATCTAAGAACTTGCACCGAGATGGCAGAGAGAAAGACGCAGAACAAAGAGAGATGCAAGCCAAAGCTTGCACCGAGTTAGATTTGCACTGAGATAAGAAATGAGCAGACTCAACAAGTGCATTCTAGACAAGAATTGCACCCACCCAGATATTGCACCAAGAGAGTAACAGGACGACAGTGTGTGTGTGTGAACAGAAACTGCACCGAGGTAAGCCCTTATGCGTGAAATGCAGAACAAAGCTAGACTTGCACCGAGCTAGATTTTTAGCGATACAACACATGCACTGACTATGATTTATTCTATGAAATAACATGCACCAAATGGACCATACAAACAGATAGAGTTGAGGGATTTAAACACCTTAATCTAAACATGATTCATAGAAAGTGATTATCAAAACTAGGGTTCCAACACGGACTCGACTGCAAACCTAGACTCAACCCATATCTGGTACCTGGCGAAGTTTTGGGATCCGAAGATCCTCTCACGCGAGTGAATCACCTTCCCGATAGGCGTAACCCGACGTTCAGGTAACACCTTTTTCTATACCGAATAAAGGAATGCAAATGAGACACTTAGACTTAGACACTCTCTAGATGACTCATTGTTTTTGTTCTTAAACAAAGACTACCCTAGACTCAACCTTCTGCTCTATTACCAATTTGATGCGGGACAGACAGCGAACCTGGGACTCTCGCGCGCGGACGTCCCTATGCGAGGGAAATGCAGGATCTGCGCGGTTAAGAAATCGACAATGAGTCGGGTAGTCAACTCTCTTTCGTGCCCGGATCGGGTCACGGGACGGGTTTCACTCTCTCTCGCAGTAGTGATAAAAATATCGGGCTAGATTAACCTATCACTCATGCAGAGGCAATAGAATACATACGAAATAAGCAAAATGCGAAGAGAGGAGCGGACACGATACCTCCACACTATCGGGCGTGGGGAAGATGACCCCGGCTGAATTTCGTACTCCCGGAACAGTAAATAATTAAATTACAGCAATGAATATTACTGCTCACTCCACGTAGGGAGGTAAAGGGCTACAATGTGGGACCCAGGAGTAGCGGGTTCGGGTTGACGGGCAGCAATTTGGTCAGCTCCGGCGATAACGCGTGCCAATGAACGTGGGGCCCACGTCCTGGTCAGAGGGCCGAATGGGCTGGAAGTGGTACCGCTGAGGTGGGGACTCTTGGAGGGACGACCCCTAGGAAGGGATCGCGCTGGTTCGCCTCGTGGGAGGCTAGGCGGTCCGACCGGGGGCGTTGTTGCTTGCTGCCCACGGACCTGTTATGCGGTCACAACACTGTGTGACCCGGCGAGAACAGCTAATACGATTAGAGCTGAGCTTAGAACGACGTGAGACTAGCGCCGTTTGAAAGCTCTCTCAGAGATCTACAAACACCAATGATTACAAGAATTTTTCTATCCTTGTATTTTCCTCGGTGGAATTTACAACTAGCTGGCTTACAGAACCAGATCATATAGGGCAAAAAGTGGATCTGCCTAAGAACTCGATTTGACCGGAGATCAAACGATGGAGTTTGGATCTAAAATTTCTATGGATGGTAGCTGTGAAGGTAAGGAACACGGGGGTAATTTTTGCTTAATTTTTGGAAGAGGTTTGAATGGGGAAATGGATTTTTTGGTGGAGGTGGTTGGATCTGGACTGCACAGCACTGAACAGATTTTGGGAAAAAAACAATGATTTTTTAGATGGGAAAAAAATTCTTAAAATCACAAAAAAAAAATGGGGACGAAGGCTTTGGTGGACAGAACTCCCAGTTCAAATTTCAGCTCAATCTGAAATTGGAAAGGGGTCGGACAAGGGAAAAGGTTGGTTGCTGGCTGGTGGATCTACACAGAGGCAGCTTGTGTAGATCGGGGGGATTAAATGGTAAAGGGAGATAAACAAGAAAGAAAAAATGTGAATTTTTTTGTGGAGGTTGGGGTGGACGTGGGGAACTCACCCTCCAATTTTTAGCACGATCTGAGCTCCTGATTGAGAGCTAAAAATCGAGCACTAGGCTTCTGTCCAGATGTGGATAGAACTTCGGCGGGTTGGCAGTGGCGATGCGATGGCGGTTCGATGGCGGCGGCAGCGGTAGAGATGAGCTTCTCACTCAAAGGGGAACTGATAGAGAGGAATCACACCTCAAAAATTGGAGCTCTCACAGCTACAAGGGTGGGGAAGAGAGAGGGGAGGGGTGCACCTTGATGCTCTTGGTAATTTTCATAGTTTTCATTCATTAATTCTATCAAAAATGGAAAATACATGGCTTTTATATGAAATGGAAACCCTAGGCAAATGACTAAGACTACCCTTAGATCTAGGCTTTTGGAGGGCTACATAGCGAATGTGAATTCTACCATGTGGTCAAAGAAAAAGAAAAAAACTACATATAAGGACAAAGAAGGGGGCACCCCTTTGAAAATGGGGTGGAAATAATGGAATTTTCTTCCATCTTGTCTCCTTGGTCCAAGTCCAACCTTGGACTTTGAACCAGCCCCACATGGCCCATAATCCTATGTGGACCAATGGGAAAGAGGGTGGGGGCCCCTGCTGGACCTACTGGACTTTTACAAATAAACCCACTAAAACCTAAGGACTCACACTTTGGCTTATACTTGCCATACAATTGCGTACCCAATTACACAAGGGTATAAAAGTAAATAAAAAGGACACAAATGTAAAATAAAATGTAGTACCCAGTGTTGATTCCCATCAGGGTTCTAACACATGTGCTCTGACTTGACTGGGTGTTGCACCACTTATGCTCAGACCCTACTATGGCCAACACTAAATGTGCACAAACCCTGCCCAAAGGCTGACCTTCCCTGGGACTATACTAACCTTAGAGACTCATAGGAAAACTCATGGAAGCCCGAAACTTGATGAAACCAAAAACCAAAAATGAACATGGTGGTGGTCCCCTCATGCCCTTAGTCCCTCTTTAAAGCGTAGAAAATATATTTGAAATCATTCTAATGCATCATTGACCCCTAAAATTTGAGGTTAGGTGCATACCTTCGAAATGTTACACCGACGATCCGGGGATGATATCCACACCCCAGATCCACCTAAGTTTCTCCTTTCGATCTGAGGATGAGATCCACACCCCAGATTCCCCCCCAAGACTTCGCCCGTCGTCCTAGGAACTACAGGTTCACCGTCCAGCGCAGTGCCCAGGTCCCTCACCTCTTTCTTACTCAAGAAGGGTAGAAGGTGACAGAGGGTTGATGGGAATGGTTGAAAATGGCTTACCACCCTTGAAACACACCTCCTTATATAGTTTTCAAGCCTCCCAATGTTCTACCCACGACCTACAAGGTTCCAACCTACTCCCAAGGTCGCAGGTTTAAAGAGGAGTTAATGCTAAACACCTCTTCGGGTTTGAACAGGTGTGACCCTTCGACCTCTGGTCATAAATTCTGTTGCACACGCGCTTCTGCTGGGAATTAGGTTGGGATGTCTTCATATGAAATGAAGAGGATTACCAGATCTAACTCTGGGTCATAGTTTCATCGAATTTCATCAATTCTAGCATGAGTTACGATTTTCACAATATTAACATTATTTCTCTTCTGTTCCAGTCGCGACCCTTCATCTACCTAGTCATAAATGCGAGTGGGCGCGATCTTATGTTGGGATTTGGATTGGGATGTCTTCAGATGAAATCAAGAAGACTTACAGATCTAACTTTGGGATGTGGTTTCATCGAATTTCCAAATTCCTACCCTGGGTTATTATTTTCAAAAGATTATCATTTATTTTCCCTCATTCCAGTTGCGACCTTTCGGTAGCCTGAGGTAATCCGGATATAACTCTAGCACCCAAGTAGTATTTGGCCTCGATCTCAACAAAGAAGTTGTAGCTAACATCCTACTCGTAATTTTTTACCTTGGTTTCAGGTCATTTCATTCACCACAGACGAAGTTATGAATTTTCCATTAATTACATTTGAATTCTCCTAACAGTCACACCTCTTCGTGACAGCTGGCAGCAAATGGCTCAGAACCTCGGGTTCTGATGTGAATTGGGCTTCCACCCCAATAGAAGAGTTTGGGTTAGGGGTCCAAGTTTTCTAATGAGCCTAGTTTCATCCAATTTGGTTGACTGTGGACCAAGATATCCTTATTTTAACGGGTGATTGTGTTTTTTGTAACTATTCCAACCGATTATCACAAACTCCCTCTTACCCACTATTAGGCCTATTTTTCAGAAGTTATAGTCTTCACGAAAGTTATTCCTTACCCAATGGTTGTTGCATGGGTTTTAGTTTCACCTAGTTCTGATCTTCTTACGTTAAGTTACGAATTTTATAAGGGTTCTATAATAATCTATCTAGATTTCTAGCTCATTGAGTTCATGGGCCCTAATTGTCCACATTTGGGCCAGTGCCCAATTGGTGGTCGTAACATAATCCCTCAAACCAGGCTGTTCAAAAACAATCCTTTTAAGTGCCAAGTCAATCTTACCAACATTGTCAATCTCCTTTTCAACAAGCTCAACATCAATATCCTCAACATTCATTCCATCAAGCTCAGGCCCCGTATCATCAAGCTCAATTTGCTCAAGGCCCATATAATCAATATCCTTCTAATCATTTTCAATCTCAAGCTCCTTATCAACCTCCTCCTCCTCAACCTCCTCAACCCAACTTCGATGATAAATTTGAACAACTCCAACAACTTATCCTTACTCAGCATCAGTCTATTGCTAAGTTGGAGAATCAAATAGGGCAAATTTCTGTGAATAATATGAGGAGAGAAGTAGGTCAGCTTCCTGGCCAACCAGTGGCTAACCCCAGAAACCAACCTCCGGGCTTCCCTCAGAGAGCTCCTCCTATTCTTCCTCAACCAACCGAACCTCAACCTCCTCCTCCTATGGGCCCTCAATATGAGAATGCTAAGGGTATATCTACACTTAGGAGTTGGAAGATTTTAGATGACCCTTACAAGGCTAAGAGAGTTGGAAGTAGCTCGGCCCAAGAGGCCCAAGAAGAAAGGGAAAGTGAGGATGAGGAGCTGGTAATTGTACAAGAGAAGAAGAAGCCGGAGGATGGGGAGAAGAAGCTGGATAAAGGAAAGGCAAAGATTGATGAAGAAGGTCCCCAAGAGTATGTTCCTAAGGTCCCTTTTCCCGATGCTCTAAAATCGAAGGCTCAAATGAAAAAGCTGGTCCATCAAGAGGAATTAGTAGAATTGTTTAAATAGGTGAATATCAATATTCCACTTTTAGACACGATCAAGCATGTGCCGGCTTATGCAAAGTTTTTGAAAGAGCTACGCACTCCAAAAAGGGAACCCAAGGTAATAACTCAAAAGATCTACCTATCTGAAGATGTTAGTGCTGTCGTGATGAACTATTTACCTAAGAAGTTGAAGGACCTCGGAGCTCCTCTAATTTCATGTGATATAGGTGGAGTTACATTTGATAAAGTAGTGCTAGACTTAGGTGCTAGCGTGAATCTTTTGCCCACCTTCATATACGAGCAATTTGATTTGGGGGAGTTGAAGTCCACATCTATAATCCTTCAACTGTGGGATCGGTCCGTGAAGACTCCAAGGGGTCTATTAGAAGATGTGATTGTAAAAGTACATGAGTGTTATTTCCCAGTAGATTTCCTTATTCTGGATATGGCCTCGTCTCAGGAACTAAAACACACGCCTATTATTTTTGTACGACTGTTTCTAGCTACGGTGAAGGCCAATATAAACTGTGCCACGGGAATGTTGGATATTTTGTTCGGAGGTGAGAAGGCATCTTTAAATGTATTCAAAGCATTCCAGTACCCGGACCATGATGAGGAATGTAATGTTATTGATGTCATTGAGGAATTGATTGAAGAAAGTCCGGAAGATATCGATGACACCTTAGAAGAGGGTAGCATGTTGCAGGATTCTTTATTATCTCCCGTACCCTACTATAGGATAGAGCCACTACCTCTATTGAAAGACGAACCGATTCTTCCATCTGTGGATCAACCGCCCATTCTTGAATTGAAGTCTCTGTCGGATTCCTTAAAGTATGCCTATCTAGGTCCTGACCAAACTCTGCCCATGATTATTGCTTCCAATCTCACTTCTGCTCAAGAATCTCAACTTTTAGATGTGCTTAAGGAGCACAGGGGGGCGATAGGATGGTCTGTGGCAGATTTGAAGGGTATTAGTCCGGATATGTGTATGCATTACATTTACTTGGAGGATAATGCTAAGTCGAGCAAAGAGATGCAACGCCGGCTGAATCCCAATATGAAGGAGGTGGTCAAGAAAGAGGTAGTAAAGTGGTGGGATGCCGGGATTATATATCCCATTTCTGATAGCAAGTGGGTCAGCCCGACACAAGTTGTGCCAAAGAAGTCAGAGCTGACTATTGTAACAAATGAGAATAGAGAAGAAGTGCACATGCGATTACAAACGGGGTGGAGAATCTGTATTGACTATATAAAATTGAATTCAGTAACAAAGAAAGATCATTTCTCACTCCTGTTTGTAGATCAAATTTTGGAGAAACTGGCTGGGCAAAAGTATTTTTGCTTTTTGGATGGCTACTCAGGGTATAATCAAGTTGCTATTTACCTAGAAGATCAAGAGAAGACAACGTTCACGTGCCCTTATGGCACGTTTGATTTTAGAAGAATGTTGTTTGGGCTGTGCAATGCCCCAGCCACCTTTTAGCGGTGCATGATGTCTATCTTTTCTGAAATGGTGGGTGAATTTTTAGAAGTTTTATGGACGATTTCTCGGTGTTTGGAGATTCTTTTGAAATTTGCTTAGAAAATCTAACTCAGGTGCTAAAATGTGCATTGAATCAAATCTTCTGTTAAGTTGGGAAAAGAGTCATTTTATGGTTAGAGAAGGAATAGTTTTAGGCCATGTTGTTTCAGAAAGGGGAATAGAGGTCGATAAAGTCAAGGTTGATTTGATTTCCAATCTTCCTCCTTCTTTTTCTGTCAAACAGATTTGATCTTTTCTTGGCCATGCTGGATTCTATCGTAAATTCATCCAAAACTTCTTCACCATTGCTCGTCCCCTTACACAATTGCTAGCCAAGGACATTCCTTTTAACTTTGATGATTCTTGTCTTGAGGCATTTAATTCTTTGAAAGCGGCCCTCACTCAAGCTCCAATTCTTCAATCTCCTGATTGGTCGCGACCTTTTGAAATCATGTGTGATGCTTCAGACTACGTTGTTGGAGCTGTCCTAGGCCAGAGAGTGGATAAGAAGCCCGTGGTGATCTATTATGCGAGTCGCACCCTCGTCGATGCGCAATTGAATTACACCACCACAAAGAAAGAATTGCTTGTTATTGTTTTTGCCCTGGAGAAATTTTGATCATATCTGTTAGGGGTAAGGTGATTGTTTATTTTGATCACTTTACTTTAAGATATCTCCTTTCCAAGAAGGACACCAAACCCCATCTCATTCGGTGGATTCTATTGCTACAAGAGTTTGATTTGGAGATAAGAGACAAGATGGGGTTGGAGATGTTGGGTTCGGTGCTATGTATTCAGAGGGGGGGGTAAATGAATACCCTTAAAAAAACTTTCGCCCAATTAAAATTCTAGTGCTCATAACTACGGAATAAAAGCACTAAGACTAACTGAGGAAAAACTAATCCAGTCATCTACTGAACCTGTAGACAAATATGAAGTGTGCTCCTAGCAAACATCTAATGTGGGCAGCAATTAGACAGATCAAGCAAACACACAATACCACTGTCAAGCATATAGTGTGCGCATCAATGAAATGAACACATATAGAAGATCAACCTATCTCGACCCTATGCATTCATCTAGCGCCAAACACACAAAGAAATCAAACCACTGCTCAATGGGTTTTTAGGTGGTTCGGTCCAGCAGACCTACATCCACCCCACACTCAACCCGAGTGTGGCTTACTGCTGACTCACACCTTGAAACCTATGGGCATCACAGCTTGCCTACAATCCGCTGGGCAACACAGCTTGCCGTTCGAGGAATCCTCCTCGCCCGCTGAGCCTCACAGCTTGCTGTCCAGAGGATGCACCTCTGCAAACCGCTGAGGATTACAGCTTACCCGTCCAGAGGAGTCCACCTCTGCAGTCTCTGGCTAACAGCTTGAAGAAAGTATAAAATGAAAACAGAAGATAGACAAGATAGCAACAGAAATCTGTAAATGAAAAGCACAATATAGCTCTCAACAGAGCAGACTGGCCTGGATTTGATCCACGGTCCAGTAAATAGATCTTCAGACTTCACTCTTCTTCTCTTGATATCACTATCTCTCTTTCTTTCTCTCTTTCTCTTCTTTCTCTTCTTCTTCTGCTAATCTCTCACTCTCTGCTCTTCTTCTCTCTTTGGATCGAAGGCTCTCTGTTGCTCTCAGACTGGATGTATATGCTTTGCCTCCCTTCAGTCGATCATACTCCTACAGAAGATGAAGGCATCAATATATACTAGCAGCAGGTGGATAAGGGGCGTGTGGCTTCCACATTTCCTGCCCTAAGAATTCGGACCACGTGGCAGCATCCAGCAGGCTGTCAGTACATGTGTCTTCATCTGGGCACTCCCCTTATTCTCGGATCACATGCCTTCATTAGGCTTCACGAAGGGTGCCTGTCAGACAGAGAACAAATTATCAGTCTAAGTCTAAACCCTGTACACACTTTGAATATGAAATGCATTGTATATACTTATGAAGGTGAATGCAGTGTACAGACTTTGCCCCAATGTTAGACTTCACATAAGAGGGCAACGGCTATACATACTTTGAAGAGCATTCAGCATCCAACGTGTAGACTTAGGCAATGTAAGAGGTTGCCAGTGTATGGACTTGATGAGCGTTCAACAATGTCCAGACTTCGACTCGATGTGTAGACTTCACAACTGATGAATGCAATGCAATGCAGACACTGACTGTATGGACTTGAATATGAATGCAGTGTACGGACTCTGCCCAATGTATAGACTTCATCTATGTGAAGCTATGCGATGTACATACTTCATATGTGAAGCAGCCACTGTACAGACTTAAGCAGTATGAAGACTTGACAGACAACTGACGATGTATGGACTTTAAGTGTGAAGACATTGTGAATGCAAATGCAATGTACAGACTTCATATGTGAAGCAGCCGCTGTACAGACTTCACGAACGATGCATGCAGTGTATTGAAGTATGTACAGACTTCCTGAAGTGTGAAGGAGTTGAGTGTATAGACTTCATCATGTGAAGACTTGAACAAGGCATGTATAGACTTCACGTCGTGAAGCAATGTATATACTTAGCTGAAGAAACTGTGTATAGGCTTGACCGAAGTAAAGTCTGTACAGACATGAAACAATGGAAGACAGTGAGTGTATAGACTTTGAGATGTGTAGACTTTCCAAAGAGCTGGACGATGTACAGACTTGAATAAGTAAAGTCTGTGCAGACTTGAACACAGGCTGAACAGTCGAATGTATAGACTTGCTTCCACCGACCAGTGTATAGACTTTGTAAGCATGAGACGCTGAATGAGACGGTGGTTGAGATGATGCACAGACTTCAGGTGAAACGATGCAGCTACAGTGCAGTGTACAGACTTGCCTAAGACGCAGCATGAACAGTCCGATGTATAGACTTCATGAACTAGACGCTGAAGTCTGTATAGACTTTAACACTGAATGAGACATTGGCTGAAACAATAGGCTGTACAGACTTTAGATGCGTGAGACGAAAGTTGAGACAATGCAGTGTACAGACTTCATGCATGCAGACGTTGAACTACAGAATGTGCAGACTTTGCCAACAGTCAACAATGCAGTATATAGACTTGGCCAATGCAGCGTTGTATAGACTTCAAGTCAGAATGCACAATGTGTGGACTTGAAAAACAAAGGGGGCGTCGACCCATCAGAAGGGAGCGTCGACCCACAACTGTCCAGACTTTGAAGGTTAACAGAGATACAGGATGTACAGACTTCATGAAATGCATGCTACGATGTACAGACTTTGTCCACGAACTGTGCACATGCATTTCATGAATGATGTATAGACTCTGAAATGCAAGCAATGCAACAATGTCTAGACTTTACGCTTTACCCTGCAGTGTATAGACTTACTGGTCTACTAGGAATGCAATGTATGGACTTGTAGCCATGCGAGCCATGCAGTGTATAGACTTGCTGGTCATCAAGCTACATGCAGACAGAAAAGTAATGTATGAACACAGTGTATAGACTTAGAAGTCTAAAGGGGCGTCGACTCATCTAATCAGAGGGTCGACCCATTGATGCATATATGAAATATACTTCCAATGTGTAGACTTCGGACTTGCCATGATGTGTAGACTTCATGAGAATGCAGCAGCCAGTGTATAGACTTCATGCAATGATGTATGTAGCCTGGGCAATGTATGGACTTGGCCCAACCAATATATCAGTCATACACATGCATTCTCCACAGAACAAATCAGACATAGCACACTTAAGCATTTTCCAGACAATATATCATGTTGCTGTCATCAAAACACAATCTCATAAAGCACACTCATTGTGTTGCTATCATCAAAATAAAACTAGCATTGCTATCATCAAATCATCAACACTAAATAGCACATGCTTGTGCCTAAGGGGCACAACATTCTCCCCCTTTTTGATGATGGCAACAAAGTGACAGTGAGTCACCAATCAAAATTTTCCCCCCCTTTGACATAATCAAAAAGAGAAAAACAGTATGAACATGAGTGCAACATGGCGGTATGCATGCAAATTCCCTTAGAGCACCTCATTCTCTCCTTGAATGTATGACTCCCCCTGAACTGTTTCTCCCCCTAAATAATTGCTCCCCCTTTGAGAAAGAATATGGACAGATATACAAAGGTAGAGAATGTAGGAAGGTCACTAGACAACAGCTGAATCATTGGTTCAGAGAATAAGCCTGATTATAAACAATAGTTAAAGTATAAGAATCAACAACATACAATTTTGACAAAAATTCAGGTTTAACAGTGATAAATCTAGAGTAAAACAGCTGACTCCTGAAAATGAGTTTTAGATTCCATTTATAGCAATGAATCTAAGGCACATGGTATTAATAGATAGGTCATAAATATTACCCTTTTTTGATTAAACATGGAAGATCAAGAAAGGTAACTTGAATATGTATTGAGAAAAATAATTTTCACTCAATGACTTTTGATTTTCGAAGGGTTACAGCAGTTTGTATTTCACTTTTGAATTTTCAGAACCTGAACTAAGTGAATAGACCTTTGACATTTATGCTGTTGACATTAGGTGTGCACCTTGATCAGAGGCATGTACCCCCAGTTACTAGGCATAAACTACAAGATCTACTTCAGGTCAAGGCCTACAATGAACAATCTTCACCTTTGACATTAAGGGCACACCTTGGTCAGAGGCCAGTACCCCCAGTTACTTGGTGAGGACTCCCCCTATAGATTTGACCTTATGAACAGAGGTAGTCTGAAGCACTTCATGACATATGAATTCTCCTGCTTCTTTGGAGGAGATCACAGTTTCTCAGTGCAATTCAGCCATTGCTCTGTCACTATGTTTAGCTCATTACTTTTATGATCTTATTTACTGCTGCCCTTATTTCTTTTAGAGTGATTGTTTAAAAAATATTACATACTCTTATTCACCTGTTCTAGACATTTCCAGTTTACCATTTTCAGGTATTAAAAAAAACTTTTTCTATTTTAATCATGAGATAAAGATTAAGAGCTATAAAAGTTTTCTTTTATCTCAAATTCTGAAGGTAGACACTTAACTCTTCAATTTATAAAGGTTAAACCTTTGGTTCCTTTCAATTTGTAAGAGTGATTCTTATAAATGAACAATTGTAATAACCATAACTCAATTCACTAAACCAGAGGCAATACTGTTGTTCAGTGAAGGTTAGGGAAATGATAGCAATAGGCATTATGGTCCAAAAGCAACTGATGTCAAAGAATATGAATGAATTAAATGGGGACAGTGAGAAGTAGCAAGGATTCAATGAATTTAACAGAACTCTCAGCTCCCCCTGACAACAAGATGCAACAGTATGCTATGCAATGGACTGTTCTACATGCAGATTATGCACCAATGATACATGAGGCAAGTAAGCAATCAATTAAAGTTTATGCATCCAAGTCATGAACATTTATATGCTTTTTCAGATTTTTTAGATTTAATGATATGCAATGAGTCATTTCTTTTCAATTTTCAATTTTTCATGATATGCAGTACACTGCTCTACATGAAGACAGGACCCATGGTATTAGGCGGAGAACCTGGTCTCAAAGACCATCTCTCACATAGTAAGAGCCTCCGGGCAGATTTCCCTGCCTTTTAGTAACTTACCATTTGATATACCAGGGTTATGCATGACAATGCACTGCAAAGCAGTCTTGATGCATTGAATAATTTTTTTGATTCAAATGATGAATGCAGACATTGGACACATGCATCAAATATATACACTAAATGACCCATTTAAAATCAGTGCAAGTTATGCATTTAACAACAAGCATGCAATGCAATAGCACAAGACACATGCATAGACTCTATGCACTAGATGAATCATTCAAACTTAGTACAAGGTATGCATCGACTACAAACATGATTGTGCAGTGCATCTAGCATCTTATTTAAACAATGCAATAACTGTAAGAGCGAAGTGCATCATATATGTAGAATTAAAACTCAGTAGCTGAGTCTGGAATGCAGACTGATCAGCTAGACATGAGGAGATCATCAAAAATCAAACAAGCAGAATAACAATTTCATATGATGGAATTAAAACAAAGTTCAGAACTGACCTTAAGAGTTGAATCATGGGGTTTCCATTTGAGTGCATTGGTTTGTTAACCCCTGTTTATTCTTTGACCCAAGGCGCACCTGCAACATTATGATCATTCTGATCCTACAGGGACCCAAGCAACTTTGGGTCCTGCATTTACCCTGACAGGTGTTCTAAACATTCTTTTTGCAGCATTATCATCAAATTCGATTAGATAACAGTCAAACATGGAATGTCCAAATTTTCCACAATAGTAACATGAAGCCACAGAATTTTTGTTTTTATTATTCATGTTAGCAGAAACATGATGCCCATGTGCATGCACATGAGTATGAAAATTATGTGTATGAGCATGAGTATGTCTTTTATTAACATGAAAATTTTTCTTTCCATACTCAGCCAGCCGACAGTTGGCAGCTTTGTGGCCTACCTTACCACATTCAAAGCATGCAGAGTTTTTCCTTTTATCACTCAAGTTATTTCTAGCAGAATCATAGAAAGCAGGGAGTTTTACAGATTTAGAGTTCAATCTATTTCCCTGAGCATGCCAGCAGTCTTTGACTACATGCCCATACTTACCACATTCAAAGCATTTAAAATGCTTGCTTCTTGAACCATTATATCCCCATGAAGGCCTAAACCAACACTCAACAGCTTTATGACCACGTTTGTTACAATTATAACAAATGATGTGTTGGTTTGAAGCATACATGTTTCTTTTGGGGTGGTGATGAGTATTTGAAAAAGATTTATCATGCATCATATCATCACTTTTCATCACACTGCAGTCATCCATATAATGACCATGCCTACCATAGTAGTAGCAAGAATCATCAGATTTCCTAGGGGCATGGTTTCTATCAGATGAATTCACAGATGCATGTGAATGAGTACAAGAAGCATGAGCATTTAGCATTGACCCATCAGATTCAGCAGAGCTAGCAAATTTCAGAGTATAACCAGAATTATTCTTTGCCTTCTTTGTTTGACTTTTTCTTTTCAATTTCTGATTATTCTCAACAGGTTTTGTTTGCTTTTCAATTTTCTGGGCTTTGAACTGAAAGACAGATTTTGAAGGTGACTTCTGATTTTCATTTTGTTTTGGGGATTGCCTTGAGGTACCAGCTACATTAAAACTATGCACAAAGGTAGTATATAGCTGGTTTCTGGTAGTTTCCTTAACATCAGGACTACAACTTGTCCCCTTTCTTGAATTGTCATCCTTCCTTTTCACAACAATTTTTACTTTTCTTTCATTCTTGGCAGAATTGGATGCTGATTTTTCTAGTTCCTGAATCTTATTTTCCAAGGATGTTATATGAAGCTCATAACTAGCTATCTCCTGTTCACTGCAGTTGACACATTCGCTTAAGACTTTATTTGTAGTTTTATACTTCTCAATTTCTTGTTCCAGAATGTTCAAAGTTTGTGATTCTTCATCATGGACAGCTTTTCCTTTTTCTATTGTAAGAAGTCTTTCAGATAAGCCAGTGTTTAACAACTTTAGTTTTTCAACTTTATCCTTCAGTTCATTGTTTTCTTCCTCAAAACTTTTTGCATGAATTTCATTACCATCACATCTCTCTCTTCCAGATATCAGCTTCAGTTTTTCAATTAGTTCCTCTTCTCTTTCTTCCACATTAATTTTCTCAGCAACCATGTTTTTGTGATCCTCTTTAAGTGAGACTATTTGTTTGTTCAGCCATTCATTCTCACTATAAAGATCTTCATTACGTTCTCTTAGAGCTGAGCACATATGGCAGATTGATTCAGCATAAGAGGAATGTGAACCTTCACCATTGATTTCATTTAATCTAGCCATAAGGTTTTCATTTTTCTTTTGAAATTCTTTATTGTCAAGTTTCAGTTTGTCCAATTCAGAATTGACTTCAGTAAGTTCTTGCATGCTTTTTAGATGCTCATTTTTATTATCATTCAGCTGATTCTCAATTTCTGACATTTTGTCCAGGCACATTTGTTTTTCAATTTCTAGAGAATCATTTTGTTTCTTAAGGTTCTGAACGTCTAGCATACATGTATCATAAGATTGTTTCATATTTGGACGGTTTTCACAGGAATCTTTCAATTTTATTTTATCACATTTCTTTTTCAACTTTTTGTTTTCAGATTTTAATTTCTTGGATACTTCTAACAAATTTTCATACATCACTATCAATTCATCAAAAGAGTATCCATCTGATTCGGAGCTTACCTTAGATGATGAATCTTCATTATCCCAGTTGGCAATTAAGCAGCTGTCCTGATGATCGTTATGAGCAGAAGTGATTCTGTCATAAATCTCCTTTCCAGATGTGCACCTGAAAACGAAAGTATATATATCAGTATTGACAGTAGCTCTCAGGATATTAAGAATCATGGTATTTTCACGGTCCTTCACTCTGTCCTCTTTAGACCATTTGGTCTCATCATGAGGTAATCGGTGTTGGCCTTTAGATATAAGACTCCACAAATTTGGACCAATGGAGTCTATGTACACACTTAGGCCTCCTAACCAGCTATCGAGGTTAGAACCATCATAAATCGGAGGTCGAGCCATTACAACAGATGGCAAACAGATTCAGCGCAGTAAAACAAATGACACGAAATGCACTAAAACCAGATGATCAAAATAAAGCACAAGTCAATGAAGCAAAACACAATTTCAAGAGACCCACTTTGAAATGCACCAAAACAATGCAGGATCTGCTGCGGATTGTTAGATCCTATGCACAGCAACCCGTTTTGATACCAAGTGTTGGGTTCGGTGCTATGTATTCAGAGGGGGGTGAATGAATACCCTTAAAAAAACTTTCGCCCAATTAAAATTCTAGTGCTCAGAACTGCGGAATAAAAGCACTAAGACTAACTGAGGAAAAACTAATCCAGTCATCTACTGAACCTGTAGACAAATATGAAGTGTGCTCCTAGCAAACATCTAATGTGGGCAGCAATTAGACAGATCAAGCAAACACACAATACCACTATCAAGCATATAGTGTGCGCATCAATAAAATGAACACATATAGAAGATCAACCTATCTCGACCCTATGCATTCATCTAGCGCCAAACACACAAAGAAATCAAACCACTGCTCAATGGGTTTTTAGGTGGTTCGGTCCAGCAGACCTACATCCACCCCACACTCAACCCGAGTGTGGCTTACTGCTGACTCACAGCTTGAAACCTCTGGGCATCACAGCTTGCCTACAATCCGCTAGGCAACACAGCTTGTCGTCCGAGGAATCCTCCTCGCCCGCTGAGCCTCACAGCTTGCTGTCCAGAGGATGCACCTCTGCAAACCGTTGGGGATTATAGCTTACCCGTCCAGAGGAGTCCACCTCTGCAGTCGCTGGCTAACAGCTTGAAGAAAGTATAAAATGAAAACAGAAGATAGACAAGACAGCAACGGAAAGCTGTAAATGAAAAGCACAATATAGCTCTCAACAGAGCAGACTGGCCTGGATTTGATCCATGGTCCAGTAAACAGATCTTCAGACTTCACTCTTCTTCTCTTGATCTCACTGTCTCTCTTTCTTTCTCTCTTTCTCTTCTTCTTCTTCTGCTAATCTCTCACTCTATGCTCTTCTTCTCTCTTTGGATCGAAGGCTCTCTGCTGCTCTCAGACTAGATGTATATGCTTTGCCTCCCTTCAGTCGATCATACTCCTATAGAAGACGAAGGCATCAATATATACTAGCAGCAGGTGGATAAGGGGCGTGTGGCTTCCACATTTCCTGCCCTAAGAATTCGGACAACGTGGCAGCATCTATCAGGCTGTCAGTACATGTGTCTTCATCTGGGCACTCCCCTTATTCTCGTACCACGTGCCTTCATTAGGCTTCACGAAGGGTGCCTGTCAGATAGAGAACAAATTATCAGTCTAAGTCAAAACCCTGTACACACTTTGAATATGAAATACATTGTATATACTTGTGAAGGTGAATGCAGTGTACAGACTTTGCCCCAATGTGTAGACTTCACATAAGAGGGCAACGGCTGTACATACTTTGAAGAGCATTCAGCATCCAACGTGTAGACTTAGGCAATGTAAGAGGTTGCCAGTGTATGGACTTGATGAGCGTTCAACAATGTGCAGACTTCGACTTGATGTGTAGACTTCACAACTGATGAATGCAATGCAATGCAATGCAGACACTAACTGTATGGACTTGAATATGAATGTTGTGTACGGACTCTATCCAATGTATAGACTTCATCTATGTGAAGCTATGCGATGTACAGACATCATATGTGAAGCAGCCACTGTACAGACTTAAGCAGTATGAAGACTTGGCAGACAACTGACGATGTATGGACTTCAAGTGTGAAGACATTGTGAATGTAAATGCAATGTACAGACTTCATATGTGAAGCAGCCACTGTACAGACTTCACTCGATGTACAGACTTCACGAACGATGCATGCAGTGTATTGAAGGATGTACAGACTTCCTGAAGTGTGAAGGAGTTGAGTGTATAGACTTCATCATGTGAAGACTTGAACAAGGCATGTATAGACTTCACGTCGTGAAGTAATGTATATACTTAGCTGAAGAAACTCTGTACAGGCTTGACCGAAGTAAAGTCTGTACAGACATGAAACAATGGAAGACAACGAGTGTATAGACTTTGAGATGTGTAGACTTGCCAAAGAGCTGGAGGATGTACAGACTTGAGCAAGTAAAGTCTGTACAGACTTGAACACAGGCTGAACAGTCGAATGTATAGACTTGCTTCCACCGACCAGTGTATAGACTTTGTAAGCGTGAGACGCTGAATGAGACGGTGGCTGAGACGATGCACAGACTTCAGGTGAAACGATGCAGCTATAGTGCAGTGTACAGACTTGCCTAAGACGCAGCATGAACAGTCCGATGTATAGACTTCATGAACTAGACGCTGAAGTCTGTATAGACTTTAACACTGAATGAGACATTGGCTGAAACAATAGGCTGTACAGACTTTAGATGCGTGAGACGCAAGTTGAGACAATGCAGTGTACAGACTTCATGCATGCAGACGTTGAACTACAGAATGTGCAGACTTTGCCAACAGTCAACAATGGAGTATATAGACTTGGCCAATGCAGCGTTGTATAGACTTCAAGTCAGAATGCACAATGTGTGGACTTGAAAAACAAAGGGGGCGTCGACCCATCAGAAGGGAGCGTTGACCCACAACTGTCCAGACTTTGAAGCTTAACAGAGATACAGGATGTACATACTTCATGAAATGCATGCTACGATGTACAGACTTTGTCCACGAACTGTGCACATGCATTTCATGAACGATGTATAAACTCTGAAATGCAAGCAATGCAGCAATGTCTAGACTTTGGGCTTTACCCTGCAGTGTATAGACTTGCTGGTCTGCTAGGAATGCAATGTATGGACTTGCAGCCATGCGAGTCATGTAGTGTATAGACTTGCTGGTCATCAAGCTACATGCAGACAGAAAAGTAATGTATGAACACAATGTATAGACTTAGAAGTCTAAAGGGGCGTCAACTCATCTAATCAGAGGGTCGACCCATTGATGCATATATGAAATATACTTCCAATGTGTAGACTTCGGACTTGCCATGATGTGTAGACTTCATGAGAATGTAGCAGCCAGTGTATAGACTTCATGCAATGATGTATGCAGCCTGGGCAATGTATGCACTTGGCCCAACCAATATATAAGTCATACACATGCATTCTCCACAGAACAAATCAGACATAGCACACTTAAGCATTTTCCAGACAATATATCATGTTGATGTCATCAAAACACAATCTCATAAAGCACACTCATTGTGTTGCTATCATCAAAATAAAACTAGCATTGCTATCATCAAATCATCAACACTAAATAGCACATGCTTGTGCCTAAGGGGCACAACAGGAGAATGTTGTAGCTGATCATCTATCAAGGAGAGTGATACCTGAGAGTGCTCTGATGTCTGATTCCTTCCCTGATGAGTAAATTCTTTCCATCTCTCAAGCCTCAACCCCCTGGTATGCTCACATTATCAATTACCTAGCGGTAGGATAGATTCCGGGTGGGTGGTCTAGGCAGGAGAAGGATAGATTCTTTTCGAAGGTTAAGCACTATTTTTAGGAGGACCCAGAGCTATTTCACATGGGTCCAGATCAAATAATAAGAATATGTGTCCCCGAGGAGGAACAATAATCTGTATTAAATTTTTATCATAATCTCGCTTGTGGGGGACATTTTTCTAGAAAGAAGACTGCGGCTAAAGTGCTACAAAGTGGATTTTATTGGCCCATATTGTTTAAAGGTGCTTATGAATTTTTAAAAACATGTTTGAGGTGTCAATCAGTGGGTAACAATTCAAAGAGAGATATGATGCCGCTCAGTCCCATTCTGATAGTAGAAATTTGATGTTTGGGGAATAGACTTTATGGGACCATTTCCACCTTCTTTTGGGAATGAATACATTTTGGTGGCGGTCGATTATATTTCTAAGTGAATTGAAGTTGTTGCCACTAGGACAAATGATCACAAAGGGGTGATGAAATTTGTAATGAAGAACATCTTTTCTAGATTTGGCTGTCCTAGAGCTATGATTAGTGATGGGGGTTCTCACTTCATGAATTTTTAATTTCAAGCTTTGCTTCGCAAATATGGCATTACTCATAAACTTGCGACCCCCTACCATCCCCAAACTTGTGGCCAAGTTGAAGTGTCCAATAGAGAGATTAATAACATTTTGCATAAGACAGTTAGGCCAGATAGGAAAGACTAGTCCGAGAGACTAGATGATGCATTATGGGCCTATAGAACTATATTTAAGACTCCCATTGGCATGTCCCCATACTGCCTTATTTTTGAAAAAGCATGCCACTTACCCGTAGAACTTGAACATAGAGCATTTTGGGCCATTAAACAAGTCAACTTCGATCTCACTCAAGTTGGGTCCTAAAGAGCTCTACAACTTAATGAACTGGAGGAATTAAGAAATGAAGCCTAGGAGAATTTAAAGATTTACAAAGCTAAAACCAAGGCATTTCACGATAAGCATATTCACAGGAAAACTTTTTTCGTTAATCAAAAGGTTTGGCTTTTTAATTCAAGGCTACGCTTGTTCCCTGGTAAGCTCAAATCCAGATAGGATGGACTGTTTGTTGTCGTTTAAGCTTTTGACCATGGTGCTGTCAAAATTTTGAATCCTAAAAATTGTCATATTTTCATTGTCAACGGTCAATAATTGAAGCCTTACTTGGAAAATGAAACATTGTCAAAAGAATCAATTATTCTAGGTGATCTGGAATAAAAATCTTCATGAGCTTTCATGCGTCTGGCTGAAGACGGAAAACTTAGCGCTTCTGGGAGGCAACCCAATATTTTGTTATTTAATGTTTTGCTTTTTAGTGTGTTTTCAGTAGTCTGGTAAAGGGAGGAGAAGATGCAGCCAGTATTTTGCTACACACACCAGGTTATATCCTTCCATCCCAACTGCATTCTCTATTACATTGTTCTTTTACTTTCAATTCTATATGCCATTGAGGACAATGGCATTCAAGTTGGGGGGAGAGAGAAAAATTCTCAAATTCCATGTATACAACCTGATATCTTGCATTTCATACAAAGTAAAAGATGAAAACAACATTTTTGAGTTTCATGATTCATGCTTAATTTGAAAGTAATTCTGGAATGGAAAAAAACTAGAGAGAAGGAGGAAGGAAAATTTATTTCAATCTAGCCATGGAAAATTGATTTAAGAATCTCTTTAAAGTTCATGTGCACTTTAGAAAAGAAATCACTTTGCACGCTAATGAAGCAAGCAGGGCAAGCCTTCTACTATCTTGGGTATTGTGTCTGATGCTCTACACTTCTTGAGAAAGAGATTTTTGTTTAAGCTTTCTTCCAGGTCATTTATCAAATAAGTGCAAAAGCACAATGAAAAAAAATGACACCAAGAAAAATACCCCGAGTCTTAGTAATCGGGCCTACTACACCCAACAAGTGTTGAGATTCGCGTCAAACGAAAAAGGGAACCTTGATCTGTGTAACTGGGCCTGCTTCTCAAAAGGCAAGAGTCGAGGTTCATGTTAAACAGTCAAGGGTAGTGCAGAATCATGTGTGTAAAAAAATAAAAAGATCCTAAATGGACAAATAAATAAGGCAGATAAAAAGCTATTATGCTCAATGCTATAATCTAGGAGATGCAGGGTTGAAAAGCACTTACTTGGAATAACAAATGAGGGACGCAATTGTCTATGCTGTGGATTTGGTAGTTACACATGCACAGGTGCTATTGAACTTTGATTTTGTATTCTTGATCACGTACCTTAATTTTCAAACTAAGGCTAGTGCGCATGAATGATTCCTGATTCCTAATCTTTGGTTGATTCTATGAAGAAAGAGCTAGATATGAAAGTATGAACTTTGTAAACTCTTGTTAGTCCTGAATTTTAATCTATTTACATTGATAAGGGACTAGCAATAAGTAAGTTGGGGTGTATGATAAGTGCTATATTTCATATCATAACTTGAATCACATTTATCATTTTTGAGCATTAAATTAATAAAGTTGTGCAACATGAGTAGTTAATTTCATTCTCACCATTAAATTGAGTATGCACGCATTTTATCATCTTTCTAAGCCAAAATGACCATGTGAGAAATATTTAAAAATTTACACAATTACTTGAAAGCCATTTTGGTATGAAATATGTTGATTATTTGAATTTTCTAAATTCTCAAGAAATAGCGACCGGAGGGTCAGATGCCATTTTTGAATATTTTTATGAAAAAAAGAATTAGCGACTGATCAAAGGGCGCCCATTTATTTTACTTGAAAAGAAAAAAGGAAGAATTAGCGACTGTGTAGACGAGCACTATTTCATTTAATGAAAATAGAAAAAAGAGAAAAGCTGAAAAATAGAAAAGAATGTGTGTCCGTCCAAGAAGGCGCCATTTCATTGGGAAAGAAATAGCGACCGTTCAAGCAGCCGCTCATTCATTTATATGGAAAATCAGAGAAAATCGAAGAAAAAAATGGAAAAAGAATTAGCGACTGTTTGAATAGTCGCCATTTCCTGGATTTTTTAAAAAAGGAAAATGATCAAAAAGGGAGATAAAGAATGGGCGACCGCTTGAACAAATGATATTTTAATGAGAGCGCCCACCACCCCAGGTGTCATTTTTACGGGAGTTTGAAACAAAATCGGCAGGTCCCGATCATGGTTATCTTCCAATATTCAAGCTTATCTTCTCTTGTTTGGGGAAAGGAGGACTCTAAACATGACAAGCTACCTTCTTTGATCAATCCTTGATGCTGAAAAGTCAGATTTGAGCTAAATCCAATAAGCCACGATCGTGTGAAGGTTTTTGCATAGTATAAAAGGCCACCGGGAGCCACCGTGAGGAGGAGTTAGCCTTTTAGCTTATTTTTACATGCTTTCTGCTCGTCTTTTCAAAATTCTTTCTTCTACAATCTTCTTCATTTTTAAGTTCTCTACAATTTCTTCTTATTTTTCTTCCTCCAATTCTTTTTCGTTTTTAAGTTATTCACTATTTTTCAAAGATTAGTTTTTAGGATTTTTCACTGTTCATCCGTAAACCACTCCCTATTCTTCCTCGTTTTTCACCCTCTTCCGCACATCTTCTGTCTCTGCCCTCTTCATCAATCTTCTTCTTCTTTCTTAGATCTCCAACTTTTTTTTCTTTCACTTCTTCTAAATCTCTCTAGTTTTAAATTTATTCTTCCTTTTCTCACCCTCTATTTTTGTTTTGTTTTCACTGTGTTTTCTCACTTTTCTCCACCGCACCCTCTTTCTTTCTCTCTGTTCACTCTCTCTTCAGAGCACACTCATGCACACACAGGTTTTCACATTAAGTTTTAAAAGTTTTCTTTATTCTATCTATACCCCATTCCTCTATTTTCTTCACACATCTCTTTGGCGGATCTTCTTCCTTTGGTTCTCTCGGCGACGTCTACCTCCACGGCGGAGCGGTATACTCAAAGGCTTGGCAAAGAGACGGCAGCGCTCTTCATCCAAATTTCTCAGCACTTATTTCTTTCTTTTCTCTTTTATTTGCAAGTTATATTTTTATTTTTCATAGAGTTGTACTTGTCACCTTCTTTAGTAATAAAATTCATATTTTAGAAATTATGTTCTTCTCTTTCTATCTCCTTCCAACTTCTCTCCTTAACCCTCTCATATTGTTTAGTTAGTTTATTTTCATGCAAGTTTCCTTTTCATTAGTTTAATCTCACTCAAAAATTTGGAGCTTTCAAATATAAGAATTTTTCATCTCATGCTTAATTAAAAATATTTCTTCTCCGTGGGATCGACATGTTCTTACCACTTTACTCTTATTCAAATCTTTTTAAGTGAGTGACTTCGGTTATTTTTAAATTATGGCACGGCTTTTCAACGATGAGTTTAGTGACTATCAATTTTTGGTGCCCTTGCCGGGGGAGGAAATTATTTTTAATGGTTGGATATTCTTGTGTTTGATTTGTATATAGTTTTACTAATTTTTCTGTTTTAATTTTGTAGAAAAAATCAAAAAAATCAAAGAATCCTCAACAATTCAGACCTAAAAATCCCAAGAAATAAACTGTCACACGAAGCATCCCTAAAGCCTGAAACTGTCACAGAAAGCTGAAAATAAAAAAATCCAAGAAATTCTAGCGTCGCTAAAGGTCAATAAACGTAGGAAAAGGTCTTATTTTTCCAATTTTTGAAAAAATCATAAGAAATTTGAAAACTTCCTAAAAAATCTAAAAAAATCAGAAAACTAGAAAACACCAAAACCATGATCTTAAGTCTTAATTTGCAGTATTTTTGCATATTGATTGGTATTTTTAGTTGGTATTTGTCCTTTATCTCTCTCTTTTTGAATTTTTTTTTGAAAAATAACTCTCTGAAAAAAAAATCAGAAAATAAAAAATAAAAAAATCCCATCATGTCATCATGCTCTCATCTTAGTTGCATCTCTTTCATGTATTGTGTATTTTAGTTGATTTCTTATCTACTTGCATTATCATTTGAAAAAAAAAGGAAAAAATCTTTCTCTTCTCTTCTATTTCCCCTTCTCAAGGGCAAGTTAGGCTCCTTACATCCCTCTTGAAATTGGTAAGACCCTCCATTGAGCATTCCGTCTCTTTGTATTGAAATTCTATTTTCAAGACCTCCATAAGTCCTCGCACCCGTGGATTCCCTCATGGACGTCGGGCAGGTTGTATCAAGAAGCACCTTGAAGGTAGATTGCCATTAGAAGGTTTCACATAAAAAAAGTGTTGGAATTTATTACTATTTTATAAAATTGGTGTCTAAGATTAGAGGTTTTGTGGCAAACGCCTAAGTGAGATTGTGGTTATTTAATTAGGACCCTACGAAAGTAGGGGGAGCCTCCCACAACTCCACCTCTTACTTAGCGAATTGACCAATTTAGTAGTGAGTACCAATAATTCTTTTCAAAAAAAAATCTATTTCACCATCAATTTGCATTCATATAGTGTTTGATTCATTGCATTATTTTCCAAACTCATTTTAAAAAAAATTCATCATTTGTTCACAAACCATTCATATAGGAATTAATTCATTGCATTTTTAATTCACATTGCTTCCCAATTAAAAAAATAAGAAAAAAATTCAAAAATCCAAAGATCAATTTCTCTTTGGGCCCTTTTGCATTGCATGCAAGGTAGGAGATCCCTACATTCACATTTGTTAGGGCCCATTAGTGAGATTGAGAGGTTTGTGCATTCTAAAAACCATCCTCAACCTAGCCTCATGGAGGACCAAAATCAACATCAAGTGCAACAAGTTGCTCCCAAACAGATGGAGGACTATTTCATGCCTAACTAATACCAGTAGTCCTTCTATGTCCAAGCACCCCACCATTCAAATGTTGCCATCCTTCTACGACAATACCCATGAAGATCCATATAAACATCTTGATGAATTCCTCTAGATTTGCTCAACTGTGAAAATTCAAAACTTTTCAGATAATACTCTCAAATTGACACTCTTTCCTTTCTCACTCAAAGACAAAGTCAAATATTGGTTAGGTGCCTTGGGTAGATCCATAGATACATGGGCGGAAATGCACAAGGAAGTTTTGAAGAAATTCTATCCCATAGGGTGAACCAATACCATGAGCAGAGCTATAACTGGATTCACACAAAACCCTAGAGAACAAATCTATGAGGCGTGGGATAGATTGAAAGATTTGCTAAGGAAATGCCCCCAACATGGATTATCAAGATGGCAAATTGTCCAGGCATTCTATAAGGGTTTGACAGAAAATTATAGACGCATGGTGGATGCTTCATGTGGGGGAGCATTTATGAGTAAGAGTGAGGATGAGGCCTATGATTTATTTGAATTACTTAGTGAAAATTTCATTAGTCATGCCTCGTTATCATCTTATGAAAGAATGATTGGGCCATCTAAGAGGTCAGGGCTGTATGAAGTTAAGAACCAAGGGGAGTTTGAGAACAAGATGGATATTAATGCCATAACACAGAAATTGAACAAAGTGGATTTGTTGGCGCAGAAGATGGAAAAGGTTGATTTGGTAGCCCAGAAGTTAGATTAGTTGTTATCTAGGAAAGAACCTTCTTCTTCTTTTTCTGCTCCTCAACCTCAATTCTTCTCAGCTCCCAACCATAATGAAATTTGTGCTCTTTGTTCTTGCCCGAACCATGCTGTCACTGATTGCCCTACGGCAGCCCAGCTTCCCCCGTCCATCCAAGATCATATCTTTACTGCTCAGGGTGTGTCCAAACCTACTTATGATCCTTATTCCAACACTTATAATCCAGGTTGGAGAAACCACCCCAATTTTTCTTGGAAGTCTCAACAAGGTCCACCTATGCAAGCTAATCCCTCGAACCAGGCCATTCAAAAACAATCCTTTCAAGTGCCAAGTCAATCTCACCAACATTATCAATCTCCTTTTCAACAAGCTCAACATCAATATCGTCAACCTTCATTCCATTAAGCTCAGGCCCCGTATCATCAAGCTCAATTTGCTCAGGGCCCATATAATCAATATCCTTCTAATCATTTTCAATCTCAAGCTCCTTATAAATGTCCTCCTCCTCAGCCCAACTTCGATGATACATTTGTACAACTCCAACAACTTATCCTTACTCAGCATCAGTCTATTGCTAAGTTGGAGAATCAAATAGGGTAAATTATCGCAAACAATATGAGGAGAGAAGTAGGTCAGCTTCCTAGCCAACCAATGGTAACCTCATAAATCAACCTCTGGGCTTCCCTCAGAGAGCTCCTCCTATTCTTCCTCAACCAACCCAATCTCAGCCTCCTCCTCCTATGGGCCCTCAATATGAGAATGCCAAGGCTATATCTACCCTTAGGAGCGGGAAGATTTTAGATGACCCTTACAAGGCTAGGGGAGTTGGAAGTAGCTCGACCCAAGAGGCCCAAGAAGAAAGTGAAAGTGAGGACGAGGAGCTGGTACTTGTGCAAGAGAAGAAGTAGCCAGAGGATGGGGAGAAGAAGCTGGATAAAGAAAGGCAAAGGTTGATGAAGAAGGTCGCCAAGAGTATGTTCTTAAGGTCCCTTTTCCCGGTGCTCCAAAGTCGAAGGCTCAAAAGAAAAAGTCGATCCATCAAGAGGAATTAGTGGAATTATTTAAACAGGTGAATATTAATATTCCACTTTTGGACGTGATCAAGCATGTGCCGGCGTATGTAAAGTTTTTGAAAGAGCTATGCACTCCAAAAAGGGAACCCAAGGCAATAACTCAAAAGATCTGCCTATCTGAAGATGTTAGTGCTGTCGTGATGAATCATTTACCTAATAAGTTGAAGGACCCCGGAGCTCCTCTAATTTCATGTGATATAAGTGGAGTTATATTTGATAAAGCGTTGCTAGACTTAGGTGCTAGCATGAATCTTTCGCCCACCTTCATATACTAGCAATTTGATCTGGGGGAGTTGAAGCCCACACCAATAATCCTTCTGGAGAGGGGGAAAATGTACCGCCCATGAGCACCGCCCAACTAGGTCAAATGTGACCCAACCAGGCCCAGCTCTCTAAAGTGACAGTCTCTATCGGGGCCCACTTACCTTAAGCACAACAGTCACTCGGAACAGTGCTGCCTAGGCGGCCCTAGGGTCCGGAAGCCCGAGCAACGGATCAATCGGAAAGACCCCTACGGGGACCCGGAACAACCTACTCGAGCTATGTGCTTATCACTCGGGATAATATCTCGGTGCGTGCTGGGGTGCCCCCTCACCTCGCACCTCGCTGGCCTCGGCCGGGAGTTTAGAGACCGCCAACTCGGCCTGCGGTCTAGATGATTCGATAACTGCTTCCCCACCGGTGGCGGTCACCTTCGGCTTGGTGAGTGGAAGATTTTGAGGGCTGGCACCCTCGGCCGAGTATTCCTCTCATGTTGATTCAGCAGAATCATCATTACGGGAGTATTCTCCGGACAGCCACATTAAATGGCCCCTGCTGGAGAAAAATTCCCCATCCGAGCTCCCAGTGCCAATCCTCAAACTGCTACTCATCCGAGCCCAATCTAGGCTCAAGAGTAGGAGGGGGACAAGTGGAGAGGGGGAAATATACCACCCATGAGCACCGCCTAACTAGGTCAAATGTGACCCAACCAGGCCCAGCTCTCTAAAGTGACAGCCTCTGTCGGGGCCCACTTATCTTAAGCCCAACAGTCACTCGGAATAGCGCTTCCTAGGAGGCCCTAGGGTCCGGAATCCCGAGCAACAGATCAATCCGGAAGACCCCTACGGAGACCCGGAACAACCTGCCTGAGCTATGTGCTTATCGCTCGGGATAATATCTCAAGCGAGAGTTTAGGCTCGGGCAGACCATTGGGAGCTCATCTAAGTGTCCGTTACGTACCCGGCAGAGACAGGGAACTCCAAAGGATAAGGGAGAGCAAGAGTCCTTGGGCTATAAAGAGCCCGCTATAAGGACGTAACCTCCCCGTAATCCCCTCAACTCCTGGGACTCAAACGCACAACGGGCTACAATATAAATCCCTTGGAGACCCTTCGGAGAGGTAAGGCATAATCCTGAGCAAGAGCCACCACACTTCTTGATGAAGAGACATCTCGCGCCCCTTTCTTCTTCTGCCACCTTCTCTCCATTTGTGCTCTACAAAATTTACTGACTTAAGCATTGGAGGGTTACCCCCAAGGACTCCTCCCCTGGGCACCCCTGATGTGCTTCCTTCCTTGCAGTTACTCAAGCGTGGTGATCGTAACCAGAGATCCTCTACCTCAGGGCAGGCACAAGATCACCCCTCTTCATCTGGCACCGTCTGTGGGAAGCGGACAAAGAGCCATCATGGTGAGAAGAAGTTCTGGCAAAAGGACCACCAGCGATAAGGGAAAGGCCGTGGCAGGCGAGGGAGAGGAGCATGTGCCTAACCCCCCCCCTACAGGCTCACCTCTCCAAGGACCTCACCAGCGAGCTACCTCCTCCAGCCCACGGGGGACTACCCCCGAATAGGAATCCTGACACTCTCCAAACCCTCAATGCAAAATTGGACATCCTCGTAGAATTAATGAGGACCCAGGCGGCCAGGGAAGAGAAGTCACGACCCCCCCGGGAAAGCCCCCCTCGCGGAGAAGCTTCGTAACAAACCGTCGGAGGCCGCTTCACTCTTCGGGGATGACAGCTTATACGTAACAGGTCAGGAGGACCCTCTCACGTCCCCCTGCCTGAGCAAAAAGCCTCCTCCACCCCGAGGAGAGAAAGGATCGAGACGTGTCAACTGTTCCGGGAAAATGACACCCCCGAAGGGAGACGTGGCAGGCCGCCAGGGCACCCCCACAGTCCCTCGGTCCTGCGACAACCAGAGTTGTCCCTCCAACAACAAAACTTCAAGCGGCATTTCGCAGAGCAAGAGTGCGCCCCCCGCGCCTTGCAGAAAACCTCCACTAAGGAGGACGAGGAACAATCCCCATTCTCCAATCATATCTTGAAGGCTAAGATTTCCCCCAGAATCCCGTTGGCGACCTTCAAATCGTACGATGGCCAGGGAGATCCCGCCGACCACTATGACAATTTTGATGCCCTGATGACACTGCACGGGGTCTCTGACGCTGTCAAATACCAAGAATTTGTGACCACTTTAGTTAAGGGCGCCCAAGCCTGGTTCCGAGCTCTCGCCCCTGACAGCATCTGCGACTTTCGCCAGTTCGGGTGAATATTTAAGGAAAGCTTCGTCGGCAGTAGTCCTCCGAGGTCAGTGGCGGGATTGCTGGCGCTAAAATAGGCACCTGGAGAAAAACTCCGGGCTTACATCAACCGGTTCAAATTGGAAGCCATGCGCATCCCCCGCCTAGACGTCGCCTCAGCCATCACCGAGCTCACCGGAGGCACCCGCGACGAGAACCTCCGAAGGGAGTTGGTCCTCCATCCTCCTACCTCCCTCGCCGATCTAATAACCCTGGCCCTGCGCCACGCGGAATGCGAGGAAGTCCTCAACGCTTGCCGCATATAATCGAGCTCGGGAAAGGACGGGGACAAGAAGTGACCTTCCGAGCAGGGCTCGGGCCCGGGAAAGCGGAGGAACCAAGACAGGGACCGAAGGGAACCCCCCCCCCGAAAGTATGAGCGGTACACCCCTCTGACCGCCCCCGTCTGTGAGATATATGAAGACATCAAAGACTCGGGTATTCTCAGCTCACCTGAGCCTATTAAGGCCAAACGCTGCAACCGTCGCAAACATTGCCAGTTCCACAATGACCACGGACACCATACCGAAGATTGTCACCAACTCAAGGATGAGATCGAGTGTCTTGTCCGCCAGGGAGACTTATCTCGGTACATGTCCGAGCACCAGAAGGAGGATCGTGGCATTCTAGAGGAAATTGACAATCAGCCACGCAGGGTCCACATTAATGTCATCTCCGGCGGCGCGGCATCAGGAGGAAATAGTAGCCGAGGAAGGAAGTGTCATGCGGAGCGGGTGAGCCGAGCTTCCTAGCCCCCCAAGACCCCGCCGACGGGTGGGTAGCAGGCCTTCGTATTTTTCGACCAAGATCTGGAAGGGCTATCCACCCCGCATGACGACGCCCTTGTAATATCGGCTACTATAAATCATTGTAACGTAGATAGAATATTGGTTGACAATGGTAGCGCTCCCGACGTACTTTGGTACGAATGTTTTCTCAAGATGGGTGAAAACCCATCCGAGCTCTGCCCTATTCGAACCCCCCTTTGCGGGTTCAATGGCCAAGAAACCTATCCCGAGGGAGCCCTAAGCCTGCCAGTTACCATCGGCACCCCTCCCAAGATCGTTACCGTCATGGTTGACTTCATTGTGATTAAGGGGATGGAGGCCTATAATGCCATTTTCGGCCGAGGAATCCTCATCCGGACAAAGGTAGTGCCCTCCACCTATCACCAAAAAATGAAGTTCCCCACTAAATGTAGTATCGGGGAGGTCCGAGGTAACCAGGCAATAGCTCGAAGGTGCTATATTATCTCGGTTGAAGCTGTACGGCCAGAGGGAATGAAGAAAAAAATCAAGGGAGTTGAAGAGGAGACAACAACATCCGAGCCTGGTGGCGAGTTGTTGACGGTCTTCCTCAATGACGACCTGGCCCTCGGAGTAAAAATAGGAGCTGACTTACCCTCCGATATACAGAGGCAATATAAGGAATTCCTTTCGGAGTATATTCAGGTCTTTGCATGGTCTGATGAGCATCTTCCTGGAATACCTAGGGAGACAGTGGTACACAAGCTCAACATCGACCCATCGGCGAAACCCATCCAACAGCGTAGAAGAAGCACGCCTCGGAGAAACAGGCGATCATCAAAGAGTAGATAAAGAAGGGAAAGAAAACCGGCCTATTCCGCCCGGTCCTTTACCCGACATGGCTCGCTAATGTCGTGCTGGTACCCAAAGCCTCAGGCAAATGGCGAATGTGCATGGACTTCACCGACCTCAACAAAGTCACCCCGAAAGACTGCTACCCGTTGCCGAGCATCGACCAACTAGTCGACTCAACCTCCGACAACAAATTGCTTAGTTTTTTGGATGCCTATTCTGGTTATCATCAGATCCAGATGGATCCTGAAGACATTGAAAAGATAGCCTTCATCACCGACTTCGGCGTATACTGCTATACTCGTTTGCCCTTCGAACTAAAAAATATCGGAGAGACATATCAAAGGCTGATCAACCACATCTTCGAAGGACAACTTGGTCAGAACGTCGAGGCCTACATTGACGACATGCTCGTCAAGACACCTAAGGCCGAAGACCACTACACCGACCTGGCGGAAACCTTCAACACACTCCTGCGGTACGACATGAAGCTCAACCCAGCTAAATGCACCTTTGGAGTTCGATCCGAAAAGTTCCTAGGCTTTCTAGTCACTCAGCGTGGGATCGAGGCCAACCCTGAAAAAGTCCAATCCATTCTGAATATGCAGCCACCCGCTTTCATCAAAGACGTCTAACACTTGACTGGGCGGATTACTGCGCTCGACTGTTTCTTATCCCGAGCGGCCGAACGATGCCTGCCCTTTTTCAAACTATTGAGAGGGCCCAAATTGGCATCTGCTACGTTCGCTTGGGATGAGGAATGTCAGAAAGCTTTTGCAGAACTGAAGGAGTTTTTAGCCTCGCCCCCGGTGCTATCGAAGCCGGTACCGGACGAAACACTACACCTTTAACTCTCGTCGACCCCTTCTACGGTGAGCTTGGTCCTAGTTCGAGATGATGCAGCAATGCAGAGACCAGTATATTACACCAGTAAGGTGCTCGGCGAGGCCGAACGACGGTACCCAGCAACCGAGAAACTCGTGCTAGCATTGGTAACCTCGGCCAAGCACCTCCGGCCCTACTTCCAAGGACACTCCATCGTCATGCTGACCAATGAGCCATTGAAGAGGATCCACGCTCACCCTGAAGCTTCGGGTCACCTCATCAAGTGCGCTATAATGCTCGGGGCCTACAACATCTCCTACCGTCCCCGCTCGGCCATCAAGGGACAGGCGCTCGTAGATTTCATCGGAGAGAGTACTGCCCTGACTGAGGAAGTTCATCCGCTGATGCCCGGTCCCACCTGGGATCTTTTCGTCGACGGATCCTCCAACTCTGCTGGCAACGGCGCCGGTGTTCTTCTCCGATCCCCGGAAGGAGCAAAACTGCAATACGCCTTGAAGTTCAACTTTTCGACATCCAACAATGTCTCCGAGTATGAGGCTCTCATCTCGGGAGCCAAGATGGCACAACGACTGGGGACCGAACGAGTCAAAATCCATAGTGATTCCCAATTGGTCGCCAGCCAGGTCAACGTTGACTACGAAGCTCGGGAAGCACCGATGGTCAAATACCTCCAACTGGTAAGAGGAAGAGCCCCATTATTCGAGAGCTTTCAGGTTATCTGGATCACTCGGGAGAAAAACTCCCAAGCGGATGCCCTATCTCTATTGGCCTCCTCTGTTGCCCCAGAAGGTACATGATCGGTTTTCCTCGAGGAGCTAGAACGACCGAGCTTAGAAGCGGAGCTCATGACCGTTGACCAGGCATTATCAAGCGACTTGCGGACCCCCTATATATCGTAGCTCCAAGATTCCCTAGAGCCCTCTAACCCTCGGGACGCTCGAAGACTGAAGTATCAAGCTCAACGCTTCGTCATCTTGGACGATGCTTTGTACCGAAGGTCTTTTTCTGGTCCCCTCCTCAAGTGCCTCGGTATCGAGGAGGCCGGCAGAGCAATTCAAGAGGTCCACGAAGGCGTCTGCGGCGCACATCAAGGAGGGAGAGCGCTCGCCAGGATCTTGTTGCGGCAAGGCTACTGGTGGCCTGTTAGATGGTGATAGGCGGATCTAGAGGGGAGGGGTGAATAGATCAGCCCCTTCTTTTCGCAGTTAATACTAAATACTAAGAACTAAAACAGGGTGCAGTCCAACTCAAACACAGATGCTATATTGTAATAGAAATATCGGTCTTATAGCATTCATCTATCCAAGAGCATTCACATGTGATGTGACACCAAATGCAGCGGAGCATAATGATACCAAATTTTGATGTGACGCGACTCCCTTGGACTTAGGATAGCAAGCAACACTATGAGTCGGCAACGTCACACATGCAGTTTCACTCGCGGAAGCACGCTCGGATCCGTAGGAGGACCGGCGATGGTGGTGAGGGTCCGAGTTTACACCTTGCGGCTCCAAGGGTCGGCCGGATAGGGATAGATCCCAATGGGCCAGGGATGCCCGATTTCACGGGTAGTCGGCACGCCGAGGGCGTGGGATGTAATGGCTCTCTCTCAACTCGCCCCGCGGTGAACACTCGATTGGATTGAATTGCGGATCGGACACTCGCCTCACCTCCGACGGTAACTAAGAGCGATACTAAGCTAAGCAACAGTAAAAACCAGCAAGGGAGAGTGGCCAGGAGCTCACCTGATCGGCGTGAAGACGCCGATCCCGGGCGGAGATGAGGGCGAGCGGGGAAGTGTGGTCCCCGCACACTGCGCCGATGTAGCTTCAAAAACCTGTTTAAGTTTACATTCACTACACCTCGCACAGGAGGGTGGTCTCGGGGGTGGGAATTGAATAATTACAATAAACACTACCACCACGCAGGGTGGGGCGGTAAGCCGGCCAGGCGGGAAGGGGAGGGTGGGCCAAAACGGGTAGAAAAGAACTAAGGGAGTTGGTGCAGCTGGCTGGAATTCTGGACGGGAAGCCGCTGTTGCCGCCGTCCCGAGCTAGTCCGAACTCCGATTTCGAAGATTCCAACTCCTGGAGTTCCCTGACTTGATGCTGGTGATGTCTGAATTTTTGGGCGGCCTCTGGAGCCAGGGACTGGTAACACCAGCGACTGAACCGAGGCAGCGAGTGTGGTTTCTGGCCGGACCTGTTCTGTAACAGTAGGTTGCAGACACTGTGGTGAACTCTCCCGAACTCCGAATGGCACAAAACTAGAGGCGCTGTCTTCGTGGTTGAAGTAGCTTTCAGCAGGAGGTAGCGGGGCGACGATCACAGGTCGGTGGTGACTTGGGTCCTGGGAAGAATGAACTCTGGTCGTTGCAGTCTGAAGAAACAAACCTGGACAGTGCAAGGGAGAAAATTCGTAACTCTGTCCCACAGTGTCCAAATGTCGATCCGCCTTCTGATCCTGAAAGAGGGCAGAGAGGAGAAGAACTTTGATGAAGAAATCCGAGTCTGGTTCCGCTTTGGTTGATCGTGGCACGTTGCTCTTTCTGGTTCTGATTCTCTGCAAATGCTGCACCGCGAGGTTCTGGTTCTGTAGCAGCAGGTTGCAGACGCTGTCCCGGGCACTCCAGAACTCCGAATGGCACGAAACTGGTGGCGTCGTCTCCGTGGTTTAGGTGGCTTTCAGCAGGAGTCAACGGGGCTGCAATCTGAGGCCGTGGACGGTCGGTGTGCCCTGAAGAGTAGGCACTGGTCGCTGCAGACTGTAGGAGGCAGACCCGCGCGACCGAGGGAGAACGCTTGTAACTCTGGGTCTCGGATGCCGAATTAAGTTCCGCCTCATGCTTCTGGTCGTGGACAGATGGAGGAAGAAACTTGAATAAGAAACTTCAGCCTGATTCCTTCGCCGTTGGTCGTGAAGCAGCTTCCAATCGGGTTCAGGCTTTCTGCAGGTGGAGTCTGGCGCAGTCGGGGTAGAACAGCTCTCACGGTCGGCCACGAACTCGGAATGGAGTGATTCCACCTCGCCTGTGAAGAGGACAGGGAGGCCTTTCCAGAAAGGTAAGGTACGCCCTCAGGTGTCTCCGTATGAACTCGGGGGAGCTTCTGCAAGACGTGCCTTCTTCTGCTACCTGCAGACTTGGCTAAGCAAAGGGGTGGTAGTGGAACTTGGTGAAAGGGAATGGGGTTTTAGCAATGGGGAAGGGTTGGAGGTGATGGTAGATGGGGGTGGAATGTGGGAGAATGATGATAGGGGCGGAGCTGGTGGTCTGGAGGTGCAGGAGGGTGGAGGGGAGTGGAGGCCGAAGTTTGGAGAGGGGAGGGTGGAGGGGTCGGCCAAGGCAATGGGAGGGTGGAGAGGGTGGAGGGGGGGTCGACCCTAGGAGGGAGGGGAAGGGGGTGGACGACCTAGGGAGGTGGAGAGACTCCTTGGGGAGAGGAAAGGTTGTCTTGGATGTGGGAAGATGTGTGGGGAATAGGGAGGGTTGTCTAGGGAAGGTGAATGGTTGCTTGGGAAGGTGGAATGAGTAATGGGGAGAGTAATGGGATCTTGGGAGGTGAAGAGACTTGCCTAGGTGGCAAGTGAGGTGGCAAGGGTAAGGAGAGAGAGGGGGATTTCGAAATTTAGAGAGAGAGGGAGAGAGGAGAGAGAGAGGAATTCGCCCCTAGGAGAGAGAGAGAGAACTAGAGAGAGAGAGAGAGCTAGAGAGAGAGAGAGAAGACTCAAGGGGGATTCAAGTGGGTTTCAATTTTCATGCATTCATCAATTCGCTTCAAAATGAGGAGTTGGGGTCCTATATATAGGGAATCCCCAATTACATAGAAGTCCCTGGAAAATGGACTAATAACAGAAGACCAAGGGGTGGGGAAGGGGGCGCCCATGGGCCAGGCCCAATGAAATGGCCCATTAAGGCCTACAACCCACTAACCTATTAAACCACTTAATGAATCCTTGGACTTAGGTAAATGACTAACTAACTTAGATAATAGACTCAATAAAAGGCAAAATTACATGATTATGACTCAAGAAAAATGTGGAAATTACATGGCAAGACTCAGAAAATGATGGCGAACAAAGTGGCGAGTAGCAGGTCCCCACAGAGTAAAAGGGTAAGGGATGTCCCCATCATACTCCTGGGGTGCGGAGAACTCGACTCCGTCGAGTTAAGGGCCCACCGGGGAGCAGCTCAGGACGACTCGCAATCTCCAAACTCAACATGTACCTGGGGCGGCTCTTCATCCTCTCAAGGCGGCCCGGACACACCCTCATGCTGGCGTTGGAACCCTGCTTGCATAGTATTGCTCTTTTGTGTACACGCCGGACTCTCAAGGCTATTTTGTGGAAGCTCTCCGGGGTGTCCCTCTTAAAGGAAGGCATAGGATCAAAACACTCACTGGGATTCACCGCGGTGCCCATATAGGGTGCCGGATCAGCCGCATGATAATTGGGCTATATCCCATAGCCCATTAGTAAATCTAATCCATAAGCCATGTTGGCCAAAGCCGCTTGGAACATGAAAGGTCCAAGTCCTCGTGCCCTCGATTTGGAGGTGGCCCTAAGATAGAGTCGTTCCAATGCCACCATCGCGAGGTTACCTCCTTGGATTTCAAAGTGCCACCCTTGAGTTATAGCCCGCTCATTATGATCGTCACTACCCATATTTGGATGCTTGCTTGAATGAGAATGCTTTGAGTGATGGTGAGGTGGGGGTGGGAAGTATGTGGTATGCAGAGGGGGACCGGGGCAACCGTACATAGACCTATCATTCATGGATGTGATGAGGCATCTTGTGGACTCTGGGAAACCATAGGTGGATCTATCGTGTATGGCTGTGAGAATTACCGGGGGACCCGGACATCCATGTGTGCTCCATTCAAGTGTAAGGGCTATGAAGAATGTGGGTGGGCCAGTACAACCAAATGTAGGCCAGTTATGCATTGAGCCTAAACTGTGCGTGACATGCATGGGAGGGCTGGACTCATGACCCTTGTCGAATGATGTGACATGCCAAGATGGGTGCTTTCTTCTCCCAGAGATGATGACCATGTGTGTGGGTATGGGGTGACCTTTAAGCTCCCATTTGTAAGGGTCGAAGGGATCATAGTAGGTATGCATCATGGGGTGGGGCACTACCTTGTTCCCTAGGTGTATACTGCCCATGGTCATGGTTCCCTTGGTGTGGACTGGGTCTAGGACGAGGTGTGTTGGTTCTAGCATGGTTGGTGAGGGTAGGAGGGAGTGGGTGGTGGGTAGGGCGGCCAGGTCCCATGGATTCATTGTCTTCCACGGGGTGGGATCAAAGGGGTCATGGAATGTGTTACCAAGGGTGAGGTATTCTTTCACCTCAAGGTCTCCAAATGAGGGTGAGTCCTCCTCCTCAAATGTAGTAATTGAACCGAAGTTCGAGGAGGGTTGGTTGGTCATGTTTGGAGGGCTTGGCATCCTACCCGAAATAAGTAACTCCAATTCGCGGATAGCATCGGGCTCTTCAGGTATGGGGAGGGATAAAAGAAGGTCGCTAGTGTAGCAACCCACAGTGTAAATGGAAGAGATGGACCCGACACATAAGTGTAGGAGGTCAAGGCTCCTAGGTTGGTCGGCTACAGTGGTCAACAGTTCAGTTAGCTCCATTTGCCAAGCTATACCCTTAAGAAAGTCCCCTAGTGTCTCCACCTGATAGGATGATTGGATTGTGGTGTGGTAGGTGGGTAAGGGTACTATAGGGAGGTTTTGTTCCATAGGAGGGCAAACATGGGCCATGAGATCTCTAAATGGGTTCTCCTTTAGCCAACGTGAAAGGGGTTCTCCTAGGATGTGCTCGGCCCCTACTAGGGAGGGAGGTGTAAGGTGAAGTCCACCATGTGAAGTTTCTTCTTTTTCCAGGACATGGGTGATCTCCATGGCGGTGGTTGGTGTGTTCACCTTTATGGGGTCGGGTATGGGAATCATGGGTTCCTCTATCAAGGAGGTGAGATGGTCCCTTGAGGGTGGGGTGGTGAGGGTAGGTGTGTGGTACCCCCGGGGTGGGAGGTAAAGGGGAACTTGGTTTGGGATCGGTAAGGGGAGAAGTGGGGGCCTAGGTTGGGGTTGGGTAGGGATTGGTAGTGGAAGATGGATGGGTTGAGGAGGGTTGGGTTGATTGGTTTCAGGGGGTGTGTCTCTTTTAGGGGAAGATGGAGGGGTGGTTTTGGGGTCCAAGAAAGTTTGTGGAGTGTGGGTTGGTGGGAGAGTTTTGGGCGGGGTGGTGGTGGCCATCATGGGCCTAGGTGGAGTGGACATGGGGTCCATACGGGTTGGAATGGTGAGGGTGGAGTGAGCCATGATGCTTCCTCCACTTGGGATGGGAACTTCTTGGCCTAACCCATGATATTATGATTCATACTCCTCTGCCCAATCGGGGGAGGCCTCATATTCCTCAACTTCAATCTCATTCTTTTGTGGTGTTGGGGTCTTGGTCTCCAGGGGAGTGGGAAGGCCTTTTGGTGATGGGGTGGTGCAAGTTGGACTTATTTGGGGTGGTGGAGTTTGAGCCCTAAGGGAGGTGAAGATCTTCTTAAACTCAATCCTTAGTTCTTCTAGTGAATCTTGGGGTTTTTTGGGTGGTGGGGTTTGGGTCCTAGTGGAGGGTTTAGATGAACTGGGCGAGAAAGGAGGAGTGGGAGTGCTCCTCGGGTAATGGGTCTTAAGGTAGGAGTGGGACGGTCGGGGAGCATAGATCTTCCTAAGTTCACTCTTCATCTCTTCCCATGAGTGAATGGGCTCTTGTCCCCAAACCCTTCTGAATCTCTCTTTGTGTTCCCACATTTTCTTAGCTAGACCCCGAAGTCGTGCCTTGGCCCTGCGGACTCTCTCGGATCCATATACCCAAGTTCTTTCAAAGTCTCTTTCCATGGTATTCTCCCACCTAAGATAGGCATGAGGATCTCCATCAAAATGAAGGTCCTCATCTACAATGTAGTCCATGTGGAGGGGGTCAATCGGACCATTTGGCCAACGAGGGGTATGCATGATGATCGGGTGATGAATGCAACTGCCCTAGGACAAGACTTAGTAGAGACAAGTCTAGAACTTGCTCTGATACCAAGTTGATGTGACACCAAATGCAGCGGAGGATAATGATACCAAATTTTGATGTGACACGACTCCCTTGGACTTAGGATAGCAAGCAACACTATGAGTCGGCAACGTCACACATGCAGTTTCACTCGCGGAAGCACGCTCGGATCCGTAGGAGGATCGGCGATGGTGGTGAGGGTCCGAGTTTGGACCTTGCGGCTCCAAGGGTCGGCCGGATAGGGATAGATCCCAATGGGCCAGGGATGCCCGATTTCACGGGTAGTCGGCACGCCGAGGGCGTGGGATGTAATGGCTCTCTCTCAACTCGCCCCGCGGTGAACACTTGATTGGATTGAATTGCGGATCGGACACTCGCCTCACCTCCGACGGTAACTAAGAGCGATACTAAGCTAAGCAACAGTAAAAACCAGCAAGGGAGAGTGGCCAGGAGCTCACCTGATCGGCGTGAAGACGCCGATCCCGGGCGGAGACGAGGGCGAGCGGGGAAGTGTGGTCCCCGCACACTGCGCCGATGTAGCTTCAAAAACCTGTTTAAGTTTACATTCACTACACCTCGCACAGGAGGGTGGTCTCGGGGGTGGGAATTGAATAATTACAGTAAACACTACCACCACGCAGGGTGGGGCGGTAAGCCGGCCAGGCGGGAAGGGGAGGGTGGGCCAAAACGGGTAGAAAAGAACTAAGGGAGTTGGTGCAGCTGGCTGGAATTCTGGACGGGAAGCCGCTGTTGCTGCCGTCCCGAGCTAGTCCGAACTCCGATTTCGAAGATTCCAACTCCTGGAGTTCCCTGACTTGATGCTGGTGATGTCTGAATTTTTGGGCGGCCTCTGGAGCCAGGGACTGGTAACACCAGCGACTGAACCGAGGCAGCGAGTGTGGTTTCTGGCCGGACCTGTTCTGTAACAGTAGGTTGCAGACACTGTGGTGAACTCTCCCGAACTCCGAATGGCACAAAACTAGAGGCGCTGTCTTCGTGGTTGAAGTAGCTTTCAGCAGGAGGTGGCGGGGAGACGATCCCAGGTCGGTGGTGACTTGGGTCCTGGGAAGAATGAACTCTGGTCGTTGCAGTCTGAAGAAACAAACCTGGACAGTGCAAGGGAGAAAATTCGTAACTCTGTCCCACGGTGTCCAAATGTCAATCCGCCTTCTGATCCTGAAAGAGGGAAGAGAGGATAAGAACTTTGATGAAGAAACCCGAGTCTGGTTCGGCTTTGGTTGATCATGGCACGTTGCTCTTTCTGGTTCTGATTCTCTGCAGATGCTGCACCGCGGGGTTCTGGTTCTGTAGCAGCAGGTTGCAGACGCTGTCCCGGGCACTCCAGAACTCCGAATGGCACGAAACTGGTGGCGTCGTCTCCGTGGTTGAGGTGGCTTTCAGCAGGAGTCAACGGGGCTGCAATCTGAGGCCGTGGACGGTCGGTGTGCCCTGAAGAGTAGGCACTGGTCGCTGCAGACTGTAGGAGGCAGACCCGCGCGACCGAGGGAGAACGGTTGTAACTATGGGTCTCGGATGCCGAATTAAGTTCCGCCTCATGCTTCTGGTCGTGGACAGATGGAGGAAGAAACTTGAAGAAGAAACTTCAGCCTGATTCCTTCGCCGTTGGTCGTGAAGCAGCTTCCAATCGGGTTCAGGCTTTCTGCAGGTGGAGTCTGGCGCAGTCGGGGTAGAACAGCTCTCACGGTCGGCCACGAACTCGGAATGGAGTGATTCCACCTCGCCTGTGAAGAGGACAGGGAGGCCTTTCCAGAAAGGTAAGGTACGCCCTCAGGTGTCTCCGTATGAACTCGGGGGAGCTTCTGCAAGACGTGCCTTCTTCTGCTACCTGCAGACTTGGCTAAGCAAAGGGGTGGTAGTGGAACTTGGTGAAAGGGAATGGGGTTTTAGCAATGGGGAAGGGTTGGAGGTGATGGTAGATGGGGGTGGAATGTGGGAGAATGATGAGAGGGGCGGAGCTGGTGGTCTGGAGGTGCAGGAGGGTGGAGGGGAGTGGAGGCCGAAGTTTGGAGAGGGGAGGGTGGAGGGGTCGGCCAAGGCAATGGGAGGGTGGAGAGGGTGGAGGGGGGGTCGACCCTAGGAGGGAGGGGAAGGGGGTGGACGACCTAGGGAGGTGGAGAGACTCCTTGGGGAGAGGAAAGGTTGTCTTGGATGTGGGAAGATGTGTGGGGAATAGGGAGGGTTGTCTAGGGAAGGTGAATGGTTGCTTGGGAAGGTGGAATGAGTAATGGGGAGAGTAATGGGATCTTGGGAGGTGAAGAGACTTGCCTAGGTGGCAAGTGAGGTGGCAAGGGTAAGGAGAGAGAGGGGGATTTCAAAATTTAGAGAGAGAGGGAGGGAGGAGAGAGAGAGGAATTCGCCCCTAGGAGAGAGAGAGAGAGAACTAGAGAGAGAGAGAGAGCTAGAGAGAGAGAGAGAAGACTCAAGGGGGATTCAAGTGGGTTTCAATTTTCATGCATTCATCAATTCGCTTCAAAATGAGGAGTTGGGGTCCTATATATAGGGAATCCCCAATTACATAGAAGTCCCTGGAAAATGGACTAATAACAGAAGACCAAGGGGTGGGGAAGGGGGCGCCCATGGGCCAGGCCCAATGAAATGGCCCATTAAGGCCTACAACCCACTAACCTATTAAACCACTTAATGAATCCTTGGACTTAGGTAAATGACTAACTAACTTAGATAATAGACTCAATAAAAGGTAAAATTACATGATTATGACTCAAGAAAAATGTGGAAATTACATGGCAAGACTCAGAAAATGATGGAGAACAAAGTGGCGAGTAGCAGGTCCCCACAGAGTAAAAGGGTAAGGGATGTCCCCATCAACATGGAACCACAAGCAAACCACACTAGACGAAATTTTTAGGTGGTTCGGTCTCTATCGCGAGACCTACATCCACCCCTCACACAATCGTGTGAGGCTTCCCTTCTGTAACCACGCTACAATCCGTTGTCAAACAGCTTATGGGTGCAACCAGCCCAAGCCCATGATCTGAACACCCTCAGACCATCGTCCTACAGCCCGTAGGGTAAACAATCAGAGTAATGTCTGACGTATTAAAGCAAGAAAAGTAAGACAAAACAATGAGTAGATCATACAGATAGATGAGAGTGCAAATCCAGATGGTTATGTCTGATGAGGTGAGAAGTCTCCTGGCCGATGAAGATGGAACAGTCCCTCGTCGCACTGCTGAGTGCAGATGGGAAAGTTGGCTGGGACGCGTGTGGAAGCGCTCTTCTTCACGTTCAGCTCTTCTCCAGAATCCTTCTCTGATGAGGAAGCTCTGTTCTTCCTCAAGCAGCCTCTTCGTAGCACCTGAGCCTCCTACCTTCCATTCTCTCTAGCACTTCTTGATGCGGGACGGACACAGGGACCGACTCTAAGTGATATGGACCTCGGACTCTAAATGCGGACACGACCAGCAACATACGAGCATGAGAGACACTAGGCCCGACACTAAGAGCTCCTATGGGCTATACGTCTCTAATAGAAACGCAAGCTCACTCGTCGTCCCCAGCGACGGAAACGCGGATCGTGCACAGTTGAGGAACCGGCAGAGTTAAGGGTAGTCCGACACACTTCCGTGCTCGGATCGAGCCACGGGACGGGTCAGTCTCTCGCTCACAGCGGTGACATAGACTCACGGGCTAGAATCCTACGCTCTCACAGCGGCATACGATCATATACTAGCCAAGCAAATGTAATGCCAAGGAGTTAAGACCGTTACCTCCACGCTCCTGGCGTGGGGAAGACAACCCCGGCCAACTCCGGACTCCCGGTTAACAATTATTACAGCGGTACAATGGTTTTGACCCACTCCACGCAGGGAGGTAACAGGTCACATGTGGGGCCCGAGAGTCACACGAATTGGGTTGACGGGCAGCATCTTGATGTCGTCTGTCGGTGCCGAAATCCACGTTTTCGTGCTGTCCAGACGGCGCGATCTACAGGTTCGTGGGGCCCATGGACCGCTCTATCCTCCGGGTCTGATGGGGTGGGTCCCGCTGTGATGGAGACCCCTGGTGGTGCCCCTCCCTGGATGGCGGTCGGGCGGGAATGCCGGTCGGAGGCCGATCGGCTCCGATCTCCTAGTCTTGGAGTTGCTGCCCACGGATCTGTTGCTTCTGTTTTACAGCGTGCGTCCCGGCGAGATCGGCTACTGCGATCAGCACCGATGTCGGATCGGTACGAAACCAGCGCCGTTGGAATTTTTTATGTAAGGTTTTGTTGAGATTTGGATGGGGAAAGATATTTTATACTACGAGGTGGTCGGATCTGGACAGAGGCAGACAGAACTGAGTGGGATCTGAAAGTTATTTTTCAAAAATAGGTGAAGGCGTTTAGAAATTCCATGAAAATTCGTGGATGGTGGGGATGGTGGACAAAACCTCCAGTAAAATTGGGGGCCCAAGAAAAAATCAAGAAGAGGTCCGAAGTGGGAAAACTCAGAGCTACTGTGAATCTGGACTGAAAGCTGACAGATCTGGAAGGAGGAGATGAACGAAAATGGAAAAATGGAAAATGAAAACTAGAACCCAAACCAAATTTTTTGGGATGTGGGGTGACCTCTGGAACTCACCCTGAAGATTTGGACTCCAAAAGATTTCAAGGTTGGGAGAAAGAATTCGGGGAAGAAGGGTCTGTCCTGGGTGCACAGAACTCCGGCGACGACGGCGGCGGCGGCGGTGGCGGCGGCGGCGGCGAGCTTCAAGAACGGATACCGGAGGCGTCTCACCTCAGAATACAGCCTTCCCAGCTGCAAGAAGAAGAGAGGAGAGAGGGAGAGGGGCGCACCAAGCTGGAGCTCCAAGGATTTCTCAAAATTTTATGCATTAATTCTACTCAAAATGAAAATACAACTCTCTTATAGAAAATACAAAAAGACTAGTTCTATCCCTAGATCTAGGATTGGTGGGGGGTAAAAGAGGGAGTCCACAATTTATTTCTCCCATGTGGTTTGGAACAAATAAAATAAGATTTCAATCCTAATAAACTATATTATACATGGGGCACCCCCTTGACTTATGTGTTCCAAATTTTGAATTTTGTTACCCTTTGTCCCCCCTTGGTCCAACCCTTCTAGAAGCCCACCTTGGAGGGTTGACTGACCCCACATGGGCCCAAGAGCTGAGGTGGATCAATGGGAGAAGGGATGGGGGGCCCGCGGGACCCAGTGGGGCCCGCGGGACCCAGTGGGGCCCGCGGGACCCAGGTGGTCCCAAATTACAAATAAACCCCTTTTACAATCTGAATTACAATCCGAATAAAGCCAAATAAACACACATTACACATAAATAAAATTCTAGTAAATATGATAAATACTAAGACTCAAGAGGGAGTCTCTAGACTGTCTCTGAGCCAGATGGAAGCTGATGTAGCTTGAGTGGTGCTCCGCGTACGGTACCGACGGCTCACCGATTCGTGCTTCTCGATCGCTCTGGTGTCTGCACCACTTCTTCCACAAGCCACCTAGGCACCTTCTCCTACCTTGGAAAAATGCCCTTGATGGTCTTTTTGCCACCCTGCGCTTCACCACCTTCAGAGCACGTGTCTGGCATATGAAAGGCAGAGAGCCTGATTCGGTGGTCCCCACATGGCAGAAGGAATCCTCCAGCCTTCTAGAACCCTCTTCTTGCTAACAACATTTGACCCAATCAGAGAATACTTGTCCCATTCAATACTGCCTTGGATCCAGTGCCGCTGGGTCCATAAAGATGGGATCCAAGACCCATTTGAATTGAAAATTGGAAGGGCCCAATTCGTTGTAGACGACAATGTGAGAAGTGTCGACACTTCTTACAAGGAGTGTCGACTCTTTTTAGTCGGACAGAAGCTGAATTCTTTGCGAGGTTAGTCTGTGGTGTCGACACTTCTGATGCAAGTGTCGACACTCCAAGGCTTCCCAGAGATGTTTACTTCAGGGGTGTGCTGACTCTTCCTGCTAGAAGTGCTGACACTTCTGTCCCTTCCAAGGCTTTGATGCTTGTGCTTATTGAGGGAGGTTTATCTGTCTTCCACACTAGAAGAACTTGAATAGATATCATAAGTATAACAATAAGTCATGGTGTGTTATCCCCAAAACTTGGGGACACAACAATCTCCCCCTTTTTGGTGATGACAACCATGAATTATTGTTGCATGCATGCCTAGCATTCCATAATCAAGACAAATACTCAAAAACAATTTATTCACACAAACACCCATTTCATTCATTCACAAAAAGTCATTACTATGAATGCAGACTCATACTACTTGACACCCAAAAAAACATGAATGCTATGCATGCAGACTCAGACTATATGTCTCTTCTTAGCAAAATACTAAACAGCCATGAATATAACTCTTCTCCCCCTTTGTCATCAACCAAGAAGGGTGTCTTTCACGGATGTGGTGGTGGAGGAGGTGCGGAGCCAGAGCCGCCGGACCGTTTTAATGGAACAATTGATGGAATATTCTCAAGAAGGTTGGAAATCTTAACCCCCAGAGAAGCAAATTTGGTGTCCATTTTCTGATTTGTCTGCTTGACAGAGGCTTGAAGCTTTGCAATTTGAGTATTCATATCGACGACCTAGTGCTGTAACGTGTTGTAGAGATTGTCAAATTGAGCTGTCACTGTAGTGGGAATGTCAGACAAGGAACTAGAACCAGCTGTATAGTGAGAAGAGAGCGAACTGAGTTGTGAATTGATGTGATCAGTTTCATCCTGCAACTTAGTGTGCTTTATGGACAGCCCTTGAATTTCCTGTTGAAGCTCTATGGTTTTCATCATTGTTTCTGTATGAATCTCCTTCAGCTCTTGCATAATGGATCCATTTTGTTCACAAACTTGCATCATTTGGGTGTGCATGAGTTCTTGATTGTGGTGTAGCTGAAAAATTGTAGAATTTATGGTAGCAAATTGGTCTTGCAAGAATTTCATCAGAGGTGGATTAATGGTAGCATCAGAACTTGTTCTTGCTTCCTCAGGTGCAGAGGTCTGAGTGTGGAACTTAGGTGGTGCATTAGACTCTGTGTATACTCTTGGAGGTGAAGAAGGTGGAAGTATGTCAAGAGGGACTATAGGGCCAAGGTGTGTGTCCTGAGCAATCTGAGGTTCTGTAGGTTGTACTTCTTCATGAACTGTAGCTTGTTCCTCTTGCAACTCATAACTAGGAAGATCTCTGAAAATTCTATCTCCTTTCTTCTTGAAATGCATAAAAGTTTCAATGAACCGCTTACAATATACATTAGGCTTTGGAATAGAGATAACAGTCTCACTGTCCAATGAGATTCCATCCCTTTTGAACACGGCAGTTAAATGAGCAGCGTAAGGCAGATGTCATTTTTTCTCAAGGCAGCCTTTCATCACATTCATAATAATGTCTGTAAGACAAACTTTCATATTTTTGAACATGTAGTAGAGTAGAAACCGTTGAGTCTCGGTTAGTCTGCTTCTGCCTCCACCTTGTGGTGTAATAATCGTGGTGAGAATGTGATGTAGAAGTTGTTGCAATGGAGGAAAATGATTGGTGTTTATGGATGTGATATGAACATCAGGTTTGATAGGCTTCCCTGCCGCAATAGTATAAGCTTCCTCTAAATCATAAGAAAAATCTTTTTCATTCAATCCTTCATTGGGAATGTGCCATGTCTTCTGAAATATGCGGGGTTTTATATGAATGGAAACACCTTTAACTTCAGTCCATACCTGACCATTTGTTTCAACCCATATGTTTTGGTACCATTGCTGCACAAGCTTAGGATAATAGACCGTATGTGTGCTCATGAATTCAACCCAACCTTGAAATTCAAACATTTGTAATAGTTCAAGAAAATCATCGAGCATCTTCTGGTCAGAGAAATCAACATACCGAGGAAACAAGATGCGAGAGGGATCACTGTCCTGGAGCTGGTAAGCATCTGGTGCATCTGAGTAAGATGATTCCTCGACTTCTTTCCCTTTCTCTTTGGTGGAAGATTTTTTCTTCTGCTTAGCAGTTTGTTACTGCTCTGTTGAAGACTTGCGGACGGCTGCTCTTTGTTTCTTAGCAGGCTATTCCTACACTCTCGAAGATGTACGGATGGCTGCTCTTTGCTTCTTAGGAGGTTGTTCCTGCGCTCTCGAAGATGTGCGGACGGCTGCTCGTTTCTTCTTAGCAGGTGGATATGGCTGTTGCAAAGGTGCGCGGACGGCATCTGACGTTTGTTGTGGCTCTATCTGTGCATCTGGCTGGTCATGAATCAGCTTTGTTCTTGGTTCCTTTGTGATCGACTCAGAAGTAGGGCCTTTCTTCCCTATTGCAGGAGGCTTTTCCTTCCTTCCTCTGGTGACCGGTGGCGCCATGGACGGAAATAGGGCAAAAAGAGGCGAAGGGAGGCTGCGGTGAAAGGGGCAAGATAGAGAGAAGGGGAAGATGAATGCTCACGGCAGAGGAGCAGAGAAAGGGTCTCCAAGTGATGACCCTTGGAGAGGAGCTTCCACCGCCTCGTGCGACGCTGGCGGGCACCGGTGGTGAGGAAACAGAATGGAAGAGTAGAGAGTGAAAGAGGCGGTGGGTTAAAAGGAATATGGAATGTATTTGTAAAACCCACGGTCAAAAGTGGTCAAATGGCCAATAACCTAGTTGAGTTAAAAAAAATATCTCACACCCTTTGTAGTTAAGAGAAACTGAAATACTCCCCCCATTTATTTTGGTATTATGGTTTAATGCTTATAAACCCCAAATATGTAGCAAGATTGTTCACAAATTACCGGTTATGAAAAAAAGGGATAGGATTAAAACATTAATCAATAAAGCATTTTGCCTTTCCACAAACTATCCAGCTTACTCATCAATTTCATTGGGCTAAACTGAGATGATTATGAGTAAGTATTGAAATTAAACACAAATCATTTTATGTCAGCATAGAGTCAGCCCCAAAACACATTTTCAATTTTTTGTTTAAAGGAAACAACGAGTAACTTTGGTTAAGTCACACTTTTGACATGAGGTGACACCTTGATCAGAGGCCAGAACCCCCAGCTAGTCAGTGTGACAACTGTGTTACTTCTCCTTTTTGAGAACAGAGATAGCACTTGTAGTGTCTTTTTACATGAGACAAATCACGTCTCAGGTGAAATGATCCCAGTTACTCGACGTTGTAATGCCATTGCCCTGTCATGATATTTATTGACAACTCAAATTCTTGAAACAGAGATAACTTGGTACTTCATGACATAGGTTTTACCTAGTTTCTCGGTAACCAAATCAGTGCTCTGCATAAACCCTCCTTCTTTTTTTTGTATAAGAGGTGTATTCCCTTGCTGATGGTCCTTTGGCATTTGAGTTTAAGGACAATACTCATTCAACATTCTTCAATCAGTAAAGCCCACTTACTTATGATTTTTTATAAAGATAGAACATGAATTTGGACAATTGCTTCCAGGGTATGTTTTAATCCTATTCTGATTTACAAGATAAGCACTTGCCAGACAATTTACTACAAAGATTAGAGTTATAAACAATAAACCATCTAAACCATTATTAAGAATGGAGGTAAGTCATACAATTTCCTAATACAGGGTGTATTAGGGATGGAATCCATTTAACTCCCCCTGAATTACTGACCAAAGATCACATAGACCCATAAGAAGAACCTTTAGATAAGATAAAAAGATTGACAAAACAATTGGAGGTTCATGATGGGAGAGAGAGATAAGAAATGAACGGGTTAGATGCCTTAACTCACGCAGAGGTAGAGAGAAGTGTAGACCTGCTTTAGGTGAAGAGTCGACACTTGCACAGCTTGGCATGCAGACAAGAAATGCTTACCCACTGAGGTGTCGACCTCTCTTTCAAGAAGTGTCGACCTCCTGATGCAAGATAGAAGCTTATGTTCCAACTGTTTTAACCGAGGTGTCAACACTTTAAGAATGAAGTGTCGACCTATTTTCTACGCACAGTAATATGCTCAGACCTTTCTATGCATGAGTCAACATATGCACTGACCTCTATATGCCATGTACCAAAACGTGCACGGACCTTGGGACCAAATGTGCACAGACTTCAAAACCTGCACTGACCTTGTGTCTTTGAGACCAGAACCTGCACCGACCTTAAGTGGTCACTCAACAGTAGTTGCACCGACCTTAGTTCTGAGTTCACCTGATGTGCACTGACTTTGATTCACACATGCTGTAATGTGCACCAACCTTAGTTCTGAATTCACTTGATGTGCACTGACTTTGATACTCATGTGCACAGACCTTCAGCTATGTGGTTCACGTGTGCATAGACCTTGTGTCGCATGTGCACTGACCTCTGATTGAATTCTTATCCAGCGTGTGCATGCTCCAAATGATTTTAGAGACTAGCAGATCACCTTTTCCCATTTGATAGTGAGAGAGACATTTATTTTATGCAATGCAAGCATTGATAGATAATTATATGTTAATCCTATCATGCAATGATGACACATGGTACCTGACGGAGGTTCATCCTAGGACTCCTCACGCATGGTGAAAGTTTCAAGAGAGGCCTAACATGTCCTTCCATAGTAGACCATTTTATATACCATATAGTCACACATAGAGCAAACACCAAACTGGTATGCAAAAAAAATAGCAACATTCACACACAGAGCAAGCTCCCCCTGAGTGTAATATTTATTGAAACCAAGCATACTTCTATATTTGAATCATGCACAACCCAAGACAATCATATTCATCCATGATATCAAACGGACTAGATGGCATTTAAAGGATTACACAACCCAAGCTCCCGTCTAAGATAAGAAAATCTTTCATTACAGAGAAGTTTAGTAAAGATATCAGCAAGTTGATGTTGTGAATCCACAAAAACCAATCTAAATTTTTCTTCATTTACTTCATCACGAATGAAATGATGTCTAATTTCAATATGTTTGGTACTAGGAGTGCTGGACTGGATTCTTTGTCAAATTTATGGCACTAGTGTTATCAAACAATATGGGAACACAACCAAGATCAATTTGGTAGTCTTGGAGCTGATGTTTGATCCACAACACTTGTGTTCCACAACTCCCTGTAGCAATGTATTCTACCTCTGCAGTAGAGAGTGCAACAGAGTGTTGCTTCTTGGATGCCCAAGATACCAAACATCCTCCCAAGAATTGGCAATACCCACTGGTGCTTTTTCTATCTAATTTACATCCAGCATAGTCTGCATCTGAATAAGAGACAAGTTCAAAGGCACAGGATGCAGGATACCAAATCCCTAAGTCTTGAGTTCCAGCAAGGTATCGAAAGATACGCTTGACGGCACTCAAGTGGGATTCTCTAGGATCAGAATGATATCTAGCACACATTCCAACACAAAATTGAATATCAGGGCTGGATGCTGTAAGATAGAGAAGTGATCCAATCATACCTCGATAAACCTTAGCATCCACTGATTTTCCTTTCAAGTCTGTGTCCATGGTTGTGCTGGTGCTCATTGGAGTTGCAAGAGCTTTGAGGTTCTTCATTTGATATTTCTTGAGTAACTCCAAGATGTACTTGGCCTGGCTAATGAAGCACCCTTCCTTGCTTTGAGTTATTTGCAAATCAAGGAAAATTTTTAGCTCACCCATTAAACTCATCTCAAACTCATTAGTTATGAGTTTGGAAAATTCCTCACACATTTTAGATTTTGTAGACTCAAACACTATGTCATCTACATAAATTTGGACTAGTAAGATGTCCTTACCTTGTGTTTTAGTGAATAGTGTCTGGTCTACTTTACCTCGCATGTTTCCTTGCTCATTGAGGAATGAGCTCAGTCTTTCATACCAAGCTCGGGGTGCCTGCTTTAGCCCATACAATGCCTTGTCCAGCTTATAAACATGATCTTCAAATTGAGAGCATTGAAAACTAGGGGGTTGTTCTACATATACATATTCTTTCATCAATCCGTTCAAAAAGGAACTTTTTACATCCATTTACTGTAATTTAATCTTATGAGCACATGCAAATGCAAGCAAAATCCTAATTACTTCTAGCCTGGCTACAGGGCCAAAGGATTCTTCAAAATCTATGCCAAATTCTTGATTGTATCCTTGAGCCACTAGCCTAGCTTTATTTCTCACTATTCTGCCATCTTCACTTAGTTTAGTCCTAAAGACCCATTTTGTTCCTATAATAGTTTTCTCTTGGGGTCTTGGAACTAGATGCGACAGATTATTCTGTTGAAATTTGTTTAGCTCTTCATGCATGGAGTTTATCCAGTTTTCATCTTTGAATGCTTCTTCAATATTTTTAGGTTCTGTTTGAGACACAAGGGCAAGTTGTTCAATTTCATCAACGATTCTGAAATGAGACCTAGTTTTAGGTGGATCATGCAGATTACCTATAATATTTTCTAAAGGATGGTCCTGCAATACTCTAATTTCAGGTTGAGGGTTACCTCTGTCTGCATCAGTGACCCGAGCATTGCTTGATTCTCCTTGCTACTCATTTCCTTGTGTCTCCTCATGTGGAAGTTCTTCCTTATCGTTTGCACTTAGGAACTCCCCATCATCATCTTGCCTGTAAAAATTTTCATCGTTAGATTCATCAAAGGTAACATGAGGTGACTTTTCCACACATTGAGTCTTTTTGTTGTAGACTATATAGGCTCTAGACCTATTTGAGTATCCCAAAAAGATACCTTCATCACTCTTCGGCTCAAATTTGTCTAGATCTCTCTTGTCATTATTATAAATATAACATTTAGACCCAAAAACTTTTACATGAGATAGAAATGGTTGTTTACCTTTCAGCAACTCGTAGGAAGTTTTCTTGGTGAAGGGTCTTACCATGGATCGATTTATGATGTAGCAAGCAGTGTTGAACGCTTCTGCCCAATACCTTCTAGGAAGTTGTCGTTCAGCGAGCATTGTGTGAGCCATCTCTATCAGAGTCTTATTCCATCTCTCAACTACCCCATTTTGTTCTGGGATTCTTGGCGATGAGAATCTGTGATTTATCCCTTCAGTCCTGCAAAAACTATCAAAATGAGCATTGTCGAACTCTCCACCATGATCTGAAAGTATGTTGGATATTTTAAACTTACCTTCTTGCTTGACCTGCATATAAATACCCTGAAATTCGTCAAATGCATCATTTTTGTGAGCAAGATAAAACACCCATGTATACCTAGAGAAGTCATCTATTAGAACATAACCATACCTCTTTCTACTTAAGCTAACAGTTTTAGTCGGACCAAACAAGTCCATGTGAATTAGTTCAAGTGGTTTAGATGATAAGCTTTCTGTTCTACTTTTAAATGACTTCCTAGATTGTTTTCCTTGAACACATGCATCACAAATTTTAGCATTCCTTCTAAATTTTATTTCAGGCAGACCCTTAACAAAAGAGTGCTTCACCAATTTATGAAGTGCATTGTAACTAGCATGCCCTAGTCTACGATGCCACAAACATGCTAAATCAGTTTTGGAAGCAGCAAGACAAAGATTTTCATGTGTAGGGTCATCTAGATCAATCATGTATACATTATTAACTCTCTTACCAGAAAACTTGGTTTCATTAGAATTTGGGTGCAGGATCCTACATTCATGGGAGTCAAATACTACAGTGTGACCCTTGTCACAAAGTTGGCTTATGCTTAATAAATTGTATTCCAAGCCATCAACAAGCAGGACATTATCAATTGAGTTGGAGGGATTCTTACCAACTTTACCTGTACCAACAATTTTTCCTTTGTTGTTCCCTCCAAACGTTACGTGCCCACCTTCCTTTTCAATTAAAAGACAAAACTTCATCCTGTCCCCTGTCATGTGTCTTGAGCAGTCGCTATCTCGATACCAACGATTATGTACAACTGTAAGACACTCCTGCACAAGGAATTAAGTGACGATGTTTGGAACCCAAGAACAATTGGGTCCCCATAATCTTTTCATCTCATTAAGGCAAGATAACATGGACTTAGAAACCTAGACCTTTTTCACCTTTAGATTAGCTTTGCTTGTTTGGTTATTTTGACTCTTCCTTTCTTGGTTCGTATCCTTTTTCTCCTTTTTGACTTTTTGAGCTTTAGAGGTTTTGTGCGTGCCAAAAGAGGATTGGTTCTTATTCCATGTGTTCTAATTGCTTGGGATATAGTGGTAAAAGGTGTTATGAGACCTAGGGTATGAGGATTCGACAAACTTGGGATGAAACGGCTCATAACCACCCATGGGAGAAGGAGGTGTCGACCTGCGAGAGAGAAAGTGTCGACCTGTCATGTGCCCGAACTCCCCATAACGGTTTCTGATTCCCTGAAGTGTCGACCTCCTGCCATAAGAGTGCCGACATGTTTGCCATTCGTCTCCCCTATAACTGCTTCTGGAAGCGAAGAGTGTCCACTCTCGGCGAGGGAGGTGTCGACCTGTCTGTGTGTATCTACTGGCTGACCAGGCAGGTGCCGACCTGCCATGGGGGAAGTGCTGACCTATCCTAGGGTCGAATTCTCTTCTACCCTTGTGTTGTGCCAACTTGGGAAGAGTTTGGTGCTGATCCTTTTGGGGTTTCTGGTTATGACTATTAGGTTTTTTAGTGGTTTTCTTAAGTGGCTCTCCAACTTTTTCTTTTCCTTTGTTCTTTGCATTTTCTTGAGTTTTGCCAGGTGCAGTTTTAGAAGATGATGCTTCATATGATGATACAAATGTCATGGTTTTCATTTCAAAAGTCTTCTTTTTAGAAGGATCATATCCAAGGCCTTCTCTATTGAAATTCACCTTAGTTCCTAGCAAGGCATTTAGATTCTCACTTCCATCAACAAATTTTTCCAAAGAAGTTTGTTTGTCTGCAAGGTCATTTTGAAGTTTTTCATTATCTTTCAGAAGTTGAACGTTTACTTGTTTTATTGCCTCACATTTTTCATTACACAGCTTATTGTCTTTCACATAATCTTGTATTTTAATTTTTAGCTCATCAATCTCCTCTCTAAGACTCTCATTTTCATCTTCTAAATCCTTCAATTCTTTTGTTCCTTCCTCAAGATTTTCAATCATCTTTTTGAGATCCTCATTTTCAATTTCTAGAGATACAGCTTTATCATTTGAAGTTTGATCATGCACAAGAGTTTCTATTTTCCTCTTGAGAGCTTTATTTTTCTTTTTATATAGTTCATACTTATTCATTAATTCAAAATATGCTTCTTCCCAGTCATCAGTAGAAAAATGCTCGAAAGAAGATCTTACCTCGTCATCTTTGTCTCCTTTTGCCATTAAGCATAAGTCTTCATTTTCATCTTCATTAGAGCTATCTTCACTTTCCTCCTCTTCTTCATCACTCCAAGTATAGATCATGGCTTGTTTCTTCTTTCCCTTCCATTTAGGCACTTTCTTCTTGATTCCCTCTGGACATTTGATAACGCAAAAATGTATGTCGTTACTACACGCGCGCTAACAATCTTAAAACCGAACTCGCACAAAATGATCAAAAGAGAACGTAGTACTATGGCAAGCACGGGTCGAGTCCACAGGGAAGAAGAGATTTTTAGAGTTGAAAACCTTGGAGTCTCTTAGAAAACACTTGTGATTTTACTTTGCTTAAAGAAAATTATGAAGTGATGAACAAACCAAACACTTAATTAAAAACACCTATGACTATGCACCTATGCTATAGAAAATAATTGCATGAAGTGAAAAGAAGAGATAGAAGAATGATGTAGAGAGGGAAGAAGATCAAGAACTAGATCAAAAGAATAACTCTTTTCATTAACTTAAAAGAAAGAGTACATGAAGTGCAAGACAAGCTTGCAACAAGGATGTGACGAGATTACAATGAAGTAAAATGAAACTAAAGTAATAAAAATAAAAGGAGCCTGAGATATGAAGATGGTAGCAGCAATGTTGATGACGGCGCCATCCTCTCTTGGCCTTGGATCACGAACCACCTTGCAAAAGATGTCGTCTACGCCGGGAGGAAGTCACCTTCATCATTGAAGTCACCTTTGGAGGGTGAATAACTTTGAAACCAAGATGAATTATGGGATACCAAAGAAGGCGAAGTTGGAGAGGAGGAAGAGAGAAAGAACTTTCATGAATAACTAAGAGAGAAAAGAAGAGCAGAATGACTTCAAAATGGAGGAATAATAGAAGCTAGCACCTCAGATGAACAGTAAAATCACAGGATAGAAAGTTTAAAAATAGGAAATAACTTCAAAACCAGAAAGAATTAGAAGATGATGCAGAAGAAGAAGTTGTAGAAAACGTAATAACAACGAACTTTCATGAAGAAAGTAAGAGGTGAAAATCACTAGAAGAGGAAGAAATAAGGGGAAGAACAGAAAGAAACACTGGTTCAGAGATGAACAAGATAGCATAGTGAAGAACATGAAATAGCTTAAAAACCAAAAATAATTGGAAGCTGATGCAGAAGAAAAAGTTTTAGAGGACTTAACAATAAAGAACTTTCGTGAAGAACACAAGAGGAGAAGAGGGACCGAAGAGGGAGAAATTGGTGACCTAAGATGTGAGATGGAGAGGGTGAAAATTGTCAAAAGAAGAACTCCCCTTCACCTCCTTGTCATGGGCTTTTTATAGGGAAAGTTAGGTCAATGGAGGGTGGAGATTGTATCAAAAGGAGATAAATGGCTGGGATTTAGATAGAAGAAGGTGTATAGGGAAAAAGAAAAGGAGGTGGGCACCCCCTTTCTTGGACTGTGGGCACCCCCTTTTCAACTTTGAATCTCCTTTTTAAACTTTGAATGTTCTTTTCCTCCTTTTCAAACTTAAACTTTGAATTCTTCCTTTTCAAACTTTGAATTCAAAATTTTGAACTTTCTTTTCCCTCCAACCAAAATATTTTGAATTCTTTATTTGACTTGGTCAAAGTGGTGATGACCGTTTTGCCCCCGACTTCTTTTGTAATTACCTTATGTGTACTGCACACTCACAATTATGATTTAGTTTAGAAAAGTTATCATAATGTGCACATGAATCTCAAATACTCATAGTTATGCAATGGAGAATTAATGCCCATGGTCCTCAATTTTAATGTATTAAATAATATCACCAAATTAATCAATTTGCGTGAAAGCTCCAATTTAAATACGGAGTTGAGGTTAACTATGAAATATGCATAATTACCTAATTATATGCACATAAAATGGTGTACATGCGATGAATTATTATAGAAAATGGACACTTATCATACCCCCCAACTTGAACATTGCTAGTCCCTTAGCAATGTAAATAATTATAAAATTAGGACTAGCAGACACTCATGTGTCACAGTTCTTGGCAAGAACATTATGCATAATGCTTTAGACTTTGGAGTATTACAAATTAAAGTAGAATGTATTCGGTAAAATTTCATCAGTCCATGTGTTTAGACCTTTTTCTCAGGATACACTCAAAATTAAATATCTCTTTGTGTATGAGTGATATAACTTGACTAGTGACTACCAAACAGTCTAGATGAATGAGTCTTCTACCTTTCACTTAAAGATGATTTTTAATTCTGCCCACATCTTGTATTAAGCTTCTCGAATTACAGGTAGCTTCACTCTGCCTGTTTATTCTTTTTTTTTCTCTCTTTTTTTCTTTTTTCTTTTTTTTCTGACACACGGTGCTTCACATCCCTTCGCCGTTTGACGCGAACCTCAACACTTGCCTTAGGAGAAGTAGGCCCGGTAACTAAGTTCAGGGGCATTTTCCATTTATTTTTTTTTGGCAGGTAGCTTTTTCCTCACGATTACTTTCAATGAATGGGCATAATATCAATCATCACCTAAGTGTTAAGCAAAATTCCCATCATCCTAATGTTTGTCATCTTCCAATCTTGTTATTGTGCAATTGTGTGTAAGTTCAATAGAATTTCAGATGTATGCTGAGGAAAAGGCTAAAGGCATAACCAATTAATTCACCCCTTTAACAACCTACTCTCACAAGTAAGACTCTAAGTCCTATCATAAAAAAAATTTCTCATCACGAAATATGAACATGAAGCACTTGTTAGAGGTGTGATGAAAGGTTGCAAGCATTTTGAGAAATTTAGAGCTCAAGTTATCCTCCAACTTAGGTGACATTGTCTTCAATGGCATGAACAATATAGAGTAATGAACAATGTAGACATGAAATTTGTCAAGGAATGATACAACATGATGGAAGTGAACTTCGACGGGCATCAGTGCTTGAATAAAAGGCAGTACTTGGCCGTTAATGGTAAGGCATAGGTGCAAAATCTTCTCTCTCCCCCCAACTTATCTTTTATTCACACCTATAAAATAAAAAAAATCACAATAAAAACTTGGGTTGCCTCCCAATAAGCCATTTATTATGACATAACAATTACAAAAATTTTGAGTTACCTCCCAAGAAGCGCTAAATTTAACGTCTTCAGCTAGACGTAATGTAGCTCACTAACCAACGTGTGGCATTCAGAATGAGCCACCAAGTGATCTTGTCATCCTTCAAATTCCAGCCCTTATGCCATTGGAAAACAAGAGTAAGCATGTACACACTGGGACTAGAAATATGTGGGTCTCGCACATTATTGATTTTTATTTTAACCATGTGTGTGAGCCAATTTTCATCTTTCGGGATCATGAAAGGATCAATGGCCAATAATCTCTCAAGATCGAGATTGAACCCTTGCAAAATATCAATCCATTGGTCCCCTTCACCTGTATCGTCCGTCCTGACGACCCCTTTAATGATTTCTTCCTCCAAAGAAACTTGGTCAAAGACATGCCGCTCATGAGCATTAAGGGCATTAATCAATTGATCTTCCTGAAGGAGAGTTAAATCAAATGTGAATATGGTTGACATATCCTCTTCAAGTTTGAGAGTGTCATATTGCAAAGGCTTAGCTTGCAGGGGGGATCAATATGGAAGGAGGTGTGAGCCCAAAATCTATCCCATCTGATGAGTCAAACTTTATGGGGTAGGGCTCAAGGGTTAGATCAAATGTGAAAGTTTCTAAGAAGGCCCCTTCATCAAACTCATGAATCGAATGAAGTTTATCAATCAAACTTTCCAGTAATGGAGTGGATAGACCAAATGTAAACCTTTCCAACAAGGCCCCTTCATCACCCTCCTCAATTACATTAAGAATATCAATCGAATGTTCTAATGGTGAGGTGGAAAGATCAAAAGTTAATCTTTCGAGCCTGGACCCTTCATCGTAGGTCAGTTCAAATGTGAATTTCTCTAAGAGGGTCCCTTCATCACACTCATCAATAGGAGGAGGATGTTCAGAATTCGTCTTCATTAAATCAACAAGATTATTATCCACAAAGCACTCCCCCTCTTCATGCGTTTCCTCAAATGGGCCTTTGATGTTTGGAGTGATGTTTTCAATTTCTTCAAGTAAAGCCCCATTATCAATATCTTCTAAAATAAGATTATCAGTTTTGTTCTCCACAAGTGGGGCCTCTAAATGAAAGATGAATTTTTCACTCAAATGCCCTTCACCATTCTCTTCCTCATGAGGGTTATCATTCAACATATCTGCAACATCAACTTTACCCGCTTCTTTATATTTTTCCTCACATAAGTTAATGATGACACTCTCCACATCAAAGTGTTCACATTATTCTATCATAGGGAGAATGTCAATCAATGCTTCTAATTATGGGACCGTGAGATGAAATGAGAAATATTCCAATGCGGTCCTTTCATGATATTCTTCCAAGTGAGGAGGGTCATATTCCAATACCTCATCATCATCATTTTCAACTAGATAACCCTCTTTTCTACACTTTTCCTCAATTGGGCCATTGATATTCTTAATCTCATAATTTTGAATGACATCTTTTGGCACATCATTTAATTCACCCCCCAACTTATCTTCAACTAATTCATTGTGGCTCTCCTCATAAATGGGTGTGGAGTCCTTACTCAAATAAGCCATCTGACTAGTCACCCCAAATTCTCATTGATATAATTCTTCCCCAATCCTCTCATTACCTTGGTCAAGAGTTTCATTCAGCAAGGGAACCATGGGTTGTTGGCAAGAATAAATGTGTTCGGTGAATTGAGGGACTTGATCTTTAATGGTTTCATCAAGGGGGTTAGGCAATTGCTCCATTGACAATTCATGTGTGGCTCTTGTGAGTTGGTCCACTTTGGTTTGGAGGGAGCCAATGCTTTGTTGATTATTCAAGATGATTTGAATCAATTGATTGAATTTTTCTTCATGATTGTATGGAAGGGTGGAATGGATGTGTTGAGGGTCGTATTGATAAGGGACAAATGTGTCATGCCCTCTATATTGATTTTGATCAAATTGGGTTTGGAGATTTGGCTCAGGAGGGCATGGAGCTTGATCTTCAGGATTTTTCCAAGAGTAATTATTTTGATCTCTCCACTCAAGGATGGGGGTGTAAGAAGGTGTATAGAGGTTTAGGCATATTGAAGCATGTTCATGAGGAAGGAATGGCATATGGTTCCCTAAATAGATTGAGCAAATTGGTCCTTGTTTTGGGGAAGAAAAGGGTATTGGGCCGCCATGCGTGTGGAGTTTTCTTGTTGGGATGACCAAAAATATGGACTTATTGAATTGGGTGGAAGATTGGTGTTGGGTCGGGAACTCACCTACATAATGGGCCGGTCGGGCCCATGTGTAATCATCTTGAAAGATAGGTGGTGTAAAGGAGCTTGGGCCCATTGGGATGAATTAATTTTGGGTCAAGCAGTCAGTTTGATTAAAAACCTGATCCATGGATATGATTTTTTTTGTTTGGTTTTTATTATATATACATATTTAACACTAACTAGGACGAAGAGAGAGAAGAGAAGGATTTTTTTTTTGTTGACTATTTTTTTTTATTTTTTTTACAAACATAAACAAGTTGTCATACAAATTACTTAATGACCTAGATGTGACCTAGACATACAAATGGGGTTTCACAAAATGACTAAAGTACAACTTAAGTTCACCCTCAATATTTCCACCGGCCAGATAAGGGGTGGGGTAGTGGGAGGCTCCCCCTACTTTCGTAGGGACCTAATTAGTAAACCACTAGCCCGCTTAAGGCGTTTATCGTCCGACCGTTTTACCTTAGGCACCGATTTTCACAAGAGGGTAAACTCAAATCGTACTAAAATCATAGTGTGGTCCTAGGGCCAATGTCTACTGAATTTTATTTAAAGCTTAGGTCATGCAAAGATGCAAGGGAAATGTGGTTTGTAGGCTAAGGAAGGGTGATGAAATACCCACCTTATGTTATTTAGGGGTGTTGCCCTTAAAATAATTTGAAATAAAATACACACCATAATTTCAAACAAGGGGTTCTTATGCAATATACATGTTAGAATAGGATAAGTAGAACGTACCTTACCCCTTGCAATCTCCAAAATGTAATGCAGAAATTAAATAACAAGAAAAAATCCTATGCTAAATGATGCATGGCTTAGAACATGGATGGTGTGGTTTCTACTCTTGAATGAAGTCTTTTATTTTTGGTACAAGTGATTTTTTTTAATGAACCTATCTAACCACAAGATATGTAAAATGGAAAATGAAACTAGAATGAAAGAGGAAAAGTTTAGATACTTACTTGAAAAGTGATCACTCATTATTTTTGAAATGAATGATAAAATCAAAAGATGAAAGAAAGAAAGACAAACTTACCTCTGATTTTTTAAATTTTTTTTTTTGCAAAAAAAATAAGAAAAGAGAGCTTTATTAGTACACTATAAACATAAGTAAAATAAAGTTCTTAAATCAAAAATCATCATTCTTCCCCGGCAACGGCGCCAAAAATTGATAACGTAAAAATGTATGTCGTTACTACACGCGTGGTAACAATCTTGAAACCGAACTCGTACAAAATGATCAAAAGAGAACGTAGTACTATGGCAAGCACGGGTCGAGTCCACGGGGAAGAAGAGATTTTTAGAGTTGAAAACTTTGGAGTCCTTTAAAAACACTTGTGATTTTTACTTTGCTTAAAGAAAATTGTGAAGTGATGAACAAACCAAACACTTAATTAAAAACACCTATGACTATGCACCTATGCTATAGAAAATAATTGTATGAAGTGAAAAGAAGAGATAGAAGAAGGATGTAGAGAGGGAAGAAGATCAAGAACTATATCAAAAGAATGACTCTTTTCATTAACTTAAAAGAAAGAGTACATGAAGTGCAAGACAAGCTTACAACAAGGATGTGACGAGATTACAATGAAGTAAAATGAAACTAAAGTAATAAAAATAAAAGGAGCCTGAGATATGAAGATGGTAGCAGTAATGGTGATGACAACGCCGTCCTCTCTTGGTCTTGGATCATGAACCACCTTGCGAAAGATGTCGTCTACGCCGGGAGGAAGTCACCTTCGTCGTTGAATTCACCTTTGGAGGGTGAATAACTTTGAAACCAAGATGAATTATGGGATACCAAAGAAGAATAAGTTGGAGAGGAGGAAAAAAGAAAGAACTTTCATGAATAACTCAGAGAGAAATAAAAAGCAGAAGGACTTCAAAATGGAGGAATAATAGAAGCTAGCACCTCGGATGAACAGTTAAATCACAGGACAGTAAGTTTAAAAATAAGAAATAACTTCAAAACTAAAAATAATTAGAAGATGATGCAGAAGAAGAAGTTGTAGAACACTTAACAACAAAGAACGTTCATGAAGAAAGCAAGAGGAGAACATGACTAGAAGGGGAAGAAATAATGGGAAGAACAGAAAGAAACACTGGTTCAGAGATGAACAAGATAGCACAGTGAAGAACACAAAATAGCTTGAACACTAGAAGTAATTGGAAGCTGATGAAGAAGAAGTTTTAGAGGACTTAAAAACTAAGAACTTTCGTGAAGAACACAAGAGGAGAAGAGGGACGGAAGAGGGAGACATCGGTGACCTAAGATGTGAGAGGGAGAGGGTAAAAATTGTCAAAAGAAGAACTCTCCTTCACCTCCTTGTCATGGGCTATTTATAGGGAAAGTTGGGTCAATGGAGGGTGGAGATTGTATCAAAAGGAGATGAATGGCTGGGATTTAGATAGAAGATGGTGTATGGGGAAAAAGAAAAGGAGGTGGGCACCCCCTTTCTTAGACTTTGGGCACCCCCTTTCTAACTTTGAATCTCCTTTTCAAACTTTAAATGTCATTTTCCTCCTTTTCAAACTTAAACTTTGACTTCTTCCTTTTCAAACTTTGAATTCAAAATTTTAAACTTTCTTTTCCCTCCAACCAAAATATTTTGAATTCTTTATTTGACTTGGTCAAAGTGGTGATGACCGTTTTTCCCCCGGCTTCTTTTGTAATTACCTTCTGTGTCCTGCACACACACAATTATGATTTAGTTCAGAAAAGTTACCATAATATGCACATGAATCTCAAATACTCATAGTTATGCAATGGAGAATTAATGCCCATGGCCCTCAATTTTAATTTATTAAATAATATCACCAAATTAATCAATTTACGTGAAAGCTCCAATTTAAATGCGGAGTTGAGGTTAACTATGAAATATGCAATTGCCTAATTATATGCACATAAAATGGTGTACATGCGATGAATTACTATAGAAAATGGACACTTATCAACATACAACCTTAATATGTCCAGGTTTCCTACAAGAATAACAAACCAACTTATCTGGCTTCTTGGGATTTTCACATTTTTGTCTGAACCTCTTCTTTACCTGTGGCTTCCTCCTTGTGAAGCCTTTACATTCTTTTCTTAGAAATCTTCTAAATTTCCTTGTAAGCATTGCAACTTCATCTTCGTCAGAATTACTGGTTGAGGAATCTTCAATTTCTGACATGTCTTTAGAGCTTGGCCTTGCCTTGAGAGTTAGAGGTTTCCTCTTACTCACCTCGGTTTCATCCTTATTTTTCAGATTTATCTCGTAAGTCATCAAGGACCCTATGAGCTCCTCCACTTTGGTAGTTGATAGATCCTTGGATTCCTCGACCACGGTGGCTTTAGTATGCCAGGCAGGAGTCAATGATCTGAGAATTTTCCTCACGATCTCCTGTTCACTGTACCTCTTTCCTAGCTCTGTCAGGCTATTAGTAAGCATAGTTAACCTAGCATACATGTCTGAAATTGATTCTTCAGGTTTCATTCGAAATCTTTCGTATCCAGACACTAGGCAATTTGCCTTGGTCGCACGTACCTAGGATGTCCCTTCATATATTACCTCAAGATGATCCCACATTTTTTTTGTTGTCTTGCATGTGGAGACTCTTGAGTACCCGACCGGATGAATGGCGCACTGAAAGATGTGCTTGGCTCCCCAGTTCAGAGTTGATCGTCTGATTTGTTCTTTAGTCCAGGTATCCTCATCCTCAGACAGCTCGAATGGGCCTTTGCTAATAACCTTGCAGATTTTGTGATCTTGGGCTCTAATGAAGACCTGCATGCACTTTTTTCAATAGGGATAGTTAGTCCCTGGAAAAAATGAAGGCATGTTTATAGACTACCATTTGGGCATAGGACCCTTAGAGGCCATATCACCAACTCTCTCAAGGTCGTTAGACCACATACAGAGAGACCAGGCTCTGATACCACGTGTTAGATGGTGATAGGCGAATCTAGAGGGGAGGGTGAATAGATCAGCCCCTTCTTTTCGCAGCTAATACTAAATACTAAGAACTAAAATGGGGTGCAGTCCAACTCAAACATAGATGCTAGATTGTAATATAAATATCGGTCCTATAGCATTCATCTATCCAAGAGCATTCACATGGAACCATAAGCAAACCACACTAGACGAAATTTTTAGGTGGTTCGATCTCTATCGCGAGACCTACATCCACCCCTCACACAATCGTGTGAGGCTTCCCTTGCGTAACCATGCTACAATCCGCTGTCAAACAGCTTATGGGCGTAACCAGCCCAAGCCCATGATCTGAACACCCTCAGACCATCTTCCCACAGCCCATAGGGTAAACAACCAGAGTAATGTCTGAAGTATTGAAGCAAGAAAAGTAAGACAAAACATAGAGTAGATCAGATAGATAGATGAGACTGCAAATCCATATGGTTCTGTCTGATGAGGTGAGAAGTCTCCTGGCCGATGAAGATGGAATAATCCCTCGTCGCACTGTTGAGTGCAGATGGAAAAGTTGGCTGGGACGCGTGTGGAAGCGCTCCTCTTCCACATTCAACTCTTCTCCATAATCCTTCTCCGATGAGGAAGCTCTGCTCTTCCTCAAGCAGCCTCTTCGTAGCACCTGAGCCTCCTACCTTCCGTTCTCTCTAGCACTTCTTTCGCAAGCAACCTGGGCGTCTTCTTCTGCCTTGGACGAATGCCTTTGATGGTCTTTTTGCCACCATGCGCTTCACCACCTCTAGAGCGCGTGTCTGGCATACGAAAGGTAGAGAGCCTATTTCAGTGGTCCCCACATGGCAGAAGGAATCCTCCAGCGTTCTAGAACCCTCTTCTTGCTAACAAACTTCGACCCAATCAGAGAATACTTGTCCCATTCGATACTGCCTCGGATCCAATACCGTTGGGTCCATAAAGATGGGATCCAAAACCCATTTGAACTGAAAACCAGAAGGGCCCAATTCGTTGTAGACGACGATGTGAGAAGTATCGACATTTCTCACAAGGAGTGCCGACTCTTCTGAGTCAGACAGAAGCTGAATTCTTCACGAGGTTAGTATGTGGTGTCGACACTTCTGATGCAATTGTCGGCACTCCAAGGCTTCCCAGAGCCGTTTACTTCCGGGGTGTGCTGACTCTTCCTGCTAGAAGTGCTGACACTTCTTTCCCTTCCAAGGCTTTGATGCTTGTGCTGGTTGAGGGAGGTTTATATGTCTTACACACTAGAAGAACTTGATTAGATATCAAAAGTATAACAATAAGTCATGGTGTGTTATCACCAAAACTTGGGGACACAACATGGCCCACTCTCCAACATGACTGCTCAGCCTACGTACAAAGGTGCGACCGATGCCAACGTTTCGACCATCTGGTCCATCAACCTGCCTCAGAGCTTGTCAGCCTCACTGAGCCATACCCTTTCGCTCGGTGGGGGATCGACATCCTGGGGCCGTTTCCCAAGGCCCGAGCCCAGAAGAAGTTTGTCATCGTCGCCATCGATTATTTTACAAAATGGATTGAAGCCGAAGCCACTGCTAGGATTACCGAGTCGGCCGTGTGGAGTTTCGTGTGGAAATCGATCATCTGTCGCTTTGGCATCCCCTGAGTGATAGTGAGTGATAATGGTCGACAATTTGATTCCCATCACTTCAGGAACAAATGCACCGACCTTCATATTTGCAACCATTTCACTTCGGTAGCCCACCCGCAGGCTAACAGACTGATCGAAAATGCCAACAAAACTATACTAGAAGGTATTAAGGCCAGGCTCGGTAAGGCCAAGGGTAACTGGGTCGAGGAATTACCAAGCGTACTATGGTCGCACCGAACTACTCCAAGAACCGCCACCGGTGAAACTCCCTACCAGTTGGTGTATGGAACGGACGCCGTGATTCCTTTGGAAATCAGCAGCCCATCTCTCTTAGTTATCAACTTCTCACCCGAGGCGAATGACCAGAAATTGCTAGAAAACCTCGATATGGCGAGTGAGATAAGAGAGATCGCGCGCATCCGGGCCATAGAGTATCAACGTCGATATTACAACACCAAAGTCCGAGACAAATCTTTCCAGCCAGGAGATTTCATCCTTAGAAAAATTGAGGCCTCTCGACCACTAGAGGTAGCTGGAAAACTAGCCCCTAACTGGGAAGGCCTTTACCAAGTGGTCGAGACGCTCGGAAAGGGGGCATACCGATTATCTACGATGGAAGGAGCACTCATCCCTCGGACATGGAATGAGACAACATTACGAAAGTTCTATTTTTGAGGTTTTCTCAGACATGTAAGCAGCAATGATTTCCCCTTTTTTATTCCATTAATATTTCTTCATACATCAGATGGGCCGCAGCCAACATACAAGTATACCAAAAAATGAAGATAGTACAGTCAATGATACAATAGCATGCACTGATCACTCGGCGCCAACACGGCTAGCACCCCCGTGCCGAGCCACTGACTATGCCACGTGTACAAACTCGCTCGAATAACGGGATAGCTGGCCCCGTTTGCTCGAAAGGTTCAGAAAAGAGGAAGAAGAGGAAGGAATACAAGTGAAGGCCTCCTCTGCCAACTCTCTGGAAGGAGGACGGAGCCAAAAGCAAGCACCCCCAAGTGGTGCGAGCAAGGAAAGAGGCGTCCTCCGAAGAGTGAAAGAAGAGGATAGAAGTTGGTTGAAGAACAGAAGAGGGAGAAAGGAAGAAAAAACAAAAATTGAACGCCCCCCGGAAGAGGTGGGGAGCACAACGGGAAGGGAGGACTGGTGAAGATAAGTCACCACATGCAGGCAGCCCGGAGGGTGGGAGAGAGCCCGCGACCAGGCCCCCCTCCATCTTGCACATCGCCTCGCGGCATGCAGCAGTTGGAAAGGTGCCCGTTGCTAGGACCCCTACCACCTCCTTTGTTGCCTACCACGATCCCCCCTTTCTCTTATGCTGTCTACCACGACCTCTTTCCCCCTCCTACGTCGGAGCTGCATGAACGCCCTTGGTAGCTTCTAGGAGCATCATCCTCCGTATCACACTCCATTTTTCCACTGATAACTCTCCCAACACAGAAACAAACACTTCGCAAGAAGGGAGAAGAAAGGAGCACTACGAGCAACGCCTTGAACGTGGAGGGGGGTGAAGGCGCCCTTCCGGACCTTTATAGGCCCTCGTCCCAATTAATTCCCCCCTCGAAAGGACGCGAAAGACGGGGACCCTTCCCCAAGCACAGTTACTCCATTTCCCCAAAATAACCCTTTTGTGGGAAAGTTGGAAAGGTGCCAGCAATGTCACAGCCACCGCACGCAAAATATCTGCATGCAAGATCACCTTTTCAACAACTACAGATACGGCAGTCAAAGTACGCAAAAGGTGGCAAGAGACAGCCAAATCAATGTCAAACATTAATGGCAGTTATAGATGGAAATGAGATACCTTACAAGGCAATGTTCAAGTGTAATGAAAAGAAAGGAAAGAACTTGCTAGTCGAGCCCATCCTTCTCCTAGTCTATGGAAATAGGAGAATTCTCGGAGGCCTCAGGCCTTTCTTGAGGCCCCAACATAGGATCCTCCCCGCCGAGAGATCTGCCCCTGGTATCCTCGACGGTGGCCGATCCAGACACTGAACCCACTTGTGTGGGAACTGTCTTGACCGAGCGCCCCCTAGAGGGAACCAGAGTCGGTGATCTTTCTGACGAGGGAGAAGTCGCCCTGCCTCCGTTGTCGCTTGACGTTGAAGAAGGAGAGTCGGTAGTGTCTACATCAGAATCATAGCGTTGCCCAGAAGGAAAGATAAGCTCGTCGCTCACCTACTGCTGAGCCTTAATGACCGCTCGGTGATAACCTTGCATGAATCCCTTCCGCTGTCCCTGACGGTAGCCTGGTTCATAATACGAAAAGGTGGTCTTCATGAGGGCAGCATGGTAACCTTCCAAGCTCCTATACCGCTCAACTGACTCCGTTCCAGCTCGTCTCACTTCCTCCTCCAGCTCGGCAATCCTTCGCTCGAACTCAGATAGTTTGGCCTTAGTCTCAGACACCTTCACCTCAGCCTCGGACCGTGCGATCTCGGCCGCCCCTTGCAGTCGCTCGGCTTTCTAGACTTGGCTACTGAGATCCTCCCGCTCGGCCCTCCATCGCTCGTCACGATCAACCAGAGCTTGGCGCTCCTCCGCTAGGAGCTTGCTCTTTAGGTCGGCTGTATAACGAGCCTGGGCTAGCCGCTCAGCCAAGGACCAAGACTCCTCTTGGCACGATTGGAACTGAGTTCGGAGTGAAATCACTTCCCGCCTAGAGACTTCTAGCTCAGCATTTAGCTGACTAACCCTCCGGTCAGCCTCGGCACGAACTCGAGAAAGGGACATCTCCTCACTAGAAAGCCGAGCAAAGAGATCCTCTATCTCAGCCCCCAGCTGAGCCATGATTAAACCGCCCTCCATAAACCTCTCAAAAAGTAAAGAGGGGGGATCACGTCTGATCTCATCCCAATTCAGAGAGGGCACCAGGGACCGACACCACCGATATAGAGCGGCCCGAGCGGCGGGTGCTGTAGCAGGTGAAGGAGAAACCCCCTCTGGGATAGCTGTGACCGGAGCACCTCGCTCGAGCGTCCCCACCTCTGAGGGAACAACGCTCGGCGCGGGCTGGGGTGCCCCCTCACCTCGCACCCCGCCGGCCTCGATTGGGAGTTCAGAGACCGCCACCTCGGCCTGCGGTCTAGATGATTCGATAACTGCTTCCCCACCGATGGTTGTCACCTTCAGCTCAGTGAGTGGAAGATTTTGAGGGTTGGCACCCTCGGCCGAGTATTCCTCTCACGTCGATTCAGCAGAATCATCATTACGGGCGTATTCCCCAGACAGCCACATTAAATGGCCCCTGCTGGAGAAAAATTCCCCATCCGAGCTCCCAGTGCCAATCCTCCAACTGCTACTCATCCGAGCCCAATCTAGGCTCGGGAGTAGGAGGGGGACAAGTGGAGAGGGGGAAAATATACCGCCCATGAGCACCTCCCAACTAGGTCAAATGTGACCCAACCATGCCTAGCTCTCGAAAGTGACAGCCTCTATCGGGGCCCACTTATCTTAAGCCCAACAGTCACTCGGAACAGCGCTTCCTAGGCGGCCCTAGGGTCCGGAAGCCCGAGCAATGGATCAATCAGGAAGACCCCTACGGGGACCCGGAACAACCTGCCCGAGCTATGTGCTTATCACTCGGGATAATATCTCAAGCGAGAGTTTAGGCTCGGGCCGACCGTTGGAAGCTCATCTAAGTGTCCGTTACGTACCCGGCAGAGACGGGGAACTCCAAAGGATAAGGGAGAGTAAGAGTCCTTGGGCTATAAAGAGCCCGCTATAAGGACGTAACCTCCCTGTAATCCCATCAACTTCTGGGACTCAAACGCACAACGGGCTACAATATAAATCCCATGGAGACCCTCCGGAGAGGTAAGGCATAATCCTGAGCAAGAGCCACCACACTTCTTGATGAAGAGACATCTCGCGCCCCTTTCTTCTTCTGCCACCTTCTCTCCATTTGTGCTCTACAAAATTTTCTGACTTAGGCATCGGAGGGTTATCCCTAGGGACTCCTCCCCTGGGCACCCCTGACCTGCTTCCTTCCTTGCAGTTAATAACGCGTGGTGATCGCAACCAGAGATCTTCTACCTCAGGGCAGGCGCGAGATCACCTCTCTTCGCCTTCAACAAGCGGATTGGTCTGTGAAGACTCCAAGGGGTCTATTAGAAGATCTGATTGTAAAAGTACATGAGTGTTATTTTCCGGTGGATTTCATTATTTTGGATATGGCCTCATCTTAGGAACTAAAAAACACGCCTTTTATTTTGGGACGACCGTTTCTAGCTACAACGAAGGCCAATATAAACTGTGTCACGAGAATGATGGATATTTCTTTCGGAGGTGAGAAGGCATCTTTAAATGTATTCAAAGCATCCCAGTACCCAGACCATGTTGAGGAATGTATTGTTATCGATGTCATTGAGGAATTGATTGAAGAAAGTCCGGAAGATATCGATGACACCTTAGAAGAGGGTAGCATGTTGCAGGATTCTCTATTCTCTTCCGTACCCTACTCTAGGATAGAGCCACTACCTCCATTGCAAGCCAAACTTATTCTTCCATATGTGGATCAACCGCCCATTCTTGAATTGAAGTCTCTATCGGATTCCTTAAAGTATGCCTAGCTATCTAGGTCCTGACCAAACTCTGCCCGTGATTATTGCTTCCAATCTCACTTCTGCTTAGGAATCTCAACTTTTAGATGTCCTTAAGGAGCACAGGGGGTGATAGGATGGTCTGTGGCAGATTTGAAGGGTTTTAGTCCGGATGTGTGTATGCATTACATTTACTTGGAGGACAATACTAAGCCGAGCAGAGAGATGCAACGCCGACTGAATCCCAACATGAAGGAGGTGGTCAAGAAGGAGGTAGTAAAGTGGTGGGATACCGGGATTAATTATCCCATTTCTGATAGCAAGTGGGTCAGCCCGACGCAACTTGTGCCAAAGAAGTTAGGGCTGACTGTTGTAACAAATGAGAACGGAGAAGAAGTGCACGTGCGATTACAAACGGGGTGGAGAATCTATATTGACTATAGAAAATTGAATTCAGTAACAAAGAAAGATCATTTCCCACTCCCGTTTGTAGATCAAATTTTGGAGAAACTGGCTAGGCAAAAGTATTTTTACTTTTTCGATGGCTACTCAGGGTATAATTAAGTTGCTATTTATCCGGAAGATCAAGAGAAGAGAAAGTTCACGTGCCCTTATGGCACGTTTGCTTTTAGAAGAATGCCGTTTGGGCTATGCAATGCCCTAGCCACCTTTCAGCGGTGCATGATGTCTATCTTTTCTGAAATAGTTGGTGAATTTTTGGAAGTTTTTATGGACGATTTCTCGGTGTTTGGAGATTCTTTTGAAAATTGCTTAGAAAATCTAACTGAGGTGCTAAAAAGGTGCATTGAATCAAATGTTGTGTTAAGTTGGAAAAGGAGCCATTTTATGGTTAGAGAAGGAATAGTTTTAGGCCATGTTGTTTCAGAAAGGGGAATAGAGGTCGATAAAGTCAAGGTTGATTTGATTTCTAATCTTCCTCCTCCTTCTTTTGTCAAACAGATTCGATCTTTTCTTGGCCATGCTGAATTCTATCGCAGATTCATCCAAAATTTCTCCACCATTACTCATCCCCTTACACAATTGCTAGCCAAGGACATTCCTTTTAACTTTGATGATTCCTATCTTGAGGCATTTAATTCTTTGAAAGCGGCCCTCACTCAAGCTCAAATTCTCCAATCTCCTGATTGGTCGCGACCTTTTGAAATCATGTGTGATGCTTCAGACTACATTGTTGGAGCTGTCCTAGGCCAGAGAGTGGATAAGAAGCCCGTGGTGATCTATTATGCGAGCCGCACCCTCACCGATGTGTAATTGAATTACACCACCACGGAGAAAGAATTGCATGTTGTTGTTTTTTCCCTAGAGAAAATTTGATCATATATGTTAGGGACTAACGTTATTGTTTATTCTGATCACTCTGCTTTAAGATATCTCCTTTCCAAGAAGGACGCCAAACCTCGTCTCATTCGGTGGATTCTATTACTACAAGAGTTTGATTTGGAGACAAGAGACAAGAAGGGGTTGCAGAATGTTGTAGCTGATCATCTATCAAGGATAGTGATACCTGAGAGTGCTCCGATGTCTGATTCCTTCTCTGATGAGCAAATTCTTTCCATCTCTTAAGCCTCAACCCCCTAGTACGCTCACATTGTTAATTACCTGGCGATAGGACAGATTCTGGGTGGGTGGTCTAGGCAGGAGAAGGATAGATTCTTTTCGAAGGTTAAGCACTATTTTTGGAAGGACCCAGAGCTATTTCACATGGGTCCAGATCAAATAATAAGAAGATGTGTCCCCGAGGAGGAACAACAATCTGTATTGAATTTTTGTCATAATCTCGCTTGTGGGGGACATTTTTCTGGAAAGAAGACTGCGGCTAAAGTGCTACACAGTGGATTTTATTGGCCCACATTGTTTAAAGATGCTTATGAATTTTTAAAATTATGTTTGAGGTGTCAAGCAGTGGGTAACAATTCAAAGACAGATATGATGCCGCTCAGTCCCATTCTAGTAGTAGAAATTTTTATGTTTGGGGAATAAACTTTATGGGACCATTTCTACCTTCTTTTGGGAATGAATACATTTTGGTAGTGGTCGATTATGTTTCTAAGTGGATTGAAGTTGTTGCCACTAGGACAAATGATCACAACGTGGTGATGAAATTTGTAAAGAATAACATCTTTTCTAGATTTGGCTATCCTAGAGCTATGATTAGTGATGGGGGTTCTCACTTCATAAATTTTCAATTTCGAGCTTTGCTTCGCAAATATGGCATTACTCATAAACTTGCGACCCCCTACCATCCCTAAACCAGTGTCCAGGTTGAAGTTTCTAATAGAGAGATTAAGAACATTTTGCATAAGACAGTTAGGCCAGATAGGAAAGACTTGTCCGAGAGACTAAATGATGCATTATGGGCCTATAGAATTACATTTAAGACTCCCATTTGCATGTCCCCATACCGCCTTATTTTTGAAAAAGCCTGCCACTTACCCGTAGAACTTGAACATAGACCATTTTGGGCCATTAAATAAGTCAACTTCGATCTCACTCAAGCTGGGTCCCAAAGAGCTCTACAACTTAATGAACTGGAGGAATTAAGAAATGAAGCCTACGAGAATTCAAAGATTTGCAAAGCTAAAACCAAGGCATTTCACGATAAGCATATTCACAGGAAAACTTTTTCTGTTAATCAAAAGGTTTGGCTTTTTAATTCGAGGCTACGCTTGCTCCCTGGTAAGCTCAAATCCAGATTGGGAAGGATCGTTTATTATCGTTAAAGCTTTTGGCCATGGTGCTGTCAAAATTTTGAATCCTAAAAATGGTCATATTTTCACTGTCAACGGTCAACGATTGAAGCCTTACTTGGAAAATGAAACATTGTTAAAAGAATCAATTGTTCTAGGTGATCTGGAATAAAAATCTTCATGAGCTTTCATGCGTCTGACTGAAGACGAAAAACTTAGCGCTTCTGGGACGCAACCCAATATTTTGTTATTTAATGTTTTGCTTTTTAGTGTGTTTTCAGTAGTCAGGTAAAGGGAGGAGAAGATGCAGCCAGTATTTCACCGCACACACCAGGTTATATCCTTCCATCCCAACTGCATTCTCTGTTACATTGTTCTTTTACTTTCAATTCTATATGCCATTGAGGATAATGTCATTCAAGTTGGGGGGAGAGAAAAATTCTTAAATTTTCATGCATACAACCTGATATCTTGCATTTCATACAAAGTAAAAGATGAAAACAACATTTTTGAGTTTCATGATTCATGTTTAATTTGAAAGTAATTCTGGAATGGAAAAAAACTAGAGAGAAGGAGGAAGGAAAATTTATTTCAATCTAACCATGGAAAACTGATTTAAGAATCTCTTTAAAGTTCATGTGCACTTTAGAAAAGAAATCACTTTGCACGCTAATGAAGCAAGCAGGGCAAGTCTTCTGCTATGAGGAGGATCGTCAAGCAGCAAGGGCATTTATCAATTTATATCTATTTTGAGTGTTTTATTTTACGTGGTCACATTAGTGAGTCTATATGTGTAATTTTCTTTTAAGATGTCACTATCATGTACTAGTCTTTATTATCTTTAGTCATCCACCAAAAGTTCTATCTTAGGTGATGTTAGTCATAAATGATTAAGTGTTAGGTGTTGAAGATTAAGTGTTAGGTGAGGTTTGATATTAATAGTCATGAATGTTAGGTGAGGTTTGACTAAGTTGCTCATGTAGAGAGTCTATATAAGAGTTGTAATCTTATGTTATGAAACAAGGAAGTTGATTTGAGATTAAAAAAAAGGCAGAAATGAGAAGTTCAGAGAATAAAATAAAATAGAAAATAAACAAAAAAAGGTGAAGTTAATAATAATAATAAAAGGAAAATAGCAAATATTTTGAGAAAATAAAAAAATCATAAGATTCGGGTTTTTTGTCCCACATCAGTTTGGTATCAGAGCAAGTTGCCCACTTGTTCTCACAAGTTCGGTCCTTGGCTAAGTTCGCTCCGTCGTGAAGAGAGAATTTGAAGCTTTGGGTGCATCGTCCTTGAGATGGGGACGGGTGCGAGACCCCACTTGAAGCTCCAGGTCCGTCCTCCTCTGTCGTCCGTCTTTGCCTCCACCAAACACCGCTTGCACGAGAGTCCTGCAACTCGAGGTTTGAGGTCGAACCTCCTCCAAGTGGAGGGGTTTGACGAGGATCGTCAAGCAGCAAGGGCATTTATCAATTTATATCTATTTTGAGTGTTTTATTTTACGTGGTCACATTACTGAGACTATATGTGTAATTTTATTTTAAGATGTCACAATCATGTACTAGTCTTTAGTGTCTTTAGTCATCCACCGAAAGTTCTATCTTAGGTGATGTTAGTCATAAATGATTAAGTGTTAGGTGTTGAAGATTAAGTGTTAGGTGAGGTTTGATATTAATAGTCATGAATGTTAGGTGAGGTTTGACTAAGTTGTTTATGTGGAGAGTCTATATAAGAGTTGTAATCTTATGTTATGAAACAAGGAAGTTGATTTGAGATTATTGGAAAGCTATTCCCTCTGAGGTGTGATGCCTCTTTGCTTTGTTTCTTCTCCAAGAAGGACATGGGTGAGATGCCCTGGGTGAGATACCACATTCTATCCCCTTCCCTGCCTTTCTTCCCTGCAACCAGCAGCAGCCCCACTCCTGTCCGGCCATCTTATGCTCCTCCTTTCTAGCGCATTGTAGCCATCTACCAACCGCCCACCTTCTTCTCCCACACACCTACAAGGCTAAAACAACAAGAAGCCCGGCCACCCCCATCATGCACCCCAACCACCACCACCATCGCTGCCCCCACTCCCCTGGCTAACCCATATGCATGGCCCCTTCTCTGCGCCCTGGCCCCTACAAGTGACAGACAACTTTGCAAGGGCTGCCATCCTACCCCTCCACTTCCCATTACTTCCTTCAATTGATTTCCTTTCTCCTTCATACTACCCAGCCCACATACCCCACTTGCTCCTTCTTCTCATTTGTCTCCTTCCCACCACAGCTGTTCCATCCTGAGTGCGGCATCTATCCCCTCCAAACGGGACCCCTCCCTCTGGCCATCATCCATGGAATTGGCCTTTGGTCTGAGCATGGCAGCAACGTTCCAGTAGTCGAGCAGCTCGCCACGTGCTACCTACAGACCTGGCGTTCCTTCCGACAGTGACTGCATCACCAGCTCATCACCCTGCCCACAACATCGCCCAGCCCCTCGCCATGAGAACCCATCTCCCCCACCGCCAGGCACCCTGCCTAGCCGGAGAACCCAACCCCCCCCCACCGGTCTGCCACCATCCTGCCGCTGCTATACCATCGTCACCTTCTCATCCCTCTCACGTTGCATGTGCATGCTTTAGTCATTATAGTAACAAAAAAAGGAAAACATGCAGGACCGCCCCCTGGTCTCTCTCTCTCCTTTTTTTTATTAAGCCACTGTGTTAGCCACCGTAGCAGATCCATCAAGTAAAGAAAAAAAAAGAGAAAGTGTGAAGAAAGAGGGAACAATGAGATGAATGTGTTTACTTGGTTCTCTCTCATATCTTGTTTATTCTCTCTCATCACCCTCTTATTCTCACTGTCTCGTAGTCAATAAAACAAAAAAGGGGTAAAGAGAAGAACAACGTATGGTGCATTGCATGTGATGGCCATGTGCCCTCTCTCTCTCTCTCGTGATGCACTTTGAGAAGAAAAAAAAATGGCAGAAAAAGTGACAAAAGGATAGACAAAAAGGGGATGAATTTCCAAAAAAATAAAATGAGACAAACAGAAATGTAATTGATGAGATATATTTTTTTGGAAAAAAAAGGCTGAAATGAGAAGTTCAGGGAATAAAACAAAATAAAAAATAAACAAAAAAGGAGAAGTTAATAATAATAATAAAAGGAAAATAGCAAATATTTTGAGAAAATAAAAAAATCATAAGATTCGGGCTTTTTGTCCCGCATCATGCTATCTTGGGTATTATGTCTGATGCTCTACACTTCTTGAGAAAGAGATTTTTATTTAAGCTTTCTGCCAGGTCATTTATCAAATAAGTGCAAAAGCACAATGAAAAAAAAATGACACCATGAAAAATGTCCTGAGTCTTAGTAATCGGGCATACTTCACCTAACAAGTGTCGAGCTTTGCATCAAACGAACCTTGATCTGTGTAACTGGGCCTACTTCTCATAAGACAAGAGTCGAGGTTCATGTTAAACAGTCAAGGGTAGTGTAGCATCATGTGTGAAAATATCCTAAAGGGACAAATAAATAAGACAGACAAAAAGCTAGTATGCTCAATGCTCTGATCTAGGAGGTGTAGGGTTAAAAGGCACTTGCTTGGAATAACAAATGAGGGACGCAATTGTCTATGCTGTGGATTTGGTAGTTACACATGCACAGGTGCTATTAACTTTGATTTTGTATTCTTGATCATGTACCTTAATTTTCAAATTAAGGCTAGTGCACATGAATGATTCCTGATTCCTAATCTTTGGTTGATTCTGTGAAGGAAGAGCTAGATATGAAAGTATGAACTTTGTAAACTCTTGTTAGTCCTGAATTTTAATCTATTTGCATTGCTAAGGGACTAACAATGAGTAAGTTGGGGGGTGTGATAAGTGCTATATTTCATATCATAACTTGAATCACATTCATCATTTTGAGCATTAAATAAATAAAGTTGTGCAACATGAGCAGTTAATTTCATTCTCACCATTAAATTGAGTCTGCACGCATTTTATCATCTTTCTAAGCCAAAATGACCATGTGAGAAATATTCAAGAATTTGCACAATTATTTGAAAGCCATTTTGGGATGAAATATGTTGATTATTTGAATTTTCTGAATTCTCAGGAAATACCGACCGGAGGTTCAGACGCCATTTTTAAAGATTTTTATGAAAACAAGAATTAGCGGCTGATCAAACATGCGCCCATTTCTTTTATTAAAAAACAAAAAAAGAAGAATTAGCGACTGTCTAGACGGGCACTATTTCATTTGATGAAAATAGAAAAAAGAGAAAAGCTATAAAATAGAAAAGAATGTGCGTCCGTCAAGAAGGCGTCATTTCATTGGGAAAGAAATAGCGATCGTTCAAGCAGCCGCTCATTCATTTATATGGAAAATCAGAGAAAATTGAAGAAAAAACATGAAAAAACAATTGGCGACTGTTTGAATAGTCGCCATTTCATAGATTTATGAACAAAAAGAAAATGACAAAAAAGGGAAATAAAGAATGGGCGACCGCTTGAACAGACGCTATTTTAATGAGCGCCCACCACCCTAGTCACCGTTTTCGTGAGAGTTTGAAACAAAATTGGTAGGTCCCAATCATGGTTATCTTCCAATATTCAAGCTTATCTTCTCTTGTTTGGGGAAAGAAGGACTCTAAACATGGAAAGCTACCTTCTTTGATCAATCTTTGATACTGAAAAGTTGGATTTGAGCTAAATCCAATAAGCCACGATCGTGTGAAGGTTTTTGCACAGTATAAAAGGCCACCGGGAGCCACCGTAAGGAGGAGTTAGCCTTTTAGCTTATTTTTACATGCTTTTTGCTCATCTTTTCAAAAATCTTTCTTCTGTAATCTTTTTCATTTTTAAGTTATCTACAATTTCGTTTTCTTCCTCTTCCTCCAATTCTTTCTCATTGTTAAGTTATTCACTATTTTTCAAAGTTCAATTTTTAGGATTTTTCACTGTTCATCCACAAACCACTCCCTATTCTTCCTCATTTTTTGCCCTCTTCCGTACATCTTCTGCCTCTACTCTCTTCATCAATCTTCTTTGTCTTTTTCAGATCTACAACTTTCTCTTCTTCCACTTCTTCTAAATCTCTCTAGTTTTAAATCTATTCTTCTTTTTCTCACCCTCTATTTTTGTTTTATTTTCACTGTGTTTTCTCACTTTTCTGTACCGCACCCTCTTTCTTTCTCTCTGTTCACTCTCTCTTCAGAGCACACTCACGCACACACAGGTTTTCACATTATGTTTTAAAAGTTGTCTTTCTTCTATCTATACCCCCTTCCTCTATTTTCTTAACACATCCCTTTAGCGGATCTTCTTCCTTTGGTTCTCTCGACAATGTCTACCTCCACGACGGAGCGGTATACTCAAAGGCTTGGCAAGGAGATGGCGGCGCTCTTCATTCAAATTTCTCGGCTCTTATTTCTTTCTTTTCTCTTTTATTTATAAGTTATATTTTCATTTTTCATAGAGTTGTACGTGTCACCTTCTTTAGTAATAAAATTCATATTTTGGAAATTGTGTTCTTCTCTTTCTATATCATTCCAACTTCTCTCCTTAACCCTCTCATAGACTTTAGTTAGTTTATTTTCATGCAAGTTTCCTTTTCATTAGTTTAATCTCACTCAAAAATTCGGATCTTTCAAATATAAGAATTTTTAATCTCATACTTAATTGAAATATTTCTTCTCTGTGGGATCGACCCGTTCTTACCACTTTACTCTTATTCAAATCTTTTTAAGTGAGTGAGTTCGATTATTTTTAAATTATGGCACGGCTTTTCTACGATGAGTTTAGTGGCTATCAGGCCCCAATCCTACGAACTCCTGATTGGTCATTACCTTTTGAGATCATGTGCGATGCCTCGGACTTTGCCTTAGGTGTGGTCTTAGGACAAAGGGCGGACAAGAAGCCAATGGTGATTTATTATGTGAGTCCTACACTCACCGATGCTCAACTCAGATACACCACCACAGAGAAGGAACTTTTAACTGTTGTTTTTGCCTTGGAGAAATTTCGGTCATATTTGCTAGGGGCAAAAGTCATTGTGTTTTCTGATCATTCCGCCCTTAAGCACCTGCTATCCAAGAAAGATGCCAAACCCAAGTTAATCAGATGGATCCTACTGTTGCAAGAATTTGATCTGGAAATATGGGATAAGAAAGGCTGTGAAAATGTTGTTGCAGATCATCTATCCCGGATTATGATTTCAAATACCACACCTCTGCTGGACTCTTTTCCCGATGAGCACCTTCTCACTATGTACCACATTTCACCCCCATGGTATGTGCACATTGTCAATTACTTGGCGGTGGGTAAAATTCCAAAAGGATGGTCTAAGCAAGAAAGAGATCGTTTCTTTGCCAAGCTCAAGTATTTATTTTGGGAAGACCCTGAGCTATTTCATTTAGGTCTTGACCAAATCATTAGGAGGTGTGTTCCTAAGAATGAGCATGTAGCATCCCGATTAAAATAATAGAGAAATCAAACATTTCCTAAATAAATAACTCTAAATGCCATGGCCTTGTACTTAATAAGGGCCACTATATGTATACACATGTGTTTAAGAGACCCAAACATCACTTAAAGACCAACAGAGCAACCCATAGGTAACACTATAGAAGCTTTTCCCTATTTCCCACACAAAGGGAATGGGCGCCCCTTACTTGGGCACCATTTAGACTTTGACTGGGTCAACCCAGTAATGGGCGCCCCCTCAGGAGGGTGTCAATCAACTTTGACCTAGTCAAACCCATTAATGGGTGCCCCCTCATGTGGGCACCAATTCTCCTTTGACCGGTCAAACCTACAGAATGGGTGCCCCTTGCTTGGGCGCCATTTCCACTGGTACACGCCCCTATACAAGGGCGTCATTTACTTGGCGCCCCAGTCCAGGGCGCCATTTCTTCAGGCCCCCCCAATCCATTGTTCCGTTGGCCTACAAACACATTAATGGCACTCCGTTGGCCTACAAACACATTAATGGCACGGAAAGTGCCCATTGGGGAGACAATGGCCTGAATCAATAGATCTGGATCTGAGTTTTTGGGTGCATAGTGACTGTGCACTTACAAATGGGTTATATCAAGGGGATCTGAGAAGGAAAAACCCCTTGCAGGAGTAATTCTTTATTCGTGCGTTCTTCTTCCTGCTACTACGTGAGGAGGCTACTTCCTCTTCTTCTTTCTTCTTCCTTCTACTTCCTATACCTCGTTATTCACGACAAAAAGGTAGGTTTTCTCAAGATTTGGCCTAACCAATAGTTAAAATAGGGTTACAAGCATGATTAGCAGTAGTTTAGATTCATCTTCCACATGATATAGCTTGTTACAGTGGTTTTACGAAGATCAAATATAGCATGTTACACTGTGTTTTTTTCCAGAAATCAAATATATAGCCTGTTACACGGATTTTACGGAAATAAGACACCTGCCATCAGGTAATGGGCGACCAGCCCCTGGGCGCCATTTCCTGAATGGGCGACCCAGTGATGGGCGCCCATTAATTGAAGGCCATGCAGCCAGTCACATTTCATTTTCCAGTAATTAATAATCACCATATTCAGAAACTTATATCTATGAAATGAAACCATAAAATTCCTGTATGAGCATGACTTTGAAATCCTGATAATTTTCTCTGTCTATCCATGTCTTTATTTCCTGATTTCGTGAACTTTTGACATTATGAACAATGTTATGTGTCTTAAAACGTACCTGCCCGGTGCGTAGACCAGCCATAGAAATGGGCGCCCAGGTCTAGGGTGCCAATTTGTTAAATAGTGACCCTCCAGAGGGTCATCAATTAAATGGTGACTCTTTGAGGGGGAGCCATTTCCTTTTTGAAAAAAAAAATAAAAATGAATAATGGGTTGGGGATTGGGCACCCCCTTCCACAGGCACCAATTACCTAAATAATGGCACCTGTGAGGGTGCCAATTCCCATATTTCAGGGCCTATTTATATAAAAAAAAAGAAGAAGAAACAAAAGTGGAATGGGCGCCCTTCTGACCAGGTGCCATTTCCTATCCCAGAGAATGGGCACCCTCTGTGTCGGGCGCCAATTATGAAAATAATGGCAGCCGTTAGGGTGCCATTTCCTGATATAATGGCATCCAGAAGGGTGCCATTTCCCAATGCTGATTTCCAGATTTTTAGAGCTTGTCCTATTCACAGAATGGGTGCCCCTCTGTGAGGGCGCCAATTCTGGATATAATGGCTGCCCGAAGGGCGCCAATTTAGTGTTCTGTGGTAGGCCGAGAGTCACCAATTTCACCCAGATTCCTGATATGTCGTGCGTTTTATGAGGTTTACTCTCAGTTTGTCCCTACATGATAAATCTGCCCTTGAACTCCATTCATGAAATCTACCGTGTATTCGTACAATGGTTAAACCCTTGAAATTCTATATTGGCTATAAATGAGAGTGGATGTCGAAAGAAATACATGAAATGCTGGCGTTAATGGGGCCCAATCTAATCCTAGGAGTAGCACCCGAAAGAACTTGTGTCCATGGGAGTTGAATGATCACGGTGTTTAAGCATTGCACTGAAGTACTTGCTTGACTTAAGACATTCCACCCACTCACTCTCTCGTGACTTTACTTACGTGCTTGACACGACTTGCGTGGCCCGAAAATGGGCAAAGTGCTTGACTTGACTTGCTTGGCCCGCAGAAGGGAAAAGTACTTGCTTGAATGAAATGAATGAAATAGACAATTCCAGTAACACGTACTTGATATTACTTACTTGAACACGATTCTTACATGCTTGAACATTATTCTTACTTACTTGGAAAATTGTGTAAACATTGTTCAAAGTTCTTGATATCTTACTTGTCAACATTTGATAGTACTTGAAATCATGCAATATTTCTTGATATCTTGCTTGTCAACACTTGATAGTTCTTGAAATCATGCGATATTCTTTCTAAACAGTTCTTGATTTCTACTTATCCATCATGCATAGTTATTCCTGCATTTCACGGAACATGTAATCTACTTAAAGACTGCTCGAACTTGAGATATAATTCCTACTGAGTGATTCGCTCATCCAGTTCATTCTAACATTTTTCAGGTAACTCGGATAGCGACAACCATACGAACGGGAATGAAACCGAGTGAAGAGTGCTAGAGTTACCGATTGTCTACTGTTAGCCGGCCGTGTCTTTTGATTTCTTGAGTCCTTACCTTTGTACTTCCAGTTATGTCAGTCTAGTTGATTGAAACTTGTTAAGGCTTGTAGCCTAGTAGTTGGATTCGAATAATGAATGTCCTGGACTAGAATTATCGTCAGTTGGTTAATTGGATAATTGTCATCTTGGACTATTGGTATTATTTTAAACTTTTAGATCTTAGTTATTATTTCTCTAGTATTTTGTGCACTCTATCTTTATGTCAAAAAAATATTATTGCTCTGATTGATTGGATCTATATAAACTCGTCACGCACCCCGAGTATCTTCCGCGCTCGGGGCGTGACAGTTTACGTGGTATCAGAGCGTAGAGTTTCAAATTCCTAGGAAAACCCAAGTCCAAGGATAGGTTTACTCCTTACACCCGGTGAGATGGATAGAGCCATGGGTTAGGTTCTATAATGACATTCGATCTTATAATAAAACACGACACCTTATTATATTTACATTCTCTTGTAGGATAATGGCCGCTGAAAGAGCATAATGGCGCGAGATGTAGCGCACAGTGCGAGGCCTTACCCAGGCGCTACAACAAGTGACGCAGGGCGGAGCTAACCGTGGAGCTGGTGTTCTCCACAGGGGTTTTTACAACATGAACCCACCTAGATTCGCGGGCTCGTCTGACCCCGAGGATGCTGAAAATTGGCTAAAAGAAATTGAAAGGATTTTTCGTGTAATGCAATGCACGGACGAGGAAAAGGTTTTACTAGCCACATTCCAACTGGAGTGGGACGCTCGATGTTGGTGGTAATTCGTGGAAGCAACATTGCCCGGTGAATATGTCACGTGTGATGAATTTGTTGAGCACTACAACGACAAGTACTTCTCCAACTGCATTCAGGAGAAGAAAGTCGCGGAATTTGCCGCATTGAAACAACGGACCTTGAAAGTGGCCGAGTATGAGGCCCAGTTCTAAAGACTATCCAGGTATGCACCCCACTTGGTGTGTACTGAAAAGATGAAGGCAAGGAGGTTCCTCAATGGGCTTCGGCCGCAATACATTACACAACTTGCACCGATGGACCTCCAAGTCTATTCAGAAATTGTTCGGCGTACCCAGTTGTTAGAGGATGCCACTAAAATTTTTGAAATGATCCGAGGAAGAGACAAGAGGGAACCTATCACAAGCCCAGGAAATTTCAAACCATCATTTAACAAGAAGAGGTTCTACAATGGAGGGGAGTCTTCCAAGGAAAAGAAATTTCAGAAAAATGACAAGCCATTTTCTACCACCACACCTTTTAAAGAGGTTTGCAAATACTGTGACAAGGCAGGTCATAAAGCTGAGGAATTCTAGAGGAAATTGGGAGCATGTCTCTGGTGTGGGAGCCGAGATCATCGAATCCTGATTGCCCATTGATGAATGAGCAAACCACTAAAGATGAGAAGCGTCTGGCAAAGAAACAAGGTCGTCTGCAAGCTCTCCAAGAGATGGAACCAACGGAAGGTGGAATCGTGGAAGTTACACTAACTGTTTGTTTCTGAGACTACTCAAGTTTTATTTGATACCGGAGTAACTCATTCATTTGTTTCCAAGAAATTTGCTACTTCATTTTCTAAGGAACCCGAATAGTTAGACTTAGTCATATCTACACCTCTCGGGAATGAGTCCAATATCACACATCATTACCCAAATTGTAAAGTTATGGTTAAAGGAAACACTCTACCTGCCAACCTGATATGCCTAGATATGAAGGGGTATGATATCATACTAGGTGCCGACTGGTTATCCACACTCCGAGCAACTGTAGATTGCCGGCATGGCAAGGTAACTTTTTGTGGATTACCCAGAGTTGGTTTACACAAGCCCTCGGAATAGGTCACCTCTTATATCAGCTCTCCAAGCTAGCAAACTCATAAGTAAGGGATGTATGGCTTTCATAGCATTTGTGACTACCACGGAAGTCGATGAGTCTAAACTTGAAGACATCCGTGTAGTTCGGGATTTTCCCGACGTTTCTCCAGAAGAATTGCCCGGCTTACCTCCGGAGAGGGAAGTGTCATTCACAATTGACCTTGTCCCTGGTGCTGGTCCTGTCTCCAAGGCACCTTACAGAATGTCCCCTGCTGAGCTGAAAGAGCTAAAGGAGCAGCTAATGGAGTTATTGAAGAAGGGTTTCATTAGGCCGAGTACTTCCCCATGGGGAGCACCCGTGCTATTTGTCAAGAAGAAGGACAAAACAATGAGACTTTGCATCGATTATCAACAGTTGAACCACCTTAGAATCAAGAACAAGTACACGCTGCCAAGAATTGATGAGCAGTTCGATCAATTATCTGGAGCTACATACTTCTCCAAGATTGATCTTCGTTCTAGTTACCACCAACTAAAGATCAAAGAAGAACACATTAATAAAATTGCATTCCGAAGCAAGTATGGGCATTATAAATTTACTGTTATGCCTTTCAAACTAATAAATGCCCCTGCAGTATTTATGCAGTTAATGAACAGCACCTTTCGACCACATATGGATCAATTCATTATGGTCTTTATTGATGATATCTTGATTTATTCAAAGTTTGAAGAAGACCATGAAGAACATCTGAAGAAGGCATTACAGATATTGAGAGAAAATAAATTATATGTCAAATTTAGCAAGTGCAAGTTCTGGCTCGAGGAAGTATCCTTGTTGGGCCATATAGTCTCGAAGAACGGAATTTCCATAGACCCATCAAAGGTCGAAGCCGTGAAGAATTGGAAACGACCAACAAATGCAACAGAGATTCGAAGCTTCTTGGGGCTAGCTAGTTACTACCGGCGTTTCATCAAGGACTTCTCAAAAATTGTTGTTCCTCTCACCAAGTTGACTCGTAAGGAAGTGCCTTATGAGTGGAGTGAAGACTGTGAGAAGAGTTTCCAAGCTTTGAAGGATCTCTTGACCACTACTCCAGTCTTATCATTACCAATTGAAGGAGAGAAGTACGAGGTATATACTGATGCTTCTGATATTGGCCTCGGGTGTGTATTGATGCAAAATGGAAGGGTCATTGCACACTCTTCCTGACAATTAAAGAAGCACGAATAGAACTACTGATGAGGGCATCTCCCGACACCCCTCTAGCTTTGATCGCCTGCACACTCTTGATATGGATTGATCATGGTCTACACTTGTTATCTTCATTTCCCAAGTTTCATTTTATGTATTTTCTTTTTATTGAGTCCTATCTTATGTATTTTCCTTTATTGAGTCATATGGTTTTAGTCCATTTCCCTTGTTATGTTTAATTGGGCCTTATTACTTTAGTTATGGGCACATAGGATTGAGTCTAGGATATGCTCGGTCTTTTATCTTATTGTCAAGGGTATTTTGGTCATGTAAAGAATGGTTGCCTATATATAGGCCCCATCTCTCCTCTTGTATTCAACTTTTGATGAATATTGAAGAAAACCCTTTCAAACTCTCTCAATATCTCTCTCTCTCTCATTATCTCTCCATTCTCTCTCCTCCTCTCTCTAAATTTCGAAATTCACTCTCTCTCCTCCCCCTCTCAACCACTTCCAACCCCTACCTACCTCCATTAACTCCCCACAACTTCCCACAACCCCTCTTTAATCCTCACCTAGTCCCAAGGAAGTTCCACCACTCAAAACCCCACCCTCCAACCACCACCTACCCCTTTCACTTCCCTAAGCATATCTCCACCTTCCCAAGGCTGAATTAACTCATTCCAAAGCCCAAATTCGAATCTCCCCTTCCCTCCTTGCTCCCTAGGTCGCACCCCTCCTCTCCCCTCAAGCCAAGTTCGCCCCCTCCTCTCTTCTCCACTCCAGCTTTGTGTGCAGGCCGACCTGCAGATTAGCACTCTGTTGCAGCGACGTCCACGACTGCATCCTGGTTCTGCTGGTGGCATGGCCTAACTTTATGGAAAGTCCTCCCTGTGCTCTTCGCAGGCGAGGTGGAATCACTCCATTCCGAGTTCGTGGCCATCCGTGAAGGCTGTTCTTCCCCGACTACGCAGAACCTCTCAGACCAAAAGCCAGAGCGGCAGAGAAGACTCTCCCACGACGAACCTTGAAGGAATCAGCCTTCAGGGTCTTCTACAAAGATCTTCCTCCCCCTGTCAGCATCCAGGAACAGAAGGCAGAGCTCCGTTCGGCATCCGAAAACCAGAGATATCAATTTTATACCACAACCACGCCGGTCTGCCTCCTCACAGTCGGCCCCGACCACCGTCCACTTCTCTGGACACCCAGCTCATCTCCGACATCATAAGACTTCCCCGTTTGTTTTTATGCAAAGTAGACTCGTCCACGATTCCAACGAGTCTAGCGGTACCAGATTTGGAGCTCAGGAGCGACCGCGGCCGCTTCTCCAACCTGCTGTTTCAGACTGAGCTCGGCCAGAGACCAGAGCTGCATCCATCTTCCAGTCGCCGGAGCAGTCAGCCCCCAGATCAGAACGTCGTCCAAAAATTCAGGCTGCACCCCTCTCCGGTTAGCAATCTTTTGGCGCAAGTCTCATCAGATTATGAGCTCGGTGGATTTATTGGCTGCATCAACATCGACTCCCTGTCCAGAATTACAGAAGCTAGATAGAATCGGCGAAGCTCGGAAACTCGGTTTCCTTTGCATCTCTCCCCACCCCGCTTGGCCGGCTGAAGGCCCCTCCCTGCGTGGAGGTAGTTTTAAATGTATTAAGCATAACCCCCACCCCAAGATCACCCCTCCTGCGTGAGGAGTAGTGCTGTACCGTTTGCAATTTCAGGTCAAGCTACATCGCCGCGGCGATCGGGTGCATACCCTCGCCTCCCGGCGCGCCCTCGTCTCCGATCGGGATCGGTGTCTTCACACCGATCAGGTGAGCTTCTGATACTATCCTTAGTATCCTTATTCTTGCTAGTTTAGTATTGCTTTGATTGCTCGTCGGCGGTGAGAAGAGGGCTCGAACTTGCATGCTAGTTTGTTAGTGTCCACCGCGGACCGTGAGTGAGTGCCACCAAGCCCCCACCTTGCGGGCCAGCCGCTCACAAAGTTGGGTATCCTAGACTCATTTGGGGTCAGCCCTAGCATTGTAAGTCCATTAGAACAATTGGGTCCCACCCCGGACCCTCATCATTATCTCCCGGACCCACCGGGTGAACGTGTGAATCGGGTGAGCAAAAATCGTCATTGTGAGAATCATTGAGCGCTTGTATGCTTGCGGGTCTAAGTCCTAGGGTCATCTCATCATGTTTAGTGGTCTTTGGGCTGTGTCACATCAAGTGGTATCAGAGCGGTCATAGGCTTGTCCTTACAAGTCTAGTCTTGGGTCACACTAAGTCTTTCATAGGTGCATCCGCACACCCTTGCATAGCCCACCCAACCTTGCATGACCACTCGTAGTGGTACTCGCTTTCAACCCAATACTACATCTTCCAATCCCACAATGAATCCAAAACCCCAAGGGATGCCTACCACTAACACTCATGACTTCAACTACTTCATGAAAGCCTTGACCTATGCCAATGAGCGGCTTGATAACATATCGGGCCGACTCAACCAACTTGGAAAAAATAGGCCCGCCCTAAGGACGGACGATAGGATGGCCCCTTTCCCACTTCCCACCTTTGATGGGACCTCTCCTAGCAAATATTTAGATTGGGAAGCTACAATGGACCAATACTTCAATTGGTATCATATTTCCGAGGATGAAAAGGCATGGGTTGCCAAAATACAACTAACCAAAAGGGCTCAAACTCATTGGTGTAAAATTGAGGGCTTAAGGATAATTAGACGGGAAGCTCCCATCACCACATGGGAGGACATGAAGGATCAACTAAGGGCTAGGTATGTGTCCCCTTCCCACTCGGATCACCAAAACCCAAGGAGCACTCCCACTCCTCCCACCCCACCCGTCCAAACCCTTATCACTAAAACCCAAGTACCTAAGACCTCCACCTCCCCACCTAACCCCATGAGGTCCCCTACATCCCAACCAAAACCCCCTTCCCTAACCTACACTAGTCAAGCCCCTTTAGCCCCCACTTCCACCCCAAGTGATCCCAAGGGCAAGAGACCCCTAACCAACCCAATTCCCTCCATGGTGACCACCACTCATCCAACCCTCACCATTAAAAACCATGTGGACACCATGTCCACCCCTCCACCAAGGCCCATAATGGCCACCACCCCAAAACCCAAAACCCCTCACCCAACCCACCTCCCGCTTCCTACACCAATCTTACCCCAAATTAGGCCTCCACTACTTCCACTCCCAAGTCCAACCCATGTCCGACCTTGCTCACCTCCTCGAGTGCACCATGCCTCGACTAACACCAACCCACCCACCATAGACCTTCCTACCCCATTGTCCTTAGGAGTTGCAACCCACACACCTACCCAAGTGGAGAGGGATACCAATTCGGATCCACCTCCCAAAATCAAGGAAATCCAAGGGCCATACAACTCACCCACCCCTCCTAACCTAGTTCCTCAAGAGCTATACACCCTTCCCCATGACACCATCACCATAGATAAGTCCATATTCCTATGGCTCAAGCGAGGCCTCACCATTCCTAGTTTACAACCAAGCCACCTACTCATGGGACATCAATCCCAACTCATTCCCACTCAGCCTCATGTCACTTATCAAACCTCCTATTGTGTAGAAGATTTGGGAGACTTAGTGGCCTACCTACATTGGCAAGTCCACTTGACCGATATGCTAGCCATGAGGCCATCAGAGTCTAGCACCATTAGCCTAGCTTACCCCACCATTGGCTCTATCACTTCCATCTACACCAATGGCCAATTTACAAGTGAGATCATACTCCTTCTTCCCATGGAGGAGGAACCCATCCTAGTCTACTCCCCAACCATTGAGATCCAAAGTACTTTGATTGGCCAACCCATTAGCAACCTTGGCCCAATTATCTTAGAGAGAGATGATTCGCCATTTGAGGACCTTGAGAACATGGAGTACCCCTACCTAGGTGACCCTTACCATAATCCCTTTGACCCTTTTCTATGGGAGCCTAAATCTCCATGTGACCCACTTTCCCTATTCACCACCCACCTCACCTTACCCACATCGCCCATGTCGACCCAAACTCCTCCCTTCCTAGAATCGGGTTACAACATGAGAGCCTTGACCTTAGGCAACAAACACCTTGGGATTGATGAAGTGCCCCACCCCATAACCACGTTCGTAGATCCCTTCGACCCATTCACGTGGACGTTCAAAAGTCATCCCACATCTATGCACATGGAAGTCACCTTTGGGATAAACATGCATGTGTCCAGGCCTACCACACCATTTGACATGATTCATAAGTCGGGTACATTCATCCACATCATACACATGTCAAGTAGGCAGCATAAGTGGACCATATTCGGATGTATTGGCCCACCTTCATTCATCATGAGTCTTAAGCATGATAGGAGCATACATGGATGTCCGGGTCCCCCGACATTTATCACACCCATGCATAAAAGGTTCATCTATGGATGTCCCGGCCCTCCTAAGACTACCACAGTCTTCATAGCATCAAAGTGTGATCGGTCTACATTTGGCTGCCCAGGTCCACCTTGGCATACCATTCGTTTCGCACTAACATCGCATCATCATGCATGGCATACGCATTCTCGCAAGCATATAGGAAGGATCAATGAGACTTACAAAAGGCGGGCAGATGCTCATCGGTGCCACTACGAGTTCCAAGTGGGAGACTCGGTGATGGTGAGGACGGAGCAGCTCCTTCCGGGACCTGCCTCCAAGTTGAGGGCACGGGGTTCGCGACCCTTTCGAGTTCTACGATGACTTGGCAGCAATGCTTATGAGCTTGACCTACCAGAAAGCTATGGGGTGCACCCTACCTTCAGTGTGGCGGACCTGGTACCCCACAAAGGCCCCGCGGTGGAACCTAGTGAGGAGCTTGAGCCTTTACCCCCCCTTATGAGAGACACTCCCGGAGGGACTCCACTTTCTAGCTTGAGAGACCGACGAGAGCAGGTAGAGGCAATACTGGATGAGCAGAGTATCATTACGAGGCACAGGGTGTATCAGGGCTATCTGGTTAGGTGGAAGAGCCGTCCCCCGATCGAGGATACATGGGTGAGTCGGGAGGATTTGATATGCTTGGATCCCGACATGATGGAGCAGTACGACAGCCAGGCAGACCCATACTCGACAGGGTCGAGCTCTCCCCACCCCGAGGGATTTGATGAGGGCATCTCCCGACACCCCTCTAGCTTTGATCGCCTGCACACTCTTGATATGGATTGATCATGGTCTACACTTGTTATCTTCATTTCCCAAGTTTCATTTTATGTATTTTCTTTTTATTGAGTCCTATCTTATGTATTTTCCTTTATTGAGTCATATGGTTTTAGTCCATTTCCCTTGTTATGTTTAATTGGGCCTTATTACTTTAGTTATGGGCCCATAGGATTGAGTCTAGGATATGCTCGGTCTTTTATCTTATTGTCAAGGGTATTTTGGTCATGTAAAGAATGGTTGCCTATATATAGGCCCCATCTCTCCTCTTGTATTCAACTTTTGATGAATATTGAAGAAAACCCTTTCAAACTCTCTCAATATCTCTCTCTCTCTCATTATCTCTCCATTCTCTCTCCTCCTCTCTCTAAATTTCGAAATTCACTCTCTCTCCTCCCCCTCTCAACCACTTCCAACCCCTACCTACCTCCATTAACTCCCCACAACTTCCCACAACCCCTCTTTAATCCTCACCTAGTCCCAAGGAAGTTCCACCACTCAAAACCCCACCCTCCAACCACCACCTACCCCTTTCACTTCCCTAAGCATATCTCCACCTTCCCAAGGCTGAATTAACTCATTCCAAAGCCCAAATTCGAATCTCCCCTTCCCTCCTTGCTCCCTAGGTCGCACCCCTCCTCTCCCCTCAAGCCAAGTTCGCCCCCTCCTCTCTTCTCCACTCCAGCTTTGTGTGCAGGCCGACCTGCAGATTAGCACTCTGTTGCAGCGACGTCCACGACTGCATCCTGGTTCTGCTGGTGGCATGGCCTAACTTTATGGAAATTCCTCCCTGTGCTCTTCGCAGGCGAGGTGGAATCACTCCATTCCGAGTTCGTGGCCGTCCGTGAAGGCTGTTCTTCCCCGACTACGCAGAACCTCTCAGACCAAAAGCCAGAGCGGCAGAGAAGACTCTCCCACGACGAACCTTGAAGGAATCAGCCTTCAGGGTCTTCTACAAAGATCTTCCTCCCCCTGTCAGCATCCAGGAACAGAAGGCGGAGCTCCGTTCGGCATCCGACAACCAGAGATATCAATTTTATACCACAACCACGCCGGTCTGCCTCCTCACAGTCTGCCCCGACCACCGTCCTCTTCTCTGGACACCCAGCTCATCTCCGACATCAGAAGACTTCCCCGTTTGTTTTTATGCAAAGTAGACTCGTCCACGATTCCAAAGAGTCTAGCGGTGCCAGATTTGGAGCTCAGGAGCGACCGCGGCCGCTTCTCCAACCTGCTGTTTCAGACTGAGCTCGGCCAGAGACCAGAGCTACATCCATCTTCCAGTTGCCGGAGCAGTCAGCCCCCAGATCAGAACGTCGTCCAAAAATTCAGGCTGCACCCCCCTCCGGTTAGCAATCTTTTGGCGCAAGTCTCATCAGATTCTGAGCTCGGTGGATTTATTGGCTGCATCAACATCGACTCCCTATCCAGAATTACAGAAGCTAGATAGAATCGGCGAAGCTCGGAAACTCGGTTTCCTTTGCATCTCTCCCCACCCCGCTTGGCCGGCTGAAGGCCCCTCCCTGCGTGGAGGTAGTTTTGAATGTATTAAGCATAACCCCCACCCCAAGATCACCCCTCCTGCGTGAGGAGTAGTGCTGTACCGTTTGCACTTTCAGGTCAAGCTACATCGCCGCGGCGATCGGGTGCATACCCTCACCTCCCGGCGCGCCCTCGTCTCCGATCGGGATCGGTGTCTTCACACCGATCAGGTGAGCTTCTGATACTATCCTTAGTATCCTTATTCTTGCTAGTTTAGTATTGCTTTGATTGCTCGTCGGCGGTGAGAAGAGGGCTCGAACTTGCATGCTAGTTTGTTAGTGTCCACCGCGGACCGTGAGTGAGTGCCACCAAGCCCCCACCTTGCGGGCCAGCCGCTCACAAAGTTGGGTATCCTAGACTCGTTTGGGGTCAGCCCTAGCATTGTAAGTCCATTAGAACAATTGGGTCCCGCCCCGGACCCTCATCATTATCTCCCGGACCCACCGGGTGAACGTGTGAATCGGGTGAGCAAAAATTGTCATTGTGAGAATCATTGAGCGCTTGTATGCTTGCGGGTCTAAGTCTTAGGGTCATCTCATCATGTTTAGTGGTCTTTGGGCTGTGTCACATCAACTACCCAGTTCATGACTTAGAACTAGCCGCGGTAGTATTCGCCTTAAAGATTTGGAGACACTACCTCTACGGAGAACAATTCATTGTGTACTCTGATCACAAAAGCCTCAAGTATCTATTCTCCCAGAAGGAACTGAACATGAGGCAAAGGCGTTGCCTTGAATACCTCAAGGATTTCGACTTCACAATCCAATACCATCCTGATAAGGGTAATATCGTAGATGGTACCCTCAATCGAAAGCCAAGAGCAATATTGGCCAATTGTATGATTCAAGAATGGAAGTTGCAGGAGAAATTCTCATAACTCAATATAAGCACGGATGAGAAGAATGAGTGTATCACTCTATCCCATATGAGTCTACATCCAGATTTGCTACCTGAAATTAAGAAGCTACAAGAAGAAGATCTTGCACTAGTGGAGATAAGAGACAAGCTCGACGAGAGACTCGATTTCAAGCTGGCATCCGATGGTAGATTGCTATTTCATGAAATGACATGTGTACCCGACTGTCCTGAGTTGAAAAAGAAGGTTCTTGAATAAGCTCATTGATCAAGATACACAATTCACCCTGGAGCCACAAAGACATACCAAGACTTGAAACAGACTTTATGGTGGCCTAATATGAAAAGGGAGGTAGCGAACTTCGTGTCTCGCTGTCTGACGTGCCAACAAGTGAAGGCGGAACATCAAAAACCCGTTGAAAAACTGCATCCGCTAGATATTCCCAAGTGGAAGTGTCTTGATTTTCCTGATTATGTTTACAAACTTGATAAGGCGCTCTATGGTTTGAAACAAGCTCCCAGAGCTTGGTATGACAAATTGAGCAAGTTTAATGTAGAAAAAAGATTTTCTAGAGGTGAGGTTGATCAGACATTATTCACAAAGGTATGTGACAAAGATATTCTGATCGTTCAGATATATGTAGATGACATAGTGTTCGGATCAACCAAACCATCCATGTGTAAGGAGTTTTCTGATTTAATGACCAATGAATTTGAAATGAACTCAATGGGAGAACTAAAATTCTTTCTTGGTTTGCAGGTTTGTCAGACTAAGGAAGGGATGTCCATAACTCAAAAAAAATATATCAAGGATCTATTAAAGAATTTCAAACTGGAAAACCTCAAGGCTATCACTACACCAATGGGTACTTCAACTAGTCTTGATACTGACCCTGAAGGTAAATTGGTAGACACCAAACTTTACAGAGGTATGATCGGATCCTTGTTATATCTTACTACATCTCATCTTGATATTCAGTTTTCAGTGTGTTTGTGTGCTCATTTTCAAGCTTGTCCTAAGGAGTCACACTTAAAAGCTGTGAAAAGGATCTTTAGATATCTGTCTGGCACCATAGACTTGGGTTTATGGTATCCTGCTAGGTGTGAGTTAGATCTCATAGCTTACACTGATGCAGACTATGTTGGGTGTAGGATAGATTGGAAAAGCACTAGTGGATATTATCACTATCTAGGTGCTTGTCTAGTGACTTGGGCATCTAAGGAACAACATACTGTTGCCTTGTCCACTGTTGAGGCAGAATATGTGGCAGTAGGAAATTATGCAGCCAAAGTCCTCTAGATTAAACACTAGCTTATTGACTATCATATCAACCTTGGTTGCATTACAATTCTATGTGATAACACCAGTGCTATTTCCCTTACTAAAAATCCAGTTCACCACTCACGGACTAAGCACATTGAAATAAAACACCATTTTCTTAGAGATGAAGTAAGTAAAAAGGAAATTGAATTAGAGTTCATTGCATCTGAAAAGCAAATTGCTGATATATTCACCAAGCCTCTTGACAATGAAAGGTTTAAATTTTTAAGGAGAGAACTTGGTCTTTGTAAATTCTTAGCTTGAATGCTTGTTCTGATTTACATTATCACTTGGTATTCTGTGTTTTCCGAACAACAATAAATGCTATAACTTTAGTGACTGTCATAGCATTTCTATGTGCTGCATTTCATAGTTGAACCCATCGGTATATTAAATGGTACGCTGGGAGAAGGACAGATTATGTCTGTTTGGAAACCCACATCATACGTGATGGTGGCCCCTTGGACGTCTGTACTCTGCCTTATACCATGGGTCGACATTTCATATATCTAGAATATGACATGGCATTTTTCATACATATGTGAAAACTCATGTATACAGTTGTTGCGGGGGTTTTTTTCTTATGCCGGTGACCGGGGTGAAGGTAGGAATACAGTTGTGAAGGAAAAATACGGGAGCTTGATATCTCTCGGGTATTCTCCCTTACGGTTGTATGCCTCTCACGGTATGACCGGGCACTCTCCTTTTTACGGAAAGCTGAAAAGGGTCGAATGGCACGGAAATGTAGGGGCATAGGTTAGCCGGACAGGGTGCGGGCGTGCCAGTCGATTTCTCGACAATCACCTATGGAACCAAGGGTTGACCAGGGAAGCGCAACCAGGACACGGCATGTGGGCTCGAGAGGTCGGGTGACACATGGATCGAGGGAGTTCCATGGGTGCAAGTGCGCAGGCGATTATGGGAATCATGTATTGGACATCTTTCCCCACTGACCGCAAGCGATCGGTGTTTATTTACATTGGATTGAATCTGAACACCTTCGTTCTATGCTCAAGAGAAGCCTATATGTGTCTGAAGCCATGGGTGGAGGGTCGAGAGCATTTCGCAGCCATGGGCGCGCTTTCGTCTGGGGGAGGTGATGGCTGGGGTCGGAAATGTTCGACACGTGGCCCGAGTGGTATAGGTAGAAAACTGGGGCCCTCGCACAGACGCATGCATTCAACTTGTTTTATGCTATATGAGAGCCACATGGGCTTTACAAATGGGCCAAGGAGGCCTAGAGTACAACTGGCGCAAGCCGCTGGACAATTCCGACGTGAGAGTCGGTCCCCGAGTCAGTACGTGGTATGACGGATATATCCGGATGTTTACAAGGGCTCCTTATGGGGAGATCGAGACAAGACCGACTGCCTAGGTGGCAGGGGCGGTCGTGGGCTGCCACTTAATAGGGGTCGGATGCTGCTCAAGGTGAGCGGTCGGGTCCGAGCCTCGGAAGGCGAGCGTCATCATACTGGGGGGTCGAGGCCGGCCCTGGGAATATTATTCCTGGGCTAGGGGTCCGGCTGGATTGAGTCATCAGTCAGGGCGGTAGGCGGCCGGCTCAGGAGGAGCGGTAGGCACACGATTCCGTGTTGTAAGTAGGTGCGGCGTCGTGTCATGAGTGTGACCACGGTGAGCGGTCATGCACGGACGGACCCGGGATGCGGGAGTGTTCACCGTTGTCATAACGCCTTACGTGCGGCGGGAGAGGACGTGTGTATGATGGCTAGACACCATACGAGGGGAGTACGGACAGACCCTCGACGTGTGCAAGCCGATCTACAAGCCACCCACACGCGTGCCTTGCTCCTTGTGTTCCCGACCCTTGCCGAAAGCCTCGAGAGTCCGAGGGTGCGATAGTTAGGTCAGGTTGGTTCGTCTGCCTGTCTGCTTTTGTATGTCTCCGCGCATCTTGCCCCTTGAGCTTCTACGGGGTGGAATTTATAGGAATTTGAAGGGGCAGGGGTAGGGTTTAGGAAGACCAAGTTGGAGGTCCAACTTGGTCTGGGTAAACCCCACAAAAACATTTTTTTTCTGTATTACGGAGTAGGGAGGCAGGGTTTAGGCGGACCAGCCCAAGGGGCTGGTCTAGCCCACCTAAACCCTTTAGGCAGACCAGCCTCTTGGGCTGGTCTGGTCCGCCTAAACCCCTCTTTGGAGGGGTTTTTTGGTTAAATTTTTTTTTTGATGGGGTTTAGGCAGACTGGTTTGGGTGTTTTTTAATTAAAAAAACCTTTTTTATTATACAAGGGGTTTAGGCGGACCAGCCTGGGGGGGGGGGCAGGTTGGTCCGCTTAAACCCCATCCCAGCCTGGGGGTCCAGGCTGGTCCGCCTAAACCCTCCCCTGGGGTCGTTTAGGCGGACTAGAGTGGAGGGAGAGAGAGGGGCGGTCCCACCCTCTATAAAATCTGGATTTTTGTTATTTTTCTTCCTAATTTGACTAATAAGAAAAGGACAAGACGGAGGATACAGCAAGGATACTGGGAGGATACAGGTTGACCGGCCGCGTGTGTGCGAAGAACACGGGAGTTGACGTGAGACACTTGCACGATCTCAAGCTCTCGTTGGCGAGTTCCTCGTCATCGAATCCTTCTACGCACGGTATGGCGAATCTTGCATAAAATCGGGACTGGGGAAGGCCGTGGGGCCTCTGGGCTGAAAGGAGGGCGTGGCCTCTGAGCTCTCCAGGGGTGCGGCCGCGCCCCGGGGTGAATCAGCCCAGGATGAGCCGCAACCCCGAGGGATCACCCCCGGGGGTCTTCTTTCATCGTCTGAGGGTGTCCTTTGAGGGACACAGGGCTCCGGGATGCTGGGGTTAGCCCATGGGGGGCTATTGTTGTGGAGTCGTAGTTGCCGCTCGCGAGGTGTTCTGGTAAATGCCCGACACACCTCGAGTTGTCGGACGGCCTGGCTAATTGGCTGAGGGACCTTGGGAGGGGCCTTGGGCTGAGGATAAGAGCTCGTGGGAGCTGAGGAGAGGCACTTTGGGCACTTGGGCCAGGCCCCGCGATGTGTGCCGCGTTACACGGTGGGTTGGCAGAGTAGCCTCGTGTTGGCCCGAGAGCTAAGTATGAGCGGCACATCGCCACATGTCTGAGAGTCGGGGGTGGCCTCGACCTATTGGAGGGTTGCTGTAGAACCCGACTGGCGTGCCGGAGCCGTGGGTTGGCCCACGGTTTGTTGTAGAAGGGCTGGGACATACGCGCCCACAAGGTGTTCGGGGAAAAGCCCGACACCCGTGTGTGAGCCGTATACACATGCTGCGGGCCTCCAAAGCCTGTGGTTGACTTATTTGGGTCTCTCTTTGACCTTGGAGAGTTGAAAGAAGGTGTCCCGGGGTAGGCCCCTTGCCCCGTGGCTGAGTTCCGCGTGGCGTGGCGTGGCTTGTAGTCGGAGCGCCCCCGGGTTGGCCCGGGTGGTCGTATAGAACGCGGACAAAGTCCGCCGCTGAGGGGTCGGGAGTGATCCTGGTTAATTGTTAATGCTGCCGTATATCCCGGCTAGCAGGTTGGGGCCATTGGTCGGGCCCACTGGGTTACCAGAGTGGTCAGATAGTCCATGCCTTAAAGCTGTTCAGGGAAATTCCCGAACCCTTGTTCTTTGGTATTTTGCTGGGGAAATTGTCCGGGTACAACAAATGCCCCCCACGGGTCGTGCGTCGGAAACAAAGACGAGGGCGTGCGGCCCGTGAACTCCTCTTTCTGGATGATTGTAGTTGCAATTTGACACTTCATATATCTTTGTCTCGTTGCATTGTGTATATTGACTTTCTGGCGGGCTGACTGTCTTTGTGTATTTTATCTTGCAGCTATGGCACGATTCGGCAGAGATGAGAGGGTCCCGAGGCGAGTTGCTCTGGAGGAGGATGGCTGGGTGAGGAGGACAGAGCGGCCCATGCCTGGCTTGGGCCCGCCGGTCATTGCTGCGGCTGGTGGGGAGCAGCTCAATTCAGGGCATACAACAGTAGTCGAGGGCCCTGTTGGCGAGCGCGGCAGCGGAGTTGGATTGGTAGAGTTGGCCTGGGTCTCGAAGGCGGGCAGGATCTACACCTATGACCGCAGTGGGGGCTATCCGGTGGAGTTTCCCTTCGACCGCTACTTGTTTGAGTTCATTAGGAACTTTGTTCCACCAAGCATGGAGGAAGGGGAATCCCGGATTACTACAGCACGCCGCCGATTGGAGCGGGCGATTTTTGCGGGCAAGGACAGCCTATAGGGGATCATTCTCTGTGGCTTTCCGAGCTTCTCCGGAGACTACTGGCGACAGAGTCAATTTCCCAATGCTGAGTGCCTGGGCTTCTTCAGCGGAGCTGATCAGTTTGGAGTCCGGGTCGGGCCGATGGGTCCCGCTTCTTGGGACCTGCATGGCCATCATCGAGCAGAGACCGAAGGTAGTACAGGGCTGGTGTTGGAGCCATCAGGGCTGCAGTATGTCGGGGAGGGCTTCGACGATCATAGTCTCTTGTTCGGAGTTGTGCGGTAGACTGCTCCTAGTTGGTATGGTCGCTGGGCGGTGATTCCTTTGCACCGATACCGCCAGGGAGCTACCGAGTGGTTGATGGGCATAGTACACCATTATAGGGTGTTGCTGGACTGAGCCGACATTAGATATGCTGTGACTATGGACTTATACGGATATCCCTACTACACGGGGCTTTTGCAGGCTTTGGTAGAGCGCTTCAACCGTCGGTGGAACACAGTAGCGACGGCTGAGGGGGAGACCTCACTCGACTTGTGGTCCTTGTTCAGGATTTCTGGGCTGTCGATCAGCGGCGAAGGATATGAGGAGGTTTTACTACATGATTTTCACCGCACTCACACAGAAGGACATGAGAGATACCGGGTTCCTTATAGCTACCGGTACTTGCTGAAGACCTAGAGGGACTTAGCCTTGGCCGGGAGAGAGAGAGCCGCGCAGACTCCTAAGGTGCCGCTGAATGTATGGGTTCGCCACTTCTACAACGGGCCCTTCTGCTTTTACTAGGAGTTTACGAGGGATCAGACTCCGTGGGAGGAGTACACAGAGGTGGAGCTGCGGTTCCGAACATACACGAGGTACATCTACGCGCCACAGGAGGGTTGAATCCCCATAGGTTGCTGGTCGTGACACACCTAGCCGCGTACTTGGCATACTGGTTGGTGACATTTGTGGTCCCGCACGGAGTGGATGGCCTGCTGAGGGTGGAGTTGTTGTGGCATGCGTGCTTACTAGAAGAGGGGCGGAGACTGGCCTTAGCTCCGGCGACTGTCGCCAATGTCTATCAAGGGCTGGGGGTGTTGGCGGCACACTCGTCGCCACATGAGAGGAGCCTGCTTCTACCGACCCACTACCTCAGTGTGTGGGTTGGCTTGCTGTTTCCGGGGCTAGTAACCCGAGGGTCAGTGGCGAACCAGGCGGCACCTCTGCTGTTTAGCTTCACCGGGCAGCCAGACGGAGACGCCGTTGCGCAGTTGGAGGGGGCTAGGAGAGTTCTGTCCTACTTGCCCAGCAGGGGCGAGGAGGGGCTGCCTTTTGACAGTGACGTCTGAGACTCTCATTTGATTTTGGTGCCTTCAGATTGTGGGGCGGCCTGCGCCCTTCCTTATCAGTGAGAGCCAGATGCGACGTTGTACACAGAGTGAGTGATGAGCACCTGGCCAGCAGTACTGACACTACAACGATCTGTGACGAGCTTCCTGGAGCCATATTACCCGCACAGGTTCGCACAGAACTTTGGGTACGACCAGGGGATCTCGTCGAACCAGGAGTTCCCCTTAGTGGGTCGGCAGTACAGAGGTCGGGACACCCACTTGCTGGCTGCAGTGTGGTGGGACTTCTACTATTGTCGGGAGCCTGAGCGGATACCGACACCTAAGCCAAGGCGAAGGGGATGATTCGACGTTCATTACGCCAGGTGGTGGTTCGAGCATAGCCACATGTATCAGCAGAAGGCCTCGATGATTCAGAAAGCCAAGGAGGACCGCCTTTTGAGGGAGGATCTACCTCCCATTCTGTTAGATGATGAGTACTTATGGACTCGCCTTTCCCGGATTTACCGGGAGGTAGAGCGCTTGGCACAGCAAGCACCCCGGAGCGGCCGAGGTCCGACGTCGGTGGTACGAGGCAGCGGCGGGGCACTGAAGCCCCTCAGGCAGGGACGACCGGCACCGGGAGGTACTGGAGCTGGGACATTCTGACCGAGGGCACCGAGGAGTTGGTGGACTCAATTCCTGGACGATGGCGGGTTTGGGAAGAAGGGCTCCCTGGATCGAGTGCTCCCCGAGGGGAGCTTGGTGGACATGGTGATCGATGACTGGAGGTGCCACATTGCTCATGCGATCGGGTCGGCTGTGCCCGTGGAGCTCGTGTCTCTCATTGAGTGTGCCTGTACCCTAAGAGATGTGAAGGAGGCAATCGCGAAGGCTACGTGAGTCGTGGGTTTGAGACTAAAGCAGCTGGTCCCTCTGCCATTGACGCCCTTCGCGGTCGCAGGTGAGACTTCTTCTTGAGTCTGTTACCTCCGCTTTGTTGTTTTATGTGACTGACGCATTTTATGTGGTTGTTTGTTGGCAGGTTCTCCGGCGGAAGGGGATCACCCTTCTACAAGGACATCTTCCGGGGACGGGAACGGAGATCTCCAGCCCCGACGAAAGCGTCCCCGGGTAGAAACTGGAGCAGGTGATACTAGCGAGTCCTCTCAGGGACCCGAGGCTGGCGGGCATATTGAGGCAGAGCCGACTTTGAATGAGTGTCGTACCCGCCTCTCTTGTGTCTTGTTGGTTTAGCCATGATGATTGACTAACCTTACGTTCCTGGATTTGTGTCTCGCAGCTTCGCCGGAGGCCCGGGCGGACATGGCTTTCTAGCCACCCCAGGAGGTCGACCCATTGCCTGAGGATGGGGTCGAGTGCGAGATAGATATGGAGGGTTCCTTCGCGTGATGGACGAGGCCCTCCCCAACATCAAGACTTTCCCTGACTTTGAGTCATGGGAGGCTTCGACGAGCGCCCAGCCAGGTAGGGGCTTCGGGGACTGGACATACCTTGATTATAGCCGTGCTTGGTTCTGGGGGCTAACATAGTTGCCGGTGTTGTGCAGAGGTGGCTAAGGCGTCAGGAACCATGGCTCCTTCTGCGGTGCAGGGCCAGGAGCCCCTGTCGGCTGGACGGCAGGAGCCAGCAGCGACCCGGGATGGCCCGAGTAAGCATTGAATTTTTATGGAGGGGGTTAGCCTCCCATTGTTGCATAATAGTTAGGCCGGAGTTGTTAATTAGGCTTGTGTTGTCATTTAACAGGCGAGGACCCGACTTATACTCGAGAGATGATTCAAGAGTTGGTCAGTGGTGGTCTGTCGGTGTCCCTTCCCTCTTTCGAGGTAGAGCCAGAGATTGCGGATGCTTCGGTCCCGTCTGCTACTAGGGATGCTCTCGGCTTGCTGCCTCAGCTACTGGCAGAGACACGCCTTACTTCTTTACCCACAGTGGTGTCTGCTTGCACTGTAGGACTGGTCGGGTCCTTTAGCATGGGACCCTCAGGTATGTGACTGGGGACTTAGTCACTTATGGTAAGCTCTTTTGTGTTGTCTATTGACACTGGGGTGCCTTTTGATGTCGGCCACAGAGACTTCTTCGCCCCTGGAGGAGGGTGAACTTTCCCGTGGCACGAGTGTTGCAGTGGTAGAGAGACCCGCTGTGGCGACTTTGGCTGGAGGCGACGATGAGATCGTCGACATCGAGGGAGTCTCGGAGGGGAGTGCTTCGGATGGTGAGTCCTTTGTTTGAAATCCTTAGCTGCAGAGTCACCTTTGTGCAAAGTTGGGCCGTGTCATGACCTCATTTGTCTTATTGGTTTGCAGGGGCACCTAGTTCGGCCGCCTCCAGGAATTCATCAGAGGCTTCATCGAGCTCTTCAGGCGACTGTAGCTCGGCCATAGAGACAGAGGAGAGTTTGAGCTCGAGCTCTTCCTCTTCTGGGGGCTCTTCTGGCAAGGCGGCTAAGGCTGGGACCACTTCTTGAGGTACATAGAGGTTCTACCCATTCCCCTTTATCGTTTGTCTGCTCTTGATAGCAGGGTGCTGACGCTTTTGAGTTGCGTATAGCATCGGGGTCAGGGGAAGATCACATATCGACTCCTGCTGAGAGCGGACAGGAGGAGCCTCCCGCCTCACCCGTGGTCGTTGGAGACGACCGAGTCATGGAGGAGTCACTGCCCATTCCGACCCCGGCGGGTGATGTCACCAAGATGGGGGATAGGTTGCCTTCCCCGACCCCGGCGGGAGACGCTACTGGTGCGGAGGGACTTGCCCTAGGTAAGGATGAAAACTGATCTTTTCTCAGGTTTTTCGCCTTACTTATCATAGGAAGTTCTGCATATATTTTTCACTCCCTTTGATGTTTGTTGGGGTTATGCAGGCTGTGTTGGAGTGCTAATTGTGTTAGGTGGTGTGGACGTCAAAAAAAATTGATGATGACGATGATGATCATACGACACTCGCATCTACGCGTTCAAGCGCAAGTCGAAGACGAGAGGGCCGAACAAACCCATACCTCGCCCAACCAGGCCGGGAACTCACTTGGTGGTCCGCCATCCGTTAAGGAAGCCCCCGGGCAGAAGATACAGCCACAACTCTATGACCGGCCATGCCGAGAGCAGAATCAAAGAAAAGTCGAGAACTCCGACATAGTCTCGGCATATGCCAGAAGTCACGCAAAGCCTTGGATCGAGCCCCAGAAGCTACGAACGGAAAATTGCGGAAGCCATGCATCGCAACTAAAACATTCTGAGGACACCAACGTTCATATAAGTAGCCGCGACTTCCAAAAGAATTCATTCGGTGCTTAAAACGGCGTGACAAGGCCCTTAATCGGCGCGCCCCATTGTGTTGCATTAAAACGGCGCGCCCCTCCTTGCTTTGGTCATCCGGCGCGCTCCTGGTTGAAGGGGCCATCCCCCTTTGATGCTTAAAACGGCGCCACACTTGCCTGAAAGCTAAACCGACGCGCCAATTGCACTTGGGTTTAAATCGGCATGGGCACTATTGCACCGTGCTGTTTTAACCTCATCCTATCCCATCTCTGGCATGATACTCTGTTCGGCATAAATGTGATGCGCAGGGGACATTCAATGCCCGACGTTCTATCTCCGCCTCCGTTCGACAGCACATGAGCGGCATCGACGAAGCAACCCCTGCGGACCTGCGACCATCTCATCCTCGGACAAACAGCAGCGTCGGCGCGATCCAGCGTCGTCCAGCGCACCATGTCAACTCCGAGCTTCGTCGTGGATGAGGTGGTGAGGTGGAAGTGGCAGGAACCTCCCAGGCGAGCCATTCTATAAAAAAGGGGCATTACTATGAAAACAAGGAGAGGCTGGCTCTCTCTCTCTCGGCTGGGCAGTGTGCAACGGAAGAAGAAAGGGAAAAAGAGGTGAGATCTTCTGAGAGGAAGAGTCCGCCGAAGAGAAAAGAAGTTGCTTCCTCGCGTCGGAGAGGTGAGATGAAGTGAAGACAGGGGAGTGAGGGTGAGGGTGTTGTGCCCCTGTAGTTTTGATGATCTATAGTTTTGATGATAGCAATCAGTATGAGTCACAAGTCTATTCAGTTTATTCATCCATGCATTCTTAAGTCTAGACATTGCTTGTGCAGCAGACACATTAAGTCCATACACTGCATGGCTCGCAGGCTAGCAAGTATGTACATCGCAGTCGTCGCAGGCACAGCAAGTCCATACACTGCATGACTCGCAGGGTAGCAAGTCTATACATTGCATGCACAAGTTCAACGTCCATACATTGCTGCATTGCTTGCACTTGTGAAGTCTATACATTGGCAGTTGTCCTGCAGCGTCAACACAAGTCCATACATCGGTTGCAGCACTGCACGCACACTCATGTCCATACACTGCATTGTGGCATGCACACTAGCAAGTCTGTACATTAGGCATCTTTACCTACGTAGGACTTGCAAGTCTATACATCGTGCAGTCTGCACATTGTGGCTAGCAAAGCCTGTACAACAGTGTGTTAGCAAGTCTATACATCGCCATTGCTCGCATGCAGAGTCTAGACAGTCTTAACCAAGTGTGTACACTGCCATCTTGCAGCACAGCATAAGTCTATACACTGGTCCGTCTCACTCAGCATCTCAAGTTGACTTGAAGTCTGTACATCATCCGTCTTACTTAACGTCTCATGATTCGAAGTCCATACATTGCCTTGCTTCATGCATTAAGTATGTACATCGGCAAGTCCATACATTACCTTGCTTAATGCAAAGTCTGTACATCGGACTAAGTCTGCATCGACTAAGTCTATACATCGTCTTATGCAGTGTCTCAGTCAAGTCTGTACATTGTGCATTCTTTGATTTGAAGTCTTACATCGTTCTTTGCTACTCATCGTCTCATGCAGCATCTCATTGTGGCACGCAAAGCCTGCACAACGCATTATCTGCAAGTCTGCACATTGCTATAGGCACGCATGCAAAGTCTAGATAGCCATGGGCAAGTCTATACAACGCATTGCATGCACGCAGGTCTAAGTATGTACACTGGCTGCATCATGCTCGCATAAAGTCTATACACTGCATCTTAGCATGATTGCACATCACTCAAAGTCTGTACACTGGCTGCAGTAGGCTCGCACACACTAAGTCCATACATTGCACAAAGTCTGAACATTGGTATCTTTACCTACGTCTAAGTCTATACATTCCCATAGGCATTGTGCATTGTTCAACTCAGAGTATGTACATCGTTATGCTGCCTTGTGCCATAGCAAGTCTATACATCCTCTATGCTCGAGATTTGACGTCCACCAGAAGTGGCGTCACTTCTTAAATCAACGCCTAACTGTAAGGCGTCTATTTGTTGAGAATCGCTTCATCAACTCTATACATTGTCTGCTTGCATAAGGTTGAGTCTGTACATCACTTGAACACTGTTCACACTTTGTTTTGCTAAGTCTACACATTGATGCATGTTTACTTCTGCATATTTGATGTCTGTACAGGGTATAAGCTCTGCATATACAGAGTCTATACATTGCACAACATTGTATTCACAAAGTCTGAACATGGCATAAGCCCTGCATGCGTAGAGTCTGTACAGGCCATAGCACTGTATTCACATAGTCTGTACAATGCATAGCCTCGAATTCATAGAGTCTGAACACTGCATTGCTTCGCATTCACTGAGTCTATACTGCTTCAGCTCTGCTTCATAAAGTCTATACATTGCTTCAGCTTTGTCTTCACATAGTCTGTACAACGCAATTGTCCTGCTTCATGAAGTCTATACATTGCTTCAGCTCTGTCTATGTATAGTCTGTACATCAGTTAACCCTTAAACTGATAATTCCTTTCGAATGTCTGACAGGGACTATCTGCAGAGACTGATGACTTGGCTCGTGATCCAAGGCTGGACGAGGTGCTCAGAGTGCGACACGTGTACAGCAACAAGACGAGATGCTGCCACGTGGTCCAAATCATTGGGTGGGAATTCAAATGCCACACGCCCTTCGAATAGCTACTGGTATAAAAGGAATTCTTCTACTTCAGAAGAAGTAAGAGATCGAAAGAGCAGAAGCCAGAGCTAAAAGAGAATTACAGACAGTGAGCGCCTGCATGATCTAAAGAGAGAAGAAGAAAAAGAGAGAAGAAGATTCAGAGAGAAGAAGAGAAAGAGAGAAGAGAAGATTGAGAGAGTTGAGTTGAGAGAGCTTTCGAGAGATATTGTAAGTCAGACTCTTGGTTCAGATACCAGAGCTGATTCTGCTCATACTTGAGCTACATTCCTCTTATTTTTACATTTCGTTTGTTTCTGTCTTTTTTGCTTTCGATACACTTTTGTTATCAAGCTGTGAGGCAGCAATTGCAGTGGTGGTTTCCACTGGACAGGTGAAGCTGTAATCCTCAGCAGGCGAGACCAGGTCTCAGACGGCTAAGTTGTATTGCCCAGCGGTTGCAGAGGATCTGTTCCTTTGGTCGGCAAGCTGTTAAGCCCAGCGAAGCTGTGTATCAGCGGTTGTTGGCAAGCTGTGAAGCCCAGCTGTTCAAGCTGTTAGTCAGCAGGATCCACATTCCAGTTGGAGTGTGGGGTGGACGTAGATCTCTGGATTGAGATCGAACCACCTTAAAGATCGGTGTCTACTATGTGATTGCCTGTGGTTGTGTGATTTCAATGTGTTCATTCTACTGCTTTGCAGTTACTTTTTTTAATTCCGCATTAGAGTCAATTGTGTTCTAAAATTAGACATTAGATCTATTCACCCCCCTCTAGATCCACTCTCCGTGGTAATAGACTACGTCCATCTAACATAACAGTTGGTATCAGAGCCTAACTCTTCTACAGGGACTCATCGCCCGAAGAGAAAGGTACAGATGGATGCTCGAGGGATGATAGCTGAAGGACACCCAATCACAAAGCCCCCATTCTTCGATGGATCTAACTATGCATATTAGAAGAACCGTATGCAAGTATTTTTGAGGGCGAAGGATTCTGAGATCTGGAAGGTAGTAAGCAAGGGACCTTATGAGTTGTCCCCTAATGAGGAAGTCTAGACCAAGGAGGAGATCAGGAGGACTACACTAAATTGGAGTGCCATAAACGCCATTCAGTGCTCTCTGCACCCTACAGAATTCTCCCGCGTATCAGCCTGCAGTTCAGCTAAGGAGATGTGGGATGCACTTGTAGTGATCCATGAAGGGACCTCTCAAGTTAGAGAGACGAAGGCTAATTTCCTTGTGTCAGAATATGAGGCATTCAAGATGAAGCCAAGCGAGACCATCAAGGAGATGTACGCTCGATTAACTATTATCACAAATGGTCTTAGAGGTCTTGGGAAACCTCAGACAGAATACGATGTAGTGAGGAAGATATTGCGTTCCCTGACTCATGCTTGGCATACTAAGGCTACAGTGATGGAGGAGTCAAGGGATTTGCGAACCACAAGGGCTGATGAGCTAATTGGCTCGATGATGGCATATGAGATTAATATGCCAAAGATAGAATGATGTGACACAACCTAGGACTTAAACAAACAAGCACAATCGCAATCAAACGGACCGATGTCGGCGACCGCTCACCCGATGCTCACCAAGACCCGGGGTAACTTGGCAATGCCAAGGTGAGGTTGAGGGGTTGGACCCTTGCTGGTAGAGGGCCAGCAAGGCCAAGATTTGATTCCCAATGGATGTGGATGCCCAATTCAATGGGGCCGACAAAGTGCCAATGGCACCGGTTACTCTCTTCCCACGGTGATCACTCAAGACAACGGGGCTTGAGGATCAAGCTCTCACTCTCACGGCCAGCGGAACTAAGAACTAATATTGAAAGACAAGCACTAAAGGGAGTGAGGTTTGAGCACTTACTCGATCGGTTTGAAGAAACCGGTCCCGCTCGGAGATGAGGGCGAGCGGGGAGGCGAGTGGATCCCCACACGCCGCGGCGGTGTAGCTTGACCTGCTCAATCCAATTACAACACTACTCCTCTCGCAGGAGGGGGACCTTGGGGTGCGGGTTAGTGGATATTACAGCCAAAACTACCTCCACGCAGGGAGGGGCCTTCATCCGGCCAAGCGGGGAGGGGAATTGGAGAAAGGAACACCGAAGATGGGAGGTTGCCAATTCTGCCCGGTTCTGTGGGTGCTGACAGGTGACTGAAGAGTTGACTTCTGCAGCTGCTACCAAATTTTGTTGGGGACGAAACCACTTGGGAAATCTTCGTAGGAGGTAGGGGAAGTCGTCCAAATTTTTTTAATTTCTTCTATCGTCGATACCGGTCTGGGTGGAGGCCCGAACAGGGAGGCAGACTCTCAGACTGGCAGCTCCTGATTTCCAACAGCAGGTTGCAGAGGATGTCCCGACATCTCCCGAACTCGGAATCAAGCACCGTCGGAGTCGTTGGAACCGTGGACGAGCCCTCTTCACCAAAAAACTGACAAGGAAGCCAAACGATGCCGGAGAAGGCCAGGGGACTCTGAAAACTACTGACAGGTCGGTGCAGACTGTGGGTAGCAGAACTACGTAGCGGAGGGAGAAAATGGATAACTCCTGCTACAGGATGCCGAACGGAGTTCCGCTTCTTGATTCTGAAAGTAGACAGGGAGAGGAAGAACTTTTCATAAGAGCTCTTAAGCTTATTCTTCAGAAGTTCGTCGTGGTGAAGCTTCTACTCGGGTTCTGGTACTCAGCAGGGGCAGCTCTGCGCAGTTGTGGGAGAACGGAGCTTTCGGGCAGCACACAGCTTGGATGAAGATGAAACCACCGCCGTTGCGAAGAAGACCGGTAGACGCTTCCGTGGATACCTCTTGGCCCTTCAGATTCACTGGGATGTGGTCGGGGTCACCTCTGCAATCTGCTACTCTTCTACTGCCTTCAAACTGAAAACTGGAGGTTGAAGATGATGGGGGGAAATGGGGTATATGGGAGGGGAAATGGAGGTGGATGAGTGTGGGGAGGACCCTGGCTATGAGGGGGTCTAGGAGGGGGTGTTCCAAGGTGTGGGGGTGATGTAAAACCGACCTTGGACCTATTTTGCAAGCATTCAAGTTTGAGCAGCGGACTCACACTAGTGAGCTCACCCGTATGGCACACACTAGGGCCCGAAGGCAACTAGGCGATGTTGGAGAGGGTCCGAGGTGGGACCATGAGGCTCCAAGGGTTGGCAAGCTTGGGGAGAACCCAAAATGGGCCTAGGATGCCCAAATCATGGGCGGCCAACACACCAAGGGTGTGGGTTAAGTGGATTCACTCTCAACTCGCCCGCGGTGGTCACTCAATTTGGTGGCAATGTAAAATCGGACACTCTCTTACCGCCGACGGAGTAACTATAGCAATACTAAGCTAAGCAAGTCCAATACAGCAATGAGGGATGTTCAGGAGCTCACCTAGCCGGCGTGAAGACGCCGACTCCGGCCGGAGACGGGGGCGAGCGGGGAGGCGAGGGTATGTACCCGCACGCCGCGTCGGTGTCGCTTCAACCTGAAAGTGTAAAGAGTACAACACTACGCCTCTCGCAGGAGGGATGATCTTGGGGTGGGGATTAAGTTAATTACATCCAAAACTACCTCCACGCAGGGAGGGGCCTTCAGCCGGCCAAGCGGGTTCGGGATTACGCAATGAAACTTGACCTCCGAGCTCCACCGGTTCTGCCCTGCTTCAGGTTCACTGGACAGACAGTCGGAGACGGTGCTGCCACGGGTTCCACGGAACTCGGATCTTGACGAGACCAGCGCCAAAAGTTTCCCAACTGACAGAGGATGAAGCTTGAATTTTTGGGGAAGCTTTGATACTCGGGGCTGACCGCGCCGGCGACTGGAACAGGACAGCAGCGTCTGGTCTCTGGAGGGTACCGAACTGATGCAGCAGGTTGCAGAAGTCACTATGGGCTCTCCCGGACTCCGATTGGAATGAAACTGGCTGTGATGCGATCGTGGTCGGGGTAGCTTCGAGCCGGAGTTGACGGGAATGCGATCCGATGTCGGTGGAGAGAGGGGTAACCGGAGGAGTGAGGACTGGTCTAACCTGGGACCACAGGGGGCAGTCTGCCGTCTCCGACGAAGAAAATTGGAGCAGAGGGTTCCGGTGGCCGATTGAGTCCCTTCTTCTTGGAGGTGGCAGCTAGCTTGAAGTAGTTTCTTCCCTCCAAAAATGGCACTCATAGCCTTCACGAGCTGGCCGTGGCAGAGTCTGGGACCGGACTGATTGATTCTGCCTCTGTCTGGTGCAGATCAATGTGGCTGGTTGCAGAGGGTGCCACGATCTCTAACGAGCTCTGATTGAGGCGAGACCTGAACCGTTGGAACCGTAGCCGAGTCTTCTTTCTGTCGGCACTGACGGCGACATTGGCAGATGTCGGAGAAGACCGGGACTATCAGATGAGTAGAGGGGTGTCGGTTCTGGCTCCTGTAAACTGACCTGACACACTTGGAGTAGAAAATTTGTAACTTGAGATGCTGATGTCCAAATGCAGCTCTTCTTCTTTAGGATGAAAGAGGACTTGAGAGGGAAGAACTTTGCTGAAGAACACTTGATCTGAATCCCAAAAGGTTCGTCGTGGTCGGGATTCCAATCTCGCTCTGGTTCTCTACCTGGGGTCTTCTGCGCAGTCGTGGGAGATCAGCTCCTGCGGATAGCTCCAACCTCGGAAGCCGGCGAGACCACCACCGTTGGAAATCTATCTCGATGACGATTCCAGAAATGTAGGCCTTGCCACCTGAATCTTTGAAAGACGGTCGTGGCTGCCTCTGCAAGTTGCTGCAACTCTGCTGTCTGAAACAGAGGCTGAATGAGAAGAAGATGAGGGGGTGGGGAAGGGGATGGCCAAGAGAGTAAGAGGTGGAGGGTGAACTTGGCTGGTATGGGGAAGGGGGGCTGCGACTTTGGGTGGTTTGGGAGGTGGGGAGATGGAAGGGCACTGCCCTAGGGAGAGGGAAATTCAAATTTGGGCTTAAGGAAGAGCCCCTTCAACCTTGGGGAGAGGAAGGGGTGCTTAGGAAGTGGTGTTGGGTAGTTGGGGGTTGGGAGGTGGGGTGTGGATTGGAGGATGCCACCTTGGGTTGGGGGGGAGTTAAATGGGTGTATGGGGAAGGGGAGAGGTCTTAATGAGGGGTGAATGGGGAGGAGAGAGAAAATTCTGAAAATTGGGTGGAGGGAGAGAGAGAGAGAGATAAAGAGAGAGAGAGAGAGATAATGGGTGAGAGAGGGAAGAGAGATTTGGTAGAGAGGAGTAAGACTAGAGAATTTTTTCTATTCAAATGATTCTTCAAAAGTTGTTACATATGAGGAGTGGGGTGGCCTATTTATAGGCACATGACTTTTTCACAAAGGACCCTAACAAAAGACACAATGACTAATAACCAAAGGGAAGGGGGGGCATCCATGGGCCTAGCCCAATGAGATGGGCCCAATAACCTATCAAACCAACATAATGACTCAATACTTAGGAAAATGACTCAACAACCTAGGTACATGACTCAAATAAAGGGAAAATTACATGATATTGACTCAAAGAAAATGTGAAGATTACATGACTAGACTCAAAAATACATGACTAACATAATGGCGCTTGCCGACGAACAATCCGAGTCCGGAGAAAATGTGGAGGGGCAAGGGATGCCCTCATCATACCCCCGGGGAAGGGAAAACTCGACGCCGTCGAGTATGGGTCCACCAGGGAAGTAGTACATCGAACTGCGGCTCTGGGTGATCCTCGATCTCCATACTCAACCCGCGACCATAGTAGGGGAACGGTGCTTCAGCTCGACAAAGTGACTCGGTCATACCCTCATGCTGGCGATGGGATCTTGCTTGCCTAGTATTGCCGTTGTGTGCTCACGTCGGGCTCTCAAGCTATTTGTGGTGGCACTCCGAGGGTGTCTCTCACAAGGGTAGGTATAAGCTGGAGGCACTCACTAGGATCCACCGCGGTGCCCTTATAAGGTGCTGATCCGCCAAATGAGAAATGGGGAGAATCCCAAAACCCTTTTTGAAAGTTCAACCCATAAGCCGGGTTGCCAAAGCCACTCAGAACTTGGCGAGGTCCAAGTCCTCGTGCCCTCAATTTGGAGGTGACCCTGGGGTAGAGCCACTCCAAAGTCATCATCGTCAAGTTACCAACTTGGAATTCCAAGTGGCGCTCATGAGTTTTTGCTCGCTTGTTGTGAATATCACTGCTTGTTGCTTGATATGTGCTTGGATGCATATGCCATGCTTGATGATGCGATGTGAGTGGGCAATGTTTGGTATGCAAAGGTGGTCCGGGGCAGCCACATGTAGATCGATCATGCTTTGATGCTATGAAGATTGTGACAGACTCAGGGGGGCCGGGACATCCATAGATGAACCTTTTATGCATGGGTATGACAAATATCGGGGGACCCGGACATCCATGTATGCTCCTCTCATACTTAAGACTCATGATGAATGAGGGTGGGCCAATACATCCAAATACGGTCCACTTATGCTTCCTACTTGACATGTGGGTGATGTAAATGAATATACCTGACTTATGAATCATGCCAAGTGGTGTTGTATGCCAAGACTTATGCACTCTTGTGACAAAGATGTCTTCTATGTGTGGGCCTTTGGACTTCCATTGGAATGGGTCGAAGGGGTCTACAAAGGTGGATATCATGAGATGGGGCACTTCCTCGATCCCTAGGTGTATACCACCCAAAGTCATGGTTCCCATGGTGTAACCCGAGTCTGGGATGGGGTGGATTGGATCAAACATGGTGGGTTGGGGTAGGGAAAGGTAGGTGGTAGTTAAGGTGGTTGGGTTACTTGGGTTCCTTGACTCCCATTGGAATGGATCATAGGGATCATAAAGTGGGTTACCAAGGGGCTCCATGTCCTCAAGGTCCTCAAAAGGTGATAAGTCGTCTTCTTCTAGTGGAATGGTTGGGCCGGTGTATGGGGTGGGCTGGTTGGTCAAGGTTTTAGGAATCACAATGGTAGGGGAGTGGACCAGGATGGGCTCTTCCACTATGGGGAGAAGGAAAAGGATGTCACTAGTGTAGCAACCAATAGTGCAAACCGAGGAGATAGACCCAATGCATAGATGGATGAGGTTAAGGCTCTTGGGTTGGTCCGCTCCTAGGGCCAATAAAGAAGTCAAGTCTGATTGCCACTTTAGACCTTTGAGGAGATCATCCCAATCTTCTACCTCATAGTAGGATTGGATTGTAGTGTGATAGGAGTGGAGGGGAACAATTTGGGATGGATATCCCAAAGGTGAGAGAGGTGGGGGTGAGCTAGGAAGGGTGGGTCCTTGCTTGAGCCATTGGAGTATATGCTCATTCATGATGAAGGTGGGTGACTCTTGAGGATCCGGGCTATTTGAAGTGGTAAAGGGTTGAGGCTTTTCCTTACCATTGGTGTGATCTTGGGCTTCCTTATGGGTGGGAATGGGTTCCGGACTAGCATCTACTCCCATGTGGAGGGTTGTGGAGGTTTCAATTCCTAGTGTTAATGGGTTGGGTAGGTCTAATGCGGGAGAATTGGTGATAGCTGGAGCATGGTGCACTTGGGGTGGTGGGCAAGGGTGGACTTGGATCGGAAGGGGAAGTAGAGGAGGCCTAGGTTGGGGAAAGATTGGTGTAGGAAGCGGGAGGTGAGTTGGGTGAGGGGTTTTGGGTTTGGGGATGGTGGCCATTATGGGCCTTGGTGGAGGGGTGGACACGGTGTCCACATGGTTTTTAATGGTGAGGGTTGGATGAGTGGTGGTCACCATGGAGGGAATTGGGTCGGTTAGGGGTCTCTTGCCCTTGGGATCATTTGGGGTGGAAGTGGGGGCTAAAGAGGCTTGACTAGTGTAGGTTAGTGAAGGGGGTTTTGGTTGGGGTGTGGGGGCCCTCATGGGATTAGGTGTGGAGGTGGAGGCCTTGGAGACTTGGGTTCTAGTGGTAAGGGTTTGGACGGGTGGGTTTGGAGGAGTGAGAGTGCTCCTCGAGTTTTGGTAACCCGGGTAGGAAGGGGACATATATTTTGCTCTAAGTTGCTCCTTCATGTCCTTCCAAGTGGTGATGGGAGTTTCCCTTCTAAGTATCTTTAGCCCGAAAATTTGCATCCAATAAGTTTCCGCCCGTTTGGTAAGTTGCATTTTGGCAACCAATGCCTTTTCATCCTCGGATATATGATACCAAGTGAAGTATTGGTCCATTGTAGCTTCCCAATTTAAATATTCTCTAGGAGAGGTTCCATCAAAGGTGGGAAGTGGGAAAGGGACCATTCTATCGTCTGTCCTTGGGGCGGGCCTATTTTCTCTCCAAGTTGGTTGAGTCGGTCCGATATGTTATCAAGCCGCTCATTGGCATAGGTCAAGGCTTTCATGAAGTAGTTGACATGGCCAGAGAAGTTATGGGTGTTAGTGGTAGGCATCTCTTGGTGGCTTGGACTTATGGAGTGGGCCGATTGGTAAGGTTGATATGAGGTGGCCATACTAGGGGATAAGAGTGATGCACTTGAAGACTCTAAATGCATAGACATGCCCTAGGACCAACTTGATAGAGACAAGTTGTGAACTTGCTCTGATACCACTTGATGTAAAACCGACCTTGGACCTATTTTGCAAGCATTCAAGTTTGAGCAGCGGACTCACACTAGTGAGCTCACCCGTATGGCACACACTAGGGCCCGAAGGCAACTAGGCGATGTTGGAGAGGGTCCGAGGTGGGACCATGAGGCTCCAAGGGTTGGCAAGCTTGGGGAGAACCTAGGATGCCCAAATCATGGGCGGCCAACACACCAAGGGTGTGGGTTAAGTGGATTCACTCTCAACTCGCCCGCGGTGGTCACTCAATTTGGTGGCAATGTAAAATCGGACACTCTCTTACCGCCGACGGAGTAACTATAGCAATACTAAGCTAAGCAAGTCCAATACAGCAATGAGGGATGTTCAGGAGCTGACCTATCTGGCGTGAAGACGCCGACTCCGGCCGGAGACGGGGGCGAGCGGGGAGGCGAGGGTATGTACCCGCACGCTGCGTCGGTGTCGCTTCAACCTGAAATTGTAAAGAGTACAACACTACGCCTCTCGCAGGAGGGATGATCTTGGGGTGGGGATTAAGTTAATTACATCCAAAACTACCTCCACGCAGGGAGGGGCCTTCAGCCGGCCAAGCGGGTTGGGGATTACGCAATGAAACTTGACCTCCCGAGCTCCACCGGTTCTGCCCTGCTTCAGGTTCACTGGACAGACAGTCGGAGACAGTGCTGCCACGGGTTCCACGAAACTCGGATCTTGACGAGGCCAGCGCCAAAAGTTTCCCAACTGACAGAGGATGAAGCTTGAATTTTTGGGGAAGCTTTGATACTCGGGGCTGACCGCGCCGGTGACTGGAACAGGACAGCAGCGTCTGGTCTCTGGCGGGTACCGAACTGATGCAGCAGGTTGCAGAAGTCACTGTGGGCTCTCCCGGACTCCGATTGGAATGAAACTGGCAGTGATGCGATCGTGGTCGGGGTAGCTTCGAGCCAGAGTTGACGGGGATGCGATCCGATATCGGTGGAGAGAGGGGTAACCGGAGGAGTGAGGACTGGTCTAACCTGGGACCACAGGGGGCAGTCTGCCGTCTCCGACGAAGAAAATTGGAGCAGAGGGTTCCGGTGGCCGATTGAGTCCCTTCTTCTTGGAGGTGGCAGCTAGCTTGAAGTAGTTTCTTCCCTCCAAAAATGGCGCTCATAGCTTCACGAGCTGGCCGTGGCAGAGTCTGGGACCGGACTGATTGATTCTGCCTCTGTCTGGTGCAGATCAATGTGGCTGGTTGCAGAGGGTGCCACGATCTCTAACGAGCTCTGATTGAGGCGAGACCTGAACCGTTGGAACCGTAGCCGAGTCTTATTTCTGTCGGCACTAACGGCGATGTTTGCAGATGTCGGAGAAGACCGGGACGATCAGATGAGTAGAGGGGTGTCGGTTCTGGCTCCTGTAAACTGACCTGACACACTTGGAGTAGAAAATTTGTAACTTGAGATGCCGATGTCCAAATGCAGCTCTGCTTCTTTAGGATGAAAGAGGACTTGAGAGAGAAGAACTTTTCTGAAAAACACTTGATCTGAATCTCAAAAGGTTCGTCGTGGTCGGGCTTCCAATCTCGCTATGGTTCTCTGCCTGGGGTCTTCTGCGCAGTCGTGGGAGATCAGCCCCTGCGGATAGCTCCGACCTCGGAAGCCGGCGAGACCACCACCGTTGGAAAGCTATCTCGATGACGATTCCAGAAATATAGGCCTTGCCACCTGAATCTTTGAGAGACGGTCGTGGCTGCCTCTGCAAGTTGCTGCAACTCTGCTGTCTGAAATAGAGGCTGAATGAGAAGAAGATGAGGGAGTGGGGAAGGGGATGGCCAAGAGAGTAAGAGGTGGAGGGTGAACTTGGCTGGTATGGGGAAGGGGGGCTGCGACTTTGGGTGGTTTGGGAGGTGGGGAGATGGAAGGGCACTGCCCTAGGGAGAGGGAAATTCGAATTTGGGCTTAGGGAAGAGCCCCTTCAACCTTGGGGAGAGGAAGGGGTGCTTAGGAAGTGGTGTTGGGTAGTTGGGGGTTGGGAGGTGGGGTGTGGATTGGAGGATGCCACCTTGGGTTGGGGGGGAGTTAAATGGGTGTATGGGGAAGGGGAGAGGTCTTAATGAGGGGTGAATGGGGAGGAGAGAGAAAATTCCGAAAATTGGGTGGAGGGAGAGAGAGAGAGAGATAAAGAGAGAGAGAGAGATAATGGGTGAGAGAGGGAAGAGAGATTTGGTAGAGAGGAGTAAGACTAGAGAATTTTTTCTATTCAAATGATTCTTCAAAAGTTGTTACATATGAGGAGTGGGGTGGCCTATTTATAGGCACATGACTTTTTCACAAAGGACCCTAACAAAAGACACAATGACTAATAACCGAAGGGAATGGGGGGCATCCATGGGCCTAGCCCAATGAGATGGGCCCAATAATCTATCAAACCAACATAATGACTCAATACTTAGAGAAATGACTCAACAACCTAGGTACATGACTCAAATAAAGGAAAAATTACATGATATTGACTCAAAGAAAATGTGAAGATTACATGACTAGACTCAAAAATACATGACTAACATAATGGCGCTTGCCGACGAACAATCCGAGTCCGGAGAAAATGTGGAGGGGCAAGGGATGCCCTCATCAAGGGGGGGGGGGAGAATAGGGTCTGGAAGGGGGTCTAACAGGTGGTGGGAGGAGGAGCTACGAATTTGGGCTTGGAGGGAGAAGGGGGAAGGTGAGGGGGGCACAAGTGGATGGAGGGAATGTGAGTTTGAATTTCCTTTAATGTGGGGTGATCAATGGTGGTCTTGGGGATGGGAAGAGGTGCCTTGGGAAGGTGGAGGGCTGCTTGGGGAAGGGGATGGGTAGTTGGGGGTTGGAGGGTGGGGTGTGGATTGGTGGAGGGTCTATTGGGACTAGGGGGAAGTAATGATGACTTGTGGGAAGTTGTAGAGGAGTTAATGGAGGTAGGTGGAAGGGTGGAGGTGGTTGGGAGGGGAGGAGAGAGAAAATTTTCAAAATTGGGTGTGGAGGAGAGAGAAAGGAGAGTGAAAGAGAGAAATTAAGAGGATGGGTGGGGAATCTCTCCCCTAGGGTCTCTCACCCAAATAATGGAATCTCTCCACTAGATAAGAAGTTTGAACTCTCAAAATGGCAAGTTTTTCATTCATTGATTCATTCGTTCCAAATGAAGGGAATGGGGCCCTATATATAGGCAACCCACATTTTACAATAAGACCCTGACAAAAGACTCAATGACAAATAACCGAGGGGGTAGGGGGGCTCTTGGGCCAAGCCCAATGAAATGGGCCCAATAGCTAACTAAACAACATAATGACACTCAAACTTAGGAAAATAAACACAAGACCTAGGGACATGACTCAAGAAAATGAAAATTACATCAAATGACTCAAATAGAAAGCACAAAAAGGATAATTGGGCCTTTATGGAGAGAGGCCCGAACTCAAATGGTGCCGGAGTGTGAGGAAGACCCGAGCCAAAGGGAGTCACGGGTGATGCCTCCATCATAGAAGAAGCTGAGAGGAAGAAGAAGCCAATCGCTCTGAAAGCTGGTGCCAGCAAATCCAACAAATCCAGCTCTAGCAGTTCATCATCCGAGGAGAGCCTGAATGAAGAAGATATAACTCGTACTGAGATGGCAATGATGACCAGAGAGTTCAGGCGATTCCTCAGGAAAGGAGTAGGACGATTCAGCCAAAAGAAATATAGTGGCGGCCGAAGGGATAAAAGGTATAAACATAACCCTGCTAAGAAAATTGAAACTAATACTTGTTATCAATGCAGGAAAACATGCCATCTGAAAGCTGACTGTCTAGAGAATCAGAAATACAAGGACAAGTCAAAGAGAAGGAACACGAAAGGGAAAGCAATGGTGAGTACCTGGAGTGATGAAGATGAAGGTTCCTTCAGTAGCAGCTCATACAGTGAAGCCGAATCTAAGAAGCCCATTTGTCTTATGGCAACAAGCTCTGAAGACAGAGAAGAGGACTCAGATGAGGTAATCACTAGATTCAAAATTTTCACTATTGCTGATTGGGTAGATGCCTACCATGACATAGTTGATAGAGCTGATGATATTAGAAAGGAAAACAGGCATCTAAGAAGAAAGATTAACTCCATGCAAAATGATACAACTCTAACTGATAAAATTGCATGTCTAGAATCTGAGAATAAAAAATTGAAACTCACATGTTCTGAATTAGAAGAAATCAAGAATGAGTCAAAAGCCTCTAAAGAAGAAAATGAGAGGTTAGAAAAAGAAACTGATGAACTGAAATTGAAAATTCAAAAATGTGAGAGTGAGATAAAAATAGTGAATGAAAAATATCAAGCTGTCCTAAGTGTGAATACAGAACTTAAGAAATCCATTGAAGATATTCAAAAGAATAATGAGGACAAGCTTAAGACTATTGAAAAAATGACCCAGGTTCAGATAACCTAAATGCTTTGTTGGGGTCAAAGGTCAACTTCAGAAAAGAGGGCCTTGGATTTAATTCTAGTGCAACAAAAACCTTTGGAATGAAAACTATTTCATTTGTTGCACAAAAAGAGAAAGGACCTCCAATTAGCATGAATTCAAACATTTCAATGAACAAAACTGCTAATCTAAAAAAGCACAGTGCTGAGGAGAAGGGCAAACAAAAACTGAATGAGACTAGTAGAGCTAGCACATCCAAACAAAATCCTAAAGCTCAGTCTCAGGTTAGGGGTCAACCTACACAGTCTTATAAACCCCATGTTAAGGTCACCAAGTCTCCACCATCACCACCACCTATGAAGAAGACCCAATACACACCTATGAACATGTCAGCAGGGTCCAAGGTGCAGGGGAGGCAGAATGCTTTTAGAGCTCAACCCAAACATTTCTACCAACCTAGAGCCCAGTCCCACTTCTTTGCACAGTCAACCTATCCAAATAGGTCAGGATGGACTTGGACTCAAGGAAGGTTTACAGGTTATGGACATCAAGCTACACAGTCCTATAAACCTTACACTAGGAATTGGGTTAATGGGTATGGCTCTTGGACACCTAGGAACAAATATTTCCACAGCCAGCCCAATGATTACTATGGCCAAAATTTCGTGAATACATCCTGGCCAAGGCACTGGCACATAAATAATCAATCTGTAAATAATCATGCTAGTGTCAACAAGAAAAAGCAAAACAAAAAGAAATCTGAAAAATCCACTGAACATAACTATTTCAAACAAATGTGGATTCCTAAAAGTCTGCTTTCTCGTTTTAATTGCTTTTCATCTTCTCTGGAGCCCAATCAGTCTTGGGTTCCAAACTTATCTACCTGATTGTGTGTGCAGGTATGCCTGGCAGCCAAGAACAATTTGTGGTACTTGGATAGTGGCTGCTCCAGGCATATGACAGGGGATAAGGCCAAGTTCTGCATGCTGACAGAGAAACAAGGAGGCATTGTCACCTTTGGTAGCAACACAAAGGGTAAGATTGTTGGAACAGGTAAAGTAGGTAAGTGTACTACTTGTTGCATTGAGGATGTCATGCTGGTTGAAGGATTAGCTTATAACTTACTTAGCATCAGCCAGCTATGTAATAAAGGATGCAAAGTGCTTTTTGACTCTCAATGTTGCAAAGTTTTTGAACCTGATTCCGAAACTATTAAATTTTTTGATAAGAAAATAAATAACACTTATATGATAGATTTAGATGATATTCAACATTCTAACCTATGCCTTACTGCTAGTAGAGAAGACTTAGCATTTTTATGGCATCGTAGGTTAGGTCATGCTAGTTATACTGTTTTACATAAACTGAATAAGCATAGCATGGTCAGAGGACTTCCTGAAGTTTCCTTTAAGAAAGAAAATAAAATCTGTGATGCATGCACTCAGTCCAAGTTAACTAGAAAGTCATTTAAATCTAGGACAGAAAATCTATCTTCTAAACCTTATGAGCTGATACACATGGACCTTTTTGGGCCAACCAGGTCTGTCAGCTTATCAGGGAGGAGATATGGATTTGTCATGGTAGATGACTTTTCTAGGTACACTTGGGTATACTTCTTATCACATAAAAGTGATGCATTCACAGAATTTCAGGAGTTCTGTCTTAAGAAAAACCAGGAAATTGAAAATATTCTATCTGATCATGGAGGTGAGTTTGAAAACTCACAGTTTGATGAATTCTACAGGTCAAACGGAATTAACCATAGGTTCTCCTCACCAAGGACACCTGAGCAGAATGGAGTTGTGGAGAGAAGGAACAGAACCCTAGTGGAGATGGGTCGTACACTCTTGGTTGAAGGTGGTCTACCAAGGAAGTTCTGAGCTGAAGCAGTAAATATAGCATGTTATGTAATTAACAAAGCTATGGTAAGACCTTCTACCCAGAAAACACCCTATGAGATCATAAAAGGTAAGAAACCTTCAATTGCTCATTTCAGGATTTTTGGTTGTAAATGTTTTATATATATAAATGATAAAAGAGACCTTAATAAATTTGAACCTGAAGGTGAACCATAAATTTTTCTTGGTTATTCTAAAAACACCCGAGCATATAGAGTGTATAATCTGAATTCCAAAACTGTTGAAGAATTTCCACACATTGTTTTTGATGAATCTTTGGTAAAGTCTAATATTGGTCAATACAGGAATGAAGAAAATGGTGATATTCTGAAAGAAGGGAATCCTGCAGACAAATCCGAAGATGAGGAAGAAAATGAAGAGCTTAATGGAGAAGAGCCTACAGTTCAGGGGCAGGTAAATGAAAATCATGATAATGAAATTGTCAACATTAGATATCTAAAAGATCATCCTGTAGATAATGTGATTGGCAATTTGCATGACCCTCCTAGGACTAGAGGTCACTTAAGAATTCAAAATGAATTGAATGCATATGCCTTTGTATCAAATGTAGAACCCAAGTCCATTGACTGTGCTCTTAAGGATGTGCATTGGATTAATGCCATGCATGAAGAGCTCAATCAATTCGACAAGAATAAGGTGCGGCACTTGGTTCCACCTCCTGATCATGAAACAGTCATAGGGACTAAATGGGTGTTCAGAAATAAAACTGATGAATCAGGGAATGTGATTAAAAATAAGGCCAGACTTGTAGCTCAGGGGTATAATCAAGAATTTGGAATAGACTTTGAAGAGTCTTTTTCTTCTGTAGCCAGGTTAGAAGCAATCAGAATCTTATTGGCTTATGCATGTTCCCTATGAATAAATCTTCAGCAGATGGATGTAAAATCTGCTTTTCTGAATGGGGAAATCAGTGAGGATGTCTATGTGAGGCAGCCTCCTGGATTTGAATGCTTAGAATTCCCTAATCATGTCTATAAACTCAGAAAAGCTCTCTATGGTTTAAAGCAAGCTCCTAGAGCTTGGTATGACAGGTTGAGCAAATTCCTCACTGAAAAGAACTTCACAAGAGGTGTAGTTGATCAAACATTGTTCACCAAGGTGAGTCATTCAGATATTCTTACCATTCAAATTTATGTGGATGACATTGTGTTTGGGTCAACTAACCCCAAATTGTGTGAGGAATTCTCTCAAATTATGACTAATGAGTTTGAAATGAGCTCAATGGGTGAGCTCAAACTATTTCTTGGACTGCAGATTACACAATCAAAGGATGGTACCTTCATCTCTCAATCCAAGTACATAAGCGATCTATTGAAGAAGTACAAAATGGATAACCTCAAGGAAATAGCTGCTCCAATGGGTACCTCAACCAGTTTGGATGAAGATCCTCAAGGTAAACCAGTGGACCAAAGGCTATATAGAGGTATGATCGGATCCCTTCTATATCTTACAGCATCTAGGCCTGACATTCAATTTTTAGTGTGTTTATGCTCTAGATTTCAGGCTAGTCCCAAAGAATCACATCTTAAATCAGTGAAAAGGATTTTTATGTATTTACTAGGCACCCAAGAGCTAGGTCTTTGGTATCCTGCCAAGTGTGAGTTAGAACTTCTAGCTTACACTGATGCAGATTATGCTGGGTGTCGAGTAGAGAGAAAAAGCACTAGTGGATATTGTCAATTCCCAGGTGGCTGTCTAGTATCTTGGGCATCTAAGAAGCAACACACTGTAGCTTTGTCTACAGCTGAGGCTGAATATGTTGCAGCTTGTAATTGTGCTGCCCAAGTACTTTAGATCAAGCACCAACTAGATGATTATCAGATAAAACTGGAATGTATTCTAATCTTGTGTGATAATACTAGTGCTATATGCCTTGCTAAAAATCATGTTCATCATTCTAGGACTAAGCATATAGAGATAAAACAACATTTTCTTAGAGATGTTGTAAATAAAAAGAAAATTGAAATGAACTTCATTGAAACTGAAAAATAAATTGCTGTTATTTTTACTAAGCCTCTTGGGAATTAAGTCCATACACTGCATGGCTCGCAGGCTAGCAAGTATGTACATCGCAGTCGTCGCAGGCACAGCAAGTCCATACACTGCATGACTCGCAGGGTAGCAAGTCTATGCATTGCACGCACAAGTTCAACGTCCATACATTGCTGCATTGCTTGCACTTGTGAAGTCTATACATTGGCAGTTGTCCTGCAGCGTCAACACAAGTCCATACATCGGTTGCAGCACTGCACGCACACTCATGTCCATACACTGCATTGTGGCATGCACACTAGCAAGTCTGTACATTAGGCATCTTTACCTATGTAGGACTTGCAAGTCTATACATCGTGCAGTCTGCACATTGTGGCTAGCAAAGCCTGTACAACAGTGTGTTAGCAAGTCTATACATCGCCATTGCTCGCATGCAGAGTCTAGATAGTCTTAACCAAGTGTGTACACTGCCATCTTGCAGCACAGCATAAGTCTATACACTAGTCCGTCTCACTCAGCATCTCAAGTGGACTTGAAGTCTATTCATCATCCGTCTTACTTAACGTCTCATGATTCGAAGTCCATACATTGCCTTGCTTCATGCACTAAGTATGTACATCGGCAAGTCCATACATTGCCTTGCTTAATGCAAATTCTGTACATCGGACTAAGTCTGCATCGGCTAAGTCTATACATCGTCTTATGTAGTGTCTCAGTCAAGTCTGTAAATTGTGCATTCTTTGATTTGAAGTCTATACATCATTCTTGGCTGCTCATCGTCTCATGCAGCGTCTCATTGTGGCACGCAAAGTCTGCACAATGCATTGTCTGCAAGTCTGCACATTGCTATAGGCACGCATACAAAGTCTAGACAGCCATGGGCAAGTCTATACAACGCATTGCATGCACGCAGGTCTAAGTATGTACACTGGCTGCATCATGCTCGCATAAAGTCTATACACTGCATCTTAGCATGATTGCACAGCACTCAAAGTCTGTACACTGGCTGCAGCAGGCTTGCACACACTAAGTCCATACATTGCACAAAGTCTAAACATTGGTATATTTACCTACGTCTAAGTCTATACATTCCCATAGGCATTGTGCATTATTCAACTCAGAGTCTGTACATCGTTATGCTGCCTTGTGCCGTAGCAAGTCTATACATCCTCTATGCTCGAGATTTGACGCCCACCAGAAGTGGCGTCACTTCTGAAACCAACGCCTAACTGTAAGGCGTCTTTTTGTTGAGCATCGCTTCATCAACTCTATACATTGTCTGCTTGCATAACGTTGAGTCTGTACATCACTTGAACACTGTTCACACTTTATTTTGCTAAGTCTACACATTGATGCACGTTTACTTCTGCATATTTGATGTCTGTACAGGGCTTAAGCTCTGCATATACATAGTCTATACATTGCATAACATTGTATTCACAAACTCTGAACATGGCATAAGCCCTGCATGCGTAGAGTCTGTACAGGCCATAGCACTGTATTCACATAGTCTGTACAACGCATAGCCTCGCATTCATAGAGTCTGAACACTGCATTGCTTCGCATTCACTGAGTCTATACTGCTTCAGCTCTGCTTCATGAAGTCTATACATTGCTTCAGCTTTGTCTTCACATAGTCTGTACAACGCAATTGTCCTGCTTCATGAAGTCTATACATTGCTTCAGCTCCGTCTATGTATAGTCTGTACATCAGTTAACCCATAAACTGATAATTCCTTTCGAATGTCTAACAGGGACTATCTGCAGAGACTGATGACTTGGCTCGTGATCCAAGGCTGGACGAGGTGCTCAGAGTGCGACACGTGTACAACAACAAGACGAGATGCTGCCACGTGGTCCAAATCATTGGGCGAGAATTCAAATGCCACACGCCCTTCGAATAGCTACTGGTATAAAAGGAATTCTTCTGCTTCAGAAGAAGTAAGAGATCGAAAGAGCAGAAGCCAGAGCTAAAAGAGAAGTACAGACAGTGAGCGCCTGCACGATCCAAAGAGAGAAGAAGAAAAAGAGAGAAGAAAATTCAGAGATAAGAAGAGAAAGAGAGAAGAGAAGATTGAGAGAGTTGAGTTGAGAGAGCTTTCGAGAGATCTTGTAAGTCAGACTCTTGGTTCATATACCAGAGCTGATTCTGCTCATACTTGAGCTACATTCATCTTGTTTTTACATTTCGTTTGTTTCTATCTTTTTTGCTTTCGATACACTTTTGTTATGAAGCTGTGAGGCAGCAATTGCAGTGGAGGTTTCCACTGGACAGGTGAAGTTGTAATCCTCAGCAGGTGAGACCAGGTCTCGGACGGCTAAGCTGTATTGCCCAGCGGTTGCAGAGGATATGTTCCTTTGGTCGGCAAGCTGTTAAGCCCAGCGAAGCTGTGTATCAACGGTTGTTGGCAAGCTGTGAAGCCCAGCTGTTCAAGTTGTTAGTCAGTAAGATCCACATTCCAGTTGAAGTGTGGGGTGGACGTAGATCTCTGGATTGAGATCGAACCACCTTAAAGATCGGTGTCTACTGTGTGATTGCCTGTGGTTGTGTGATTTCAATGTGTTCATTCTACTGCTATGAAGTTGCTTGTTTTAATTCCGCATTAGAGTCAACTGTGTTCTAAAATTAGACATTAGATCTATTCACCCCCTTCTAGATCCACTCTCCGTGGTAATAGACTGTGTCCATCTAACATAACAGAGGGGTGGTTCCGAGAGGGAGAAGCATGTTCTCTCTCTCCCTCCTCCGTCTAATGCTTCTCTCTCTCTCTGTCACGTCCCGAGCCTTTATTTCAGTGGAAGACTAACTCGGGGAGCGCAAACAGCCGGCATGGTAAGCCTCTTACAAGCAAGAACGACCAGAGCGCAAGACAATCACACAAAAGGAATGCAATTGCACAATATTTACTAAAATCCAACTTCATTCCGTTATCAATCACATATTCAAAATACAATAACTTTTTCCACCATCTTTCACTCTACTAGACTCAAGAAATAGGAAATTCCATTGACTCTATCTAAACAATGTAGACTTCATAAGCCTTCGCTCGTTCTTTATTCACTCTCGGATCCACTACTTGAACCTTTCGAATCCGAACCCGAATCACTTCCATCTCCAAAAAAGATTGGAAATAGGTAATGAGCACACTTGCCCAGTAGGTATCTTTGCATCAACATGAAGCACTATTAAAGTAATTAACAATTTGGCTCTAAAGAAGTGAGGCAAAATCATGCGAATGCGAATATCATGCGATTAAACAAAAGTAACACGATAATCATGTAAGATAGAGTGAACAAGAATGAACAAGGATTAATGTAACAAGAACATGATATTGGCCTTTCATGAACATGAATGTATCGAGAATGTACTAGCAAGTCACATAATCATCACTCCAGTATCTTTTGCTTATGAGCAAGTACTTCATGAATTTACGTGGAATATCAAGCAAGAAAGTCATGTCGTGTCGTGGATTTTCACTTATTTATAAAGAAAGTACTCCCAGCGCAATGCGACGCCAGTAGCATCATACCCCATGGTTTATAAAATAGTATGTTTTCGACAATCAACCGAGGGGACTAGCATAGAGCCCTTGAACACAATCAGTGCTCGATCGCATCTTCAAGTATAAATCAAGTTACTTCCACGCATGTTAACAATAAAATATGGTCAAGAATGTAATAAGTTCAATAAGCTCACGATAACAATAATTCAATGAATGAATGCTTCAATAAGAATCATGAGAAATCAAGAATGACTTAAACTACGTCATGCTTATGGAAATAAATCGGTAGCATAACGGTACATTCTTTATCTTCCATTCATTATATTAGGTTTCTTGATCAATATGATAAATTCTAGATCATTAATAGTCCATCTAGAACCCTTGGAATATCAACCCTTGGGTCAAACCTTGGGTTAAGTACTCAAGCAGTGTGACGGTCGTATACTGGGCCGTTACATCATGTAACGCTCCAGTAGTGGGCCGTTATCATGATCTGAGTCTAGAACAATAAAAATAGACTCAGAGAAAGGTGACGGTCATGCATTGGGCCGTTACATTATGTGACGGTCCAGGATTAGGCCGTTACATTAGTCTGAACCCCGAATCAAGAATTAAAACTCAGATGAATGTTACGGTCTTATAGTGGCCCGTTACATGTGCCTGACGGTCCAACACAGAGCCGTTACATTACTGATAATCAGAAAACGTCGATAGTGTACTCTGATAAATGGGCTTTAATGGTACAACCAACTCGGCATCCTAGTGGGAATCCCAGGCTCGCGGAGAATTACGGAGGCCTTGAAACAAGATTTCCTAGTCCATTAGAAGGAATATCCAATAGAGAGGTCCTCAAGTCCAAAAATAATGTTCCGATAGTGCAAAGTGCACTAATGGACAACATACCGGAATATGTGCCATGTACTTATAGAAACGACTCTATTGATAAAGAGAGAATGTATAATCGTTGTGAAGCCAAGATAAACTCCGTCAATACAACATTTAGAAATCATGATTTATAATACAAAACTATAGAACTTTTGGTACATGAAACTAGCATAACTTAAAATAACATGCAATACCTATCATGAACAATTAGATAACTTAAGAGTCACATAACAAGTTAAAACTTACCTATCTAGGATTAATTATAAGTAAACTTAATTGGTAACTATTATGTCATGAGCTGACAGAACACAGAGTCTAAGGGTCTAACAGGAGAGCGTCATAATGATTGTGATGGTCTATCGAGGGGCCGTTACAGTAATGTAACACTCCTGTCCTGGTGCGTTAGAGACAACGGAGTAAGCAATAGACAGCAGAGACTGTGACGGTTCATCGTAAGCCCGTTACTTGAGTGTGACGGTACTACTAAGATGCGTCAGAGCGTCTGCTGACAGAAACTGATATGAAACCTAAGAGATCAACACACATCATGTCTATAAATCAAATACCATGTCTATCCTAGGCATGATAACAAGGTATAGGCTATCTACATGCATGGGTTTCAGTGAATAGACAAGATAACATCTTTTATTTCTATTTAAGGCTAAGAGATGCGTGAAATGCATGGAGCTAGTAAAACATGAAATAGATGATCTATAATGCATAAAATCCAATCCAACCAGAGGGCTTTTAGTCCTATCAAGATGTTTTTACCGTTCATGAGATAACCTACCTCTTAACTTGGCTTTAAACTTCCAATTTAGGGTTTGAAAAACGTGCCCTAGCTCTCCTCTTCCTGTGACTTTTCAGCAACTTCCTTGGGCTCTAACTCCACGACCTCTTGACCTAAGAACGTGAAATTTGGAGAGGAGTTAGTCTAAAGTATTGTAAACAAATTACTCTAAAGAACTTACCCAAGATTATGACCCCTTACCTTGATTCCACGCGAGCAAAAGTAAGGGTCGCACAGTTCAGAACTAGGTCATATTTATAGAGTTCTAGCTAGGGTTTAAGGATTAGATCGATTCTAGAGTCCTTATTCTGTAAAAACCTGATCTCTAAGAGTCCCTAGTGACTTAACATATCGTTCTAATTAGGTCTCTTGTAGATAAGAATCCAAAGTTTCAATCTTTTCACGAGTTCTTTAACTTACGGAACTCGCAGAGTGTAACGGTCCATGGTAGGCGTGTTACACGGCTGTGGCGGTCGCTCAATATACCGCTACATCCAACGCATTAAGAATTTTACTTTTTAATAAAACTCTTTTATCCATTTATCCTCCAACTATCTTATTAAGTGGTAATTATCCTTAAAATCCGTGAATAAGTTAAATAACCTTCTAGAATATGGGCAAACTAAATGGGCTTGGTCCTAAAACCTTTTGGACTTTATTTAAATGGATTTGGTTAATTATTTAACACAAATGGGCCTTATAATGACTTATTAATCTAATAACCCATTTATTAATACATTTAGGCCTTTATAAATTCTAGAAAAATATTTATAAATTCAAAAATTATTTACATAAATTCTGGGGTCTTACACCCTCTCCCACTTAAGAGAATTTGGTCCCCAAATTCAATATATGGATTTTGGAGAGTGCACTTATTTTAATGTATTAAGAATTAATGTTAGGTGACTGGGTTAAGAGAGTACCTTTTATTATCTTACCTCCCTTGTCTAGAATGGCATTTAATCGACCTTGCTTTCCGCGTCCATTGTTATCCCTTGAAGATTGTCCGTTGATGAAAGGACATAGGGGCAGGCGATGTTCCCGACTTCCACATTTGAGACAAGAGCCGAGACGCTTCCAACATTATTCTGCCGAGTGCCCAAATTTTTCACAAAATGAGCAAGGTGCCACGGCTTGCTCCTTCTCTTCTTTAACTTTCTTATACTTCCCGTTTCCATTTCCATTTCTTTTTCCGTTACTGTTCCCATTACGGGACCTCTTAATGTGACGGTTTTCGCCCTCATCTATTTCTTTCTCTTCTTGCCTATCATGTTTTCGGCTTGACCTTTCTTCTCGGAGCCTCTCCACTTTCTCCATGGTTCTTTCACATAGATGCGCTCTTTGAACCATCTCGGTATATGTGCGGATATTCTGAGTTCCAAGTTGTTGGATGAATCTGGGTCTTAAACCATCCATAAATCGATTGGCTTTCAATAAATCTGTGCTTATCAAGTGAGAAGCATAAGGTGCTAGTCGAGAGAATTGTAATTCATATTCTGTCATAGACATCGCGCCTTGTTTTAAGGAGGCAAATTCCATAGCCTTTCCCTCCTTTACATGATCGGAAAAGTACTTGGCACGGAATAGGGTAAGAAAACCCTCACATGTATGAGGTGCGTCTGCAGGTGGCGTTGGAATGGATTTCCATCATGTACGAGCATCCTTGTTGAGTTGGAACGTGGCAAGTCGAACCTTCTCCTGGTCGGTGCATTGCATGACATCGAATATTCGATTCATTTCATCGATCCAATTTTTTACTTCATCCGAGTTAGAAGATCTAGAGAATCGTGCAGGATTTAAACTTCGGAAGTTGCCATGCAAGTTACCCGCACCAGCCCTTCCACCGGCTTGGGCCACTGTTTGTAGGGCTTAAGTAAGTCCTGCAACAGTTTGCTGCATCTCGTCCTAGTTTATACGATGAGCCATTGAGAATCAAGGTACTTGAGAATCATGGACATTTTAGTTATTTAGAGTCGGGAAGATTTATCCTAAGGTAATTTCTATATAACTATCTCATCCCGGGCTCTACCCAATTCTCACATGGGTATGGAAATTTCTTCCTTAGTTCATAGGTATGGGTCCTTAAACCTTGGACTTATCCTATGACATGACTCTTCTCCCTAAGTCCTGAGACTCAGGCTCTGATACCAACTTAACGGTCACACCCCGAGCCTTTATTTTAGCGAAAGACTAACTCGGGGAGCGCGAACAGCTGGCATGGTAAGCCTCTTGCAAGTAAGAACGATCAGAGCGCAAGACAATCACACAAAAGGAATGCAATTGCACAATATTTACTAAAATCCAACTTCATTCCGTTATCAATCACATATTCACAATACAATAACTTTTTCCACCATCTTTCACTCTACTAGACTCAAAAAATAGGAAATTACATTGACTCTATCTAAACAATGTAGACTTCCTAAGTCTTCGCTCATTCTTTATTCACTCTCGGATCCGCTACTTGAACCTTCCGAATCCGAACCCGAATCACTTACATCTCCTGAAAAGATTAGAAATAGGTAATGAGCACACTTGCCCAGTAGGTATCTTCGCATCAATATGAAGACACTATTAAAGTAATTAACAATTTAGCTCTAAAGAAGTAAGGTAAAATCATGCGAATGCGAATATCATGCGATTAAACCAAAGTAACACGATAATCATGTAAGATAGAGTGAACAAGAATGAACAAGGATGAATGTAACAAGAACATGATATTGGCCTATCATGAACAGGAATGTATCGAGAATGTACTAGCAAGTCACATAATCATCACTCCAGTATCTTTTACTTATGAGCAAGTACTTCGTGAATTTCCGTGGAATATCAAGCAAGAAAGTCATGTCGTGTCGTGGATTTTCACTTATTTATAAAGAAAGTACTCCCAGCGCAATGCGACGCCAGTAGCATCATACCCCATGGTTTATAAAATAGTATGTTTCTGACAATCAGCTGAGGGGACTAGCATAGAGTCCTTGAACACAATCAGTGCTAGATCGCATCTTCAAGTATAAATCAAGTTACTTCCACGCATGTTAACAATAAAATATGGCCAAGAATGTAATAAGTTCAATAAGCTCACGATAACAATAATTCAATGAATGAATGCTTCAATAAGAATCATGAGAAATCAAGAATGACTTAAACTACGTCATGCTTATGGAAATAAATCGATAGCATAACGGTACATTCTTTATCTTCCATTCATTACATTAGGTTTCTTCATCAATATGATAAATTCTAGATCATTAATAGTCCATCTAGAACCCTTGGAATATCAACCCTTGGGTCAAACCTTGGGTTAAGTACTCAAGCAGTGTGATAGTCATTTACTGGGCCATTACATCATGTAACGCTCCAGTAGTGGGCCGTTACAATGATCTGAGTCCAGAACAATAAAAATATACTCAGAGAAAGGTGACGGTCATGCATTGGGCCGTTACATTATGTGACGGTCCAGGATTAGGCCGTTACATTAGTCTGAACCCCGAATCAAGAATTAAAACTCAGATGAATGTGACGGTCTTATAGTGGCCCGTTACATGTGCCTGACGGTCCAACATAGAGCCGTTACATTACTGATAATCAGAAAACGTCGATAGTGTAGTCTAATAAATGGGCTTTAATGGTACAACCAACTCGGCGTCCTATTGAGAATCCCAGGCTCGCGGAGAATTACGGAGGCCTTGAAACAAGATTTCCTAGTCCATTGGAAGGAATATCCAATAGAGAGGTCCTCAAGTCCAAGAATAATGTTCCTATAGTGCAAAGTGAACTAATGGACAACATACTGGAATATGTGCCATGCACTTATAGAAACGACTCTATTGATAAAGAGAGAATGTATAATCGTTGTGAAGCCAAGATAAACTCCGTCAATACAACATTTAGAAATCATGATTTATAATACAAAACTATAGAACTTTTGGTACATGAAACTAGCATCACTTAAAATTACATGCAATACCTATCATGAACAATTAGATAACTTAAGAGTCACATAACATGTTAAAACTTAGCTATCTAGGATTAATTATAAGTAAACTTAATTGGTAACTATTCTGTCATGAGCTGACAGAACACAGAGTCTAACGGTCTAACAGGAGAGCATCACAATGATTGTGACGGTCTATCGAGGGGCCGTTACAGTAATGTAATGCTCCTGTCCTGGTGCGTTAGAGACAACGGAGTAAGCAATAGACAACAGAGACTATGACGGTTCATCGTAAGCCCGTTACTTGAGTGTGACGGTCCTACTAAGATGCGTCAGAGCGTCTGCTGACAGAAACTGATATGAAACCTAAGAGATCAACACACATCATGTCTATAAATCAAATACCATGTCTATCCTAGGCATGATAACAAGGTATAGGCTATCTACATGCATGGGTTTCAGTGAATAGACAAGATAACATCTTTTATTTCTATTTAAGGCTAAGAGATGCGTGAAATGCATGGAGCTAGTAAAACATGAAATAGATGATCTATAATGCATAAAATCCAATCCAACCAGAGGGCTTTTAGTCCTATCAAGATGTTTTTACCGTTCATGAGATAACCTACCTCTTAACTTGGCTTTAAACTTCCAATTTAGAGTTTGAAAAACGTGCCCTAGCTCTCCTCTTCCTATGACTTTTCAGCAATTTCCTTGGGCTCTAACTCCAAGACCTCTTGACCTAAGGACGTGAAATTTGGAGAGGAGTTAGTCTAAAGTATTGTAAACAAATTACTCTAAAGAACTTACCCAAGATTATGACCCCTTACCTTGATTCCACACGAGCAAAAGTAAGAGTCGCACAGTTCAGAGTTAGGTCCTATTTATAGAGTTCTAGCTAGGGTTTAAGGATTAGATCGATTCTAGAGTCCTTATTCTGTAAAAACCTGATCTCTAAGAGTCCCTAGTGACTTAACATATCGTTCTAATTAGGTCTCTTGTAGATAAGAATCCAAAGTTTCAATCTTTTCATGAGTTCTTTAACTTACGGAACTCGCAGAGTGTAACGGTCCATGGTAGGCGCGTTACACGGCTGTGGCGGTCACTCAATAGTCCGCTACATCTAACACATTCAGAATTTTAATTTTTAATAAAACTCTTTTATCCATTTATCCTCCAATTATCTTATTAAGTGGTAATTATCCTTAAAATCCGTGAATAAGCTAAATAACCTTCTAGAATATGGGCCAAACTAAATGGGCTTGGTCCTAAAACCTTTTGGACTTTATTTAAATGGATTTGGTTAATTATTTAACACAAATGGGCCTTATAATGACTTATTAATCTAATAACCCATTTATTAATACATTTAGGCCTTTATAAATTCTAGAAAAATATTTATAAATTCAAAAATTATTTACATAAATTCTGGGGTCTTACACCCTTCCCCACTTAAGAGAATTTGATCCCCAAATTAAATATATGGATTTTGGAGAGTGCACTTATTTTAATGTATTAAGAATTAATGTTAGGCGACTGGGTTAAGAGAGTACCTTTTATTATCTTACCTTCCTTGTCTAGAATGGCATTTAATCGACCTTGCTTTCCGCGTCCATTGTTATCCCTTGAAGATTGTCCGTTGATGAAAGGACATAGGGGCAGGCGATGTTCCCGACTTCCACATTTGAGACAAGCGCCGAGACGCTTCCAACATTGTTCTGCCGAGTGCCCAAATTTTTCACAAAATGAGCAAGGTGCCACGGCTTGCTCCTTCTCTTCTTTAACCTTCTTATACTTCCCGTTTCCATTTCCATTTCCATTTCTTTTTCCGTTACTGTTCCCATTATGGGACCTCTTAATGTGACGGTTTTCGCCCTCATCTATTTCTTTCTCTTCTTGCCTATCATGTTTTCGGCTTGACCTTTCTTCTAGGAGCCTCTCCACTTTCTTCATGGTTCTTTCACATAGATGCGCTCTTTGAACCATCTCGGTATAGGTGCGGATATTTTGAGTTCCAAGTTGTTGGATGAATCCGGGTCTTAAACCATCCTTAAATCGGTTGGCTTTCAATAAATCTGTGCTTATCAAGTGAGAAGCATAAGGTGCTAGTCGAGAGAATTGTAATTCATATTCTGTCATAGACATCGCGCCTTGTTTTAAGGAGGCAAATTCCATAGCCTTTCTCTCCTTTACATGCTCAAAAAAGTACTTGGCACGGAATAGGGTAAGAAAACCCTCACATGTATGAGGTGCGTCTGCAGGTGGCGTTGGAATGGATTTCCATCATGTACGAGCATCCTTGTTGAGTTGGAACGTGGCAAGTCGAACCTTATCCTGGTCGGTGCATTGCATGACATCGAATATTCGATTCATTTCATCGATCCAATTTTTTGCTTCATCCGAGTTAGAAGATCCAGAGAATCGTGCAGGATTTAAACTTCGGAAGTTGCCATGCAAGTTACCCGCACCAGCCCTTCCACCGGCTTGGGCCACTGTTTGTAGGGCTTGAGTAAGTCCTGCAACAGTTTGCTGCATCTCGTCCCAGTTTATACGATGAGCCATTGAGAATCAAGGTACTTGAGAATCATGGACATTTTAGTTATTTAGAGTCGGGAAGATTTATCCTAAGGTAATTTCTATATAACTACCTCATCCCAGGCTCTACCCAATTCTCACATGGGTATGGAAATTTCTTCCTTAGTTCATAGGTATGGGTCCTTAAACCTTGGACTTATCCTATGACATGACTCTTCTCCCTAAGTCCTGAGACTCAGGCTCTGATACCAACTTAACTGTCACGTCCCGAGCCTTTATTTTAGCGGAAGACTAACTCGGGGAGCGCGAACAGCCGGCATGGTAAGTCTCTTGCAAGTAAGAACGATCAGAGCGCAAGACAATCACACAAAAGGAATGCAATTGCACAATATTTACTAAAATCTAACTTCATTCCGTTATCAATCACATATTCACAATACAATAACTTTTTCCATCATCTTTCACTCTACTAGACTGAAAAAATAGGAAATTACATTGACTCAATCTAAACAATGTAGACTTCCTAAGTCTTCGCTCATTCTTTATTCACTCTCGGATCCGCTACTTGAACCTTCCGAATCCGAACCTGAATCACTTCCATCTCCTGAAAAGATTGGAAATAGGTAATGAACACACTTGCCCAGTAGGTATCTTCGCATCAACATGAAGGCACTATTAAAGTAATTAACAATTTATCTCTAAAGAAGTAAGGCAAAATCATGCGAATGCGAATATCATGCGATTAAACCAAAGTAACATGATAATCATGTAAGATAGAGTGAACAAGAATGAACAAGGATGAATGTAACAAGAACATGATATTGGCCTTTCATGAACAGGAATGTATCGAGAATGTACTAGCAAGTCACATAATCATCACTCCAGTATCTTTTACTTATGAGCAAGTACTTCGTGAATTTCCGTGGAATGTCAAGCAAGAAAGTCATGTCGTGTCGTGGATTTTCACCTATTTATAAAGAAAGTACTCCCAGCGCAATGCGACGCCAGTAGCATCATACCCCATGGTTTATAAAATAGTATGTTTCCGACAATCAGCCGAGGGGACTAGCATAGAGCCCTTGAACACAATCAGTGCTCGATCGCATCTTCAAGTATAAATCAAGCTACTTCCACGCATGTTAACAATAAAATATGGCCAAGAATGTAATAAGTTCAATAAGCTTACGATAACAATAATTCAATGAATGAATGCTTCAATAATAATCATGAGAAATCAAGAATGACTTAAACTACGTCATGCTTATGGAAATAAATCGACAGCATAACGGTACATTCTTTATCTTCCATTCATTACATTAGGTTTCTTGATCAATATGATAAATTCTAGATCATTAATAGTCCATCTAGAACCCTTGGAATATCAACCCTTGGGTCAAACCTTGGGTTAAGTACTCAAGCAGTGTAACGGTCGTTTACTGGGCCGTTACATCATGTAACGCTCCAGTAGTGGGCCGTTACAATGATCCGAGTCCAGAACAATGAAAATAGACTCAGAGAAAGGTGACGGTCATGCATTGGGCCGTTACATTATGTGACGGTCCAGGATTAGGCCATTACATTAGTCTAAACCCCGAATCAAGAATTCAAACTCAGATGAATGTGACGGTCTTATAGTGGGCCATTACATGTGCCTGACGGTCCAACACAGAGCCGTTACATTACTGATAATCAGAAAACGTCGATACTGTAGTCTAATAAATGGGCTTTAATGGTACAACCAACTCGGCGTCCTAGTGGGAATCCCAGGCTCGCGAAGAATTACGGAGGCCTTGAAACAAGATTTCCTAGTACATTGGAAGGAATATCTAATAGAGAGGTCCTCAAGTCCAAGAATAATGTTCCTATAGTGTAAAGTGAACTAATGGACAACATACCGGAATATGTGCCATGTACTTATAAAAACGACTCTATTGATAAAGAGAGAATGAATAATCATTGTGAAGCCAAGATAAACTCCGTCAATACAACATTTAAAAATCATGATTTATAATACAAAACTATAGAACTTTTGGTACATGAAACTAGCATTACTTAAAATAACATGCAATACCTATCATGAACAATTAGATAACTTAAGAGTCACATAACAGGTTAAAACTTAGCTATCTAGGGTTAATTATAAGTAAACTTAATTGGTAACTATTCTGTCATGAGCTGACAGAACACAGAGTGTAACGGTCTAACATGATAGCGTCACAATGATTGTGATGGTCTATCGAGGGGCCGTTATAGTAATGTAACGCTCCTGTCCTGGTGCGTTAGAGACAACGGAGTAAGCAATAGACAACAGAGACTGTGACGGTTCATCGTAAGCCCGTTACTTGAGTGTGACGGTCCTACTAAGATGCGTTAGAGCGTCTGCTGACAGAAACTGATATGAAACCTAAGAGATCAACACACATCATGTCTATAAATCAAATACCATGTCTATCCTAGGCATGATAACAAGGTATAGGCTATCTACATGCATGGGTTTCAGCGAATAGACAAGATAACATCTTTTATTTCTATTTAAGGCTAAGAGATGCGTGAAATGCATGGAGCTAGTAAAACATGAAATAGATGATCTATAATGCATAAAATCCAATCCAACTAGAGGGCTTTTAGTCATATCAAGATGTTTTTTCCGTTCATGAGATAACCTACCTCTTAACTTGGCTTTAAACTTCCAATTTAGGGTTTGATAAACGTGCCCTAGCTCTCCTCTTCCCGTGACTTTTCAGCAATTTCTTGGGCTCTAACTCCACGACCTCTTGACCTAAGGACTTGAAATTTGGAGAGGAGTTAGTCTAAAGTATTGTAAACAAATTCCTATAAAGAACTTACCCAAGATTATGACCCCTTACCTTGATTCCATACGAGCAAAAGTAAGGGTCGCACAGTTCAGAACTAGGTCCTATTTATCGAGTTCTAGCTAGGGTTTAAGGATTAGATCGATTCTAGAGTCCTTATTATATAAAAACCTGATCTCTAAGAGTCCCTAGTGACTTAACATATCGTTCTAATTAGGTCTCTTGTAGATAAGAATCCAAAGTTTCAATCTTTTCACGAGTTCTTTAACTTACGGAACTCGCAGAGTGTAACGGTCCATGGTAGGCGCGTTACATGGCTGTGGCGGTCGCTCGATAGACCGCTACATCCAACGCATTCAGAATTTTAATTTTTAATAAAACTCTTTTATCCATTTATCCTCCAGTTATCTTATTAAGTGGTAATTATCCTTAAAATCTGTGAATAAGCTAAATAACCTTCTAGAATATGGGCCAAACTAAATGGGCTTGGTCCTAAAACCTTTTGGACTTTATTTAAAAGGATTTGGTTAATTATTTAACACAAATGGGCCTTATAATGACTTATTAATCTAATAACCCATTTATTAATACATTTAGGCCTTTATAAATTCTAGAAAAATATTTATAAATTCAAAAATTATTTACATAAATTCTGGGGTCTTACACTCTCCGTCGAATGTATTCTCCCTTTTTTTGTAACACTTTCGTTTCCATTATCTCTGTATCAAGACTCCCTCCCCAGTTTGTGTGGATGAATAAAGGAAAACATTTTTTTTTGCAAGCTCAGTCGTCGTCGCTCCAATCCTTGCTTCCCATTCTCACTCTCCGATCATCTGGGGGTCTTTGAGGTCTGCCGCTCCATGGCATGACCCTCAAGGTAACCCACTCGACGGATGAATACTTCTTTCCCTACTGTGGCAAACATTTGTCCCGCTTCAAAGATCATCGCCCGTGAGTCGTGGTCGCTCTCGTAGGCTGGCCCTCGAGTGTTCCACACTCAAACTTGGGCTAACGGACCGCCGTGAGGACGTTCTGCATTTTTGTGGGTCATCCCGGAGCAATCCGTTTGGTGGCCTTCGCTTCTCTCCGGCAAGCCTCAGTCTGGGGGAGGTGCTGTCCGATTTTCACCAGGGGCTAAGAACCTGCGAGAACAAATGAAGAAAGCACCCTCCGGAGAACAAACTCAACCTTCAAAGTAATACACAATAAGCCTATGTGAACAAACTCCCCGAATAAAACACTTGAACATTCATGCCGATTCATCTTAATAAACAACGAAAACGACTAAACCCCCGCATTTCATCAACTTAATCCATCAGTCAGATGAACAAACAAACCATTCAACCAACCTACGGGTAAAAGAAAAAGAAAATGCAGTAAACAGAGCTTTGAAACAACCCCATATAGCTACCCGGCGCGAGTTAAAACGGTGCGGCCACTGTTCCACCGCGCCGCTTCAACCCTCCTCACAAAAGCCCAAATTTCCTTCTTTGAATGCTAAAACGGCGCACCCTCCCTCTTCAGATCCTAAAACGGCGCGCCCATTTCCATTCAAAACCACATACACGGCGCCCCGGTTTAACCCCTTGTTCCTTCCTTTTCCACCTCAAAAACGGCGCGCTCCATTGCCTTACCCTTACACTCCACTTAATCCGGCGCCGTGTGAAACGGCGCGCCCTCCTCATCTCTTGCTTCTTGTGGCACCTTAAAACGGCGCGGCCCTTGTGCCATGTTAGTCGGGCGTGCACCCCCCCCCTTTATATTTGAGCCTTAATCCGGAGCGCCCCTTTGACTCCCTTAAACCAGCGCGCCCCTTGGCCTTCCTTGATCCGGCGCGCCCCTTATTCTCTCTCGGCATCTCCCACTAAACCGGCGCGCCCCTCTTATGCAACACATAACTGGTGCGTGCTCCCCTTGTAATACCTACATAACCGGCGCGCCCCTCCCCTCTCTTGGGTCCCTTATCCGGCGCGCCCTATCCTCTCTTGGTATCTCCGTAAATCGGCGTGCCTGAAAGAGAGAGAATGATTAATCAGATAAGAGAAAAGACTTGAAGCTAATGAATAAAACTAATCAAAAGTTTCCTCCCCGCTATAATCAAATTTTTATTTCGGGGCTCTGCCCCTGAAAACCCCCGCAAGGGGCGCTGCCCCCTTGACCCCCGCGACCTGACCGGGCAAGTCGAACCCCGCGACCTGACCGCACAGGTCAATCCGCATGCGAGGGCGCACGTTGGCGAGTTCGGGTTTCACATTTAACAACTCGCTTCCCCAGACTGTGCGTGAAGAGAAAAGCAATGATGCCCCGTGGTATCGGACGTGGACCTCAGAATCCCCGACATGGTCATGATCTGTGCACCTCTTAGGCCGATAGTCCATCAGCTTGACTCACCTCTTCCGAGATCTGATCCCGCATCCGCATTAAACTTGCCGTACCTACGGCAGACATCCATATGATTTTATCATCGTCTTTGATACTACAAATGCGGACTTCCGTCCGAACACGAAATGGTCCGTGAGTGACCAACATATACGTATCTATGAACATTTTACGCCCCAACGCGGGTTCGTTTGAACGTGACCCGAGATCTTTGTTCTCGCTTTATTACCATGAATTTCAGGCCGTAGGGCCCTTATTCCCGGCAATCAATCATGGCTGTTCCCCCGTATAGGGGATGTAAATAACGCTGTGGCCTTTACGGCACGGCGGGTTTTGGTCCCGACGCGAACTACACAATTGTCTGATTAGCCAGATCGTGCGCACCATGGGCTTCCATGAAGCCTAATAAATCGTCACTTTGTGACTGGCACGCCCTCGCACTAAATAAACGAATGAACCCCGATCAACAAACGAACCGATTCTTTCCAAATTTAGTGTGTCCACAAGTCTGGCACGCCCGGTGGGACCGAAATCACTCTTCATCTCTTTGCCAGGATTAAGGGCCCTACGGCCCCTTTCTTGTAATACTAATTGTTTGATTTTCAAATGCAGGTTGCATTTCGGACACCAGGATGGCCCCCACGTTCGGTCAACAGGCCGTCGAGAGCCATGTTCGGAACGGCTACTTGGCCGTCCCCCTCAGCTTCAGGAGCTTCCCTCTCGCGGTAGGCTACCCCAACTTCCTCGGGGTAGCCTTCACGAACCTGTTGGACGTGGAAGCATCTGACAGGACTGAAAGCAACGCTCCCATCCAGGGCGTCGCCAAAGCTGCTGCCGGCCGATCAGTGGCCGAGACTTCCAAGATCGTCCCGACCGGGACGCTGAGCTGCAACGTGCACCATGTGCACCAAACTGCCGGCCCAGCTCACCAGGGGTTGGCCTCTCACCAGAGGAGTGTTGAGTCTTGTTGAATCCTTACATGTTTTGATGATGACAACACTATAAGTCTTAGTGGTGTTCAAACATATGTCTCTATGAAAAATTAACAAAAATATTTTTCTGTGAAAGTGAACAAAGAATATTTTTTCTATGAAGAATAAACCTTCATTTCACTTCAGGTATTTTTCAGGGACCGTATTCGTGTTGGTTGGCACTTCGTCTTGTTTGTGTATAACACCTCGTGTTGTACTGATTGTCTTCGTGTCGTTTTCATTTTAGTACTGTTTGTGTTTTCATTACGCCGTGTCGTCCTCTCGTACCTCGTGTCGTTAGCACTTAGTTGCTCATCTCGAGTCAGTCTTCTATGTTTTGCTCCTGTGTCTTCGTGTCAGTTACTGTAGCTCCTCGTGTTGTTCCTCTGCTTCCACTATTTCTTCTCGTGTTGTTGAAGACATGTCTAACTCATGACTTCGTGTCATGGTTGCTAGACCTCGTGACTTTGTCGCTTTATGACTTCACCTTGTGTCAATTCTTGTGTTTCATCTTCGTGTTGTTTTCAACTCATGTCGGTTACTGTTTCATCTTCGTGTTGTTTCAACTCGTGTCAATTCTTGTGTTTCGTCTTCGTGTTATTTTCAACTCGTGTCGGTTACTGTTTCGTCTTCGTGTTGTTTTCAACTTGTGTAGGTTTCTATTTTTGTCTTCGTGTCTTCATGATTGTTTTTGTTTTCGTGTCTCCGTGTTGTTTTTGTATTCGTGATTTCATGTTGCTTTTGTATTCGTAACTTCGTAGTGTTTGTTGTTACAGTGACACTTCGTGTCGTTCTCGTTTTACTTCGTGATGTTTTTTTTTATCTGACCTTGTGTCATGCTCTCTCTATCTCGTACTGTAGTAATCTTGTCTACTTCGTGTCGTCCTCTTTCTACTTTGTGCTGTTCTCCTTCTACTTCGTGTTGTTTTCTTTCTACCTCGTGTCGTTCTCCTAGTAGTGTTAATTGTGTCACCACTGTATCTCGTGTCGTTCTCTGTTTAGTGCACCTCTTGTCGTGTCCACTTACCTCATGCAGTTCTAGTTCTTGTGGCACTCAAGGTTAATGATTCTTATCTCTTTGCAGGTCCGAGGAAGAACATTCATCGGTGTCTAGGTGCACATGATCCGATACTGAAGGAACAAATACGAAAGGGGCACGTGGCAGGAAGGTTCTGGATCAAGCGTGTGAAGCACACGCACTCTGTACCCCATCCTCTTGCTGGCTCCTGATATAAAAAGAACAAAGGCTGGTCGAGCAAGAGTGAGCATTGAAGCCAAAAAGAATAGAGGAGCAGAGATTAAAAAGAGGAAAAAGAGCAGAAGAACAGAAGAAGAAAAAGTGTGAGAGAGAGAGAGCTCGTGGAGAAGAAGGAAGAAGCTGCTTGAAGATCTGTCTTCACTGGACCGTGGATCAGATCCAGGCCAGTCAGCTCCGTTGGGAGCCACATTGTGCATTTCATTTTTCAGCGTTCTGTTTGCTGAAGTTATTTTCATTTCGTGTTTTTGTTTTCTTCCATTTTCATCTGGTTATCTTGTTCTTCCGATAGCCCTGTTGGGGATCGGGTTCCTCCTGTTGGTTCAGGAGAAGGGAGATCTGATCTCCGGGTTGCAAGTGACAGGTTGTCACTTGTGGGTTGCCCTCTGGTTAGAGGAAGGGAGGCTAGTCCTCCGGTTCTGGGCTTGTGGTTGCAAGTCCAGTGGTCCCTCCTGGTCTGGAGGAAGAGAGGTCTTCGACCTCTAGTTTCCAAGTGGCTGGGAGTCACTTGGGTGTCCCTCCGGTTGGGAGGAAGAGGGGAGGCTGTTCCCCTGGTCAAGCTGTATGGCAGCAACTGTTTGCAGACTGAGTCTGCAGGGTTCTAGCGTTTGCTAGTGAAGCCTCACTCCGGTTGGGAGTGAGGGGTGGATGTAGGTCTGAAGGACCGAACCACCTAAAATTCTATTGAGCAGTGGTTTGTTTGTCTGATTTGCTTCCGCTAGATGCTTGAATAGGCGCGCTCCATGTGTTTGTATTTGAGCTGAATCGAATTGGTTCTATTCTGTGTCTTTATCTAGCATCCTAGTTTTAATTTGGCCATTATTCGTAGAAGGATTCATTCACCCCCCCTCTGTATCCTGGCCAAGCACCCTAACAGTTGGTATCAGAGCGGGTGTCTGCATATAAGGTTCAGCGACCTGCAGATTCGATCTTGCGGTCTTAGGTGCTTATTTGTCTTTAGTGCATCTATATTCCTATTGCATTGAATTTATTTGCTATTTGGTTCAATGGCTTGTCCACCCGTCTTCAGTGGTTTTGATTACAACCAGTGGCACAGTGCTTTACGTGCTTATGTTAAATCTGTTGATCCAGAAAGTGATTTCACATGGTCCTCATAAATTACCAAAGAAAAGGTCCAAATGGACTGACATTCACGAATCAATGTATGAGGAGAATCAAACAGCTATAAATTTGATGAAAGCAGCCACTGACAAAGCCTTTCACTCATGTTTCTTTGATTGCAGATCTGCAAGGGATATGTTGGAAATGATGAAGAGAGCCGGGAAAGGAAATCAAACAAGTTGCATGATGGCCAACAGAAGCGATCAAGGCAGCAATCAAACTGAAGAAGATGATGATGATGAGGTAAATCTCTTCGAGAATTTCTCTCTAGAAGATTGGGAGAATGCTTATGCTGAACTAATTGAATCTCATGAACTGTTAAGAAAACAATATAAAAAATTGAAGAAGGGTACTGGTTTAGATAGCTCAAGTTTTCCTTGTAGAAATTGTGCTGAACTGAAAAATGCTCTTGATGCTAGTATGTCTGATAATCTGATGCTGAAAGAATTTGAACGCGTTAAATCTGACTTAAACAAGCTGAAAAATGAGAATGACTCTCTCAGAAAGCTCTCTAAAGAAAATGAAGAACAATTAGAGAAACTTAAACGAGAGAATGATTTGCTGATTGAAAAGTTTAATGCCATAAAATCTGTAAACATAGAACTACAGAAAGATTTTGAAAAACAACAAAAGGAATTGAGGGAGTTTGAAGCTAGGAGAGAAAGCATGGTTGACTCAGAAGATCAACTTCTAATAACTGAGTTAATTCAAAATGATAAGCTTAAAGAAGAAGTTGAAAAATTAAAATTGTTAAACAGTGCCATGTCTGAAAGACTTCTCACATTGGAGAAAGGAAAAGTCATCTGTACTAACGAAACTGATGAAGTAGATGAGCTGAGAAAGGAAATTGAAGAATACAAAACAGCTAATAAGGTTTTGAATGAAACTGTCAATTATAGTGAACAAGAGATCGCTAGTTATGAAATACACATTGCATCTCTTGATAATGAAATTCAGGATCTGAAAAACTCCTTGTCAAAGTTTGTGAGTGGTCAAGAAAATCTGGACAGGTTGTTAGGAATTAAGGTAAATACTCAAAAGGAAGGGTTGGGCTACAACAATGTCAATAAAAAGGTTTTTGAAAACAAGCTGACGACATCCTTTGTCAAAGTTTCTGATATAGCCACAACCTCAGAAAATAAACAACCAAATGTTCAGAAGAATCAGAACCAAACTGAAAAGTTGAAAAAGGTTGATGAATCCAAGCTAAAAACTGTTTTCATTAAATCTTCTGAACAGGAAAAGCCTTCCACTTCATCTCCAATTCAGTACAAGGCTAAGAAAACAGGAAAACAAGATAAAAATCAGAAAAGGACTGAAAATCAGAAAATAAATAAAAATGGTCCATCAGCATTTGCTGATCACAGTCCTCACACACACTCACATGCATCTAAAAGGAAGAATATCTGTCACTACTGTCATAAAGTTGGACATCTGATGCATGAGTGTAAGTTGATGGAGAATGATGATAAGAATGCTAGGAGATCTTATGATAAAAATCCATCACCTCAGAAAAGAAATGTCACATGCTCTAATTGTGGCAAATTAGGTCACTCTATTGCTCATTGCTGGTTTGCTAGTGGTAAGAAAACCTTTTATTCATATCATGCTAAATTCCCTACAAACCAACATGTTTTTAATAAAAACAAATCTGTTTCAATGAACCAGCATATCATCTGTTTTAACTGCAACAAAATGGGTCACAGGGCCTCTGAATGCTGGTCAGGTTCCTTTAGAAGAAATTCTCTCATTTGCTCTCACTGTAGAAAGCATGGCCATACAGTCAAGGACTGTTGGCATATTCAGGGTAGAAATGTGAATTTCAAACATGCTAAATTCCCTGTAAGACAATTTGCAAAACCTTCATGTCATCATTGTGGGAAGCCAGGTCACAGGGCTGCAACCTGTTGGCTGGCAGGATATCAAAACCAAACCAGTTTTGGTAAACAGAAATTTTACCCTGTTAACAGAAAATCTCATGTGTATGCACATAGAATTCATGCTAATAAGAATGTGCATAAATCAGATCTGAAAACTACTCCTGGAAATGTGCTGAGAAAACCTGCTAAAAATAATGATGTCATGTCAGGACCCAAGACTTCTTGGGTACCTGTTTGTGCAAAATAAACCTTGTTTTGCAGGTGTGCCTTGGGACTGGAATAAAGGGGGTAATGATCCAAGGCACTCAAGAATGAAAACCCCATTCTCACACTGTTCAGGTAATCTCTCTGCATGTCCCATTATGAAACTTATTGCATATCTGGTTTGATGTATTCTTACATATCCTGCTCCTAGTTTCATCTAGTGCATGCATATTGAATCTGTTCTTGCATATTCATTCATCATCTGCAAGTTGCATTATTTTCTGAACATGCACTCTGAAAATTCTGAAAATCTGAACTGAATGTGAATGCTAGTTGAAAACTGTATGTTGCATAATTCATGAAAATCTGAATTGCTTATAGGACTGTTGAGTTTACCCTGTTATTCATGACCTCTATGGTATATCAAATGGTAAGCTACCAAAGGCAGGGAAATCTGTCCGGAGGTCCTTACTATGTGTGAAGAGGTCTTTCAGACCAAATGCTCCGCCAAGTACCATGAGTCATTCTGATGATCAGGGGAGCCTGTTTGTGCATAACTCAAACTCACATGTTTAATTTTCATGGCAAACACTGCATTCAATAATTAATTAATACCTCCAAGAGTCGTGTGTGATATGTCCTTGAGTGGGCTGAAAAGGAGCTTAACAGGCCATTTGGTTTCTGAGGAATTGTGTCAGCCGATGCAGTTTATGTGGTGTTTAGATCTGTCATCTCATGAGGTTGCGTTTTGTTGCCCAAGAGCTTCTCTGGATGTGAGACAGAACTTCTTCAAGAATACTATATTTGGATGTGTCCTTAGTGCCTAATGTCTTGAGTGATCTCTCACTTGTTGGCTTGCTGATAGGAGTGCTGCTCATCTCATCTCATCTCATCTCTCTCTATTCGGTCAGCCACCTTCTTATCTCTCTTCTATCACTCTTGGTTCAGATATTCTCTCGAAGAAATTGTGTTTTCAGTCTTCTTGCTCTTATCAGATGTGTTCTGTATACCTTAAACCACCCAATATCTAGTGTAACAACTTACACCTGTTAATAAAGAACTTCAATGTTTGGGGTTATATTTGGTCCTTGATCCTTCTAAGTTATCCTCTCAAGTGTTGGTCAACATATTATAAAACTTCCTGTTAAATGAGTAAAACTTGTTGAGGATCTCGACTTAACTGAAACTTATGTGAAGAGAGCTCTGAGATAAAAAATTGTGTTAAGTAAGATATCTGTCTTTTGTCTAAAATCATGAGAAGTGCTACCAGGGAATACGCCATTATTTGTGGCAGAGCAATGGCTTTTGTGGAGAAATAGACACTCTAGATCAGAGAAGTCCAGAGTTTCTGTCATGATACAATTAGCTATCTCTATGTAGAAATGTTAAAATAAAAAAAAAGGGGGGGGGAAGTCCTCAAAGAAAATTTCATTGGCTTTGATTGGCATAAAGGTAGTCCGTCCTGAGTAACCAGGGTTTCTGGTGTCTGATAAACATGTCTCCTTGTGTAAAAACGGACTATTCTACCTTGTGCTCAACAAATTGGTTGACCATGTATGCCTTCTCTTGTCCATTAAATGAAGAAATGAAATCTGCTTGACATCGATGTGTTATTTCATTGCTTGACAAACATAAGGAGCAATTTAATCGTGACTCTCTCTAGTTTAAGCAACTTTAACAGCTAATTTTGTGATTATGCTGATTTAATATCTTGAGTTAACTGACCTTGGAATTTGGAAGAATATAACCCGTCCACATATTGAAGGGCTAACTTTAACAGGCAGTAGCTGCGTTACATCATGACTAAGGGTAATTTGGGTATTTCCAGAAAAAGTTTGATAAGAGTAAAAAGCAACCCGACAAAAGCCTTCTTGTTTCACACGCCTTCTTCCATAAACCCTCATTTCCCCTTGCCGCTTCCTATTCATCCTCGTGCCGCTCCACCTTGAGCGTTTCTTCAAACTCATCTCCATCTCTTCCCGCTCACTTTCTTTCCCCACAGAGGTCTCTTCCTCTCTTGGGTCTAGCTTCACTTCCAATAGCAGCCTGCAAGAGAGAGTTGATACTCTGGAAGTTACGGCAGATGGATCAGCAAAGGTCAGCAGCTCCTGGTGAAAGGAAGAGGAAGGGAAAAGAAATAGTTGAAGAGCCTTCATCTAAGCAACAGAGATGTCTTGAGCCTGAACCTGCTGCGGAAGTATCTTCAGAACAAGGTACCAGGGTTTCTCAGTCTACCGTGTTCTTAGAAAGTGGGAAAATCATTCCTCCTAGAATAATAGATTTCAGAGATGAAACCATGGTCTCGAAGTTTCCAGAACTGTTGAAAATCTTTGAGTTTCAGGAGTGGAGAAATTTCTTAGAAAATCACCGTGTCTATTACCCTAGGCCGGTAATGGAATTTTACAATAATTTGTCCTTGAGCCGAGACAAGTCTGCCTTGTTATCATCTATTAAAGGGGTCGAGATAACTATTACATATGACTCCCTTCACAAAGCCCTCGGTGTTCCAGATAAAGGGGAGGTAGAGGGAAGCTTTCGATACAGTCTCCATGAAGCTTTCTCAGTCATTACTGGTAAACCCAGTAATATTCATGATAAGGGGCAGTTGAAGCTAAAAGCTTATCAGACATCGTCATTTCCTCCTCTTCACAAGCTCCTTCAGAACGTCATTGCTTCCATTATCACCCCACAGACTGGGGCTAGAGGAAGAATTACAGACACACAGAGATTTCTACTGTTTTGTCTGATTCAAAATGTAAAGATATGTCTGCCAGAGATCATTTTTACTGTCATGAAGGGATGCATTGGATCCAAGAGACACCTTCCCTATGCCGCCCATCTGACAGACATCTTCAAGCATTCAGAGATTTGCTTGGATGGAGAGGCCGCATCTGAAGTTAAAGCCCGAAACATATTTAATATGAATTTTGTTTCAGTGTTTTTGGGCTTAGAGGGCTCTTCTATGGTGGGGCAAGTTAAGGCCCAAAAGGTCAGGGAATCACATACTCAGGGGGAGCATTTGGAACAATTTCAAGACTTAGCCCAAACTGGTGTGCAATTAGTTTCTGAGATTGCTCAACAGGAAACACCAGCTGAACAACCAGAGTCTATTTTGCCAGCTGCACCCACCGAAGTACCTTTTTCCTTTCAGAGGCTAGTCGAGGTTGCATCTGAGGAAATCAGGTTGTCTGACGAAAGCATTCAGACTGATCTAGATGCAAATATTGCTGGTCTGTTTGATTCTTTTGGGAAGACATCTAAAGAGGTAATAGTGCCTGAGGAACAGCCAGCTAAAGAGCAAGACAGTACTGATCAAGAACTAGCTATTTTTGTTAATGAAATTTTAAGAGAAACTGTAGAGAGAAGCTTGGAAGAGGCTACCAACTTGGTTACTTCTGAAAGCCTTGAACAGGCACCTGTTGAAAGTCCTGCAGTTCAGAATCTCATGGAAGATATAGTGGATGAGTGTCAGGAGAAAGCTCCTGTCATAGAGCTAGATATAGAATCTTCAAGTGAAGAAGAGGCACCTGAAGGTGTAATTCCTCAAAAAGAAACTCAAGCTGAAGATGAAGATCAGGTCCCAGCTGAGAGTAGTCAAATGCCAGTACAAGAGGAAGCAGCTGAGAGAACTGCACCTGGCAGTGAATTTTTTGGTACACCTCTAGGTCCACCTAGACTTCTATCTGCACAGGCGCCCAACATTGAATCTGCTCGGGCGCCCAACATTGAAGAACTTCTTATAAACCTGACTCAGCAGATGCAGAAACAAGATAAGAAATTAGATGACCTGCTCACATATGTCACCCTCAACATAAATCAGGTACATTCCAGGCTACTGAAGCTCGAGATATCTCTCCTCATTGAATGGAAACGATTCCTTCTCAACAAAAAGGCTTCAGATGATGCCAACAGATCCCTGATGCAAGGTTTGCAGGAGGTGTGTTCAAAGATAGCTAAAGCACTGAGTGAGTTGCAAGATGTTCATATTTCCTCCTTCAAAATGTCTACCAACATTGTAGATCACTGCTATGAGATCAGAACATCTTTAGAAGTTTTGAAGAAGTCATCCAGTGCCCTAGGTCCAGGTATTCAGCAGGTCCATGATAAATTGGCCGCCTTTTTAACAGAAATGTCAATTCTGATTGACAGATATGAAACTGTCAATATTCGCCAAGACGACATCATTTCTGAAGTAGCAAATGTCAGAAGCACTGTGGTGTATTTGCTAGCTGAACTGTCAAATGATCTAAAGGAATTTCAGTCTACCTTGGGTTCAGCACCTGGTGAAGCTTCCTCTAGCAGAACTCCACCTCAAGAATATTCTTCTGCTTCTCCAAGGGGGAGACCACCTCATGGCAGGCCGCGTGGCCCTTCTAGCAGACAAGCCAGATACTTTTCTTGAAAAGACTATGCTCTGTATCTTGTTGCCCATTTTGAGGCTTTCTCTCTCACACTCTTGGACTTATTAATTAAAACTCATATCATTTGCATTGTTGCATTCTTATTGTTTCATTCTTTTTGATGATGTCAAAGGGGGAGAAATCAGGCCTTTGCTAGCTCGTTGAAAATGTTTAATGTTTGTTATTCATTGAGAATGGCTATTTCAGCCTTGAAGAAATTAGGCTTTTGCTAGCTCGTTGAGAATGTTTAATGTTTGTTTTTCATTGAGAATGGCTATTTAGTGCTTTTCTTTCTCTGCAAAGACTCAAGACTCATAGTGTTGCCATCCATCAAAAAGGGGGAGATTGTTGAGTCTTGTTGAATCCTTACATGTTTTGATGATGACAACACTATAAGTCTTAGTGGTGTTCAAAAATATGTCTCTGTGAAAAATTAACAAAAATATTTTTCTGTGAAAGTGAACAAAGAATATTTTTTCTATGAAGAATAAACCTTCATTTCACTTCAGGTATTTTTTAGGGACCGTATTCGTGTTGGTTGGCACTTCGTCTTGTTTGTGTATAACACCTCGTGTTGTACTGATTGTCTTCGTGTCATTTTCGTTTTAGTACTGTTTGTGTTTTCATTACGCCGTGTCGTCCTCTCGTACCTCGTGTCGTTAGCACTTAGTTGCTCATCTCGAGTCAGTCTTCTATGTTTTGCTCCTGTGTCTTCGTGTCAGTTACTGTAGCTCCTCGTGTTGTTCCTCTGCTTCCACTATTTCTTCTCGTGTTGTTGAAGACATGTCTAACTCATGACTTCGTGTCATGGTTGCTAGACCTCGTGACTTTGTCGCTTTGTGACTTCACCTCGTGTCAATTCTTGTGTTTCGTCTTCGTGTTGTTTTCAACTCGTGTCGGTTACTGTTTCGTCTTCGTGTTGTTTTCAACTCGTGTCAATTCTTGTGTTTCGTCTTCGTGTTGTTTTCAACTCGTGTCGGTTACTGTTTCATCTTCGTGTTGTTTTCAACTCGTGCCGGTTTCTATTTTTGTCTTCGTGTCTTCATGATTGTTTTTGTTTTCGTGTCTCCGTGTTGTTTTTGTATTCGTGATTTCGTGTTGCTTTTCTATTCGTAACTTCGTAGTGTTTGTTGTTACAGTGACACTTCGTGTCGTTCTCGTTTTACTTCGTGATGTTTTTTTTTTATCTGACCTTGTGTCATGCTCTCCCTATCTCGTACTGTAGTAATCTTGTATACTTCATGTCGTCCTCTTTCTACTTTGTGCTGTTCTCCTTCTACTTTGTGTTGTTTTCTTTCTACCTCGTGTCGTTCTCCTAGTAGTGTTAATTGTGTCACCACTGTATCTCGTGTCGTTCTCTATTTAGTGCACCTCTTGTCGTGTCCACTTACCTCATGCAGTTCTAGTTCTTGTGGCACTCAAGGTTAATGATTCTTATCTCTTTGCAGGTCCGAGGAAGAACATTCATCGGTGTCTGGGTGCACATGATCCGATACTGAAGGAACAAATACGAAAGGGGCACGTGGCAGGAAGGTTCTGGATCAAGCGTGTGAAGCACACGCACTCTGTACCCCATCCTCTTGCTGGCTCCTGATATAAAAAGAACAAAGGCTGGTCGAACAAGAGTGAGCATTGAAGCCAAAAAGAATAGAGGAGCAGAGATTAAAAAGAGGAAAAAGAGCAGAAGAACAGAAGAAGAAAAAGTGTGAGAGAGAGAGAGCTCGTGGAGAAGAAGGAAGAAGTTGCTTGAAGATCTGTCTTCTCTAGACCGTGGATCAGATCCAGGCCAGTCAGCTCCGTTGGGAGCCACATTGTGCATTTCATTTTTCAGCGTTCTGTTTGCTGAAGTTATTTTCATTTCGTGTTTTTGTTTTCTTCCATTTTCATCTGGTTATCTTGTTCTTCCGATAGCCCTGTTGGGGATCGGGTTCCTCCTGTTGGTTCAGGAGAAGGGAGATCTGATCTCCGGGTTGCAAGTGACAGGTTGTCACTTGTGGGTTGCCCTCTGGTTAGAGGAAGGGAGGCTAGTCCTCCGGTTCTGGGCTTGTGGTTGCAAGTCCAGTGGTCCCTCCTGGTCTAGAGGAAGAGAGGTCTTCGACCTCTAGTTTCCAAGTGGCTGGGAGTCACTTGGGTGTCCCTCCGGTTGGGAGGAAGAGGGGAGGCTGTTCCCCTGGTCAAGCTGTGTGGCAGCAACTGTTTGCAGACTGAGTCTGCTGGGTTCTAGCGTTTGCTAGTGAAGCCTCACTCCGGTTGGGAGTGAGGGGTGGATGTAGGTCTGAAGGACCGAACCACTTAAAAATCTATTGAGCAGTGGTTTGTTTGTCTGATTTGCTTCCGCTAGATGCTTGAATAGGCGCGCTCCATGTGTTTGTATTTGAGCTGAATCGAATTGGTTCTATTCTGTGTCTTTATCTAGCATCCTAGTTTTACTTTGGCCATTATTCGTAGAAGGATTCATTCACCCCCCCTCTGTATCCTGGCCAAGCACCCTAACAAGGAGGCTCCGGAGGAGCCACGCCACGACATCACCCCGAGGCCGGTTCTCCAGCACCGGCAAGTCTTCTGTCATCGGGGATGTCTGAGTGCATCTTACCGGACAACGTTCTCAGGTGATCCCGGATCGCATTGTACCCGTCGTACCAGTGCGCAACTCTTTTCAAGCACTGGAGAAGATGAAGGGCAGGATGACGCCCACCATTCCAGCCCCAGCGTTGCAGCAGCAGTCGGCCTCCAGGCCCACCAAAGCTAACCAAGTTTGGGTTCCCAAGGGGGCCCCTTTCACCTCACCAGCCCGGGCAGGGCCCAGCACCTTCCGCCCGGCAAGGGCACAACAGGGAGATCAGGTCAGGACATCGGCCCCCGTATGCCAGCCGGCATTAACTACACCTGCCCCACCGGAGAACATCTATCGTCGACACTACCGACGTCACTATCAGGCTGCCCGTGCGGAGCCTACAGCCCACATGCCCGTTGTTGTTAACAGGGCAACGTCACCAGCCTCTCCTCCTAACCAGGACTGGGAAGGAGTGGAGCAAGCCATAAAGAACTACTTGCGGGGCCCGGGGAGCACTCCCCTGGGTCGCCAGAGATTACTAGGGGCAGTAGCCTCTGCATTTGAAGAAGCAGAGACTCGGCCAGTGCCCAACGCCGAGTCAAGAAACTGCTCTGAGGAGCGTTATCAGTCCCCACCGAGGGAAGAAGTGAAGCCACAGAGATCGGTCTTTGATAGATTGGTCTTTCCGGGTAGGCCGTCGAGAAGAAAAACAAGAAGAGGCGGAGACCTAAGAGTTTATACCTGCAGCATGGTAGGGGTATCGGGCCAGTATGGGGCTCTACCAACCGAGCCCGAAGAAGTGGCTAGGCTTGCCACAAGGCCAGGACCTCTTACCAGAAGAGGGAAAGCGGCAGCTGAGAAGACACAAGTCCACACTGGAGAAGGTGACTATGACGAACCCTCAATGGCCCTGGCTGCCAATGTTATTACAGAAGGCACCGTGGGAGGACCATCCACCTCATCCGAAGAGGTGCCGATCGAACAAAGAGGGGGTACCCCTAGCCTTTCCATGAACGACTCTGCGGTATTGCACATGATGCAGCAATATCAGCGGGAGATCAAATTGTTAAAGAAACAACTGACTGAAAGAGCCGCTCAACGCTCAACATCCGGGCAGACTGAAGCATTGCTAGAGACCCCTGGGGGCAACGGTCAGGCCTCGGAAGCTTCTCTACAGGCGACGGTGTCTCCCCCAATACCTACCTACACTGGCGGCGTACCCCCGCATCAGCCACAGCATATCACACCGGCCCCGCCACCGAACTTGCCATTCCAGGGGTCCACTATTGCACCTCAGGCGACAGTGTTAACAACGCCGCTGGCGCAACCGGCCCATTTCTATCCAAACCCGGTTGACCCGGCAACAGTAAGCAGACTAATGCTCAAACAAATGATAGATATGAAGTTGGCAGAGAGGAGCAATGGTGATCACACGCCATTCGACGTATACCGGGTACCTTACCCGGCACACTATGCTGCCAAGAGGCTGCCGGCCGGCATCACCAAGCCACCAAAGTTTGAGAAATTTAATGGGCAAGGGTCTCCCAGGGAGCACATTGCCTATTATGTGAATGTTATGGGGGATCTAGCTACGGATGAAGCTTATCTCCTCAAGTTCTTCGGCTCGACACTTACCGGGCTCGCTTTCGAATGGTACTCGAGCTTGCCCACAGGGTCCATTGCAGACTGGCCCGATATGCAGAAGAAATTCAAGGAAAGGTTCTACATAGCTGAGCGGGAGGTAACCGTGGCAGAGCTTTATGCCACGAGATAGAGAAATGATGAGTCGGCACTCAATTACATAAAGAGATGGAGGAACCTCAGCATGAGGTGCAAACGTCCCCCGCATCAGGAGGACACAGTGCAGATCTGTAAACAGAATCTGAAGAAGGAAATCCTTGAGAGGATGATCGGTGCTGAGGTAAGGTCATTTGACCGTCTGAATAACATAGTGGCAGAGATCGAGGCATTCCTTGCTCGATACTCTTCCGCCCCAGCTGCAGCAAGCCAGAGGGCCAGGCAAGTCGAGAAAAGACCAATACCGCCAGAAGTTCACACACTGGACTTCGAAGCTTTCTAGAAGCAAAGAGAGAAAGCCAAAGAGACAGCCGACTCTCCACCGCCCAGGTCCACTGAACGGCGGGAAGGTCCCTCCCTGCGGGAGAAGATGAGGAATAAATTGTATTCGTTTCTTAGAGACAAAGACCGGGTCCTATTTGAATGGGCCACCAAGTACAACAAGATCACATTACAAAATCCGAAGAGGCCTGGTGACTTGAAGAAGAAGGATGATCCTCACTTTTGCCCATACCATCAGATGCTTGGGCATACCATTGAGAATTGTTACATCTTCAAGGACGTCATTGAGTCCTTGATCAAGAAGGGAGAGCTGGACATGGGGGAGCTCAGAGTGGATCCTCCGCAGCCGCACGAGATGCCAAACATCAGCACCACTATCAACATGGTATCTTTATACCAGCAGCTGCCTGAAGAATGGGTGGAGGCCAGTACACAGGCTACTTATCAAGCCTTCGTCATGGCGCCAGCTCAAGACCAAGGAGGTTGGCAAGCCACGCCGATGAAGAACAGAAGAAGAAGACAAGCTCCCCGGCCCACTCCGAAAGCTCACATAAGGGGCGTTACACCCCGGCCGGCACCGCCACCAGTGATACATGTCTTGCATGACACAGCCCCCCGGCTCGTTATGAGACGGCCCACTCACAACAAGAAGAAACACATCCCGATGCGGGTGCACAAGGAAACCAGCCTTGCTGTTTAAAGACTCCAGGCTATTATTGATGGGCTTGAAGATTATGAGCAGCCCGAGATCCAGCCTGTGGAGTTGAAGGAGTATGTCCCTTGGGAGGAGTTCAAGTCACTCGAACTAGCTCCAGAAGCGGAAGCCGAGACGAAAGAAGAGCCTCTCTTGTGGGGTGAGCTTCCCCAAGAGCAGTTCCCAGCCACTGAAGAGAAGAAGAAAAAGAAGGAGAGAAGACCTAGAAATAAGAAGAAGAGTGCGGTTGTCCTTTCTTGCAACACCCTCTCAACATTATTTGACACAGCCCTCTCCCTGAGAGAGGAAGAGCAAGAAGTGCCCGTCGAGCCGTCAGAGGTGAATCAAGCTGAAGCATCCACCTCCCAACATGCCACCAGGTCGGGAAGGAAGTGGGGACGTCCTCCTCAGGCCAACCATAACATTCTGTTCAGGGGAGAACAACTGTATCACATCCCTGAGGCTAGGGTCCAAGGCATGGAGATTCCCCCTCCCTTAGGTCTCTACCCCGGAGAACCGGTCGGCCAAGCTGACCCTTCATTTATTGAATTTCTTACGACTCGGAGGGGAAAACAGTCATGCCCCCGCGAGTCCCAGCAGGCCAAAGAGTCAGGTAGCCCCTCGGCCCCATTGGTACTGACTCCTCCTCGGCCAAGGGAAGAACCTGACAACACCCCGAACCTTGCCGAGTTCATGAAAGTAAAGGAAGTGACCCAGCAGCCTCCGCAAGCTCAAGCGACACCCGACCCAGTGGAAGAGGCACCCGCCGAGCCAGCTCCCCAGGTTCAAGGCGGAGACAGGCGCAGTAGAGCCGAAGAGATGAAGTTGCTCGAGGTCCGAGCTAGCAATAGAATAGTCAAGCACCTGAAGAAGATCCCAGCTAGGTTCACCGTCTGGGAAATCCTATCTCTAGATGAAGAGACACGGCAAGCCGTCATTGCTGCGCTCCAGATGCCAGCATATATTGAAGCCTGCCTCGCAGAAATGTCACCTGAAGTAACTATGGCCTTCACAGAAGAGGATATGCTTCTACCTACCTACAGTCACAACAGGCCACTCTACATGAAGGGGCAGCTGAATGGGCATCCCATCAACCGAGTATTGGTCGACCCTGGGGCAGCAGTGAACATACTCCCCTATCGGGTGTATCAGAAACATTACTTTGACATACACCTGGTTGAGGTCAGGAATGTCACGATTACCGGCTTCAACCAGAAGTACGAGGTCCCTATGGGGGTCACAGAGTTCAACCTCTCCCTCGGCGACTTCACCACCAAGGTCCAGTTCCATGTGATCAACTCCAGTACCTCTTACAAGGCATTGCTCAGCAGACCTTGGCTGCACCGAAATCACGTGGTACCATCCACTCTGCACCAATGCATCAAGTACCACGGCAACGGGAAAGAGGAGAGAATCTTTGCCGACCTCCATCCTTTCGAAGTGTTCGAATGTCACTTATCGGACGCTAATCTCTATTTGGAAAACTCGAAGTAAGCCTCCCAAGCCACTCAGGACAAAGGAAAGAAGAAGGCAGAGCCTGACAGCTGGTTCCCTCCACCACCGCCTGGCTATGTGGCTCCCCCTCAGGTGTCATTCATTTCTGAAGCAGAAGGGGTATTTTGGGCCACCTCTCTTCCCATCTACCCTACAGCAGGAACACTATACCTTGAAGACTTGCTGCAAGACGTCAGGGTCCCGCCCAGGATCATCAAGCCTCTCGTAGAAGCTGACTGCCAGGTGGTTGAACCATTAAGGACCTTCGAGGTGCCCAACCCCGGAGGTCTGCCTACCATCTTTTATGTGGCCAAGGAGCACCCGGTCAAGGGGGATGACGATTGTAGACTCCCCGATGAGCTGCACGACCAACTCGTCCCAATCATGGGACTCCCTAACATAGCCGGTCGTGTGGTCAAGATGACCAGAAAGCAAGGGATCCCCTTTTTCCAACTCTCCAGTCGGAAAGAAATGTTCAAGAAAATGTGGAACCCACCAAACCTGGACCGGAGGTTGTTGCAAATCACTCGGCATCCAGGGTTGGGCTTTTCACTAGAAGATTCCTATGAAGCCGATGTGATATCAGTCTCGGCTCCAGGCGGAAATAGCCATGCAGGCACTGTAGGCCCATGGCAGGTTGAAGGCCGCCAGCACCTTATGCCTTTGGCCAACGAAGAACAAGATGAAGCAATATTCCTATGGAATCCACCTCCCTATAGTAGCAAGGGGAAGGTCCCGTCCTCCTCTGAGGGACCAACCTCGAATAACTGCAGCAGCAGGGTGCCATTACCCTGGTCTAACATTGATGCAAAGGACGGGGAAGCAAGTCAGACTCCGAGCTTCCCTCGGTGTGACTCTGCCCTTTTTGCCCTGTGTTATCAACAACAGTGGGAAATTGAAATGTTGAGGGCTCGATTGGCCGAAGCGACTGCACTCGTGTCTGACTTAATCAGGAGCATCTTCTACCAACAGAACATCGACACACGCCAGTCCCTGAACAGCTTCTCGAAAGCCCCCAAGCACCTGAGAAAGGAGGCAAGGGATGTAGCTGTCCCCCCAGTCAGACAATCGGCCGAGCGAAATCCTACACTACAGGAGAGGATGGAAAGGCCTTACTCTTTCCCGAGGAATAAGACCCGAGGAAACTGTTAGGGTGCAAGGCCCGGATACAGAGGGGTGTGAATGTATCCCTCTAAAAATTATGGCCTAAATTAAAGAACTCTAAAGCTCGGATATGCGGAATATGGATAATGAGCTTTCTGAGATAAGATAATAATCAACCAATTGATCAACCAGTTGGACTGCAACAATGCAGCCACCTGATCAAACTAGAAATGCAGACAGAGAGTGCAACCCAAACACACCTAGCAAAGTGCAATGCTCAAGGTAACGGCTGATAGGAACAATATAAATAATCCAAGATAACACAGCTAACCAGCATGCATGACCTGTGAATGGGTGGTAGGAGGCAAGGAGCTAACGCACAAAACAAACCACTGCACAGAAGATTTTTTAGGTGGTTCGGTCGAGCAGACCTACATCCACCCCACACTCAAACCGAGTGTGGCTTCCACTAGCTCACGCTAGAAACAGCAGACTCAGTCTGCAACAGGTGCTGCCAAACAGCTTGACCAGGGGAACAACCTCCCCTCTTCCTCCCAACCGGAGGGAACCACTAGTGACACCAGTCACTAGCAAATCAGAGACACAAGGTCTCTCTTCCTCCAGACCTGGAGGGAACCCCTGGACTTGAATCCACAAGCCCAGAACCGGAGACAAGTCTCCCTTCCTCCAAACCGGAGGGAATCAACAAGTAGCACCCAGCTACTTGCAACCGGAGATAACAATCTCCCTTCCTCCAACCCGGAGGGAAACAACCGATGACACCCTGTCAAAGGCAACCAGAGACTCAAGTCTCTCTTCCTCCACACGGGAGGGTACCAACCACAAGTAGCACCCAGCTACTTGCAAACCGAAGACACAAAGTCTCCCTTCTCCTGAACCCACAGGAGGAACCCCGACCTCTCTATAGAGTATCGGAAAGCACAGCAAACCAGAAAACAAAGGAAAAACAATAAACGAAAATAACTTCAGCAGACAGAAAGCTGAAACACGAAATGCACAATGTGGCTCTCAACGGAGCTGACTGGCCTGGATTTGATCCACGGTCCAGTAGACAGATCTTCAGGTAAGCTTTTCTTCCTCTTCTCTTCTCTTCTTCTTCTTCTCTTTCACTCTCTCGATCTCTGCTCCTCTATACTCTTCGGCTCACACTTCTATCTCTCTCTTTCTCTTTCTTCTGCTCTCCTAATCTCTCACTTTCTGCTCTTCTCTTCTTTCTCTTTTCTTTTTTCTATCAGGATCGTGGCTCTCTGTATGGACTCTTCTTCTCGCCAACTCGATCACCTTCATCTGTGGACGAAGGTCTCATATATATAGCAGCAGCAGCATCATCAGCCACGACGTGTGACCTCCACATTTCCAGCCCTAAGAATTCGGACCACGTGGCAGTCTCTCAGCAGGCTTCATTCCAGCCTCGGATCACGTGCTGCTCAGGTCACTTGGGAATATTTCTTCCTCGGACCTGCAAGGAGATGAAAACCATTACAAACTGAGGGCCACAATAACTAAATCTGCACGAAGTATGTAATAGTAATTCTAGATGCACTGAGAACGACACGAAGAAGATGAAAACAACACGAGGTAATAAGAAGGACGACACGAGATACATTGTGACAGAACAAACACAACGAAGAGACCGACACGAAGTGAAACAAGAATGACACGAAATGGCAACAAGGAGAACGTTACGAGATACATACGATGACAAAGGCACGAAGTAAAGAAAACGACACGACGTAATAAACATCAAAGAGAACGGCTCGAGAACAACATGGACTGGCAACAGAAACCGACACGAAGTGGTTGCAAACAAGCAAGACACGAGGTCTACGTAAAGCAACACGAAGTGTGGTCAAAGCGAGAATGACACGAGGTCTAATGAGAAAGGCCAACACGAAGACGGTGTAATCAGCACGAAGTGAAGAACAACGACACGAAGTATAGTGGTGACAAACACACACTACACAGAGAACGACACGAGGTGGTGACACAGAAAGCAACACGAAGACGTGAGAAGGAAAAAGAACGACACGAAGTGAAAAACGACACGAGGTGAAAACAACACGAAGACATGAAACAACACTTAAGACGAAGTTGACACGGAGTGAAAACGACATGGAGAACATAAAACCAACACGAAGACATATCAACACGAATACGTGGACAAACAGTGACCGACACGAAGTGTGGTTACTAAGTAGGAACGACTCAAGACAGACACGTGGTCTGAAAGATAGACACGGCTTGTCACGACACGTGATGAAGCTATGTGAACAGTATAAAACGAATAAAATGAAACGAGGAACAACAGTAACCGACTCGGGTTGAAAACAACACGAAGTCGAACAGTAATTGACACGGGGTAACACGACACGAGGTAAAAACGACACGAAGACGAAATTGACACATACTGAAAACAACACGAAGATGAAGGGAACAGTGCAATGTCTAGACTTGAAGTACAGTTAAGTGTACAGACTTCACCAATGAATCACTCACTGTACAGACTTGCTATAGCAGTATGATGTACAGACTTTGATGAACAGTCCAAAGTATGGACTTTCACTGCAAACAACAATGTGTAGACTTCATGTAAAAGCCCAATGTATGGACATTGAAATCGAAGACCGATGTGCAGACTTGACATTGAAGACTAGAGTGCAGACTTTAAGTCTAACTGTGGATGTACAGACTTGAAGAATAAACCAGTGTATAGACTTGAAGATTGAAGGTGATGTATAAATCATGCACATACCAGAAGTCTAACACACACAATATATCAGTCATACACGTGCATTCTCCAGATGATATACAAATCACAATCATGAAGCTATCATCAAAGCACAATGTCAGCAGATAAACTGACTGAGCATATGAAGTCCTGAATGAACATTTCAGCAGGATGACTCGCAATGATTAACATCAAACACCAATCATCAAAACCAGATAAATCATTAAAACCACAGCAATGAATGCTTTATGCATCAGTTTAACATGTAGCATGACTGATCATCAAATATGACTCTAAATTGAGCAGCAGGATGACTGAACATTTGATTAACTCACACCAACAGTCAATCAACAAAACCATCATCAAAACCACATCAATCATCAAAACCATCATCAAAACCACAGGGACACAACAATCTCCCCCTTTTTGATGATGGCAACACTTTCAATACATTGAGTCATTCTGATGATGTGAGGCATTCTGAAGACTCAAATTATTCTCCCCCTTTGACTTCATCAAAAAGAAAATAATTTGAGAAATTAAATCATGTATAAAAGTTCAGTCAAATTCTCCCCCTTGCAAGAACATGATTCTCCCCCTTTAATAGTTTCAGCAAAAGCATGAGTTAGAGAAATGCAATACTCCCCCCTGAGTATATGAATGCAAGGTCACAAATGATATGAACATGATTCAGCACGACTACGAATGCTCCCCCTGAAGAGATGCCAGTTGATATGCAAGTGATGCATGACATGGAAGCTCCTCCTCAATAAGTGGACTCTTATGAGAAGGAGACCACAGGGACAAACAAGAAGAGGTTCAGGTTAATGAGTCAATACCATGAGCAGAAGAGTTTCAATTAACAGATTTTTTTCAAGGATGTTCCAAACACAAGAAGTTCAGCCTGATTTTCAAAGAGATATCAATCTCATAAATCTAAAGCATAAGTTTTCAAAGTCTTCTATCATAAGGGCTTATGAATGACATTTATTGAACATCATGGTTTAAACGTGATGTATGCAGAGTTTATCAATAAAATTTTGTAATGATATCTAAAACCATGATTTAATAAAAATGAACCAAGCTCTCATATTTATCTTGATTATCCTCCCTTTGTCTTACACAATCAAATCTATTGACTTCTTTCAGAATTACATGTACTAGTATTGAAATCAAGCAATTATGAAGTCATATGATTTTGTCTAGGGTTGTAGCAATTTGATTTTGGCATCAATATTCAGATATTTCAATTTATTCAATAATTTTCCTTGCTACAAATTTTACGTGCACTCTAGTTCAGTACACACCTTGTAACTAGAGGATATACCTTGATCAGAGGCCAATATCCCTAAGCCCTTAGTGTGACTAACTGTCATGCCTTATGTGAACAGAGTTAGCATTTACACATCATGACACACTACAACTCAATTTTTAATGAGTGAATTGTATTTCTCAGTGTGCATGCCATTGCTCTGCCTGATTTTCAATGAATTCTTACAGAGTTAACTAAGGCACCTCATGACACAATCCTTTGGACATGTGTTTCTCAGTGACCAAGGTCATTGCTCTGACAATTACTTTACCCTTTAGACAATTCAGAAACATTCATTTTCTTCAAAACAATATTGATCTCATGTACTTAACCAAATAAAGTTATGTATTCAAAAGTGCAAATTTCAGAAGTTTTTGCAAGACATAGCATGAAACAGTTGGTTAAGATTTATTAAACATGATTCAGATATGTTAAGAGATTTTGAAGTTAAACTCCATGAATACATTAAGCTTAAACCACATGAGTTATTTCAGACATTCATAAAAGCGTATAATAGAAGATTTCTAGTTCAAGATTTTTTCAGATTTATGATCGAGATAGCCCATTGAAATCTTCATGAAGGACTGAAATAATTCTGATATCAAATGATACCAATTGTTACCAATTGATAGGAGAGATTTTGAAGCTCAGTGTTTTCAAATAATGATCACGGTTTGGTCAAATAGAATCAATGAAAGGGATATGCACACAAGGCAAGATATCAGGAGGTCAGGCAAGTTCCAGGGAGATCGAAGTTAACATGCAATGAACTCTGACATAAATGTATGCACATGACTACCTTCATGCAATGTATTGACTCCTCCTGACACTATGCATTCAATTACCCTTTTTGGTATTTTCAATGCGGTAAAATGCAATGCAATTAACTATATGCATGCTACGACTCAACACTGAATGCTATGCATGGACATGCAATTAACTCCCCCTGAAAGCATGCAGTGTTTGCACTGAAAACTGAACATATGATTTTGATTCATGCATATTCAGACTGTCCTAACCAGCAAAGTGACCCATGGTACTAGGCGGAGCACTTGGTCTAAAAGACCACCTCACACATAGTAAGAACCTCCAGATAGACTTCCCTGCCTTTTGGTACCTTACCATTTATATACCATTGAGGTCATGCATGATAATTCAACATGCAGTCATATATGCAATTCAGAATGTTCAGTGAGCTATTGCAACACACAAATTTCAAGCCACATACATAAGCAGTTCAGATTGTTCAGAATGCAATTTGTTTTCAGAGTTTATGCATTTCAACAGTTATCAAACAATTGCAATGAGCCTATGTATGCATCAGGTACAGACAACCCCTTTAAACTCAAATTTGCACAGAACACTCAGCAGGTGCATGATCAGAAAATAATGCAACTGGCAGATGATGAATGAATATACAAGAACAGATTTAGCATGCATGCACTAGATGAAAGTAAGAGCAGGATATGCAAGAATACATCAAACCAGATATGCAATAAGTTTCAAAATGGGACATGCAGAGAGATTACCTGAACAGTGTGAGAGTCGGGTTTTCATTCTTGAGTGCCTTGGATCATTACCCCTTTTATTCCAGTCCCAAGGCACACCTGCAAAACAAAGTTTATTTTGCACAAATAGGTACCCAAGAAGTCTTGGGTCCTGACATGACATTATTATTTCTAGCAGGTTTTCTCAGCACATTTCCAGGAGTAGTTTTCAGATCTGATTTATGCACATTCTTATTAGCATGAATTCTATGTGCATAAGCATGGAAATTTCTGTTATTCGCATGACCAAACTGTTTTCCATAAACAACACATTCAAAGTTTTTTTTTTTAAAACAACTTTGTTCTTTCTGAGAGCATTAGTACTTGAGGGGAATTTAAAATTTCCAGAAATGAAATTTTTCCCTTGAGCATGCCAACAGTCTTTGACTGTGTGGCCATACTTCCCACAATTGAAGCACTCATTGTGCTTGCCTCTAAAAATATTTCTTCCAAAAACATTTCCATTTGTAGGGAATTTAACAGTTTTAGAATTGAATTGTCTATCCTGAGCATACCAACAATTAATGGCTCTGTGGCCATGCTTTCCACATTCAAAGCATGAAATAGAATTTCTTTTAAAAGAGCCTGACCAGCATTCAGAGGCCTTCTGACCAATTTTGTTGCAGTTAAAACAGATGATATGCTGGTTCATTGACACAGATTTGTTTTTATTAAAAACATGTTGGTTTGTAGGGAATTTAGCATGATATGAATAAGAGGTTTTCTTACCACTAGCAAACCAGCAATGAGTAATAGAGTGTCCTAACTTTCCACAATTAGAGCATGTGACACTCCTTTTCTGAGGTGAAGGATTTTTATCATGGGATCTCCTAGCATTCTTATCATCCTTCTCCATCAACTTACACTCATGCATCAGATGTCCAACTTTATGACAGTAATGACAGATGATCTTCCTTTTAGATGCATGAAAGTGTGTGTGAGAACTGTGATCAGCATGCACTGATGAAGCCTTTTCATTTGTTTCCTGATTTACAGTCCTTTTCTGATTTTTATCCTGTTTTCCTGATTTCTTAGCCTTGTACTGAATTGGAGATGAAGTAGAAGGCTTTTCCTGTTCAGAGGATTTTATGAAAACAGTTTTCAGTTTGCCTCCATCAACCTTCCTCATGACTGGACTGTAACCCAGTCCTTCCTTTTTAAAGTTATCCTTTGCTCCCAATATTTTCTGAGCAATGGGCTGTTTGTCTTTGGAGGTGGTTGCTACATCTGAACTACTTACAAAAGATGTCATAACTTTGTTCTGAAGTTCCTTCTTGTTTATCTTATTGTAGCCCAGCCCTTCCTTCCTAGAGTTGATTTTTATACCTAGTAGCTGGTCTAGGTTTTTCTGCCCATCAACAAATTTAGACAAAGAAACTTTCAAATCCTGAATTTCATCTTCCAAAGAGGAAATATGTAGCTCATAACTGGCAATCTCTTGTTTACTGCAATTCACACATTCAGTTAACACATTGTTAGCAGTTTTGTATTTTTCAATTTCCTGTTCCAGATTGCTCAGTTTATTAGAATCTTCGTTGCAAATAGTTTTCCCTCTTTCCAAAGTAAGAAGTCTTTCAGACATAGTGGAATTCAGCATTTTTAATTTTTCATTTTCTTCCTTAAGCTTGTCATTCTGAATTAACTCATTTATCAAGGTCTGATCTTCTGAGCTAATTTCAAGTTTTCTTCCAACCTTGAAATCCTTCAAATCTTTTTCCTTCTCTTCAATGTTTTTCTGTAATTCCACATTCACAGATTTGATGGCTTCAAGTTTTTCAGCAAGCAAGTTTTTCTCCTGCTCAAGTTTCTCAAACTTGTTATCATTTTTATTAGCAGATGTTCTCAGGGAGTCATTTTCAGATCTCAGCTTGTTTAAATCTGCGTTTATACTTTCAAAGTTTTTCAGCAGTTTTTCATACTGGTCATGATAGTTACCAAAAGTCTGATTATCGTTATCTGAGTTGAATTTTTCTTTTAGTTCAGATATGACATTTATATGATCTTGATTTTCAATTTTCAATAACGAAACTTGTTTCTTCACTATTTGAAAATCAGACATACATGCATCATGAATATTTTTCAATTCAACACAATTTCTACAAGGAGAGCTTGAACTATCTAAACCAGTACCCTTCTTCAATTTTTTATACTGTTTTCTTAACAGTTCATGAGATTCAAATAATTCAGCATATGCATTCCCCCAATCTTCTAGAGAGAAATTCTCGAAGAGATTTACCTTATCATCATCATCTCCTTCAGTTTGATTGCTGCCTTGATCGCTGGCACTTTGATTTCTTCTGTTGGCCATCATGCAGCTGTCCACATTTATTTCCTGAGTTCGCTTCAGTGTATCCAGAATATCTTTAGCAGAACTGCAGTCAAAGAAACATAAATGAAAAGCTCTATCAGTAGCTGCCTTCATTAGATTTATTGCTATCTGATTTTCTTCATGCATGGATTTGTGACTGTCAGTCCATTTGGACTTTTTCCTTGGTAGTTCATGAGGACCATGTGAAATTACTTTCCACAGGTCTGGATTCACAGATTTAACATAATTCTTCAAACCAGCGAACCATGCATCAAAATGCGTACCACTGAAGATCGGTGGATGGGCCATGAGAACACACAGATTAACGCAACAAGAATATTGATGCACTAAAAACAAATTAGCACCTAAGATTGCAAGATCGATCTGCAGGTCGTTGGACCTTGTAAGCAGACACCTGCTCTGATACCAACTGTTAGGGTGCAAGGCCCGGATACAGAGGGGGGTGAATGTATCCCTCTAAAAATTATGGCCTAAATTAAAGAACTCTAAAGCTCGGATATGCGGAATATGGATAATGAGCTTTCTGAGATAAGATAATAATCAACCAATTGATCAACCAGTTGGACTGCAACAATGCAGCCACCTGATCAAACTAGAAATGCAGACAGAGAGTGCAACCCAAACACACCTAGCAAAGTGCAATGCTCAAGGTAACGGCTGATAGGAACAATATAAATAATCCAAGATAACACAGCTAACCAGCATGCATGACCTGTGAATGGGTGGTAGGAGGCAAGGAGCTAACGCACAAAACAAACCACTGCACAGAAGATTTTTTAGGTGGTTCGGTCGAGCAGACCTACATCCACCCCACACTCAAACCGAGTGTGGCTTCCACTAGCTCACGCTAGAAACAGCAGACTCAGTCTGCAACAGGTGCTGCCAAACAGCTTGACCAGGGGAACAACCTCCCCTCTTCCTCCCAACCGGAGGGAACCACTAGTGACACCAGTCACTAGCAAATCAGAGACACAAGGTCTCTCTTCCTCCAGACCTGGAGGGAACCCCTGGACTTGAATCCACAAGCCCAGAACCGGAGACAAGTCTCCCTTCCTCCAAACCGGAGGGAATCAACAAGTAGCACCCAGCTACTTGCAACCGGAGATAACAATCTCCCTTCCTCCAACCCGGAGGGAAACAACCGATGACACCCTGTCAAAGGCAACCAGAGACTCAAGTCTCTCTTCCTCCACACGGGAGGGTACCAACCACAAGTAGCACCCAGCTACTTGCAAACCGAAGACACAAAGTCTCCCTTCTCCTGAACCCACAGGAGGAACCCCGACCTCTCTACAGAGTATCGGAAAGCACAGCAAACCAGAAAACAAAGGAAAAACAATAAACGAAAATAACTTCAGCAGACAGAAAGCTGAAACACGAAATGCACAATGTGGCTCTCAACGGAGATGACTGGCCTGGATTTGATCCACGGTCCAGTAGACAGATCTTCAGGTAAGCTTTTCTTCCTCTTCTCTTCTCTTCTTCTTCTTCTCTTTCACTCTCTCGATCTCTGCTCCTCTATACTCTTCGGCTCACACTTCTATCTCTCTCTTTCTCTTTCTTCTGCTCTCCTAATCTCTCACTTTCTGCTCTTCTCTTCTTTCTCTTTTCTTTTTTCTATCAGGATCGTGGCTCTCTGTATGGACTCTTCTTCTCGCCAACTCGATCACCTTCATCTGTGGACGAAGGTCTCATATATATAGCAGCAGCAGCAGCAGCAGCATCAGCCACGACGTGTGACCTCCACATTTCCAGCCCTAAGAATTCGGACCACGTGGCAGTCTCTCAGCAGGCTTCATTCCAGCCTCGGATCACGTGCTGCTCAGGTCACTTGGGAATATTTCTTCCTCGGACCTGCAAGGAGATGAAAACCATTACAAACTGAGGGCCACAATAACTAAAGCTACACGAAGTATGTAATAGTAATTCTAGATGCACTGAGAACGACACGAAGAAGATGAAAACAACACGAGGTAATAAGAAGGACGACACGAGATACATTGTGACAGAACAAACACAACGAAGAGACCGACACGAAGTGAAACAAGAATGACACGAAATGGCAACAAGGAGAACGTTACGAGATACATACGATGACAAAGGCACGAAGTAAAGAAAACGACACGACGTAATAAACATCAAAGAGAACGGCTCGAGAACAACATGGACTGGCAACAGAAACCGACACGAAGTGGTTGCAAACAAGCAAGACACGAGGTCTACGTAAAGCAACACGAAGTGTGGTCAAAGCGAGAATGACACGAGGTCTAATGAGAAAGGCCAACACGAAGACGGTGTAATCAGCACGAAGTGAAGAACAACGACACGAAGTATAGTGGTGACAAACACACACTACACAGAGAACGACACGAGGTGGTGACATAGAAAGCAACACGAAGACGTGAGAAGGAAAAAGAACGACACGAAGTGAAAAACGACACGAGGTGAAAACAACACGAAGACATGAAACAACACTTAAGACGAAGTTGACACGGAGTGAAAACGACATGGAGAACATAAAACCAACACGAAGACATATCAACACGAATACGTGGACAAACAGTGACCGACACGAAGTGTGGTTACTAAGTAGGAACGACTCAAGACAGACACGTGGTCTGAAAGATAGACACGGCTTGTCACGACACGTGATGAAGCTATGTGAACAGTATAAAACGAATAAAATGAAACGAGGAACAACAGTAACCGACTCGGGTTGAAAACAACACGAAGTCGAACAGTAATTGACACGGGGTAACACGACACGAGGTAAAAACGACACGAAGACGAAATTGACACATACTGAAAACAACACGAAGATGAAGGGAACAGTGCAATGTCTAGACTTGAAGTACAGTTAAGTGTACAGACTTCACCAATGAATCACTCACTGTACAGACTTGCTATAGCAGTATGATGTACAGACTTTGATGAACAGTCCAAAGTATGGACTTTCACTGCAAACAACAATGTGTAGACTTCATGTAAAAGCCCAATGTATGGACATTGAAATCGAAGACCGATGTGCAGACTTGACATTGAAGACTAGAGTGCAGACTTTAAGTCTAACTGTGGATGTACAGACTTGAAGAATAAACCAGTGTATAGACTTGAAGATTGAAGGTGATGTATAAATCATGCACATACCAGAAGTCTAACACACACAATATATCAGTCATACACGTGCATTCTCCAGATGATATACAAATCACAATCATGAAGCTATCATCAAAGCACAATGTCAGCAGATAAACTGACTGAGCATATGAAGTCCTGAATGAACATTTCAGCAGGATGACTCACAATGATTAACATCAAACACCAATCATCAAAACCAGATAAATCATTAAAACCACAGCAATGAATGCTTTATGCATCAGTTTAACATGTAGCATGACTGATCATCAAATATGACTCTAAATTGAGCAGCAGGATGACTGAACATTTGATTAACTCACACCAACAGTCAATCAACAAAACCATCATCAAAACCACATCAATCATCAAAACCATCATCAAAACCACAGGGACACAACAGAATCTTTGATTGGGCCTGCTACAACGGCAAGGTCTCCCTCCCGAGGTCTAAGAGGCCGCAAGATGCTCGCAGAAGTGGCGACCCCCTATTTTTCCCTTATCACCAACTACTAGGTCACTCTATCGAAGACTGTTACGTCTTCAAGGACATTGCTCAAGACCTGATTGAGAGAGATGAGCTCAGAATGGGAGATTATGTGGTGGCTCCGCCACGCCCCCATGTGACGGGCGGCCAGGAAAGAAGCATCTACATGGTGTCAGTTCAGCACCAGATTTTTGAAGATGCAGCTGAGAATGGGCAACCCCAGCCACCAGCAGAGCAGCAGCCCCCAGTATGGCAATCAATCACCTCAGCCCCTACAAGAGCCATCTATGACAATTACAAAGAAGATCCCGAAGAAGTCCTTTACTTCTCCACACAAGAGAGCCCCCCAGAGCAGCACACAGCAAGCCTAATAGAGGGGGAAACAAGTAAAGCCTCGTTACCCAACGAGGCAGAGCAAGAAGACGCCTATGGTGTCCTTGAAGCAGAAGATGGTGAAGATAAGGATTTCATCGACCTGCTACCAGCACCTCCGGAAATTGAAGATGGCGGCCAGGCCACAGTGGATGAGCTCGTTGAAATTAACCTAGGCACAGAAAGCGACCCCAGGCCGACCTTTCTTAGTGCCCTTCTTCCTCCACAGGAGAGGGGACAATATGTCAAGTTATTGCAAGAATTCCGGGACTGTTTCACGTGGAACTACAAAGAGATGCCCGGCCTGAGCCCTGGCATGACTCAACATATTCTGGCTATTGATCCCAAGGTGGAGCCGGTGAAGCAGTCTCCCCGGCGTATGAGGCCGGAGCTGATAAAACAGATTTGCAAAGAAGTCAACAAGCTCATAGATGTCGATTTTGTAGTTGAAAATCAATACACTACTTGGTTGGCCAACATTGTGTCGGTGAAGAAGAAGAATGGATAGATCAGGATCTGCGTGGACTTCCGCGACCTGAATAAAGCTTGCCCAAAAGATGACTTTCCGGTACCCATCACCGAAGTAATGATTGATGCAACTACTGGCCATGGGGCCTTGTCCTTCATGGATGGATCGTCCGGCTATAATCAAATCTGGATAGCTGAGCACGACCGAATTCATATGGCCTTCCGGTCGCCTAAAGGGATATTCCACTACAAAAGAATGCCCTTCGGCCTCAAGAACGCTGGCGCCACTTACCAGCGGGCGATGACCAAGATATTTGATAAACTACTGTATAGCAAAGTCGAATGCTACATTGATTATTTGGTCATCAAGACAAAGGAAAGGGGGGATCACCTGAATGACCTTAGAGTCATCTTCGAGAGACTCCAGCGGTATGAGCTGAAAATGAACCCAATGAAGTGTGCCTTCGGCGTCTCCAGTGGAAAGTTCCTCGGCTTCATTGTCCGATATAGGGGGATCGAGATCGACCCCTTTAAAATAAAAGCCATTCAGGATCTACCTCCTCTGAAGAATCTGGGAGAGTTAAGATCCCTACAAGGCCGGCTGGCTTACATCCGGAGATTTATCTCCAATTTGTCGGGGCGCTGTCAGCCATTCCACAAATTAATGATGAAGAATGCACCTTTCAACTGGAACCAGGAATGTCAGAAGGCCTTCGATCGGCTGTAGGATTACTTAAAGACCCCGCCTGTGCTGGGGGCACCTGTCAAGGGGAGGCCACTTATTCTATATATAGCTACCACCGAATGTTCGCTGGGGGCAATGCTCGCCCAGAACAATGATGAGGGGAAGGAGCAAGCTCTTTATTACCTCAGCCGAAGAGTAATGGGGGCAGAAGCAAAATACACCCCGATTGAGAAGGTATGTCTCGCCTTGGTCTTCGCAGTCAAGAAGCTGAGGCATTACATGCTCTCGCATGAAGTGAGCCTGATTTCTAAGGCCGACCCAGTCAAGCATATTCTCTCCCAGCCAGTTCTGAAGGGACGTCTCGGCAAGTGGGCCGTACTGTTAATGAAATTCGACATCACCTATGTGCCGCAGAAGGCCGTTAAGGGTCAAGCCATGGCCGACTTCTTTGCAGCACACTCTGTGCCTGAAGATTCCCCACTGGCCACAGAGTTGCCTGAAGATGAAACACTGGAGGTGAACCAAGCCCAACAGATCGCCTGGCAGCTACACTTTGATGGAGCTTCAAGAACAGAAACAACCCTGTCTGGACACACAAAAGTACGAGCCGAGGCTGGCATCATCCTTAAATCCCCTGAGGGAGAAGTATTTCATACATCCTGCTCCATTAACAAGCCCTACACAAATAACAAGGTAGAGTATGAAGCTCTGATCATCGGTCTCCAAGTCACTTTGCAAATGGAGATTAAAATGCTACAAGTATTTGGCGATTCATTATTGGTCGTCAAGCAAGTCCAAGGATAGTTTGATGTACGAAAACCTGAACTACTCCCTTACCATGCTAAGGCGAAACGGCTCATGCAGCAGTTTTACCTCATGGAGATAGGCCACGTCGCCAGGGGGGAAAATGCACAAGCCGATGCATTGGCGAAATTGGCAAGTTCATTGGCAGTCCTGCCAGATGGATCCCTCAGCGTCAGGGTGGTGAATCAACGCTAATTGCCTAGCATGATAGAAGGGCCAAAAAAAAAACAAACTTGAGGCCGCCACAGCGGAAGCCATTAGCCTACCCGACTGGAGGGACCCCCTTTTGCAGTGGTTTAAATATCAGCAGCTGCCCAGGCAGAGAGAAGAGAAGATCTAGCTGATCAGAACAAAGGACTCTTATGAGGTCCGGAACGGGATCCTGTTCCGAATTATGGCAGATGCCAAACGGAAGGTGCTCCTCCGATGCTTATCCACTGAAGAAGCTTGGAAAGTCATGAAAGAGGTTCACGCCGGAACGACTGGTGCACATCAGGCAGGACCAAAAATGAAAATTGAAGTAAAGAAGCTCGGCTACTATTGGCCGACAATGTTCGACGACTGCTGCAAGTATGCCAAGTCTTGTCAGAAATGCCAGGAGCACGCGACGGTGCCTAGAAGGCCGCCCGTGCCGCTGCATCCAACACTACCCAGCTGGCCTTTTGCCCAATGGGGAACGGACGTCGTGGGTCCACTACCCGCATCATCCGCTGGGTGCAAGTACATCTTGGCCGCAACTGATTACTTCTCCCGCTAGGTGGAGGCTGTTGCTTTGAAAGAAGTGACCGGGGAAATCATTGCCAGGTTTATCCGTCGCAACATCATATTCTGGTTTGGCACTCCGAACCGAATTATCTCAGACAATGGAAGTCACTTCCGCAACCAGAAAGTCTATCGGCTGGCATAAAAGTACAAGATTGACTGGAGGACGTCAACCCCTTATAACCCACAGGCCAATGGCTTGGCTGAAGCTTTCAATAAAACTCTTTGTACTCTCCTGTCCAAAATTGTTAGTTCTAACAAGAGAGACTGGGAAGAGAAAATGTACGAGGCCCTATGGGCATACCGAACTGTATACAAAACTCCAACGGGTTGTTCACCCTTCTCCTTGGTGTATGGCTCAGAGGCAATTGTCCCCATCGAGCTGGAAATACCCTCCCTTCGGGTCGCAATCCAGGACGGGTTGGTCCGGGAAGAACAAACAAATGTCAAGCGAAGGCTCGAAGAGCTCTCCAACTTAGAGGGGAAACGGCTCCAAGCCCAGCAGAACATCCAGGTCTATCAGGCCCGGATAGATCGCGCCTTTGACAAGCTCGTCAAGGAATGCGAATTCAAGAAGGGTGACCTCGTTATGGTGAAGAGAAGAGAAGTCATGGCTTCCAATCCCAAGGGCAAGCTGAATGAGAATTGGCTTGGACCTTATGTAGTCCAGAAAGTCTACGAGGGCGGAGCATATGTAACCGTCGACCATCGGGGGGAGGTTCAGTTCCCGCCCCTCAATGGTAGGCATCTGAGGTTGTACCACGCTCCGATTCCCCCATTCAATGAATAATGCATTTCTCCGCCCCGCCCCGGGTGAATTTGCATTACTATTGCCCAAGTGGTTTGGGCACTATTTATCTTGCGTTTCAAAAAAAAGAGAAGAACAAAGAGAAAATTAAAGAAGAATAATAAGAAAAAAAGGAAAAGAAAAGAAAGAAAAGAAAAGAAAAAAAAGGGGGGAAAGGAGGGGAGGAATCCGTCTCCCTTTATTAACACTCACTCTTATCTTCGAGTATCCCAATAAACGAATCAGCCATGTCAGCCCTCGACACCTTGTCGGCACTGACGAAGGACACCCCACCCGAACCTTTCATCCGGGGTTGGGGAATCAACCTTTCCCCTTACTTTGGCACCAACCCCGTGTCAATGAACAAACCATGTCGGTCTCCGACTCCCTGTCGGCATCGATAAGCAAACATGTGGTCCGGACCTTTCGCCCGGTTCCATGAACAAAAAGACCCTTGCTTTGGCACCAACCCGTGTCAATGAACAAACCACGTTGGTCTCCGACTCCCTGTCGGCATCGATGAACAAACCTATGGTCCAGACCTTTCACCCGGTTCCATGAACAAAAAGACCCTTGCTTTGGCACCAACCGCGTGTCAATGAACAAACCACGTCGGTCTCCGACTCCCTGTCGACATCGATGAACAAACCCGTGGTCCGGACCTTTCACCCGGTTCCATGAACAAAAAGACCCTTATTTTGGCACTAACCCCGTGCCGATGAACAAACCACATCAGTCTCCGACTCCCTGTATGCATCAATGAACGAACCAGTGGCCCGGACCTTCCGTTTGGTGCCATGAACAAAAAGACCCTTGCTTTGGCACTAACCCCGTGCCGATGAACAAACCACGTCGGTCTCCGACTCCCTGTCGGCATCGATGAACGAACAAGTGGCCTGGACCTTCCGTCTGGTGCCATGAATAAAAATACCCTTACTTTGGCACTAACCCCGTGTCAATGAATAAATCACCTCAATATTACAACTCCCAGTCCCACCAACGAATAAACCCTTGGCTTGGACCTTCCGTCCAAGTCGATGAACAAAAAGAATGCCTTTGCTTGGCTCAGACCTTCCATCCAAGTCGATGAACAAAAGAACCTCCTTGCTTGTCTCGGACCTTCAGTCCAAGTCGATGAACAAAAAGAACGCCTTTGCTTGGCTCGGACCTTCCATCCAAGTCGATGAACGAAAAGAACCTCCTTGCTTGGCTCGGACCTTCTGTCCAGGTCGATGAACAAAAAGAACCCCCTTTCCTTCGGCTCGGACCTTCCGTACAAGTCGATGAACAAAGAGAAACCACATTGGCTCCGACTCGGACATCCCATCCAAGTCGATGGACAAAAGGACTCTTGGCCCACGTGCGCACGTGGTGGAGCGGTTGCCTCATCCATTCACTGAAGGAGTGAGCGCTCTCCCGTGAATCAGCACCGGACCAGTATGCCACTAGCCCGGAAGAATAGGCATCTTGTCGAAGAACTCTACACTCGTGAGCCCCGCGCACTTGTCCCTCGCTTGCGCCACCCGCGAGTGGGGGGCATTTGTGGATGTCAAAAAAAATGATGATGATGATGATGATCATACGACACTCGCGTCTACGCGTTCAAGCGCAAGTCGAAGACGAGACGGCCGAACAGACTCACTTGGTGGTCCGCCATCCGTTAAGGAAGCCCCCGGGTAGAAGATACGGCCACAACTCTACGACCGCCCATGCCGAGAGCAGAATCAAAGAAAAGCAGGGAACTCCGGCACAGTCTCGGCATATGCCGAAAGTCACGCAAAGCCTTGGACCAAGCCCCAGAAGCTACGAACAGAAAATTGCAGAAGCCATGCATCGCAACTAAAACATTCCGAGGATGCCAATGTTCGTATAAGTAGCCGCGACTTCGAAAAGTATTCATTCGGTGCTTAAAACGGCGCGACAAGGCCCTTAATCGGCGCGCCCCCTTGTGTTGCATTAAAACGACGCGCCCCTCCTTGCTTTGGTCATCCGGCGCACTCCTGGTTGAAGGGGCCAACCCCCTTTGATGCTTAAAACGGCGCCCCTCCTTGCTTTGGTCATCCGGCGCCCTCCTGGTTGAAGGGGCCATCCCCTTTTGATACTTAAAATGGCGCCACACTTGCCTGAAAGCTAAATCGGCGCGCCAATTGCACTTGGGTTTAAACCGGCGTGGGCACTGTTCCAGCGTGCCGTTTTAACCTCATTCTATCCCATCTCTGGCACGATACTCCGTTCGGCATAAATGTGATGCACAAGGACATTCAATACCCGACATTCTGTCTCCGCCTCCATTCGACAGCACATGAGCGGCAGCGGCGAAGCAACCCCTGCGGACCTGCGACCATCTCATCCTCGGATGAACAGCAGCATACGGCGCGAGCCAGCGTCATCCAGCGCACCATGTCAACTCCGAGCTTCATCGCGAATGAGGTGGAAGTGGCAGGAACCTCCCAGGCGAGCCATTCTATAAAAGGGGCATTACTATGAAAACAAGGAGAAGCTGGCTCTCTCTCTCTCGGCTGGGCAGTGTGCAACGGAAGAAGAAAGGGAAAGAGAGGTGAGATCTTCTGAGAGGAAGAGTCTGCCGAAGAGAAAAGAAGCTGCTTCCTCGCGTTAGAGAGGTGAGATGAAGTGAAAACAGAGGAGTGAGGGTGAGGGGTGGTTCCGAGAGGGACAAACCTGTTCTCTCTCTCCCTCCTCCGTCTAATGCTTCTCTCTCTCTCCGTCGAATGTATTCTCCCTTTTTTTGTAATGCTTTCGTTTCCATCTTCTCTGTATCAAGACTCCCTCCCCAGTTTGTGTGGATGAATAAAGGAAAACCTTTTCTTTTTGCAAGCTCAGTCTCCGTCGCTCTGATCCTTGCTTCCCATTCTCACTCTCTGATCATCCGGGGGTCTTTGAGGTCTGCCGCTCCATGGCATGACCCTCAAGGTAACCCACTCGACGGATGAATACTTCTTGCCCTACTATGGCAAACATTTGTCCCACTTCAAAGATCATCGCCCGTGAGTCGTGGTCACTCTCGTAGGCTGGCCCTCGAGCGTTCCACACTCACACTTGGGCTAACGGACCGCCGTGAGGCCGTTTCGCCTTTTTGACGGTCATCCCGGAGCAATCCGTTTGGTGGCCTTCGCTTCTCTCCGGCAAGCCTCAGTCCGGGGGAGGTGCTGTCCGATTTTCGCCAGGGGCTAAGAACCCACGAGAACAAATGAAGAAAGCACCCTCCGGAGAACAAACTCAAGCTTCAAACTAATACACAGTAAGCCTATGTGGACAAACTCCCCGAATAAAACACTTGAACATTCATGCCGATTCATCTTAATAAACAACGAAAACGACTAAACCCCCCCTTTCACCAACTTAATCCATCAGTCAGATGAACAAACGAACCATTCAACCAACCTACGGGTGAAAGAAAAAGAAAACGTAGTAAACAGAGCTTTGAAACAACACCATATAGCTACCCGGCGTGAGTTAAAACGGCGCGGCCACTGTTCCACCGCGCCGCTTCAACCCTCCTCACAAAAGCCCCCATTTCCTTCTTTGAATGCTAAAACAATGTGCCCTCCCTCTTTAGATCCTAAAACGGCGCGCCCATTTTCATTCCAAACCACATACACGGCGCCCCGGTTTAACCCCTTGTTCCTTCCTTTTCCACCTCAAAAATGGCGAGCTCCATTGCCTTACCCTTACACTCCACTTAATCCGGCGTCGTGTGAAATGGCGCGCCCTCCTCCTCTCTTGCTTCTTGTGGCACCTTAAAACGGTGCGGCCCTTGTGCCATGTTAGTCCGGCATGCACCCCCCCTTTATATTTGAGCCTTAATCCGGCGCGCCCCTTTGACTCCCTTAAACCGGCGCGCCCCTTGGCCTTCCTTGATCCGGCGCGCCCCTTGGCCTTCCTTAAACCGGCGCGCCCCTTATTCTCTCTCTGCATCTCCCACTAAACCGGGGTGCCCCTCTTATGCAACCCAGAACTGGCACGCGCTCCCCTTGTAATACCTACATAACCGGCGCGCCCCTCCCCTCTCTTGGGTCCCTTATCTGGCGCGCCCTATCCTTTCTTTGTATCTCCCTAAACCAGCGTGCCTGAAAGAGAGAGAATGATTAATCAGATAAGAGAAAAGACTTGAAGCTAATGAATAAAGCTAATCAAAAGTTTCCTCCCCGCTATAATCAAAATTTTGTTCTGGGGGCTCCGCCCCCGGAAACACCCGCAAGGGGTGCTGCCCGCTTGACCCCCGCGACCTGACCGGGCAAGTCGAACCCCGCGACCTGACCACGCAGGTCGATCTACGTGCGACGACGCACATTGGCGAGTTCGGGTTTCACATTTAACAACTCGCTTCCCCAGACTGTGCGTGAAGAGAAAAGTAATGATGCCTCGTGGTATCGGACGTGGACCTCGGAATCCCTGACATGGTCATGATCTGTGCACCTCTTGGGCCGATAGTCCATCAGCTTGACCCACCTCTTTCGGGATCCATTCCCGCATCCGCATTAAACTTGCCGTACCTACGGCAGACATCCGTACGGTTTTATCATCGTCTTCGACGCTACAAATGCGGACTTTCGTCCGAACACGAAATGGTCCGTGAGTGACCAACATATACGTATCTATGAACATTTTACGCCCCAACACGGGTTCGTTTGAACGTGACCCGAGATCTTTGTTCTCACTTTATTACCACGAATTTCAGGCCGTAGGGCCCTTATTCCCGGTAATCAATCAAGGGTGTTCCCCCGTATGGGGGATGTAAATAACGCTGTGGCCTTTACGGCATGGCGGGTTTTGGTCCCGACGTGAACTACACAATTATCTTATTAGTCAGATCGCGCGCACCATGGGCTTCCATGATGCCCGAATAAATTGTCACTTTGTGACTGGCACACCCTCGCACTAAATAAATGAATGAACCCCGATCAACAAATGAACCGATTCGTTCCGAATTTTAGTGCGTCCACAGGTGGCCTCTCTCCGTATTTAGGGGTTGAGTGGCCTACGTCCACCTGTCCGCCAGAGCCACTGTTACAGATGAGCGCAGGTGGCCACCCTGCTCCAAAGAGCTCGAGGTTACCTGCAGAGCGACCCTCTCTCTCCTCCATAGGGTCTGAGGCAGCGATTGCCAGAGTGCACCCAGGGCTACCTCGTGCTTGGCTTCCCGCGCGAGCTCTGGATGTCCGGGTTAGTTGTGATCTGGGCCAAGTACCTGGGACTCCGCAATGCTCAGGAGCAGAGGACTCGGAGGTTGGCAGCGATCCGGGAGGCGCAGGAGCAGCGGGCCCAGCTTGTGTCAGCCTAGTTGAGCAGGGGCCATGCTGAGGCGACCGCGTTGGCATCCCAGGACCCTTCCGCACAGCTGGGGGAGGCAGAGAGCCAGGTCGAGGCCTTTGAGAAGGCCTTGGAGGAGCAAAGGGCAGTCGTCAAGTGCACCCGAGCTAAGTGGCAGACGGCCAAGACGATGGCCAAGGGTAGCGCTCAGCTTTTGTCCACCCTGGAGGAAGAGCTTGCTGCTGCCGACTCTCGCCTTGTAGCCCTAGAGGGGAGCGGAGCTTGCTGCTACCGACTCTCACCTTGTAGCCCTGGAGGGGAGCGGAGCTGGGATGTGATTGTATCTTGTTTCTCCTTTTTGTTTTGTGTCATCCGGGCTGCATGGATTTTGTCACCCCAAGGGCATGTCTTGGGCTCCTTTTACAGAGTATTAATGACAAACTTGCCAGATCTTTTGGTTGTTTACGTGGTTTTTCCCTCCCTTCTCCGGTAGAACGGTGTTGTGTGCATGGACTGGTGACCACTCGCTGTTAGTCATGCTTATTTTTCCCTGGCATGCCGGTGTGAGTGACAGGGGACTGGGTGTACCGGATTTTGGGTGCAGGGATGAAGGAACTGAGTATGGAGAATAGTGTATCTGGATGCTGGGTACTGGGTAGACAAAGGACTGGGCGTTGGGGGTAAACCCATTGAAAGACGGAAGCTTATGTGTTGTAAAGCCGACATAGACCCATGGGGTGTGATGATCCAAGTGGTTTAAGGCTACCGGAGTGATTCAGGTGTGCATCGGTCACAAGCCGAGTAGTAGAGTATTCGCTAACATGATGTTGTCAGCTGGAAATGTGGTGTATACTAGCCGGGAAGACTAGAACCAAGCCGGCTGGGTGGCCCGAGGGACACAGTGGCCAAGACTGGGGGTAGGATAGGGACCGGAGGTTGAAGCTGGAAATATGAATGGAGATGGGGACCGAAGCTGGGGCTAGCCGGCTGGCCTGTGAAGGCGTTGTAGCCGAGACTAGGACTGGAGGCTGAGCGGCTGGCCTGTGAAGGCGTTGTAGCCGAGACTGGGACTAGAGGTTGAGCTGCTGGCCTGTAGAGGCGTTGTAGTCGGGACTAGAGCTGGGAGCTGGCGGCTGGCATAGCCGAGACTAGGACCGGAGGTCGAGCGGCTAGCCTGTGAAGGCGTTGCAGTCGAGACTGGGGCTAGAGGCTGAGCGGCTGGCCTGTAAAGGCGTTGTAGCCGAGACTGGAGCTGGGAGCTGGCGGTTGGCCTGTAAAGGCGTTGTAGCCAGGACTGGAGCTGGGAGCTGGCGGATGGCCTGTAAAGGCGTTGTAGCCAGGACAGGAGCTGGCGGCTGGCCTGTAAAGGCGTTGTAGTCGGGACTGGAGTTGGGAGCTGGCGGCTGGCCTGTAAAGGCGTTGTAGCTGGGACTGGAGCTGGGAACTGGTGACTGGCCTATAAAGGCGTTATAGCCGAGACTGGAGCTGGGAGCTGGCGGCGGGCCTATAAAGGCGTTGTAACCGGGATTGGAGTTGGGAACTGGCGGCTGGCCTATAAAGGTGTTGTAGCTGGGACTAGAGTTGGGAGCTGGCGACTGGCCTGTAAAGGCGTTGTAGCCGGGACGGGACTGGAGCTGGGAGCTGGCGGCTGACCTGTAAAGGCATTGTAGCTGGGACTGGAGCTGGGAGCTGGCGACTGGCGGCTGGCGGCTGGCTTGTAAAGGCGTTGTAGCCGGGACTGGGGCTGGGAGTTGGCGGCTGGCCTGTAAAGGTGTTGTATCCGGGATTGGAGCTGGGAGCCGGTAGCTGGCCTGTAAAGGTGTTGTAGCCAGGAAGGGGGTTGGGAGCTGGCAGCTGGCCTGTAAAGGCGTTGTAGCCTGGAATGGAGCTGGGAACTGGTGGTTGGCCTATAAATGTGTTGTATTAGGGACTGGAGCTAGGAACTGGCGGCTGGGACTCGGGGTGACTGACCCTTGGGGGTGCAGTGGTCACCATTGTTGTGGAGTGATGTTGGGCTTGCCATCGGTGAGGTGTCGCAGTCGATAGCTTTCATCGGCGAGGGGTAGAGAGGGAGAAGGGTTTTTTTTTTCGCCTTACCAGCTTTACCGCCCTTTTGGGTTTTCGCTAGAGCTAGCCCCCTCTTGCTTTTTTCGGTGAACCCTTGCGGGTTTTCACACCGAGGGGTTACCCGATTTTGCCTGAGGTGCCCTTTCGGGTTTTCACTTCAGCTGGGTTGGTGGCAATTTTTGCCCCCAGTCGCCTCTTTGTAGTGAGGACGGCCAGGTCCACCGCGGTATCTCTATTTTTAACCCCATTTATATATATATATATATGCGTATATATACATATTCTTGAAATCACCGTCCCTGGCATGCTACTGTCAGAGGACATAATCTGGAACTGGAGATTGTGAATGACCGGATTTTGTTCCTCCTTTAATAGGGGTTTTCACAAGTTGCCAAGTCATGGAGATGGGGGTCATTTTGTTATGGTCGGATGTGACCGAAGTTATGGCTGGGAAGAGTCAGGGATTACTGGGAGGACTAGAATTATAATGAGACTTGGGAGCTCTGGATTTACAGGGGGTGTGGAATGCAGTGGTGTGGACTGGTGAGAGTCCGTGGATAGGCTAGGACTGGAATTCACTGGGATGGCAACTGGGATGTCGTACCACCATAGAAAGTTGTCGGCCCGCCGCATCGAAGCGAGGGCCGAAGGTGGTATGAGCTGAGCAAGGTGGTGTAAGGTTAACTGGGGATTGTAGGATCAGTTTTCTGGCAATGTGAGATGATGGAAGGCTGGCATTCGGTGGGGCTAATGATTTTCCGAGGAATGGGTGGAATGCCACCCCGACCGGCGGGGATAAGAAGACTTTCTCGTTATCGGCTCTACCGCCCTTTCAGGTTTTTGCCAGAGTCGACCCCCTTTAGCTTTTTTCGACGCGCCCTTGTGGGTTTTCATGCTGAGGGGTTTCCCCATTTTGCTTGATGCGCCCTTCCGGGTTGTCGCCTCAGCCAGGTTGCTGGCCTTTTTACCCCTAGTTGCCCCCTTTTCCGATGAGGGTGACTGGGTCTGCCGGGGCATCTCTATTTTTAACTCCATTTTTTTTATTTTTTTATTTTTCTTACTTACTTGGGAGCCTGACGGCTATATTGGTGCTGGTGAGGAGGTGCCCTTGCTCTCGTGGTGACGAGAACGAGGGCATAGAATTAGTCCCCAAGAATGCTTGGCGGTGGTTCTAGGAGGGCTTGGCTGACCCTGCTGCTTGACTGGGAATTGAAGACTGGGGAAACTGACTGGTCCGACCCTCCCCGGGGGAGGGGTGATCTCACTGGTAGTAGCTGGAACACGCACCTCAGTCTGGCTATCGCACGAACTCGTGTTCAGGTGCATAGTACAACTTCATATGCTTGCCATTGAGAGGCGGGAAGGGCCGGTGACCTTTGTGGTCGATGACCGTGTAGGCCCCGCCCTCGTAGACGTTACAGACGATATATGGGCCTCGCCAATTCGGATGTAATTTTCCACTGGGCCGCCCTACCATGACTCTCTTTTCCTTGATCATGACGAGGTCACCTTGCTTTAATGCTCGCTGCTTGACAAGCTTATCATAGGCCCGGATCATACGGGCCTAGTATACTTATAGGTGTTTGTAGGCTTCGAGCCGTTTGCCTTCTAGATCGGTGAGCTCCTATAGCCTTCTCTGGTATTGATTTCCATTTGGGCCGGCGAGGCCGGTGTGGATCGCCATGCGATTAGAGGCTAACTGGACTTTAATGGGGATAACGGCTTCTGCCCCATAGGCGAGGGAGAACGGCGAACACCCCGTAGGAGTTTTGTAGACTGTCCGATAAGCCCATAGTGCCTCGAAGACCTTCTCGCCCCAATCACGTTTCCGGTGGCTAACCATTTTAGCCAGGAGCTTGCAGAGGGTCTTGTTGAAGGCTTCCGCTAAGCCATTGGCCTGGGGGTTGTAGACTGAAGAGGTTCTCCAGTCGATGTGAAACTTGGCCACTAGCTGGTACACGACCCTATTGTTGAACTGCGTACCATTGTCGGACACGATGCGACTGGGGGTACCAAACCGGTAAATGATGTTGTGCTAGACAAATCTAGCAACCACCTCCCCGGTGACCTCTCACAAAGGAAGAGCCTTCGCCCAGCGAGTGAGATAGTCAGTGGCGGCCAATATGTATTTATGGCCCTTGGAAGATAGCGGGAAAGGCCCCGTGATGTCCATGCCCCACTCAGCGAAAGGCCAGGTGGGGGCTGTTGGGCACAGTGGGTTAGGAGGTCTTTTGGGTACTAGGATGAAAGCTTGGCACTGATGACATGTATGGGCGTACTGGACGCAATCCACGTACATGGTTGGCCAGTAGAAGCTTTTGAGCTTGATGCTGTGCTTCATTCGATCTCCAGCCTGGTGCGCGCTGCACAATCCGGAGTGGACTTCCTGCATGATGGCTCGAGCCTCTGCTGGAGAGACGCATCTCAGGAGAATTGACTTGTCCTTCTTGTGGATGAGTCGATATAGGGAGTCGCCAATTAACTCATAAGAGGTTGCTCGGCGGAGTAGCTGGACCCTTTGAGCTCTGTCAGGAGGGAGCCACCCTTTCTTGAGTTTTATGATCATCTGTCGCCAATCCTCTCCTTCTGGAGGAGTGTTCTGGTCAAGGTCGTGGGCCTCATAAATGGTAAGACCGGTGTTGTCTTCGAGCGAGGTCGGCATCAATCTTCTATGTTTGATGACGATGTCGACCTCGCCCTCGGGCGGGAGTTTGATAGCCACAGCCAGTTTTGCCCGGGCGTCTGCCTGAGCATTACTACTCCTAGGGACATGATCTATCTCAAAGAAATAGAACTTCTGAGTTAATCTAGTGACGGTGATGTGGTACGGGACCAACTCCGGCTTCCGCACGTCATAGATGCCGAGGACCTGCCGAACTATCAGCTGGGAGTCCCCGTAGGCTTTGAGGCATTTGATGCCCATGTGGAGAGCCATCTGGAGCCCAATGAGTAGAGCTTCATACTCCGCTTCATTGTTGGTCAGAGATTTCATGAGGGCATAGGAATTGTAGAGAACTCCACCTTGAGGAGTCAAGAAAACAATGCCGGCACCTACCATGGTGGCTGAATCCTGGTTGCTCCGGGTAATCCCTCGTGAAGCACCATCGAAGTAGAGCTCCCAACAAGGTACACTGGTTGTGAGAGCGCTTTGCTGCCAGTAGTGCAAAATATCTCTGCTCTGTTCGACCGATTGTTGTGATTGAACAGCACTAGTTGCGAGAGCACTTTGTTGCCAGTAATGCAAGACATCTCTGCTCTATTCAACCGATTGTTGTGATTGAACAGTAAGGGACTCCTCGTCTGGGAGCTCTGAGCTGAAAGGCGAGTCATCTGGCACTGGATGGGCTGCCAAGAATTCGGCCATACCTTGTCCCTTAATTGCTTTTCTGGGGACATAAGTAATGTTGTATTCCATCAACAGGAGAGCCCACCTTCCCAGTCTGCCTGAGAGGACGGGTTGTCGAAGGAGATATTTCAGAGGGTCGTGCTTAGATATGAGCTTGACTCGATGGGACCGGAGGTAATGCCGTAGCTTCTTGACGGTGAATACCAATGCCAAGTAGACTTTCTTGATAGGGGAATATCGATGCTCGGCACCGATTAGCTTCCGACTGAGGTAATAGAGGGGCTACTCTTTACCTTCCTCATTGACTTGGGCCAAGAGAGCTCCTAGGGAGGCGTCCATGGCAGCAATATAGAGGATGAGGGGTTTGCCCTTAGCTGGTGCCCCCAGACTTGGAGGAGTATGGAGGTATTCCTTGATTTGCTCGAAAGCCATCTGGCATTCCGAGTCCCATATAAACGGGGAGTCTTTCTTCATCAGCTTGCCGAAAGGTGCACATCGACTGGAGAGGTTAGAGATAAACCTCCGAATGTAGGTCAGCCTCCCTTGGAAGGACCTGAGCTCGGTAATGTTGCTGGGTGGTGGAAGCTCTCGGATTGCTTTAATCTTGCCGGGGTCCACCTCGATTGCCCGGTATCGAATAATGAAGTCGAGAAACCTGCCACTGGATACGCCAAAGGCGCACTTCATGGGGTTCATCTTGAGCCCGTATTGTCGGAGACGCTGGAAGACTTGGTGTAAATCACATAAATGGTCTCCGTGCCTTTTAGTCTTGACGACGAGGTCGTCGACATAGCATTCGACGGTATTGTGCAGCATCTCGTCAAATATTTTGGTCATGGCCCTTTGATAAGTAGCGTTGGCATTCTTCAAACTGAAGGGCATGTGCTTGTAGTTGAAAATCCCTTTGGAGGATCTGAAGGCTGTGTGGTTCTTGTCTTTGAGGGACATCTGGATTTGGTTATAACCGGACGACCCATCCATGAAAGACAAGGCCTCATGCCCAGTGGTCATGTCAACCATTGTTTCTGTGATTGGCACTGGGAAGTCATCCTTCGGACAAGCTTTGTTGAGGCCCCGAAAGTCGACACAGATGCGGACTTGACCATTTTTCTTCGTGATTGGGACTATGTTGGCGAGCCAGATCGGATAGATACATGGCTCGATGAAGTCGACCTCCGCCATTTTATTGACTTCGGTCGCAACCTGGAGCTCCAGCTCATGGTGCATGCACCACTGTGGCTATTTGATTGGAGTGACCGAGGGAGAAATGGCTAGCTCGTGCTCCGCTACGGAGGGGTCTAGCCCCGACATCTCCATGTATGTCCAGGCGAAGCAGTCTTTATACTCTAGCAGGAGTTGCTTGTAATCCTGCCTCTCTGCCTCAGTGAAGAGAGCACTAACGAATGTGGGCTGGGGGGCTTCATCTTCGCCTAGGTTGATTTCAACGAGCTCATCCACGGTCGCTTGGTCGCCGTTCTCCAGCTCGGGAGGAGCGGATTGGAAGTCGATGAAATCCTCATCATCAGTGTCGGCTTCATGCATTTCTTCATTCTCGAAGCCACTGGTTGATGCTGACGGGACTGGGGAGTGGTTGTCGCTGGAATCCACCGGGGATTGATCTGGGCCGCCGACTTTTGGCCAGCAGTTGTCAAGCGGGGTTGCTGAGGTCTCCCCGGGGTTGCCTGGTAAAACTGGCAATCCTTTGTAGCTAGTATCAGGAATCTCCCCCTCATCAGGAGAGTTTGTTGAACTGGGTCCTTCGACTGGCTGGATGGCCGGAAGAGCTTCATCGGCCCCGATGTCTTTGCAGGGAGGCGAGGAAGATTACTCGACTTCTTGGGCTGGAGTGCCAGCTTTGATGGGGATCGGGATTAGGATCTCTTCTTTCTCATCCCCAGAGCTGTCAAATTCGGCTTCGACTTTTGCCCGGTCATTGATCGGCTGCACCAAGCCTATGACATTAACTGCGTAGTGGACGTGAAAGTCCGGGTCTTGGTCATAACCAAGTCTTCTTGTATCCTTATAGAAGGATGGGGGCTGCCCCCGGACCTGAGAAGGGGTCCACAGTCGGTGAAAATATTCATGTCTAGCGGACTATTGCCATTGAGGGATGTGTTGTTTTACACACATTTCCCGGATATGCGGTGGCAGGTCGTCTAGCACTTGGACTGCTTCTGGAGTATCATCAGCTCACCTGGACTAGTCGAAGTCATCCTCTGGTGGGGCTTGAGGGACTATGTCTCCCTTATAGAAGGCAATGGGTTTGTCCCTATTGGCCTTCCTCTTATTTCTGCGTTGTCGCTTGAAGGTGACAACAAATGTCATCAACGGCTCAACATTGTGTTCTTTGGAGGCACATGGGAACTGGATGGAGTCTGGGGGCAAGCATATACTCTTGCCAATAGCTCGACTAATGAGGTTGTCCTCAAAGTCAATTTTGTGCCTTTCGGGGTGATATGGAGTTGACCTAGAGCTGAGGCGTACGATGAATCTTAGCCTTCTCTTCGTCAACCGAGAAGAGAGCATCATCATCTTCCTCTGAGAGCCAGCCGTTGCTTCTGCTCTTAATCACAGGGTACGGACTAATCCCCTTGAAGTAGAGCACCGCGTCGGCCAGGTTGCATTCTGCTGGCGTGAACGGTGATAGGTCTGTAAAGACCGTGTGTTGCTCCCCGTCCTTGGCATACTTGATGCATTGCTGGAGCATTGACGGGACGACCCAAATTTTATGGAGCCAGGGTCTACCCAATAGCATCTTATATGATGTGCTGCCATCGATGATGTAGAATGTCACCTTGGAGGTGAAATCATCGAGCACCAGGTCAATGTCGACCCGACTGAGGACATCCTCGGTGTTTTGGTTGAAGCCGGATATCTTGACCGCTTGAACCTTCTGGAGGTATGGGGTCAGATATAATGTCTTGAATGTTTTGAGCGGCATGATGTTGACGGCTGCGCCAGCATCTACAAGAATCCGGTTCACATCATGCCCATTGACCTTCCCTTTCATGTAGAGAGGACGATTGTGGCATGGAGGGGATAGCAACATGTCCTTCTCCGTAAAGGAGACGGTGGTGGTGAAGGCTTCATAGGCCGCTGTCTTCATTTTCGGGCACATGCACCTCGTAAGCTTCTGGCTCCTGGAGTATTTTGATGAGAGTTTCTCTCAGCTCTTTACTCCAAGTGATGGCTTCCCAGATTGTAATGCTGGTAGGGAAGCGCTTCATCTGGTGGAGGACCTTCCGATCGGCTCGGGCTCGAGCATCTTCCAAGGAAGGTAGTATGCCGTGCTGGGCTTTCTGCGAGCTGTCGTGCCACTCTCCGTCAGGGAGTTGCACTGCCTTGCCTTTATCATTGGGATCAGACTGACCCTGATCACCGGGGGACTCCTGGAATAGGGGTGCCAAGGATGGATCTTCTAGGGATAACCGGCGGGCTGGCCCGTCCTTGTCGGATGGTCCCGCTTGTTCCACAGAAGAAGCTGGAACTGGTGCAGGGATTGGGGTGTTGCCATCAACCTCTTTGATGCCGGAAGGATCAAAGATGTCGGGTCCTTTCCAAATTTCTACATCCGGAATGGGGGCAGGTTCCTCTCCTCGAAAGAGGATGATTCGCTTCGGGTCGAAGGTGGACGGGGAAAAGGGTAACTCGGGAGTCCTCCCGCGGCCTCTACCGCGTCCCCAGCCACAACCTCGGCCGCGGCCTGTGTGTTCTGGAGCTGGCTGTAGCCCAAGCGGGGCAGTGGTTCTTTTTCTGGTTTGGGAGGCCACTGGCTCGCCTCGCCAAGAAGCATTGATGTTATCAGGAGGTGGGATGGCCACCATGTTGCAGGTGTAGCCTCAAAGCATTTCTTCTAGCTGCTCTGTTGTGATCTCCTTGTCCTTATAGCACAAGGAAAGCTCGTCTGGGATCAAGAGTCTTTCACCGTTCTTGAGCTTTTGGATCATCTCTTGGACCCAGTTTCTGAGGCGGGCTCGTTTCTGCATTTCTTCCCATGGGATAGAGTTGTCGAGTGGGAGAGCCCCGGTAGGACGAGGAGGAACGTATTCCTCCAGGTCATCAATGAACCGCTGGAGCCTTTGGAGAGGCGTTGGCTCAGCTGGTAAGTGTAGTGCGGCTGCTTGTTCAGCTTGTTTTTTGAGCCGCCTTCTGAGGTTCTTCCTCCTATTTTTCTCTTGTCTCTTGGCAATAGCGGTCTCCAAGGGAGTAGGAGGGAGAGGTGCTGGGACCAGAGTTCATAAATTCCTAGGAGGGTGTCCTCGGGCTGGTGCCTTGGTGAGGCGAGGTCGATGACTCTTTTTCGCCTGGATCTCAATCCAAGTGCCTTCCGCTTGTTGTATCTAGAAGGTGGCATTGATCACCTGCTCGATTACCTCGAGTGGCAACTCCTAGTATGCCAGAATACTGAGATTGGCGTCCGAAGACGTGTGCGCGATTTGGTGCCTTACCCGCGGTGGCGACAAAAGCTTACGAGGAGTCAGTAGACTAGTGCTGGCGTCCGAAGACGTATGCGCGGTTTGATGCCTTAGCCGCGGTGGCGACAGCTTCTGTTCAGAAGTGGACTAAGGGATGCGCTTGTTGTCTGGCTCCTTAGCCTTGCCCTTATGATCACGCTGAGGGCTGGGTCTAGTGACAACCAAAGGCGCCGCAGGATATTGCTACTCTGAGCAGTTACCCCGACTCTACGGACTAACTGAGCCTTGTAGCGGTAGGCCGGCCGCTTGAATCGAAGCCGCTAAAGACTCCGAAGATTGTTGACACGATGGAATGCTTCGATACCACGTAATGTAGATCTAGAGGGGGGTGAATAGATCTTCCCTCCCAAAATTATATGAACCTAAGCAACAAGTGCGAAAATAAATTTGCTTAAGCAGAACACTCAACACAAATATCAAAATCACAGAGACAGAAGAATTTTAAGGTGGTTCAATCTCCTCCAGAGATCTACGTCCACCCCACACTCTAATCAAGTGTGGCTTCACTGCTGATACACAGCTTCCAAACTACTGATCCACAGCTTCGGGGAAAACTTCCCAAAACACGCTGAGCCTTACAGCTTACGCTATCAGAGGAATCCTCTCTACCGTTGAGCCTTACAGCTTATGCCACAATCATTGACTCACAGCTTGCAGAAACTAGAGTTCAAAAATGAAAAAGAAAAATCAACGAGAAAACAATGTAGCTCCCAATGTAGAGCAGACTGGTGATGGTTATGAATCATACGCCAAGAACATCAACAAATTATTCTTCTCTCACAGCTAAACAAATTCTCTCAGATTTTCTCAGAACTCTTCTTCTCTCGCGATCAGCTAGCTCTCACTTTGCACTCACTTCTTTTTCTTCTCTTGAGATCTGATCTGCTCTACTTCAATTTTCTATCATTCTCTCTCTATCATCAGGTGATAATGCCTCTTTTATATATGTCAGGCAAAGGGCGTGTGGACTCCATGTTTCCCGCCTAAACACTTTCGCAAATCTGATCTCCATCTATCCATGTGTCAATATCACTGAGCTATGGCACTCCACATGGCAGAAACACTGGCTCACTTATTGCCTTAGATCACGTGCCAATCATAAGCTTTCTTGAAGTCACTTGCCAGCTTCCATCCTTTCTGGAAACATGTGCCTGCTTTAGTTCGAGCTCACTTGCTGCTTAGATCCTGTTAATTTGAAGAGAGACATTTCATCAAACATCTTGTAATCAGCCATATGTAATGTGCACAGACATAAAACAGAATATGCACAGACCTCCTAGCGTCAAAACTAAAGATGTGCACAGACCTATGATGTGCGAGTCGGAAAGTGTGCACAGACCTATGATGTGCGAGTGGGAAAGTGTGCACGGACCTATGAGTGTATAGGTAAACTATGCACAGTCCATTATGTAGCATGTTAGAAGAAGTGCACTGACCTTGTATATACACAAGGCAAATGTGCACGGACCTATATATGCGTATGTCACAAAATGCACAGATTCAATTAAGTGTTAGACTAAAACATGCACATACTAGGTATGCAAATGACAAACACTGCACCGACCTTTCACACGCATGAGATAAGGTGCACAGACACATTCTCTACCATATGCAAAAATGCACTGGCCTTTACAAAGCATAGCGCAAATGTGCATCGACTTGTCCTAATGAAACATGCACCGACTTGATATACATACTGAAGTAGTATGCACCGACCTTATATATATGTATATATACCTGACCGTGCAGACAATGCACCGACCCTAGTAGGACTAAGGATATGCACCGACTCAGATTCATCGTTAACTTTAGCATGCACTGACTTTATGCTTTAAGACCAAATGTGCACAGACGTTAGATTCACTTAGAGTGAATGTGCATGGACCTTGGTGTACACAGTGCAGTATGTGCACAGACTATATTATGCATATTTGAAAAACATGCACAGACTTATGATGCGTTGTATGCGAAGAACATGCACAGACTTATGTTATGCAACTAACGCAGACTACTGAAATATGCACCGATGCTATATGCTGAATCAACCAAATATGCACTGATGTTGTGTGCATTTATCTCAACATGCACAGACCTTATATGCCTAGAAAAGATTATGCACAGACCTTGTTTATCACAAGGCAAGCCTGCACAGACCTACTATGACCATCTAATGATTCTGACCTAAATAAGATTCATCAAAATTCACACTACTACTAGGATAAAAGATGAAATCAACATGGTCAACTCAACTGTTACCAATCACTCAAAACACAATCTTATCACAGCAGTTTTCACACTGCTAATCAGCTCTAGAGGAGGTCCAACATTCTCCCCCTTTTTGATGATGGCAACACCCAAAGTCATGGTGTATTTTGATGAGTCAAGTTTAATCCAGTATGGGTCAGATGTCACATAAGCACAGTCAAAAGAATGCAACAGATGCCCCTCTTTCTCTCCCCTTGAAAACTTTCTCTCCCCTTGAAAATCAATGCATACATTGTTCTCTCCCCCTTTGCCATCAACAAACAAGGAGTGAGGGAGGCTGGATTGACAAAGCAAATAGGGTGAATAGAGTGACACCCTGAACAATAGTTCATTAATAAAGCAATTTATGTCTCAAGGTCTTCAGAGAATAAGAATTAAGACTCTACATTCATGAAGATTTTTGGTTTAAGAGTAATAAAAGGTAGAGTGAATACACTGTACACTTTTAATAAGGTTGCAAAATCCGTTAATAGCAATAAACCAGAGACACATAAGCCATGAAAAACTTAGTTGTATCTTACTCACTTCAAAACCAGTGAAAATCTTTGAGAGTGACTAGAGTATGTATTGATGTTAAACAACTTGACACTCGATAAGACTTTGATAACAAGGGTTACAACATACCTTTTTTGATGTGAAACGACCTAGGACCTAGATTGCAAGCAATGGAGGTGGGAAGACTAAACAAAAGAGGCGGTGAAGACTCCTCTGGGCAGCCACGAACTCAGACGGAGGCGGGACCACCTCTGTTGCGAAGTAGACTGGATGATGATTCCACCAGTATATGGTATGCTTTCTGAAGCTTCTTGGTGATGATGTGGCAATCTCTGCAAGTTGCTGGTACTCTGCTGCTTGCGACCTAAGAATTGTAGGTGGTGATATGTGGTGGGGAATGGGGTAGAAGGGATGGGAAATGGGGTGGATGGGTGTGGGGGCAACCCCTAGCTGTGAGGGGGTCTGGGAGGGGGCAAACCAGGGTGAGGGAGGGGGAGAATGGGGGCTGCGAATTTGGGTTGGAAGGGAGAGAGGGAAAGGGTACTTGAAAATGGGTTTAAGGGTGGGATTAATTTCTGGTCTTGGGGATGGGAAGAGGTGTATGGGGAAGGTAAAAGGGGGGCTTGGGAAGATGAGATTCTCCCCTTGGGAGATGAGAGAGGTGCTTGGGGAAGGGGAGAGGGTAGTTGGCGATTAGAGGGTGGAGCAAGGATTGGAGGAGTATCTCTTGGGGATGGGGTGGAGTAAAGAGAGGGGTTGTGGGAAGTTGGAGTGGCTTTAATGGAGGGGGAGGGGAGAGAGGAAGTGGTTGGGAGGAGAGGAGAGAGAATGGGGGGCGGCCCCCTTTAGAGAGAGAGATATAAGAGAGTGAAGATAGGGAGGGGAATCCACACCTTAGAGAGAGAGAGAGATGGAGAATCCACTCCAATTACACTAAAATGCACTCACTTTTTTTGATTGACCCAAAGGTTACAAATAAGGGGGTGAAGGGGGGTATTTATAGGGACTGAACTTTTCATATGATGAAACTGACCCTGACAAACTAACAATTGACCAGCTCTATCCAGGTGGGGGTGCCCATGGGCCTAGCCCATTGAATTGGGCCCATTATCTAGCCTACACAATCTAATGACACTTAACTTAGGTAAATAACCCTTATACCTAGGTACTGGACTCAAATAAAAGGAAAATTACATGGTTTATGACTCAAATAAAATATAAAAATTACATGGATAGACTCAGAAAAATGTGAAGAACACAATGGTGCATGTCGTCGATCCATCTGAGCTTCGAAAAAATGTGGAGGGGCAAGGGATGCCCCCATCATACCCCCGGGATGGGGAGAACTCGACCCCATTGAGTATGGGTCCACCGGGGAAGTGGTACACCCAAGCAGCTCCAGGTGAACCATGATCTCCTAACTCGACCTCACGTCCATAGCCAGGGGACAGTGCTTCAATTTCTCAAGGTGGCTCGGACACACCCTCTTGCTGGTGATGACATCTTGCTTGTCCAGTATTGCCTCCATGTGCACATGTCGGACTCACATCATGATTTGTGGAGACTCTCCGAGGTTTCACTCACAAAGGTACGGGTAGGCTCGAAGCTCTCGATGGGATCCACCGCGGTGCCCTTAGAGGGTGTTGGGTCCGCCACGTGGGAAGTGAGGTGAATCCCAAAACCCATCGGTAAGTCCAACCCGTAAGTCGGGTTGTCAAAGCCACTCGGAACTTGGGAAAGTCTAAGTCCTCGTGCCCTCGATGTGGAGGTGACCCTAGGGTAGAGCCACTCCAAAGTCACCATCACTAGATTGCCTACTTGGAATTCCAAGCGGCGCTTATGAGCTTTTGCCTGCTTCTTGTAAATCTCACCGCTCGTTGCTTGATGCTTGCTTGGATGCATATGCCATGCACTATGATGCAGTGTGAGTGGGAAATATGTGGTATGCAAAGGTGGTCCAGGACAACCACATATAGACCTATCGTGCATTGATGTTATGAAGTCTTTGAATGATTTGGGAGGACCAGGGCATCCATAGGTGTCCCGCTTATGCATGGGTGTGATGAATGCCGGAGGACCCGGACATCCATGAAGGCTCCTAGCATACATAAGACCAATGTTGAATCGGGGAGGACCGTTACACCCAAATAGGGACCACTCATGCTTCCTACTTGACATGTGGGTGATGTGAATGAATGGACCCGACTTTCTAATCATGCCAAGTTGTGTATTGTGCCAAGACTTATGCACTCCTATCCCAAAGATGACTTCCATGTGTATGGGTGTGGGACGGCCTTTGAACTTCCATGTGAAAGGGTCTAAGGGACCTAGGAAGGTGGGCATTATGGAGAGGGGCTCTTCCTTGCTTCCTAGGCATATATTGCCTATGGCGATGGTTCCCTTTGTGTGGCCCGGGTCTTGGAAGAGGTGGACTTGGTCCAACATAGTTGGTTGGGGTAGGGAAAGGTGGGTTGTGGGTAAGGTGGGTGGGTCATATGGGTAACTAGGCTCCCATTGGAAGGGATCAAAGGGGTCGTGGATTGGGCTTCCTAGGGAGAAGTGCTCTATGTCCTCAAGGTCTTCACAAGGTGGGTCATCCTCATCTATTGGGATGATTGGGCCGGTGTAGTGAGTGGGTGGGTTGGCCAATGTCCTTGGGATCTCAATGGTAGGGGAGTGGACCGAGATGGGTTCTTCCACCATCGAGAGAAGGAAAAGAAGGTCGCTAGTGTAGCAACCAGCAGTGCAAACCGAGGTGATAGACCCGACGCATGGGTGGATGAGGTCAAGACTCTTGGGTCGGTCCGCCCCTCGGGTCAACAAGCAAGTCAAGTCTAATTGCCACTCTAGACCATTGAGGAGATCATCCCAACCCTCTACCTCATAGTAGGATTGGATCGTGGTGTGAAAGGAGGGGAGGGGAACAATTTCGAATTGATGTCCCATGGGTGAGAGGTGTGGGGGTGAACTAGGGATGGTGGGGCCTTGCTTGAGCCATTGGAGTATGGACTCATTCACGGTGAGGGTGCCATGAGTGGTGGTGGTTAGTTCTTGAAGGACCGGGCTAGGAGAGGTGAATGGAATGGGAAGCTCTTGGATTTCCTTTATGGCGGGAGGTGGGTTCGGATTGGTACCCACCTCTTCTTGAGTGGGTGTGTGGGCCATGGTCTCCTCTACCAAGGGGTTGGGATAGTCATTTGGGGGTGGGGTGATGGTGATAGCCGGTGTGTGGTGCACCCGAGGTGGTGAACAAGCATGGACTTGGGTTGGGATTGGTAAGGGAAGTAGTGGAGGTCTAGGTTGGGGTTGGGTTGGGGTAGGGAGAGGAAGATGGGTGGGTTGAAGGGGTTTGGGAAGATTGGCCTTGGGAGGGGTGTCCCTTTTGGGGCACAATGGAGGGGTAATGGTGGCCGGGGTGGGAGAGGTTTCAACCACTAGGGGCATGGGAAGATGCTTCCCCGTGGGGCATTGTCCGGCGATGTGCCCCAATTGGTGGCACCTATAACATTCCGGCTCACACTTATCCGAGGTTATTTCACTCACTTCTATCTCCATAGGGCTCTTTTGAGAAGGGGTGAGGCGAGGGGTGGCGGAGGGGGCCAATGGGGCTTGAGTGGTGTGGGTTGTGGAATGGGGTTTTGGTTGGGGTGGGGGGAATTAGGAAACTGGAATCTTGGGTTGGTCGGGGGGGATGGAGGAGTTGAAGTGCTCCTTGGGCTTTGATGACGCGAGTAGGAAGGGGACACATATCTAGCCCTAAGTTGTTCCTTCATGTTTCCCCAAGTGGTGATGGGATCTTATCTTCTAATTATCCTTAGCCCTACAATTTGCAGCCAATAGGTTTGAGCCCGTTTGGTAAGTTGTGATTTGGAAAACTGGACTTTCTCATCCTCAGACATGGGATACCAAGTGAAGTAATGGTCCATTGAGACTTCCCAACCTAAATAGTCGCTCAGTTTGCTAGACCCATCAAAGGTGGGTGGGTGGGAAGGTGCACTCCTACCGATCGCCCTTGGGGCGAGCCCATTTTCCTCTAATTGGTTGAGTCGACCCGATAGGCTATCAAGCCGCTCATTGGCATAAGTCATGGCTCCCATTAGGTAGTCGACATGGCCGTGGAGGCCATGTTTGATGGTGGTGGGTTTCCCTTGGGGGTTTGGACTCATGGAGAGGGCCGATGGGTATGGTCGGTATGAGGCGGCCATGCTAGTGGACAAGTGTGATGCACCGGGAGAATCTAAATGCATATGTGAGCCCTAGGACCAACTTGTAGAGACAGGTTGAGAACTTACTCTGATACCACTTGATGTGAAACGACCTAGGACCCAGATTGCAAGCAACGCAACGGACACGATGATCTCACACAAGCGGACTCACCCGCGTAACGCACACATGTGCCCATGGGCAATCCGGTGATGATGGAGAGGGTCCGGGGCGGGACCTGTTGTGCCCCTGTGGTTTTGATGATGGTTTTGATGATTGGTTTTGATGTGAGTTATTCACTATGAGTCATCTTACTGTGTGTGTCATCATGCTATTATTCAGTCATTCTCTGATCATAATGCTTTTCTTTTTCTGCTCGATTAATTCATGTTTTATCATGTAAGTGAATGGAGTTCATATGGCTGTCAGATAACATGCTCTATTTAATTCTGTCTACACTCTGTCTACACAGTCTCCACAGCAGTGCGTCAACTCATTGTGCTGATGCGTCGACCCTTCAGTCATATTTGTCTATGTCCACAGAGTAGTGCGTCAACTCCTTGAGCTGATGCGTCGACTCTTCAGTTCAGTTTCTTCAAGTCTATACATTAGACTGTGGCAAAGTCTATTCATTCGTTTGGGTAACAAAATCTGTACAGCCGTGTCATATGCTCCTGAAGTTCATATAATCAAGTCTATACAGTGGACTGTGCAGCCTGTTCGTGTTGGTGAAGTCTATACATCGGTCCTTCACCGTCTCATGCATTGTCTCTGCCAACGTCTCATTTAGAGTCTTCCCTGTGTTGAAGTCTGTACAGCGTCAACAGTGCATCATTTCTAGAAGTATGTACATCGGCATGCATTGCATCAAGTGTATACATTGGGTCATGCATTCACTGTAGAGTCTACACATTACTAGGTCTTATTCAATGTCTTCATGCATTCATCAAGTCTATACGCTGGAAGACAAAGTCTATACAGCGTCAACTCATTGGGCTGCAGCGTCAACTCAGCAAGTATGCACATCGCCTCATTTCTTCAAAGTCTATACACTGAATTGTCAAGCTTCATGTCTATACACTGGTTTGTCTAAACTTCAACTCTATACATCCGATTACTGTTGCAGTGTTCACCAAGTCTACACATCGCCTTCAGACCTTCAACTCTATACACTGCTACAGGAACCAAGTCCATACACTCTCTCGTTCAAATCCTTCTAAGTCTGTACATCGTCTTCGCATCTGCAAGTCTATACACTGGACTTCATTTTACCAAGTCTATACACTGGACTTTGTTTCACCAAGTCTGTACACTCCACATCTTTTCCTACGCTTGGCCAAGTCTATACACTCATACCTTTCCCTACGTTTTCCTGGCCAAGTCTATACATCGCTAAGTCTGTACATTGCGTACTGCTCAAACGTTCAAAGCCTAAAGTCTATACAGCGTGAAGTCTATACATTTGCTCAGGGCCTTCAAGTCTATACATTGAACTGCTCTTCAAGTCTGTACACTGGCTTCACATTTTCAATGTCTGTACAGTGGCTTCGCATAGGCAAGTTTGTACATCGGCTTCACTCACTCAAGTCTATACATCCACAGTGGATCATCAAGTCCATACATCCACAGTGGAATTTCCAAGTCTGTACAATGCTTAGCCTCACTAAGTCTGTACATTGCTTGAGCCTCATCAAGTCTATACATCCACAGTGGACTTTGAAGTCTATACATTGGGCCTAACATTCCAACTCTATACACTGAGCCTTCGTTCATCAAAGGCTAAGTCTATACAGCCTGCCTGCCTTCACGATTCACTGTCCATACTTCGTTCATCAAAGCCTAAGTCTATACACTCGATTGTTAGACCTTCAACTATATACATTGGTTGAGTCTATACACTGAGATCTCTTGAAAAGTTACAAGTCTATACACTCGTTGTTAGAAGCCTGAACTAACTAAGTCTATACACTCCCTTACACTGTACACACTTGCTATATTGATTTCTATAAGTCTATACATTGCTGAACTATGCACAGCCTATGTTAATTTTGTTCATCGACTGAACACTTCTTTAATCCTGCAGGTGTCTGGCACGTGATCCAAGAAGCTGAAATGCTGACACGTGGCCAAATACTTGGGCGGGAAATGTGGAGGCCACGCGTGCCCAGTGCTGCCTCTGCTTGAGCTGCTATAAAGGGGAGTCTCGGTTGTCTGAAGGTGACTGATCGAAGTCTTGAGAGGAATAGTAGAAGTGCAGAAGTGCTGAGAGTTCGATCGAAAAAGAAGAGAAGCAGTGAGCAGAAGAAGAAGGAAGCAGAAGAAGAAGAAGAAGAAAGAGAAGAGACAGGGAGAGCCTGCGAAAGAGAAGAAAATAGAGAGTGAGAGCAGAAGAGAAAGATTGCGTGAGCTGAGAAGAAGAAAGAAGAGGAAGAAAAGAAGAAGAGGAGAGAGTCTATTGAAGACCTGTTCAGTCTGTTCGTGGATCAAATCCAGAACGACTATTGTGTTTCATTTCCAGCTTTTGTTGCTGTGCTTTTTATGTTTCCTTATTTTCCCTTTTGTTTCTCTGGTTAGCTTTGTACTTCCGATCCTCTGGACTGAGGTCGGGTTCCTCTTGGTGGGTCAGGAGAAGGGAGATCTGATCTCCGGTTGCAAGTAGCTGGGAGCTACTTGTGGGTTCCCTCTGGTTTGGAGGAAGGGAGACTTGTCTTCGATTCTGGACTTGTGGGTTGCAAGTCCAGGGGTCCCTCCTGGTCTGGAGGAAGAGAGGTCTTTGACCTCTGGTTTCCAAGTGGCTGGGAGTCACTTGGGGTGTCCCTCCGGTTGGAAGGAAGAGGGGAGCTTGTTCCCCTGGTCAAGCTGTGTGTCAGCACCTGTTGCAGACTGAGTCTGCAGTTTCTAGCTTGTGCTAGTGGAAGCCTCACTCCGGTTGGGAGTGGGGTGGACGTAGGTCTGTGGACCGAACCACCTAAAAACCTGCTGTTTTGTGGTTTGCTTGTAGTGTGTTCTTCCATATCTCCTACCACCCTTCACAGATTGTCTTGAGCTTTCTTATTCTCATTTGTGCTGCTTACGCTAGTTGGTTATTTGGGCGCAAGTTACATATTTGCTCTTTTGTTTAAAAGAATATTCAACTTGTTCATCAGATTGCTTGTTCTGCCTGGATAGTGTTCGAGTCTTTTATTTAGCGAAAAGTTTTGAAGGGTAAGATTCATTCACCCCCCCCCTCTGAATCCTTGCACCGATCTTAACAATTGGTATCAGAGCGGTTCCCTATTTCTCCAGATTCAACGATCTGTAGGGGATCCTGCTGGTCTGATAGGTGCATTTCTAATTGGGTTTTATTGCTTGGTTTTACTCCTGAACTGATTTCAATGAAGCATCCACCGATCTTTAGTGGCTCTGGATTTAAGTTGTGGCTTAGAGGTCTGCGTATCTATGTTAAACAACTTGATCCAGATCTGTGGAAGTTGATTTCGCATGGTGTTGACACCTTGAAAATGAACAGAGGTGGAAGCAGAATTGAAAGGGAAGTCAGACCTACAGTGAAAGATCACTGATGAAGCTCGTCAACCATCTACCCGACTGAAGTCTTTTCAGACTGAAGCGGATGTCCGGTCTTGTCACCGTTCGGCTGACAACGCTGATGAAACATACCCGGTTTTGTCATCATTCAGATGGCAATACTGATTAAACCCCAGTTTGTTCACTGATAGAACCTCAAGAAGATCTCAATAAAGTCATGTTGCTACTGAAGAGGCCTTATTCGGTCTTGATGGAAATCAATTCAAATAAGAAAGAGAATCCTAAGGCACGTGTGAGGCCTAAAGGCACCAGATGGGCCGGCCGTTTGGGCTTCTGAGATTGGCGCCGGGAAATCCCCCACCAAAGCTGGCGCGCGCTGGGAACGCTCCCACCAAAGCTGGCGCGCCGGGAACTTCTCCCATGGATGCAAGGCACCGAGTGATGCTTGCAATGCAGGGTTCTATATAACCCATTTCTTCTCCCACAAGAAAGGGGGGAATAGAGGTGGAATAGAAGGGGATCGAAAAGAGAAGAAACCTACAGAGAGAGAGAGCCTCCTCCACTGAAAAAAGGAAAGAGAGAAGAGATCAATCCCAAGGGAAGAAGCTCCAGGTGGGCATCCAGGGAGGGAGAGGAGTCAATGCTCCGCCCTCCCCCATGTTTTCTTTTCTTCTGCTTCATGTAATCGTTCAAGATTTGTCTTGATTCCTTGAATGTAGCCGAGATATCTCGGCATCTGTTTACCCCCTTTCCCTCACTCTCTCCATGTAATCGGTTTGAGTATTGGAACGATGTATCACCTGGGTTTTCTCACCAGGTGTCTTCCCTGATAGATATCGTCAAACGAATATATATATATATGGGCTATAGTTCAAGCCTGATTTCGATTCCTCTGAAGCTCTATCGTCTTTCTTAGTGTTATCTGTCTTCTCTCAGACTAGTAGCATGCTGATCCCCTTCCCCAGTGGATTAATGATCCGCCGATTCGTCTATTTTCTTTTCACCGCAGCACTGTCCGTGCTTATCTCAGAGCCCGGACAGACCATCCCTTGGCTTCCGGGATGATGCCGTGCTATGCAATGATCGAAGATTGTGAGACTCCGGAGTTCTAAGTGCTTATACTTTGTCCGTTGGCATCGTCGAAATCGCCTCTGGGTCCAGAGACAGTCATCTCTTGGCTCCCAGGGCGATGAATGACCATATCAAGGTTGTCCCCAGGGTCCTGCGTGATAATGGTGATAGACAGGGGTCTCCAGACCTCGGCCTCCCCAAATCCCTCCTGAACCCTGATGCCTCTATGAAGCCCAAACCTAATCCAGCTCAGATTTGATAACCTGATCAGTTTCGATTCCATAAAGCCTATCTGCTTCGGCCTTAATCATCATTAAATCCAAAACAGAGTGTCGTAAAACCCTAAACCCATCTCGGTGCCCTCATCCATCTCGGCCCCGTAAATAGCAAAGCAGGTGAATAGCCCTCGGCGCGAGTCTTCCCGCGCCGATAACCCCACCTCGCCTGCGCCGAAAGCTCCCCTTGCCAGTTCCCGGCGCCCAAACAAGCCCCCACAAAGCGGCCTTCCCAGCGTGAAGCTTCATGCGCCAAATAGTATCCTTTGAAGGACCCTTCCCGGCGCGATGGTTTTGGCGCCAGGAACCACCCTTTTTCAAGCCCATGGCCTCCTTAAGCCGTGAGCCCTCCATCTCTTGAACCCTGAAAGAAAACCCCTGCTATCATTGAAGAAACCCCACAGATACCCTTGTGAACTACTCAGTATACCCTACATTATATCAAGGATGCCTTGAGTCATCACGTGCACTTCAGGGGCGATAATTAGTGGGAACGACTCCCCTTTTTCCACGTGGTTTCCCAAACTCGATCGACTTTTATAACCTTAAGGACCAAGGAGGCTCTGCCACTGCATAAGCTTCTACGGTCTCAAAAGGAATATCAAGATAGCGCTGCAAGCACATACAGGCGTCAGGGGCCCTATACCCCTCTGTTTTTTTGGCTTTCACCCCGGCATTCCATGGGTGATCGTCTATCATTCTCTGGCAAACATCAAGTCCTGGGGAGGTGCTGTCAAAATTCTCCCAGATGACAGAGATGACATGAAACCTATCCCCGGGACCTTATCTATCAATGGTGACAGAGGCTCCCTATACTTCATTGTCCCCCTCCTGAACTTTTCTATGTTCCTGGCCTTCCTTGGGAACCTATACCGAAGCAGGTTGAAGTCAAGTGAATTGAGCCATTTCGACTCCTCAGGGTCCATTTGCTTCAACCCGATCATCATGAAACCCAAAATAGAGTACCGTAAGCTCTGTTCTTATCCCGGTGCCCTCACCTATCTCGGCCCAACAAACAGTAAAACATATGAACAGCCCTCGACGCAAGCTTTCCCGTGCCGAGAACCCCACCTCTTAACCTGCGCCGAGAACCCCTCTCCGGGAGCCTTTCCTTGGCCTTCTTCCCTGTGGCTCCGGGAACCTCCCTGTGGCCTTCTCCCCTACTCGCCGAGAACCCCTCTTGGCTTTCTTCCCTGTGGCGTCGGGAACCCTTCCGTGGCCTTCTCCCCTGCGCACCGAGAGCCTCTCCATGGCCTCTTCCCTTTGGCGCCGGGAACCCCTCCTTGGCTCCCTTGTCTCGGCGCCGAGAACTCAGACACATGCTTGAAGTGCGCGAGAACTTGCTCTGCCATCCGATTGAACCCCTGGCACCTTGACCGAGCCAATCCAGGGACGCCCATGAGTCATCGGAACTGCCCCGAGGATAAAATTGAAGGGAGTCAAAATCCCTATGTTCCACCTAACTGCATCGGATTTACGAATAACCCCTTTTGCTCGGAGGGATTCTGCCACTGCATGAGTTCCGCTAGCTTTCCAAAGGGAAAATCATACATGGCCCTGTGGCCCATACATGTGGGTTGGGAGGTTTTGACCTCTCTCTTTTTCTCGGCTTTCATCCCGGCACTCCGTGGGTGATAGCCTATTTCCCTCTGGGCATAATCCAGATTAAGGGGAAATGCTGTCGAAATATTGATCGATGCTTTAAACCTACATCATGGTCATGGTTCAGCCCATCCGTGATTGTCATCTTCTACCCCCCCTTTTCCCCCCTAAGCATGACTGTTTTGCACCGCCGATTCAACGTTATAGTCTATTTCTGTGGCTGATGTTTTTATCTTACCCGCCTTCCTGGCCCTGGTATGAAGTTTAAAATTAAGCATATGAACATCTGTTCGCCTTATGAGGCCTCCCATTCTGGCGTTTAATCAAGGGTTGTCCTTCCTTGGGGGGACGTAATTAACGTCATAGCCTTTATGGTATGACGGACTTCTGGTCCAGACACGATCACTCACAATCGACTGACCAAGTCAGATCGAGCGCACAATAAAATCGTCACTCCGGTGACTGGCACGCCAATAAATCAACAAATAATAAACAATAATTAAATAAAGAAATAAATAAAAATCCCGCGTCCACAAGTCTGGCACGCCCGGTGGGACTGAGTCTCCCTTCATCTCTACGCCAAAATAGGAGGCCCAGCGGGCCCCCCTCAAAATTCTGATTCTGTGTACTTTCCTTATTTTCAGGAATCTACAATGACAGCCGGAATCATGTCCGTTTGCTTCGACCAGCAGCCGATTGACATGCATGTGCGAGAAGGCTACCTGGCGGTACCTCTCGCGTTCGGATCGATGCCGCCTGCCGTTGGGCTGCCCAACTGCTTGGGCGTCGTCTTCACTGACCTTCTGCAGGTCGATGACAATGAGCAAGGCACTGCTGCAAGTGCCCCGGTGAAGATCACTGACCAGAAGAATATCTTACCAGAGAAAACGGTCCCCACGGCCGTCGCCTGCTACGTCCATCATGTCCAAAAAAGGGACATGGTCCCTGCTGCTGCTCAGAGGGGAGAAGAACCAACCGGAGGAGCCGGTATGTTGCTGTTGACCGTCGTCTTTCCAACTCCGGAAAGACCATGATGATTGGAGGTGTCCGGGCAAACATGAATGGTTGCCCAAGGGAGGTCAAGCCGGACGTGATCGTCCCGATGGTGCCCACTACCAACAGATTCCAGACTCTGGCCACCAGGCAGGCCAACTGGGAGGCTGATGAGAGGAAGCCGCTGGCGCCCAAGCCAGCAAAATACAAACAGGTCTGGCGACCGAAGAGGATTCAGAGCTGGGCTCCAGCTCGAGATGAGGAGAAGGCTGCTGAAGATGCTGTTGCCCGCTTCAGGGCAGGAAGCCGAAGAAGAGAGGGAAAAGAGACAAGAAATGCTGTTGCTGCTCGCCCCAAGGCCTGGGGCAGAAGAGATGAGAGGAATGATGAAGAAAGAAATTTGGCTGCTGCTCGCCCCATGATGAGGGGCAGAAAGGATGAGAAGAAAGAAGACCTTACTGTCACCCGTCCCAGGGCTGGGGGCAGAAGATGGCAAAGAAAGAAATATGATGCTGCTGTCAACTGCTGCCGAAACGGCAATGTGGGAATGAGCGAACCAGTCACGGTCGCCATCCCAAGAAGACCGAGGGCCTGTGCCAGACAGGCCGACTTGTTCAAATATTCCAAAGCCGAGCATTTGAATGCTCAGATAACAAGACTGGCCTATCAGCAGAGAAGCCAGGAAAGATTAATGCTCCAGCCTGAGCCACAGAGGCACAATTCTGAAGAGATGAAGCAGATAGTCCAAGACTACTTCCACTACCTGGGGAGCTCTGCCCTCGGTCAACAAAGACTATCCCGTGCCTTGGGCACCAGAGGTGAAGAAAAAGAAGAAACACTTCAAGAAATGATGATCGGAGCCTCTTCCTCCGATTCAAATCACTATGAAGAAGGTCTCAGGGCCGGATATGACAAAGAAGACCTGTACCGGGAAGAAGCCAAAGAAAGAATATCGGTCTTTGACCGGCTCAAATATCCTGACCAGGCCAAAAGAAAAGTTTGCAAGCGAAAGGGAAGAAGGCAAATCTTCGCCTGTAACATGGCTGGAATCGCCAGGGGGCAGGATATGCTACCAACTCAGCCAGATGAACTGCTCAGGTTGGCTACCAGACCAGGCCCCGTCACAAGAAGAGGTCAGGCTGCAAGAGATAAGATGAAGAATGATGAGGAAACCCGCAAGATCACCACCATGACGGTCAATGTGGTGACGACAGAAGAAGAAGACAATCCCTTCGTTGATGATGCTGAAGGGACTTCAGAAGATATACAGATCCCATCGACTCTGGATCCCATGATCCAGATGATGTTTAGAAGATATCAACAGGAGATCAGTGCTCTCAGAAGACAGCTAAATGAGAGGCAGGAAGCCACACCGGTCTCCAAGCAAGCCGAGCCTGTGGGGCATACTTCCAGCTCAACAGATACGGCTATCCCAGCTAATCCTCTCCTGGCTGATAAGGGCAAAGCACCGAGCCAACCTGTTCCACAGCAAACAGTAGCTCAGCCCTCTGCGTCTCAGACACAGCCTACCGCGCCCATCTTGCGCGCCACTGTGATGACAACTCCTCATAGCCAGCAACAAGCTCACTTCTTTCCAGAAGACATAGATCCAGCTGTAGCCCACAAGCAGATGATTGAAAGAATTGTGGAAATGAAGCTGTCAGAAAAGACTGGTGGTGATGCTGGTACCTATGATGTGTACAAGGTACCGTATCCTCCCCAGTATGCTGCCAAGAAACTACCCCCAGGCGTCAGTAAGCCGCCGAAGTTCGAGAAATTTAATGGCCAAGGCTCCCCTAGGGAGCATATAGCCTACTACACTACAATCATGGGCGACCTAGCAGTCGATGAAGCTTATCTGCTCAAGTTCTTTGGCTCATCCCTCACTGGGTTGGCCTTTGAATGGTACTCAAGCCTGCCAGCTGGGTCAGTGGTTGATTGGCCTGATATGTAGAGAAAATTCCGCGACAGATTTCATGTCACGGAAAGGGAAATCACGATAGCAGAGCTATATGCAACTAGGCAGAAGCAAGATGAAACTGCACTGGACTACATCAAAAGGTGGAGGAACTTAGCCATGAGATGCCGAAGACCTCCTCATCAAGAAGATGCGGTGCAGATATGCAAGCAGAGCCTCAGGAGGGAGGTGCTAGAAAAAATGATCGGTGCAGATGTCAGAACATTTGACCGACTGAACAATATAGTGGCAGAAGTCGAGACGTTCTTGTCCAAACGTCCGACCGCCAATGTTCCCACCATGCCGAAGGGAAAATCCAATGAGCGACGACCATCACACTCTGAGGCCAACACCGTCGATTTCAGAACCTTCGAGCAACAGAAGGGGAAGAAAGGGGCAGATGAAGCTCCCCCGCTGGCAGATACAGCAGAAAGAAAAGATAAAGTCTCTCTGAGAGACAAGATGAGAAAAGCATATTCCTTCCCAAAAGATAAGACGGCCGCACTGTTCAACTGGGCATACAAGTTCAATAAGGTAACATTGCCTGAACCCAAAAGACCAGCAGATGCAGCAAAGAAAGAGGATCCGCTGTTCTGTCCATTTCACCGTGCGCTGGGGCACGCAATTGAAGATTGTTATGTCTTCAAAGATATTATGGAAGGAATGGTCAAGAAAGGTGAGCTGCAGCTGGGAGATTACCAGGTAAAGCCGCCCCATCCACATGAGCCTCCACCCTGGAGAATGGCTGCCAATATGATCTCAGTCTACCAACAGCTGCCCAAGGAAGCCGTTGAAGAATGCACCAAGCATACCTATGAAGCTTGCTTCCTCACCCCACAGAAGGATCAGGAAGGATGGCAGATGATACCCATAAAAAGTAGAAAGAAGATTCCTGCAGCCAGTACCAGCGGAGCAGTTATCCGAGGTGTTACCCCAAGGCCCGAGCCGCCTCCAATAAAGCCAATATGGCATACAGCTGAGACCGGACCAGTCATCCGGATCCCTACTCACAACCGGAGGAGACAAACTCCCCTCCCTACACATAAAGAAGTAAGCCCTGCAGCCAGGCGTCTGCAGCAATATATTAATGAGCTTGATGAGTACGAGCAGAAGAAGCCCAAGCATCTGCTGATGAAAGACTGTATACTCTGGGAACAGCTCGAAGAATTGAAAATCAAAGAGCAGCCAGAGGCAGAACAAGAAAAAGCTGAGAATGAACCCTTCTGGGGGCAGGAGCTAGCAAAGCCAAATTCCCAGAAGAAGAAGAGACGACCCAAGTCCAAGAAAGGAAAGAAGGTCACGACAGTACAATGTAACACTCTGTCGGTACTCTTTTCCTTGCCCGGGGAGGATGATGAGCCAGAAGCATCCAACGCTCCGCTAGAAGCTAACCATGCCGAAGCCTCTACCTCGGCCCATGCAACACGTTCTGGGAGAAGATGGGGGCGCCCACCACCAGCCAACCATAATATTATGTTCAGAGGGGAGCAACCCTATCAAATCCTGGAACCAGAGATACGAGGTGTCCAGGTTCCTCCCCCTGCCAGTCTGTACCAAGACAATAAGAAGGCAGATGAAGCCCCTTCATTCCTGGAGTTCCTGTCCAGCTTAGAAAACGAGCAACCGGCTCATACTGCTCCAGCTAAAAGCAATAAATGCCAGCAGACAGCAGCTAGAAAGCAGAAACAGCATGAAGAAAATGAAGAAAGTAACCCTCTAGCAAAGCCAGGGGCAGTCGCTACAGAAGAAGCCTTCCGGGAGACCGATGAAGCAAATGAAATTGGGACTGGGCAGCAAAGGCCACAGGCACCACATGAACCTCCAAGACCCCGATGGGCAGAGGAGATGAGACTATCTAATGTCCGGGTGGGCAGTCGAGTCATGAAAATGCTGAAGAAGCTCCCTACCAGATTCTCCATCTGGGAAATTCTCTCTCTGAGTGAAGAAGCTCGCCAAGCAATCGTGGATGCCCTGCAGTCCCCGGCACAATGTGAAGCGCTCCTGGCAGAAGTGAATGCTGGGCCATCGGTCACCTTCACGGAAGATGATATGTTGATCCCAAATTCCAGTCATAACAGACCGTTGTATATGAGGGGTTCCCTGAACTGTCAGCCATTGAGCAGGATATTGATAGATCCAGGGGCTGCTGTGAATATTCTCCCATACCGCATCTATCAGAAATACTACTTTGACCTGCAGCTTACCAAGGTCAGAGATATGAAGATTGCGGGGTTCAACCAGAAATGTGAAACACCTCTCGGGGTGGCTGATTTCAACCTCACACTGGGCGACCTCACTACCGTGGTACGATTCTATGTAATCGACTCCAACACCACGTATAAGGCCCTGCTGGGAAGACCGTGGCTGCACGAATATCAGATAGTGCCGTCCACGCTACACCAGTGCATCAAATATTGCCATGAAGGGAAAGAAGAAAGGGTGTTTGCTGATCTACATCCCTTTGAAGTATTCGAGTGTCATATGCTCGATGCATCCTATTACACCGAGGTGTCACAGAAGGATGAAGAAAGAGAGGCTGTGGTCAGCCAGAAGAAGCCGGTGACAAAGACAAAAAGTTGGTCTCCACCGCCACCCAAGGGCTACATTAAAAAGCATGAGGTATCCCACATCTCCTATGCTGGAGACTTTGTTCGGATAACTCCTCCTAGCATCCGCCCAGATGATATTGATGAAGAAATGAGAGAAAAGTACACACAGGTGGAGGTTCCGCAGGGTTTAATCAAGCCCGTCGCCAGCCTAGAATACCAGACAGTGCTGCCACTGAAGACTATGGAGATCCCCCGCTTCTGCGAGCCCCCTATCATATTCTACACCGGGGAGCCAGTCGAAGAAGATGATCAAGATTGCATGGTCCCTGAAGAAGCTGCAAACCGGATGGTGCCAATTACAGGCCTGGAGTACACTACCCAACGGGTTTCGCAGATGTTCTCCAAGATGCAAATGCCGTCGATACAGTCTGCAGCCCAGAAGAAAGCATTCAAGGAGCTATGGGATCCACCTCGAGATAATAAAGAACTGAGGAAGATCACGCAGCACCCGGGACTGGGTTATACCCTGCAAGAATACTATGAAGCACAGGTAGATGTCATCTCGGCCTTCTACCAGCATGAAGATTCCCCTGGGATGGACTATGACCAATACCCTTCGGAAGATGAAGAAATCATTTATCAGTCCGTAGTGGACAATGAAGTCCCAGACAATCAGCCGGGGACGGGGACACCTGACGAGACAAAGAGAGATTGGTACTGGGAGGATCTATCTTGCAAGGAGGATCTGTTCCAGGATGAAGCGAAATTTGATACGGGAACCCCGGATGAAGATCAAGTAGCCAGAGAGCTGCAAGAGTGCCTGGAGTTTGGGCGCATTCTAGAAGAATTCCGAGCTCTACATAATGATGACCTCTCAGGGGAGCCCACATCAGAAGAGCCTCTAAGCACGGAAGACTCCACTTCGAAGTTTTCCGCTGAGCCAGTCACGTCCTCGGGGCAGACTGAACAGAATCCGGCCATATTGGCCTTATACGATGCACCAGCATCTGCCGATGATCAGTATGATGAAACAGAAAATCATGAGAATGAAGAAGATTATATCCCGGGAGGCTTTATTGATTTGCAAGAAGCCCCACCCGAAGTTGAAGACGGAGGCCAAGCCACCGTCGATGAGCTGATAGAAGTGAATCTGGGTCAGCAGATGAGCCAAGGCCGACGTTCCTCAGTGCACTGCTGGAGCCAGCTATAAAAGAACATTATATTCAGTTTTTGAAAGAATTCCGAGACTGCTTCGCATGGACATATGATGAAATGCCAGGACTGAGTTCTGATGTGGCACAGCACCGATTGGCGATAAACCCAGAGGCAAGCCCTGTGAAGCAGCCTTCCAGGAGAATGCGTCCCGAACTGATAAATCAGATCAACAAAGAGGTCGACAAGCTGATCGATGTGGGCTTTGTTGAAGAGAACCAGTATACTACATGGCTGGCCAATATAGTGCCCGTGAAGAAGAAAAATGGGCAGATCAGAATATGTGTAGATTTCAGGGACCTAAATAAGGCTTGCCCGAAAGATGATTTCCCAGTGCCAATCACTGAAGTAATGATCGATGCAACCACTGGCCATGAAGCTCTGTCATTCATGGATGGGTCATCCGGATACAACCAGATCTGGATTGCTGAAGAAGACAGAGTGCACACTGCATTCCGCACCCCGAAGGGGATATTTCATTATAAAAGAATGTCGTTCGGCCTTAAGAATGCCGGCGCTACCTATCAAAGAGCTATGACAAAGATCTTTGATGATTTGCTCTTCAAGAAAGTGGAGTGCTACATTGATGACCTGGTGGTGAAAACCAGCAGAAGAGAAGATCATCTGCAAGACCTGAGGATAGTGTTCCAGAGGCTGCGCAAATATGAACTCAAGATGAATCCTATGAAATGTGCCTTCGGCGTGTCCAGTGGAAAATTCCTTGGGTTCATTGTCCGTCATAGGGGCATTGAGATCGACCCATCCAAGATTAAAGCTATCCAGGAGCTCCCTCCACCAAGGAATCTCCACGAGCTGAGATCTCTACAAGGGCGTTTGGCCTATATCCGACGATTCATATCAAATCTGTCGGGGAGATGCCACCCTTTTCACAAGCTCATGATGAAAGATGTACCGTTCCTCTGGGACGATGGCTGTCAGGAAGCCTTTGAGAAGCTGAAAGAATATCTCAAGACCCCTCCAGTGCTGGGGGCACCTATTAAGGGCAAACCCTGTATACTGTACATTGCAGCCACACACTGTTCCCTGGGGGCAATGCTAGCACAGATAAATGAAGAAGGCAAAGAGCAGGCTCTATACTACCTGAGTCGGAGGCTGATTAGAACTGAAGAAAGCTACACCTATATAGAAAAGACATGCTTAGCACTAGTCTTTGCCGTTAAAAAGCTCCGGCACTATATGCTGTCACATGAAATCAGATTGATATCTGCAGCAGATCCACTCAAATACATATTGACTCAGCCAGTACTGAAAGGCCGGTTGGGCAAATGGGCAGTAATTCTGATGGAATTCGATATCACATATATACCCCAGAGGGCAATAAAAGGACAGGCCGTGGCCGATTTCTTCGCAGAGCATCCTGTGCCAGAGAATGATATGTTGGGGACTGAGTTACCCGATAATGAGACACTAGAAGCCTGCCAGGCTCAGTCAACTATGTGGCAGCTATTCTTTGATGGAGCATCTAGAACAGAGACGGACTCCGATGGAAAAACCAGAATACGGGCCGGAGTCGGTATTGTGCTAAGATCACCAGAAGGGGAGGTTGTGCATACTTCCTGTTCTATAAATAAGCCCTGCACCAATAATGAAGCCGAATATGAAGCTCTGATAATCGGGCTATGTATAAGCCTCAACATGGGTATCCAGATGCTTCAGGTATTCGGGGATTCAATGTTGATAATAAAGCAAATCCAAGGGGAGTTCGAAGTGCGAAAGCCAGAGTTGAACCCCTACCACCAAAAAGCTGTGCGCCTCCTGGCGAAATTCTATCATATTGAGCTCAAGCATGTGGGCCGTGCACATAATGCCCAAGCTGATGCATTGGCAAAGCTAGCCAGCTCAATAGCAGTCCCACCAGATGAGACACTGAACATTGTTGTTATAAACCGGCGGCAAGTCCCCAGCATGCTAGAAGGCTGCCCCGAAGAAAATGAAGTCGCCACGATCAGTACAGAACAGGCATCTGATTGGAGACAACACCTGCTACAATGGTTTTTACACCAACAGCTGCCGCAGAAAAGAGAAGAAAAGATGAAACTTCTAAGGATCAAAGATTCTTATGAATTCAGAAATGGAACTCTGTTCCGAATAATGGCAGATGCACGCAAGAAGATTTTGCTCCGCTGCCTGTCTACTGAGGAAGCTTGGCAAGCAATGAAAGAAATACATGCTGGGACGGCAGGTGCTCATCAAGCTGGCCCTAAGATGAAGATAGAAATCAAAAAGCTGGGCTACTATTGGCCCACTATGTTTGAAGACTGTTGCAAGTTTGCAAAGTCATGCCAGAAATGTCAGGAGCATGCTGTTGTGCCTAGAAGGTCACCTGCCGTTCTGCACCCTACAGTCCCTAGCTGGCCGTTTGCACAATGGGGAACTGATGTAGTCGGCCCACTACCGACCTCCTCAGCCGGACATAAGTACATACTGGCAATAACAGATTACTTCTCCCGATGGGCGAAAGCTATAGCATTACGAGAAGTAACTGGTGAACTGGTCGCCATATTCATCAAGCAGAACATTATCTTCTGGTTTGGGATCCCCAGTCGGATAATATCTGATAATGGAAGTCATTTTAGAAATCAAAAGATCTATCGGCTTGCCGAAAAGTATAAGATCGAATGGAGGACTTCCACTCCTTACAATCCACAGGCAAATGGATTGGCAGAAGCCTTCAATAAAACTTTATGCACCTTGCTGGCTAAAGTCGTCAGTTCTAATAAGAAGGAAAGGGAAAAAAAGATGTATGAAGCTCTATGGGCATACCGCACTGTCTTCAAGACACCTATAGGGTGCTCGCCATACTCACTGGTATACGGGTCAGAGGCAGTAGTTCCACTAGAGCTGGAAGTCCCGTCACTCAGAGTGGCAGTCCAATATGATCTGGCCCATGGCGAACAAACCAATGCAGAAAGAAGATTACAAGAATTGGCTGAATTGGAAGGGAAGCGCCTCCAAGCTCAGAAGAATATCCAGATGTATCAGGCCCGCATGGCCACTGCATTCAACAAACTCGTAAAAGGACGAGAATTTAAGAAAGGTGACCTTGTCATGGTCAAGAAAAGAGAAGTCATGGCGTCCAACCCAAAAGGAAAGCTAAATCCTAATTGGGAAGGTCCTTATGTGATACATAGGGTCTACGAAGGAGGGGCCTACATGGTTTTTAACCATCAAGGGGAAATCCAATTCTCACCACTCAACGGTAGACACCTAAAGCTGTATCATGCTGCCCAACCAATATTCCCCGAGTAATCGGGCAAAAAGCTACCCTTTTCCTTGGTCTAGTGGCATTCCGCCCTAACCAAGCTACCCTTCTCCTTGATCTAGTGGCACTCCGCCCTAACCAAGCTACCTCCTCCTTGGTCTAGCGGCACTCCACCCTAACCAAGCTACCCTGTTCCTTGGTCTAGCGGCACTCCGCCCTAACCAAGATACCCTTTTCCTTGGTCTAGCGGCACTCCGCCCTAACCAAGCTATCCTCTTCCTTGGTCTAGCGGCATTCCGCTCTAACCAAGCTACCCTTTTCCTTGGTCTAGTGGCACTCCGCCCTAACCAAGCTACCCTTCTCCTTGGTCTAGTGGCACTCTGCCCTAACCAAGCTACCTCCTCCTTGGTCTAGCGGCACTCCGCCCTAACCAAGCTACCCTTCTCCTTGGTCTAGTGGCACTCCGCCCTAACCAAGCTACCTCCTCCTTGGTCTAGCGGCACTCCGCCCTAACCAAGCTACCCTGTTCCTTGGTCTAGCGGCACTCCGCCCTAACCAAGCTACCCTTTTCCTTGGTCTAGCGGCACTCCGTCCTAACCGAGCTACCTCTTCCTTGGTCTAGTGGCACTCCGCCCTAACCGAGCTACCTTTTCCTTGGTCTAGCGGCATTCCGCCCTAACCAAGCTACCCTTTTCCTTGGTCTAGTGGCACTCCGCCCTAACCAAGCTACCCTTCTCCTTGGTCTAGTGGCACTCCGCCCTAACCAAGCTACCTCCTCCTTGGTCTAGCGGTACTCCGCCCTATCCAAGCTACCACTCATCTTGATCTTATGGCATTACGGTCTAACTCCCTCTTGATAAAAAAAAGAGAGAGAGAATAAATGAAAGAGAATATAAAAATGGGGTTAAAAATAAAGATACCCAGCCAGGCTTGTTCAGGCATTCTGAGCAAGAGCAAAAATGGCTAAAACCCAGCTGTGGTGAAAACCCGAAAGGGCACTGCAGGAAAAATCGGGTACCCCGCCACGTGAAAACCCGAAAGGGCGTGTGGGCAAAAGCAAGAGGGGGCTGGCTCCGGTGAAAACCCGAAAGGGCACTTGGGTCAGTAATGTGGTAATCCCAAAGAGAAAAGCCTCATCTCCCACCATCGTGAAACCTGCTTTGATCGATTGGCGCACTGCCCGGTCAATGATGAAACCTATCCGGCTTAGACCTTACGTCTATCCCGATGAAACCTATGAAATCTTTGCATTGGTATAAACCCAATACCGATGATGAAACCTGCTTTGATCGATTGGCGCACTGCCCGGTCAATGATGAAACCTATCCGGCTTAGACCTTACGTCTATCCCGATGAAACCTATAAAATCTTTGCATTGGTATAAACCCAATACCGATGATGAAACCTGCTTTGATCGATTGGCACACTGCCCGATCAGCGATAAAACCAGCCCAGTGTAGACCTTACGTCTATTCTGATGAGATTCATGAGATCCTTGCATTGGTATAAACCCAATACCGATGATGAAACCCCCTGTGATCGATGGGGCACCCTACCCGATCGACAAAGAAACCCGTCCTATTAAACTTGCATCTCTTCCTGTCCCACCGTGATGAAGCCTGCTGCTGATTAACGGGCACACGGCCCGATCAGCAATGAAACCTATCCAGTTTAGACCCTACGTCTATCCTGATGAAACCTACGAAATCTTTGCATTGGTATAAATCCAATACCGATGATGAAACCTGTTGTTGATCGATTGGCACCCTATCCGATCAAGGATGAAACCCTACCCAGTTTAGATCTTTCGTCTATTCTGATGAGACTTATAAATCTTTTTGCATCGATATAAACCCAATATCGATGATGAAACCTACCATTGATTGATCGGCGCCCTGCCCGATCAATGATAAAACCTACCCAGTCTAGACCTTACGTCTATCCTGATGAAGTCTATGAAATCCTTGCATCGGTATAAACCCAATACCGATGATAAGAGCAGTCACTAATGGAGCAGCACATCGTCTGATCCGTGCTGAAGTCCCAATTCAAGAGATATATATATATATATATAAATGGGGTTAAAAATAGAGATACCCTGCCAGGCTTGTTCGGATATCCCGGACAAGGGCAAAAATGGCCAAAACCCAACTGTGGTGAAAACCCGAAAGGGCACTGCAGGCAAAATCGGGTACCCCGCCACGTGAAAACCTGAAAGGGCGCGTGGGCAAAAGCAAGAGGGGGCTGGCTCCGGTGAAAACCTGAAAGGGCACTTGGGTCAGTAAAGTGGTAATTCAAAAGTTCCATGCCAACCGGCACGCTGTCTTTACCTCTCCTTCATCGATGAAGCCATCCGTCGGTCATCTGGTTCCATGCCCCACCGATGATAAAGCTTTTCCGGGATAGACCTTACGTTTACCCTGATGAAATTTACATACCCTTTTTTATTTTAACGTCCCACCGACAATGAAACCCATCACCATTCTAATAGACCCTACCCAGGCTAGACCCTACGTCTATCCTGATGAAACCTGCATATTTCTTGGAAAGTCCCACCCGCGATAAAGCCTGCCGGAATAGATGAAACCCTACACAGTTTAGACCTTTCGTCTATCCTGATGAAACTTAAACTCTTCCTTGCGTCGATATAAACCCAATATCGATGATGAAACCAGCCATTGATCGACTGGCACATCGCCTGATCAATGATGAAACCCTACCCAGTTTAGACCTTTCGCCTTTTCTGATGAAACTTGAACCCTTTGTTTGCATCGATATCAACCCAGTATCGATGATGAAACCAACTATTGATCGACTGGCATTTCGCCCGATCAATGATGAAACCCTATCCAGTTCAGACCCTACGTCTGTCCTGATGAAAACCACATATCCTTTAATTGTCCCACCTACTATAACCTCTACCCAGTCTAGACCTCACGTCTATTCTGATGGAACCTCTCCTTTCACACTCCTGCAAATTGTCTCCTTTGCGGCGCACATGGCCAGAAGGATTTTTGCTGCCACTCACAAAATCCGGTTTAAGCACCTCTTCGGATGCCGTCACGCGGTGGAGCGAGTCCCCCATCCTTTCTCTGAAGGGGTGGACGCTCTCCTGCCAAGTACGAGCCGTTCGCATGAGGGATCGCTAAAACCACTATCCTGCTTCCCGAAGCAATGAAACCACAGGGAAAAGAAGATGGATACATATGAAGCCGGATATTCCTTTTCATTAAAAAAAGGGGGAGTACATAGAGGGCCCCGAGGGGACATTGTATCACAAAAGAAAAGAAAATAAAGAGAAGATAATTCATGGCCGCCGAAAGATATCTTCAAAGGCCAGAAGACCTACATAGGGGGCGGCTCCTAGCTCATGAATGCGCGCTTCCTCCTCCTGAAGCCTCATGGACATGTCCTGGAAAGACATCACCCGTCCCTCCAGCAAAGCCACCTCCTCGGCGGACTGTGGCCGAATAGAAGATAATTGCTGAAGCTCGGCCCTAAGTTCGGTGAGTTCCGCCTCCAGAATGGCTACCCGGTTCTGGACGGCCTCCTCCCGCTGAACAACGCTCTGTAGCTCGGCCTGGCGTTCGTCGAGCGTCAGCATCAGCTTCCCCAGTTCAGATCTGCATTCTGACCTCTGCAACTTCAATGCCGTCAGCTTGTCAACCATGGTCCATGCTAGGAAATCTCTCCGATGCACGAATTTCAACAGAAGAAAGACCCGCTGAGCCCATAAGTCCAAAGGGCAGCCCATGGCTTGTAGGCCAGCGGTGAAGCGATTGGCAATCTCCTTCAGTTGCAGATATGCCAAGCCAGGTTGGGATTCTACTAACTAGCGTAACATGTCCAGATGCTGCCAGACGAAGCTGTCAGGAGAAGTAAAGCCAAAAGAAGCAGACGTGACGACCTCAAAAGTCACCTCTCCGTCAATATCTGCCCACAATCCAATGTCTGCTTGGGAGGACGAAGAAGGCAAATCTGCTGAAAGAGCTAGCCGGTCCCTCTCTGTACTCTCCTGCTGGGTTGAAGACTCCTCCTCGGTTGCTGCCTCGGGAGCTATGGCTTGAACATCCACGGGAGGAGAATCAATAAATAAAGGAGTTATCTCTTCAATGGAGGCTGCACCTTCAGCTACTCTTTCTGATGATGGAGACAAAGGTGCCCTAGACTGTGAAGGCAGAAATCCAGTCTCTATAGCCACTGTGGCAGGGACTGCTGACTCGGGCGCAATTGACATTATGGCAGCCGGTATAAAAGCGGAGCTTCTGGCTGGGTCTACTTCGGCTCTAAACTCTGAGGCCCTAACAGGGATGGAAATCTCTCCTGATGAGCCCAAGTCCAGTGATGTTAAGTCAGTTGAAGATTGTATTCTCACTGGCACGGGGCGAATAACCTCATAAATTTCCATGCAAGTTGAAGGTAAAGCAGGGATGATGATCGAATCTGCAGATGAGACATCCATGGAGACTGCGGCCGCATCGGAGCTGATAGTGACAGGGTCCTAAGGACAAGGCAGAATGATCCTCGTCAATGGATGGAAGAAAATAAATAGAACAGCAAGCAAAAAAAAAGAAAGAAGCTTACCTTTAAAGTGAGGTCTGTACCCTCAAGATGAGACAAAAGAGGAGCAAGCTCCGTAGTTGAAGCAACAAATGGAGGGGTTATGTCAACCTCAGTGTCAAGCCCGGCAAACTCCTCTTGCAATTCCTCCTCAGAAGATAGCATCAACAATTTAGGAGGCTGAAAGGGCGGAAGGCCTTTTGCTAGCACAGGCAGGGCTTCTGATTTTTGGACTTCCTCCTCGCTGCCACTGAAGGTCACTTCCTCCTCATTATCAGGCGCGGTCTCGGAGCTGCCCGAGGATATCTCCACTCTAGCTATGTGCTGCGAGGTCGCCTCTAGAGCATGCCGCGATGCAGACCGGGTGATTATGCGTCTGGCCGGAATATGGCTCTCTCTTGTTTGAGTCCTTTCACTTTCCTGCAGCTGAGACGGCTCTCCCACTGCTAGTGTAGCCCCAGTCGGCTCCCTGACTGCCACCTCAACCAAAGGGGAACTCTGAGGGATATAATAAAAAAGAACAACAGCAAAAGTATAAAGAGAAAAGATGAGAGAGCACATTTACCCTCCTCCTCGCCAGCCGAGGTAGGAGAAGGCAGCCTCGTGTCCCTCTCCACAGGCACTGCAACCTGCTCTGGGGCTGTATCAGATAAAGAGAAGCTCAGTCTCGAAAGGCGCCTTAAAAGAACAGTCAAGAAAATAGTGAGGATTGCATCTGTAAGATATTTACTGCTACTCTCGGCGGGTTGCTGAGCAGCCTCCCTCTGAGACCTGAACTCGTCAAAAGAGGGGATGTCTGGAAGAGGGGTCCTGGCGTCCGTCGTAACTGGAGATGACTGCTGGACCCGAACAACTTTGGCCCTCTTGGCCTTAACAACTGCAGTTTTCACCACAGAAGGTTTCCTCTTCTTGCCCGGAGGCAGGGGAGTGGTCGTGGGTGCTGCTGCAGTAATTTCAAAGTAAGCAGGCTTTTCAGCCTGTGCAATAATCTTCCTGTAAAGTCCCTGCCGTTTTATGTCCGATCTATCTGTGCAAGACATAAGAAAGGCAGTCATAGTCGACAGATGCATAACATGACGATAAAAGAAAGACGCCATGAGCGCACAGGAAGGGTCATACCTGCTGGGCCGTCATAGAAGGTAGAAAGCGGCCAATACAGATAAGCCACCTCCTTCGAGCGGGAAGCAGCCTCCTTCACAAGCCAGCACACGTCACCTATGGTCTGGCATTTCTCTGTCAAGGCAGCTAAATCTTGGTGGCCGTGGAAGTCAAGGCAATGAAACAGGCCGAGGTAATCCATGCACCAGCCGTCGACATAATGGAAAGAGATAAAAAGCGGCTTATTCAGAATACCGGCTATCGGGTTCTCTACTGACAGCCCGTGAACATTCAGCATCACGAAAAGCCAAGAAGTGTGCTGATAGTATGTGCTAGTGCGGTCTTCCCTCCGCACAAATGTCCGATAAGGGTGAAATCTGTCCACCGGGCCCCTCCAGGGGGCTGCTGTCGGGAGAGGCTCCTCCGGGGGAAATGGATATTGCACCTCCACCTGAACGCTCCCTATGTGGCCCAGCTGCCTCAGGTCCTTTGTAAAAGCATCTTCATTGATCTCAGAAAATACAGGCATGGGTATTTCAGAGCCTTCTTCTTTTAAGGACCGACGCCTGGCGATGTATGAGTCTGCCTCCCTCGGATGCTGTGAATAGAGCCTTTTCAGGTGAACCTCGTCAATCTCAAATACAGGCCCTGACTGTCGCTTTAAGAAAGAGCGCTCGGCCACGTCCCAGAAGGCGCCTCTGCCATCCTTGTAAAAATTGGTGCGGGTATTCCACCACTTGATGTATTCTGATGTGACCCGGGGAATACGATTAGAAATGGTCAGGATCCTGAAAGTTACGCCCTCTCGGCGATGAAAGAAATCCCACCATATCCGACCATCACTGGTAATGGAGGACCCATGCTTGGCACGGCTGTCCAAAGGGAACTGAGCGGCTGATGAAGGAATATGCTGATCGTAGCCGAAGTTTCTGCTAAAACGGAATGGGTAATAGGGCTCCAAGATAAGCAAGCCTCCCTTCCTGAAGACCAATACACTGGGTCAGATAGCCATAGCCCACCTTACCAGTTCTGGTTCTAATATGGGCCGGGTGGCATTGGCCCCCGAAACCGGATGGACATAAACTTCTACCTCTTCCACTTTGCACTCCCTCTGAGGGTCTACTAAAGGAGCCAAACCTGCTACCAAGCTCCAGAAATGAATGCTGCCAGGAGCATCTACCGGCACTCTTGTCAACCTGCCCCTCATCTTAAACAGCTGCTCTGAGAAAAGGCCGGGTTCGGCGCTAGCAAACTCAATCATCCGAGGGAGCAGTGTGTCTGACTGCAAAGTTCTCGGGGCCAGCTCGGGGAAAATGCTGCAAACCCAAGCATTGAAGAAATGAAATGGGCCTACAGTCCGTAAGGAACGGGGAACCCGATGTCTATGCAAATCTCCCAGCGATTTGTAAATTAAACACAAAGTCACTGGGCATAGAGACAGTCTCATCCCCCAGGCCATCTGACAGGCTGGATATATAGCCTCCGGTCTGATAATCGTATCGTCCCCTTGGGGGAGAGCGAAAGTGCACAGCCAGAAGGTCAGATAAGCTGCACAATGAGTAATGGGGTCAACCCCTGCTGGGTTCGGGCCATCTACACCTGCTCGGCACAGTGAAGCCGGCAATGCTGATTTATAACGAGGGGCCCTGATCTGCTTACTGGGAGTCGGTCCCACAGAAGGGAAGTCTGTATACTTCAAGGGACCCCCGAAGAAGTACTGTACCCACTGTCCTACACGGACTCTCAACCTGCTGCTCTTTTCCCGGGGTTGATATCCTTTGGAAGATCCCCTGCTATAGGACAAACAAATGGTCCGATAAGCCTTCATCAAATGCCGATATGCGTAGCCAAAGCAATATCTGCCCTCTCCATCAGAGGCGACCTTCACAGAGTCGTCTAGACAGACCTCTTCATATGGCTCCCCATCTATAAGCAGGCCTGAAAGCTGTGCAAGACTCCAAAGATCGAGAGAAGTCTCGCCTTCTGCGGTATAGAACGTATTGAACTGTGGGCAGAACACTTCAAGCATGCCGCAACATAATCCCCGAGAGATGGGATAGCGGAACCTGGAGGCAAATACACTGTGATATACCCCAGCTCTAATCAGTAAAGGGGCGTATTCCTTCAAGACAAATTCTGTAAACTCCACTGCTCCTACCCTGAAGAGATGGGCGTCCGTCACTTTAGCGTCCCCAAACCAGCCGGCAGCCAGCTGATATTTGAATTGAACGGCCAGACAGTTCAGAATGAATGGTTCGTCCCTATAACCCCACTTCACAGGAGCTAGAAAAAGTCCAAAGTTGGGCTTCTCCCGATGGACACAACCGGCTGCATGGTCCCACCTTGCCGGGGTGAACTCTGGAGCCCGGGTCAGCATCTTCTTCTCCGGCTCTAATTCAGAAATGCCCAGCACAGCATTCCAGTCCCTCTGCTCACCCGGGAGATATATAGCTCGGGCTCGATAAACAGAACCTTTCAGGCTATCTCTGTCAGCAAGTATTGCCGCTTCCACGGACCGAGCAAGCAGGAAATCCCTCATTCCGCCTATGGTGAAGGTCCGGATAAATGGCAGCAGATGACGATCCTTCAGTAGGTCTGGACGGTAGTCAGCAGCCCTTCTGAAATCAATACCCTCTGTGGAAGAATAGACTCCGGAAGACGGCACTGTGTCAGTCTCAGAATCAGAGGATTCATCGACACTAGCAATCTGGTCATAGCCGAAGCTCAGACTGTGCACGTTCAGCTAGTTTACTTTGGCCCGTGATATGTCGGGCTGGGCCGATGAGCTAGCACCAACAGCTCCGGAAGATGCAGCATCAGAACTGGAAGCCATTGCAGTGCCTGCAGTCGGAGAAGAAGTGTGAATTAAAAGCCAGTCTTATAAAGATTGTAACATGAGACTCTATGAAAATTTTGGCAGCATCTCCCCTTATTCGGGGTCTGCCCAAGGAGAATAGGGAGTCACCAACCAAGAGGGGGTGATCCCAAAATCAAAAGAGATTAAATCCCCGTCCTGACGGGCGAAGAAAATGAGACGGCCGAGAGGAGAAGAAGCCCCCGTCGATGAAAGAAAGCAGAAGATGAAGAAAGAGAAAAAGAGGTTGAGAATGAGAAAAAACAAGAGTCTCAGCGCCTCAAATAGAGGCCCAAGCGAGCAGGGTCTCGGCGTGATGAATTGCGCGCCGAGAACCCCTGGGCCGAGAGCCCCCGTCACCCAAAAGGGCACGCCGAGAACTTGGGCCGAGAGCCCCCTTCAGCCAAGGGCGCGCCGAGAGCCCCCAGGCCGAGAAGCCCTCCTTCGGCCACGCCGAGAGGCCCCTCACGCCGAGAAGCTTCGCGCCGGAAGGTCTTGCGTGCCGAGAAGCCTTGCGCCGAGAGGGTCATGCCGAGAAGCCTATGGCCCCGTGCCGAGAAGCTTCGAAATGTTGAAAATAAAGAAAATATGAAGATGAAAAATATGAAAATGAAAGATCCGTGCGCAGAATATTGTTGCAACGAGATGATCAGGTCTGAGAACCAGATTGAGGACAAATTGAGAAAGATACCCTCGAATGACGAAAGACACATGCAGACCCCGTGTCGTTTATTCTGCGCTTACGCCGCCCGCAGATGGGGGGCATTTGTTGACACCTTGAAAATGAATAGAGGTGGAAGCAGAATTGAAAGGGAAGTCAGACCTACAGTGAAAGATCACTGATGAAGCTCGTCAACCATCTACCCGGCCGAAGTCTTTTCAGACTGAAGCTGATGTCCGGTCTTGTCACCGTTCGGCTGACAACGCTGATGAAACATACCCGGTTTTGTCATCATTCAGATGGCAATACTGATTAAACCCCAGTTTGTTCACTGATAGAACCTCAAGAAGATCTCAACAAAGTCATGTTGCTACTGAAGAGGCCTTATTCGGTCTTGATGGAAATCAATTCAAATAAGAAAAGAATCCTAAGGCACGTGTGAGGCCTAAAGGCACCAGATGGGCCGGCCGTTTGGGCTTCTGAGATTGGCGCCGGGAAATCCCCCACCAAAGCTGGCGCGCGCCGGGAACGCTCCCACCAAAGCTGGCGCGCCGGGAACTTCTCCCATGGATGCAAGGCGCAGAGAGCTGCTTGCAATGCAGGGTTCTATATAACCCGTTTCTTCTCCCACAAGAAAGGGGGGAATAGAGGTGGAATAGAAGGGGATCGAAAAGAGAAGAAACCTACAGAGAGAGAGAGCCTCCTCCGCTGAAAAAAGGAAAGAGAGAAGAGATCAATCCCAAGGGAAGAAGCTCCAGGTGGGCATCCGGGGAGGGAGAGGAGTCAATGCTCCGCCCTCCCCCATGTTTTCTTTTCTTCTGCTTCATGTAATCGTTCAAGATTTGTCTTGATTCCTTGAATGTAGCCGAGATATCTCGGCATCTGTTTACCCCCTTTCCCTCACTCTCTCCATGTAATCGGTTTGAGTATTGGAACGATGTATCACCTGGGTTTTCTCACCAGGTGTCTTCCCTGATAGATATCGTCAAACGAATATATATATATATGGGCTATAGTTCAAGCCTGATTTCGATTCCTCTGAAGCTCTATCGTCTTTCTTAGTGTTATCTGTCTTCTCTCAGACTAGTAGCATGCTGATCCCCTTCCCCAGTGGATTAATGATCCGCCGATTCGTCTGTTTTCTTTTCGCCGCAGCACTGTCCGTGCTTATCTCAGAGCCCAGGACAGACCATCCCTTGGCTTCCGGGATGATGCCGTGCTATGCAATGATCGAAGATTGTGAGACTCCGGAGTTCTAAGTGCTTATACTTTGTCCGTTGGCATCGTCGAAATCACCTCTGGGTCCAGAGACAGTCATCTCTTGGCTCCCAGGGTGATGAATGACCATATCAAGGTTGTCCCCAGGGTCCTGCGTGATAATGGCGATAGACAGGGGTCTCCAGACCTCGGCCTCCCCAAATCCCTCCTGAACCCTGATGCCTCTATGAAGCCCAAACCTAATCCAGCTCAGATTTGATAACCTGATCAGTTTCGATTCCATAAAGCCTATTTGCTTCGACCTCAATCATCATTAAATCCAAAATAGAGTGTCGTAAAACCCTAAACCCATCTCGATGCCCTCATCCATCTCGGCCCCGTAAACAGTAAAGCAGGTGAATAGCCCTCGGCGCGAGTCTTCCCGCGCCGATAACCCCACCTCGCCTGCGCCGAAAGCTCCCCTTGCCAGTTCCCGGCGCCCAAACAAGCCCCCACAATGCGGCCTTCCCAGCGTGAAGCTTCATGCGCCGAGAACCCCCGCTTGTGTTTGCTTCCCGGCGCGCCAAATAGTATCCTTTGAAGGACCCTTCCCGCCGCGATGGTTTTGGCGCCGGGAACCACCCTTTTTCAAGCCCATGGCCTCCTTAAGCCGTGAGCCCTCCATCTCTTGAACCCTGAAAGAAAACCCCTGCTATCATTGAAGAAACCCCACAGATACCCTTGTGAACTACTCAGTATACCCTACATTCTATCAAGGATGCCTTGAGTCATCACGTGCACTTCAGGGGTGACAATTAGTGGGAACGACTCCCCTTTTTCCACGTGGTTTCCCGAACTCGATCGGCTTTTATAACCTTAAGGACCAAGGAGGCTCTGCCACTGCATAAGCTTCTACGGTCTCAAAAGGAATATCAAGATAGCGCTGCAAGAACATACATGCGTCAGGGGCCCTATACCCCTCTGTTTTTTTGGCTTTCACCCCGGCATTCCGTGGGTGATCGTCTATCATTCTCTGGCAAACATCAAGTCCAGGGGAGGTGCTGTCAAAATTCTCCCAGATGACAGAGATGACATGAAACCTATCCCCGGGACCTTATCTATCAATGGTGACAGAGGCTCCCTATACTTCATTGTTCCCCTCCCAAACTTTTCTATGTTCCTGGCCTTCCTTGGGAACCTATACCGAAACAGGTTGAAGTCCAGTGAATTGAGCCATTTCGACTCCTCAGGGTCCATTTGCTTCAACCCGATCATCATGAAACCCAAAACAGAGTACCGTAAGCTCTGTTCTTATCCCGGTGCCCTCACCTATCTCGGCCTGACAAACAGTAAAACATATGAACAGCCCTCGGCGCAAGCTTTCCCGTGCCGAGAACCCCACCTCTTTACCTGCGCCGAGAACCCCTCGTCGGGAGCCTTTCCTTGGCCTTCTTCCCTGTGGCGCCGGGAACCTCCCTGTGGCCTTCTCCCCTGCGCGCCGAGAACCCCTCTTGGCTTTCTTCCCTGTGGCGTCGGGAACCCTTCCGTGGCCTTCTCCCCTGCGCGCCGAGAGCCTCTCCATGGCCTCTTCCCTTTGGCGCCGGGAACCCCTCCTTGGCTCCCTTGTCTCGGCGCCGAGAACTCAGACACATGCTTGAAGTGCACGAGAACTTGCTCTGCCATCCGATTGAACCCCTGGCACCTTGACCGAGCCAATCCAGGGATGCCCATGAGTCATCGGAACTGCCCCGATGATAAAATTGAAGGGAGTCAAAATCCCTATGTTCCACCTAACTGCATCGGATTTACGAATAACCCCTTTTGCTCGGAGGGATTCTGCCACTGCATGAGTTCCGCTAGCTTTCCAAAGGGAAAATCATACATGGCCCTATGGCCCATACATGTGGGTTGGGAGGTTTTGACCTCTCTCTTTTACTCGGCTTTCATCCCGGCACTCCGTGGGTGATAGCCTATTTCCCTCTGGGCATAATCCAGATTAAGGGGAAATGCTGTCGAAATATTGATCGATGCTTTAAACCTACATCATGGTCATGGTTCAGCCCATCCGTGATTGTCATCTTCTACCCCCCCCCCCTTTCCCCCCTAAGCATGACTGTTTTGCACCGCCGATTCAACGTTATAGTCTATTTCTGTGGCTGATGTTTTTATCTTACCCACCTTCCTGGCCCTGGTATGAAGTTTAAAATTAAGCATATGAACATCTGTTCGCCTTATGAGGCCTCCCATTCTGGCGTTTAATCAAGGGTTGTTCTTCCTTGGAAGGGCGTAATTAACGTCATAGCCTTTATGGTATGGCAGACTTCTGGTCCCGACTCGGACTTCACAATCGACTGACCAAGTCAAGTCGAGCGCACAATGAAATCGTCACTTCGGTGACTGGCACGCCAATAAATCAATAAAAATAATAAACAAAAAAATGAAATAAATAAAAATCCCACGTCCACACATGGTCCACACATACTGCCAAAGAAAACGTCCAAATGGACTGACAGTGATAGATACATGTGTGATCAAAACATGAAGGCTATGGAAATTATGAAGGCTGCCACTAACAAGGCCTTACACTCGTATTTTTATCATTGCAGGTCAGCCGCCGAAATCTTGGACAAACTGAAGATAGCTTTCCAGTCAAAGAAGGACGCCTGCATGATGGCCAATGGGACTGATCACAGCAACAATCAAAGTGATGAAGAGGATAATGATGATCAGGTAAACCCTTTCCAACATTATACTGTGGATGATTGGGAAAATACTTATGCTGACTTGTTGGGATTATATGAAAAATTAAAAAGGGAACATAAGAAACTGAAAAAGGGTACTAGGTTAAACAGTGCAAATTCCTCTTCATGTCAAAATTGTTTAAAATTGAAACAAACAAATGATGCTTCTATATCTGAGATTCGTGAGCTTGAGAATCAAGTATCTGTTAGCTCATAATTGAATGAACTTAAATCTGAAAATGACTCTCTCAGGAAAATCATTGAAGAAAATGTTCAGAAAGTTAGAAACCTTGAACGAGAAAATAAACTGCTAACTGAAAAATCTGAAGCTAATCAACAATTTGAACCACCTTGTGAAGATCAGATCTTAATAAAGGAACTGACTCAGAATGACAAGTTCAAGGAAGAAATTGAAAAACTGAAAATGTTGAACAGTAGTATGGCTGAGAGGCTTCTTGTGTTTGAAAAAGGAAAGAGTGTGTTATTAGACAATTCAGAGAGCTCAGATAATCTTAAAATTTAAGTTGAGAATCCTAAGATTTTGAATTCAAGACTTAATGATAAACTTGCAAATAGTGATGAAGAAATTGCCAACTCTGAATTGTTGATTGTCTCTTTGGAAAATGAAATTCATGACTTGAAAAATTCTTTGTCCAAATTTGTTAAAGGTCAAGAAAATCTAGATAAACTGCTAGGTGTTAAAGTCAATTTTCAAAAAGAAGGGTTGGGCTATAACCCAACAAAGAAAAAGAGTTTTGAAAATAAGATTCAAACTTCAGCTGTTTCAAATGTTACCTCTGTTAGTTCAGCCAATCCTTCAGTGTTTCAATTTGATGCTCAAAGAATTCTGAAGCCAACTGAAAAACAAAAAGGAAAGAACAAAATGGCTTCTACTACTTACATGCATCCTGTTTTTAAATCTCATGCTAACAGGAAACTCATGTCATGCCTTAAGTGTCATGAAGCTGGTCATCAAATGCATAAATGTAAACTGAAAGGAAAAGATGACATGAATGCCAGTATAATGCATGTCAAGAAAACTCATGTCAGAAATCATGAGGTTCAGAAAAAGAAAATGTCATGTTATTACTGCCATAGAATTGGCCATTTGATGCATGAGTGTGAATTAAACGAACTGGATGATTTGAATGCTGAAATGATGAATGCTAGGAAATATCATGATAAAAAACCTGATGTTCATTCAAAAAAAAGTGAATGCTCTCATTGTGGTAGATTAGGCCACACCTTTGCTCAATGTTGGTTTGCTAATGGAAAGAAAAAACCACTCTCACATCATGCTAAATCTTATGCTAACCAACATGCTTTTAATATAAACAAAACTGCTTCTCTGAACCAGCATGTCAAATGTTTTAATTGTAACAAGCTTGGGCACAAGGCCACTGAATGTTGGGCAAGTTCTTTTAGAAGAAAGTCCCCTTTCTGCTCCCATTGTGGGAAGCATGGCCATATAGTCAAGGACTGTTGGCATATTCAGGGTAGAAATGTGAATCTCAAACATGCTAAATTCCCTGTAAAACAATTTGCAAAACTTACATGCCATCATTGTGGGAAGCCAGGTCACAGGGCTGCAACCTGTTGGCTGGCAGGATATCAAAACCAAACTGGTTTTGGTAAACAGAATTTTTATTCTGTTAATAGAAAATCTCATGTGTATGCACATAGAATTCATGCTAACAAGAATGTGCATAAATCAGATCTGAAAACTGCTGCTCCTTGCTATCAAGTTAAAAATGTGCTGAGAAAACCTGCTAGAAGTGATAATGTCATGTCAGGACCCAAGACTTCTTGGGTACCTGTTTGTGCAAAATAAACTTTGTTTTGCAGGTGTGCCTTGGGACTGGAATAAAAGGGGTAATGATCCAAGGCACTCAAGAATGAAAACAACTTCTGAACTTTTCAGGTAATCTCTCTGCATTTCCTGTTTTGAAATTCATTGCATATCTGATTTGATGTATTCTTGCATATCTGCCATTTGTAGTTGTTTGATAATTGTTGAAATGCATAAACTCTGAAAACAAATTGCATTCTGAAAAATCTGAACTGCATATGAATGCTGTTTGAAAACAGTCTATTGCATTGTTCACTGAAAATCTGATTTACACATAGGACTGCATGTTGAATTATCATGCATGACCTCAATGGTATATAAATGGTAAGGTACCAAAAGACAGGGAAGTCTGTCTAGAGGTTCTTACTATGTGTAAGGTGATCTTTTAGACCAAGTGTTCCGCCTAGTACCATGGGTCACTTTGCTGGTTAGGACAGTCTGAATGTGCATGAATCAAAGTCATCTGTTCAGTGTCTCATGGCAAACATTGTATGTTTTCAGGGGGAGTTAATTGCATGTCCTTGCATAGCATTCAGTGTTGAGTCCTTGCATGCATGTAGTTAATTGCATTGCATTTCATGAAAAATGCCAAAAAGATTGTCTGAATGCATGTTGTCAGGGGGAGTCAATGTATTGCATGCAGGTGGTCAAGTGCATACATCTCTGTCAGAATTCACTGCATGTTATCCTTGGAAATCCTGAAACTTGCCAGACCTCCTGATATCTTGCTTGTTGTGCATAACCTTTTCCTCATTGTTTTAAGTGACAAATCTTGATCATATTCGGAAAACACTGAGCTTCAAAATCTCTCCTATCTATTGGTATCATTTGGCTTCAGAATTCTATCAGTCTGTCATGAAGATTTCAATGGGACTATCTCGATCATAAATCTGAAAACTCTTGAACTAGAAATCTTCTATTATACATTTTTATGAATGACTGAAATAACTCATGTGGTTTAAGTTTAATGTATTCAATGAGTTTGGCTTTAAAATCTCTTAAAAATATCTGAAGCATGTTTAATAAACCTTAACCATCTGTTTCATGCTATGTCTTGTAAAATCCTCTGAAATCTGCATTATTGAATACATGACTTTATTTGGTTAAGTACATGAAATTGTTATTGATTTGAAGCAAATGAATTTTTTTTGAAATGTCTAAAGGGTATTTTCTGTCAGAGCAATGACCTTGGTCACTGAGAAACACATGTCCAAAGGACTGTGTCATGAGGTACCATAGTTAACTCTGATTAAGAATAATTGAAATTCAGGCAGAGCAATGGCATGCACACTGAGAAATACAACTCACTCATCAAGAAGTGATTTGCAGTGTGTCATGATGTGTAAATGCTATCTCTGTTCATATAAAGCATGACAATTAGTCACACTAAGTGCTTAGGGATATTGACCTCTGATCAAGGTATATCCTCTAGTTACAAGGTGTGCACTGAACTAGAGTGCTCGTAAAATTTGTAGCATGAAAAATTATTGAACGAATTGAAATATCTGAATATTGATGCGAAAATCAAATTGCTACAACCCTAGATAAAATCATATGACTTCATAATTGCTTGCTTTCAATACTGATGCATGTAATTCCGAAAGAAGTCAATAAATTTGATTGTGTAAGAGAAAGGGAGTTTTATCAAGATAAATATGAGGGCTTGGTTCATTTTTATTAAACCATGGTTTTAGATATCAATACAGAATTTATTGATAAACTCTTCATACATCATATTTAAACCATGTTGTTCAATAAAACTCATTCATAAGCCCTTATAATGGAAGACTTTGAAAACTTATGTTTTGGATTTATGAGATTGATATCTCTCTGAAAATCTGACTGAATTTTCTGTGATTGGAGCTTCTTTAAAAAATCTGCTAAGTGAACCTCTTCTGCTCATTGACCTGAACTTCTCCTTGTTTGCCCCTGTGGTGTCCTTCTCATTCATTTCATAAGGTTCCATTTATTGAGGGGGAGCCTCCTTATCATATGCATCATGCTGCATAGAAGGAGAAGAATTGTGCTCTGACATTCATATTTGTGGTATCTGCATCTACATTCATACCCCTTCCCATGATTTATTATGATTCTACCAAAGGGGGAGATTGTTTGCCAAAGAGGGAGAATATCATTCAATCATTGCATGCAGGTTCCTTTTGATCATCTCTAACTCATGATTTTGCTGAAACTCTTAAAGGGGGAGAATCATGTTCTTGCAAGGGGGAGAAATTGACTGAATTTTTATACATGCTTTAATTTCTCAAACTATTTTCTTTTTGATGAAGTCAAAGGGGGAGAATAGTTTGTGTCATCAGCATCACTCACAGTGTAGTATTGCCATCATCAAAAAGGGGGGAGATTGTTGTGCCCCTGTGATTTTGATGATGGTTTTGATGATTGGTTTTGATGTGAGTTATTCACTGTGAGTCATCTTGCTGTGTGTGTCATCATGCTATTATTCAGTCATTCTCTGATCATAATGCTTTTCTTTTTATGCTCGATTAATTCATGTTTTATCATGTAAGTGAATGGAGTTCATATGGCTGTCAGATAACATGCTCTATTTAATTCTGTCTACACTCTATCTGCACAGTCTCCACAGTAGTGCGTCAACTCATTGTGCTGATGCGTCGACCCTTCAGTCATATTTGTCTCTGTCCACACAGTAGTGCGTCAACTCCTTGAGCTGATGCGTTGACTCTTAAGTTTAGTTTCTTCAAGTCTATACATTAGACTGTGGCTAAGTCTATTCATTCGTTTGGGTAACAAAGTCTGTACAGCCGTGTCATATGCTCTTGAAGTTCATATCATCAAGTCTATACAGTGGACTATGCAGCCTATTCGTGTTGGTGAAGTCTATACATCGGTCCTTCACCGTCTCATGCATTGTCTCTGCCAACGTCTCATTTAGAGTCTTCCCTGTGTTGAAGTCTGTACAGCGTCAACAGTGCATCATTTCTAGAAGTATGTACATCGGCATGCATTGCATCAAGTGTATACATTGGGTCATGCATTCACTGTAGAGTCTACACATTGCTGGGTCTTATTCAATGTCTTCATGCATTCATCAAGTCTATACGCTGGAAGACAAAGTCTATACAGCGTCAACTCATTGGGCTGCAGCGTCAACTCAGCAAGTATGCACATCGCCTCATTTCTTCAAAGTCTATACACTGGATTGTCAAGCTTCATGTCTATACACTGGTTTGTCTAAACTTCAACTCTATACATCCGATTACTGTTGCAGTGTTCACCAAGTCTACACATCGCCTTCAGACCTTCAACTCTATACACTGCTACAGGAACCAAGTCCATACACTCTCTCGCTCAAATCCTTCTAAGTCTGTACATCATCTTCGCATCTGCAAGTCTATACACTGGACTTCATTTTACCAAGTCTATACACTGGACTTTATTTCACCAAGTCTGTACACTCCACATCTTTTCCTACGCTTGGCCAAGTCTATACACTCATACCTTTCCCTACGTTTTCCTGGCCAAGTCTATACATCGCTAAGTCTGTACATTGCGTACTGCTCAAACGTTCAAAGCCTAAAGTCTGTACAGCGTGAAGTCTATACATTTGCTCAGGGTCTTCAAGTCTATACATTGAACTACTCTTCAAGCCTGTACACTGGCTTCACGTTTTCAATGTCTGTACAGTGGCTTTGCATAGGCAAGTCTGTACATCGGCTTCACTCACTCAAGTCTATACATCCACAGTGGATCATCAAGTCCATACATCCACAGTGGAACTTCCAAGTCTGTACAACGCTTAGCCTCACTAAGTCTGTACATTGCTTGAGCCTCATCAAGTCTATACATCCACAGTGGACTTTGAAGTCTATACATTGGGCCTAACATTCCAACTCTATACACTGAACCTTCGTTCATCAAAGGCTAAGTCTATACAGCATGCCTGCCTTCACGATTCACTGTCCATACTTCGTTCATCAAAGCCTAAGTCTATACACTTGATTGTTAGACCTCCAACTATATACATTGGTTGAGTCTAGACACTGAGATCTCTTGAAGAGTTACAAGTCTATACACTCGTTGTTAGAGGCCTTAACTAACTAAGTCTATACACTCCCTTACACTGTACACACTTGCTATATTGATTTCTATAAGTCTATACATTGCTGAACTATGCACAGCCTGTGTTAATTTTGTTCATCGACTGAACACTTCTTTAATCCTGCAGGTGTCTGGCACGTGATCCAAGAAGTTGAAATGCTGACACGTGGCCAAATACTTGGGCGGGAAATGTGGAGGCCACACGCGCCCAGTGCTGCCTCTGCTCGAGCTGCTATAAAGGGGAGTCTCGGTTGTCTGAAGGTGACTGATCGAAGTCTTGAGAGGAATAGTAGAAGTGCTGAGAGTTCGATCGAAAAAGAAGAGAAGCAGTGAACAGAAGAAGAAGGAAGCAGAAGAAGAAGAAGAAAGAGAAGAGACAGGAAGAGCCTGCGAAAGAGAATAAAATAGAGAGTGAGAGCAGAAGAGAAAGATTGCGTGAGCTGAGAAGAAGAAAGAAGAGGAAGAAAAGAAGAAGAGGAGAGAGTCTATTGAAGACCTGTTCACTCTATTCATTGATCAAATCCAGAACGACTATTGTGTTTCATTTCCAGCTTTTGTTGTTGTGCTTTTTATGTTTCCTTATTTTCCCTTTTGTTACTCTGGTTAGCTTTGTACTTCCGATCCTCTGGACTGAGGTCGGGTTCCTCCTGGTGGGTCAGGAGAAGGGAGATCTGATCTCCGGTTGCAAGTAGCGGAGAGCTACTTGTGGGTTCCCTCCGGTTTGGAGGAAGGGAGACTTGTCTCCGGTTCTGGGCTTGTGGGTTGCAAGTCCAGGGGTCCCTCCTGGTCTGGAGGAAGAGAGGTCTTCGACCTCTGGTTTCCAAGTGGCTGGGAGTCACTTGGGGTGTCCCTCCGGTTGGGAGGAAGAGGGGAGCTTGTTCCCCTGGTCAAGCTGTGTGTCAGCACCTGTTGCAGACTGAGTCTGCGGTTTCTAGCTTGTGCTAGTGGAAGCCTCACTCCGGTTGGGAGTGAGGGGTGGACATAGGTCTGTGGACCGAACCACCTAAAAACCTACTGTTATGTGGTTTGCTTGTAGTGTGTTCTTCCATATCTCCTACCACCCTTCACAGATTGTCTTGAGCTTTCTTATTCTCATTTGTGCTGCTTCCGCTAGTTGGTTATTTGGGCGCCAGTTACATATTTGCTCTTTTGTTTAAAAGAATATTCAACTTGTTCATCAGATTGCTTGTTCTGCCTGGATAGTGTTCGAGTCTTTTATTTAGCGAAAAGTTTTTAAGGGTAAGATTCATTCACCCCCCCCCTCTGAATCCTTGCACCGATCTTAACAGGACCTTGACGCTCCGGGGGATTTGGCTAGCTTGAGGCTGAACCCCTAAGGGCCCAGGATGCCCGATTTCATGTGCGGCCAGCACGCCAAGGGCGTGGGTTGTAGGGCCTCTCTCACAACTCGCTCCGCGGTGGTCGCTTAATTTGATGACAATTTGGGACCGGGCACTCTCTCACCGCCAACAGAGCAACCAAAAGCTATACTAAACAAAGCAATTAAATCCCAGCAATGAGAAGTGTTTCGAAGTTCACCTGATCGGCGTGAATACACCGATCCCGGCCGGAGACGAGGGCGAGCGGGGAGGCGTGGGTACGCACTCACACGCCGCGTCGGTGTATCTTTGACTTGAAAATTAAAATGTTACACCACTACACCTCTCGTAGGAGGGGGATCTCGGGGTGGGGACTTATTGAAATTACATCCAAAACTACCTCCACACAGGGAGGGGCAGTCAGTCGGCCAGGCAGGGTGGGGGAAAAACTAAGCTAGAAGCTGAATTACCGAGCTCCCCGGTTCTGCCAGCTTCAGGAATAGCCGGATATGCAGTCACTGTCGGTGCTGCCACGGGCTCTCCCGAACTTCTTTGTTGACGAAACCAGTGTCAAAATCTCCTTGGGTGGCCCAGGAGGTCGTCAGAATTATTGGGAATTTCTTGATGACGACGACGGCCGGGGCAGGGTCGGGATCTGGACTACTGCACTCTGCTCCTGGCAGTTTCTGGACCACTGTTGTTGGAAGGGAAGGCTGTCAAGACCACTCCCGTGCTCCTTGGATGGCGAGACTTGGACCGTTGCGTTCGTGGTCAAGTTCTCTTCGAACGGAGACCCACGGGGCCACCGGCGGAGGTCGGAGCAGATCGCGAGGGCCAAAAGAGTGGAAGGAGGTCAAATCTGTCTCCACTTGGACTAACCTGCGCACTCGGGGTAGGAAATTTGGAACTGTGTGCTTCGGGCTTCAAACGACGCTCCGCTTCTTGGAGATGAAAGGGAACTCATAGCAGAAGTCTTCAGCCAAACTCCACTAAAATATCTTCAAGTTACTGATCGTGGTAGCCTCTGCAAGCTGCAGTTGGGTGTCTGCCAGGGAGGAATTGCGCAGTCCGGCGGTGAAGACTCCTCCAAGCAGCAACGAACTCAGACGGAGGCGGGACCACCTCTGTTGCGAAGTAGATTGGACAATGATTCCACCGGTATATGGTATGCTTTCTGAGGATTTTTGGTTATGACGTGACAGTCTCAGCAAGTTGCTAGTACTCTGCTGCCTGCGACCTGAGAATTGCAGGTGGTGATAGGTGGTGGGGAATGGGGTAGAAGGGATGGGAAATGGGGTGGATGGGTGTGGGGGCAACCCCTAGCTGTGAGGGGGTCAGGGAGGGGGCAAACCAGGGGGAGAATGGGGGCTAGAAGGGGGTCTAGTAGGTGGAGGGAGGGAGAGCTACGAATTTGGGTTGGAAGGGAGAGAGGGAAAGCGTACTTGAAAATAGGTTTAAGGGTGGGATTAATTTTTGGTCTTGGGGATGGGAAGAGGTGTGTGGGGAAGGTAAAGGGGGGCTTGGGAAGATGGGATTCTCCCCTTGGGAGATGAGAGAGGTGCTTGGAGAAGGGGAGAGGGTAGTTGGTGGTTGGAGGGCGGAGAAAGGATTGGAGGAGTATCTCTTGGGGATGGGGTGGAGTAAAGAGAGGGGTTATGGGAAGTTGGAGTGGCTTTAATGGAGGGGGAGGGGAGAGAGGAAGTGGTTGGGAGGGGAGGAGAGAGAATGGGGGGCGGCCCCCTTTAGAGAGAGAGACATAAGAGAGGGAAGAGAGGGAGGGGAATCCACCCCTTAGAGAGAGAGAGAGAGATGGAGAATCCACTCCAATTACACTAAAATGAACTCAATTTTTTTGATTGACCCAAAGATTACAAATGAGGGGGTGAAAGGGGGTATTTATAGGGACTGGACTTTTCATATGATGAAACTGACCCTGACAAACTAACAATTGACCAGCTCTGTCCAGGTGGGGGCGCCCATGGGCCTAGCCTATTGAATTGGGCCCATTATCCAGCCTAGACAATCTAATGACACTTAACTTAGGTAAATAACCCTTATACTTAGGTACTGGACTCAAATAAAAGGAAAATTTCATGATTTATGACTCAAATAAAATATAAAAATTACATGGATAGACTCAAAAAAATGTGATGAACACAATGGCGCATGTCGTCGATCCATCTGAGCTTCAAAAAAATGTGGAGGGGCAAGGGATGCCCCCATCATTTTTAGAGTTGATTATTTCTGACTTATTGAATAGTTAGGTATCAATTATGCTTTTGACATTAGGTGTACACGTTGGTTAGACGCTAGTACTCCCAGTTACTAGGCACAAAGTACCAACATTGTCTCTAATCAAAAATAGCAGTCATGATTTGCACCTTTTTGTATGAGGGTACATGTTTATCAGACGTTAGTACCCCCAGATACTTAGTGAAACCAATCCTACATATTTGGCCATAAGAACAGAGGTGACATGAAGCACTTCATGACATGAGTTTTCTCTATTTCATTGATAGAGTACTCCGTACCTCAATGCATTCATTCATTGCTCTGCCATTTTACTTATACATTGCTTTTCTTTTGGCACATTTTCTCTTCTTGCTGCCCTTTTTAATTCTTCAGAGTGTTTTGTTTAAAAACAATACACACTTTCAATTTTATCAACTTAGATTACACTAGCTTATCAATTTTCAGACACAAGCAAACTGTGTCTATCGTAACATGAGACTGAGGTTGAGAGCTATTAAAAAATGTTCACATCCTTATATTTCGGAATACAGTCCTGAAACTTTAAGGTTTATTAAGCTTAAACCATTGTTTCATTCATGAAGCAAACATGATTCTTATAATAGAAGATTTGAGATTTATATTGTTTAATGTAATGAACTTATTGACAGACTGTCATCAATTCAGGATGGGAAGGAGATTGTGAAACACACAGATAGCTATAGAGAGTAAAATATTATTCAGGATAGATGATTTGAGAAGAGTCTGAGGTCCAAAGAGATTTGAAATGGGGTATTGACAAAGGACTTTTCAGAATTCAGATAGATGAAGATCAGAAAACCTCCCCTGATAAAACAATACATCATGGACATGCAATCTTGTTTTAAACAAAAGCTCCCCTGTCTATATGCATGTTTATTCGACATTAAGACACAACTAACCACAGAACACTAGACCCAACATTTAAGAAATGCAGTGCAATGCATGTACTCTCTTGATTCTTGGTACCTGGCGGAGGATAGTCCTCAACACATGGTATGGGCTTTCAGACAGACAAAATCTGTCTTTCCACAACATATCATTTTATATACCTCTAAAATCAAGATGACTCAACTATGACACAGATCATGGCAAGCAGACATGAACCTTTCACAAGACAAATCAGAACATTTATTCAAAGCATTTTCAATTTACAGGCACACATCTGAAATCTTATTCATAAAAGATTTGATAGGCAGACACATACCAAATCATAACCCTTCCTCGGGAATGAAAAAGAATTATTCATCATGCTGAAATTTACATAAACCTAGCTCTCTTCTTAGGAATTTAAATCTGTCATTACTCAAAGGTTTAGTAAAAATATCAGCAAGCTATTTTTCAGATTCTATGAAGTTCAGTTCAATTTCATTCTTTCTTACTTCATCTCTTAGAAAATTATGTTTGATTTCTATATGCTTAGTCCTCGAGTGATGAACAGGATTTTTAGTCAATGCTATAGCACTAGTGTTATCACACAGAATTGGAATGCATCCCAATTCTATCTGATAATCAAGGAGTTGGTGTTTGATCCAGAGCACTTGGGATGCACAATTTCATGCTGCGACATATTCACCCTCAGCAGTAGATAGAGCAACAGTGTGTTGCTTCTTAGAAGCCCAAGATACTAGACAACCACCTAAGAAATGGCAGTATCCACTAGTGCTTTTTCTGTCTATCCGACACCCAGCATAATCAGCATCAGTGTAGGCTATAAGGTTTAGCTCACACCGAGCAAGATACCAAAGGCCTAGTTCTAGGGTGCCCGACAGATACCTAAAAATCCTCTGAACAGCACTAAAGTGTGACTCTTTAGGACTAGCCTAAAATCTAGCACATAAACACACAGCAAATTGAATATTATGCCTAGATGTAGTAAGGTAAAGAAGAGATCCGATCATACCTATATACAGTTTGGTGTCAACCAATTTACCTTTTGGGTCATCATCAAGACTAATTGATGTACCCATTGGTGCTGTTATTTCCTTCAAATTTTTAAACTTGAATTTCTTCAACAGGTTCTTGATGTACTTAGACTAAGTTATGAATGTTCCTTCCTTAGTCTAAGTTACCTGCAGTCCAAGGAACAATTTTAGCTCACCCATTGAACTCATCTCAAATTCATGTGTCATTAGATTAGAAAATTCCTCACATAAAGTTTGGTTAGTTGATCCAAAAACAATGTCATCCATATAAATTTGCATAATAAGAATGTCTGGATGACATACCTTTGTGAATAAGGTTTGGTCAATTTCACCTCTTGTGAACTTCTTATCCGTGAGGAACTTACTGAGCATGTCATACCAAGCTCTAAGGGCTTGTTTCAGTCCATATAGAGCTTTATTCAACTTATATACAAGATTAGGAAAATCTATGCATTCAAAACCAGGAGGCTATCTTACAAAGACATCCTCGTTTATTTCCCCATTCAGAAATGCAGATTTCACATCCATCTGCTGAAGGGTGATTCCTAATGAGCATGCATATGCTAATAGGATTTTGATGGTCTCTAACCTAGCAACAGGGGCATATGACTCTTCGAAGTCAATACCATACTCCTGATTGTACCCCTGAGCTACCAGTCTGGCCTTATTCCTAACGACATTACCCTGCTCATCTGTTTTATTCCTAAACACCCATTTGGTCCCAATGACAGTCCCATGATCATGAGGTGGAACTAGGTGCCATACCTTGTTCCTGTCAAATTGATTTAATTCCTCGTGCATGGCATTGATCCAATGCAAATCACTAAGAGCACTGTCAATGTTTTTGGGTTCTATGTGTGACACTAATGCAAAGGAGTTTAATTCATTCTGAGCTCTGAGATAGGCTCTGGTTCTAGGGTGTTCAAGCAAATTACTAATTACATTATCTATAGGATGATCTTTAAGAGATCTGACATTGATAATTTGATTACCTTGAACTTCATTTACCCTCCCCTGAGAACCAGGCTCCTCTGCATCACTTTCTTCAGACTGGTCTGCAGGATTTTCATTTTTCAGAATTTCTCCATTGTTCTGTTCCCTACACAAACCATTTTCAAGTTTAGTCAGTGTTTCATCAAAGACCACATGTGGAGATTCTTCTACTGTCTTAGAGTTTAAATTGTATACCCTATAGGCTCTAGATGTTTCTGAATATCCTATAAAAATTCCAGGATCACTCTTAGGTTCAAATTTATCAAGATCTCTTTTAGCATTGACATGCACAAAACACTTACAACAGAAGACCTTGAAATAAGCTAGTGAAGGCTTCTTACCCTTGAGAATTTCATAAGGAGTTTTCTGGGTAAATGACCTTACCATGGCTCTGTTGACTACATGGCATGCAGTGTTAACTGCCTCAGCCCAAAATTTCCTTGGTAGGTTACCTTCCACCAGCAGTGTTCGAGCCATCTCCACAAGGGTTCGGTTCCTCCTTTCTACAATGCCATTTTTCTCTGGAGTCCTTGGAGAGGAGAACCTATGAGTTATGCCATTATCCCAGCAGAAGTCATAAAACTGTGAGTTATCAAACTCACCACCATGATCAGACAGTATGTTTTGAATAGAATTGTCATTATTCTATTTTATTTTTAAATAGAACTTCTGAAATTCATCAAATGCTTGATTTTTGTGTGTGAGGAAAAACACCCAAGTAAACCTAGAGAAGTCATCAACTAATACGAAACCATATCTTCTATTTGATAAACTGGCTGACCTTGTGGGTCCAAAGAGATCCATATGAATCAGTTCATATGGTTTAGAAGACAGATTTTCTGTTCTAGACTTGAATGACTTCCTAGTCTGTTTGGACTGAGAGCATGCCTCACATACAACATTATCAATTTTAAAAGAAATTTCAGGAAGTCCTCTAACCATTGAATGCTTATTCAGTTTATGTAGCACTGGATAGCTGGCATGACCTAGTCTGCGATGCCAAAGATAGGCTAGATCATCCTTTTTAGCAGTAAGACACAAGTTTGAATGTGCTACATCATCTAAGTCAACTAGGTAAATGTTATTGACTCTTTTACCAGAAAATTTAACATTGTCAGAATTAGGCTCATAAATGATGTAACTAGTAGAGTCAAAAACTACCCTATGACCTTTATCACAAAGCTGGCTAATACTTAACAGGTTATATGCAAGACCTTCTACCAACATGACTTCATCAATACAGCAGGTAGAACACTTACCTACCTTACCTGATCCGACTATCTTACCCTTGGTATTGCCACCAACGGTTACAAGGCCTCCATTCTTTTCAACCAGCATACAAATTTGGCCCTGTCTCTCGTCATATGCCTGGAGCAGCCACTGTCCAAGTACCACAGATTTTGCTTGGCTGCCAGGCATACCTGCATCAAGGATCAAGTAGAAAAGTTTGGAACCCAAAAATGTTTGGGCCCCAAAACAACAGAAGAGTCATCAAAGCATGATAGCAAACATTTGGGTATCCACATTTGTTTTGGAATTGATTGATTTGTGGATTTGTTTGTCTTATTTTTGTTGTTGCTATTTTTATAGTGATTAATTGTCTGGAAAGCATTGGGTGAAGTGTACCCTGAGTTGGTCCTCGGATGACCATAGGAATTATGTTTCCTTGGGTTCCATGTCCCAAATTGCCCAAACCAATTTCTAACCTGAGGTCTATACTTTGGAGTGGAATTTGAGTGGTATGTAGACCTTCTGAACTGATATGGCTAAGCATAATGATATGCATGATAAGTCTGAGCTCTGGGATAGTTTCTGGTAATCTCTGGTCTCTTGACTGTCCTTGGTCCATTTGGAATATGCATGGGAGTGGACTGTGTCTTCCAGCTATTTTTCTGTGGAGACCTATTAGATTTATCCTGGGGTTTTGATGTTGCAGATGGTTGACCCCTAACCTGGTATTTCCCCTGAGATGTAGACATATATGTGTGTGATTTGCTGGGCATCTCCATCTTCTGTTTACCCTTGTCCTGAACACTAGACTTTTTCTGAGCAGTAGCTTTCACAGAAGATTTGTCAACATTGTTTTCACTACACATTCTAATTAGAGGGGTGGTCTTTCCCTTTGCTGCTGTGGATGAAATAGTTTTAAGTTCGAAGCTTCTTTTGGCTATGGGATTAAAACCAAGACCTTCTCTTCTAAAATTCAATTTTGTTCCTAAAAGAGCATTTAAATTTCCAGTACCTTGGGTCATGCTCTCAATGGTTTTCTATTTGTCCTCATTTTCTTTTTCAATATTTTCTATTGATTTCTTTAACTAAACATTGACACTCAACACAGCTTCATACTTTTCATTAACAATTTTCATATTATTTTCACAACTTTGAAATATTAGCTTTAAGTCATCAATTGTATTTTTCAGCATCTCATTCTCCTTCCTGGCGTCAATCAAAGCAGATTTCATCTCATCTATTTCAACAGCATATTGTTTTAAACAGCTATTTTATGTTTCAAGATATGCAACTCTATCTGACAAGGTAGTATCATTAACGAGTGAATTCACTTTTCTTTTTAACTGTCTATTTTCTTTTCTAATATCATTAACCTGATGTGACACCACCTTAGGGCTGATAGCCACAAGGCCAAATGCCCCTTGGACCTATCAAGCAAGCATAATTCAGTGGACCGGTAGCTTCACTCGAGCGGACTCACCCGCTAAGCGCACACTCGTGCCCGTAGGCAACCCGATGATGGTGGTGAGGGTCCGGGGCGGGACCTCGCTGCTCCGGGGATTGGCTAGCTTGGGATTGAACTCCCAAAGGTCCAGGGATGCCCACTCTCACAGGCGGCCAGCACGCCGAGGGCGTGGGATGTAGTGATCTCTCTCACAACTCACCCACGGTAGTCACTCATATAATGGCCATTTGAGATCAGGCACTCAACTCGCCGTCCGACGGCACCAGCGGTGATACTAAACCAGCAACGGAAAGATCAGCAAGGGGTAACCGAGGCTCACCTGATCGGTGTGAAGACACCAATCCTGGTCGGAGATGAGGGCGAGCGAGGAAGCATGGGCTTACCCGCACGCCGCGCCAATGAAGCTTCAACCTGAAAATTCAAGTTACATGCACTACGCCCCTTGCAAGGGGGTTGGACAAGGGGTGGGGATTAGTTTTACAACCAAAATGTACCTCCACGTAGGGAGGGATGGTCAGCCAGCTAGGCGGGGTGGCGTAAACTCCGCTAGAAGCTGAAGTGGAAGAAGACCGTCGATTCTGCCAGCTCTCAGGAACAGCTTGATAGGTAGGCACTGCCGGTGCTGCCATAGGCTCTCTCGAACTCCGCTGTTGATGAAACCAGCGCCAAAATGTTCTGAGCCGACCCAGGATGACACCCAAATTATTGGGGAATTTCCTGATGCTACCGGTGGCCGAGTCGAAGTCGGGATCGGAGCTGGTTGGTTCTGACTCTGGAAGTCCCTGAACTGTCATTGCTGGAAGATGTGGCCGCCACGAGCGCTCCCAGGGGCCGATGGTAGCGGGACTAGAACCGTTACGACCGTAGACGAATCCTCTTCGATCGGAGACCCACGGGGTCGCCAGTGGAGCTCAGAGTATATTGCGAGATCCAGAAAGATAAGGGGGGTCGGATCTGACTCAGGATTGACTGACCTGCGCACTCCGAGGGAAAAATTCAGAACTTTGTGCTCTGGAGTCCAAATAGAGCCCTAATTCTTGGAGATGGCAGGGGACTTGGAGGAGAAGACTTTAGTCAAGAAATCACATCCAAATTCATCTTAGAGCAGCCATGGTCGCTTCTTTTCTTGGCTTCTGGTTCCCTGGCGGAGCAATTTTGCGCTGTCGTGGGAGAATGGCTCTCCCGGGCAGCTCGGACTACAGACGGATGCGAGACCACACGGCTTCGAAGCTATCTGGACGGTGAATCCACCGGTATATGCTAGGTCATCTGAAGCTTTGGAGGAACGTCGTGGCTGCCTCTGCAACCTAATGCAACTCTGCTGCTGCTGCTGCTGCTGCTGCTGTCTCTGGCGACAGCGAGATAAGGGGTGGGAAATGGGCTAGATGGGAGGTGAAATGGGGTGGATGGGTGTGGGGGCGACCCCAGGCTGTGAGGGGGTCTGGGAGGGGGCGAACCAAGGTGAGGGAGGGGGAGAATGGGGGCTGGAAGGGGGTCTAGCAGGTGGAGGGAGAGGGAGCTACGAATTTGGTGTTGGGAGGGAGATAGGGAAGGAGTATTTGAAAATGGGTTTAAGGGTGGGATTAATTTCTGGCTTTAGGGATGGGAAGAGGTGTGTGGGGAAGGGAAAGGGTGTTTGGGGAGTGGGGAATTCTCCCTTGGGAGATGAGAGAGGTGCTTGGGGAAAGGGAGTGGGTGGTTGGTGGTTGGAGGGTGGCTTGGGGAGTGGTAGATTCCACCTTGGGAAGGAGGGGAATTAAATGGGTGATTTGGGGAAGGGGAAGGGGGTTTTAATGAAGAGAGAATGGGGAGGAGAGACAAGAAATTTCAAATTTGGGGGTGGGGAAGAGAGAGAAAGGGTCGCCCCCTTCTAGAGAGAGTGAGAAGCGAGAGAGGGGAGAGGGAGCTTCTCACTCCAAGAAAATCACTCAAATTTCTAGAAATATTTCTATTGCAATTGAATATCAAGAGTTACAAATGAGAGAGGGGAGATAGACTCACATAATTCCTATGACCAGAATACCCCTGAACAAATGACTCAATGACTCATCTGCCCAAGGGAGGGCTCCCCTGGGCCAAGCCCACTTAATTGGGCCCATTAAACTAGACTAATTAACCATATGACATCTGACTTAGGTAAATGGCTCAATGACCTAGGTACTTGACTCAAATAAAAGTAAAATTACATGGTTTATGACTCAAATAAAATATAAAAATTACATGACTTGACTCAGAAAAATATGACGGACACAATGGAACCATGCCAGCGATCAATCGGAGCTGTGAAAAAAAGGGGAAGGGCGAGAGATGCCCCCCTCATACCCCCGGGGTGCGAAGAACTCGACTCCGTCGAGTATGGGTCTGCCGGGGAAGAGGTCCTCCAATGCAGCTCCGGGTGAGCCACGACCTCCAAACTCAACCTCACATCCTCAGCTGAGGAATGGCTCTTCAGACTCTCAAGATGGCTCGGGCACACCCTCTTGCTAGCGATGGTACCCTGCTTGCCTAGTATTACCTCCGTGTGCTCACGTCGTGCTCTCAAGCTGATTTGTGGTGGCACTCCGAGGGCATCTCTCTCAAAGGAAGGTAGAGGCTCGAAGCACTCACTAGGATCCACCGCGGTGCCCATATAGGGTGCCGGATCCGCCACGTGGGACATGGGGTGAATCCCAAAACCCCTCGGTAAATCCAACCAGTAAGTCGGGTCGCCAAAGTCACTCAGAACATGGCAAAGTCCAAGTCCTCATGCCCTCGATTTGCAGGTGTCCCTAAGGTAGGGTTGTTAGTATTGGTGTGCTACATGCCAATTTAGGGTCGGGTAGGCCCGATAGATGTACGATCTTGTTCATTATTAATGAAGTGGTATTTGAGCGTAAATATGTGATTGTATATTACTTTACGATGTCCCTAGGATATGTGGTTGTAAAGTCAACTCGAGATAGGATCTCGATCATAAGACTGACTTTACATGAACACATACCTTAAAATGTTCCTGATTGGAGGGTAATCACTCGGGGACTTTGATTATCTAGTAAACCAGTATACATGATGTGTACGGGACCAGTCTCATGGTCACTGGTGCGAGACACTAACACATATGTGTAGGTGTACGTCCTTGGAGGATGTACACTGAACTGATCCGCTATTGGATCTTCAGATGGTTGATTATACCTAATGTCAACTGAAGATCCAATTATCTTAGTAGCATCGTTGATCTTTTGACCTGAGACATTGATCGGATCTTACACGAGGATCGAAATGGTTTAATAAATTGGCTAAGTAACTTTAACCATAAGTCATGAATTGCCAAGTCATTAACCATTTCAAGATACATGTGAAGATCATAAATGGTCAAGAGGGGATCGCTCACTGTCGGGTATATATCAGACAGTTAATGGGTCATGACACTGACGCTACATCGAATCCATGGCCAGGGTCGTGTGAGTTCGTTTAGAATGGACGTCATACACTTTAAGGAAGTCATGGTCGAATGGCACGATCATGGGGGTTTGACAGTTACCGTACCCTCGATCGAACCAAACTCATAGAAGGAGCGAGGGATTATAGCGATGCGGCAACTGTAGACTTATAGGTACCAGATAGGGTGGTTTGAACTCGACGTCCTCTAGGATCACACAGATTTGCTTGACCCAACGTGATCAAAGGTTCGGAATAAATTAAACTATTATTCGGCTTTAGTAGAAGTGAATAATAAGTTTAATTTACTTCTAATTGAGAATTTAAAGTTAATGGGCCTTAAACTAGAGTGACTATGGGCCTAGAGGATCACACACAATGGGTTCTCGGGTGACGTGGCATTATTGTACAGACGTATATATTAAAAGCCTTAAATTCTTTTGGGAAAAGAATGATGAGAAGGGCTTAATATATATGTACAATAATGAAAGGGATACATATACAATTTTGGCCCTTATGGGTTCTTTTGAAAAGCACCTAACTATTATATATATGTATCCTACGTAAACTCTCCTCTCTTGATGCCAAGAACTTCCAAGAGGAGAATAGCTCCCCTTCTCTTCTCCGCTCCTCTCCCAGTGCTCAATCTCTCTCCCTAGTTGCTCTCTCTCTCTCCCTCTCAAGGGTGAAAGGCTTAAGAGAGAAGAACGGGGTTTTGAGCACCCGTGGTTTATGTGTAGGAGGGAAAGAACGGGAGGATGCCGTCTGTAGACACGCCATTCCTGACGTCTCCTGAGAAAGCCTTATATTACTATACGACGCCCCGCGACGGCTTACGCATTTCGAATCTCTTAAGTGCTTCCTTTTCTTGGGTCTTCTTCTGCCTTTTTCGGCATCCGGAATCGTCTCGTCACGGCATTCGGATGATATCAACACCAGTCGGACGCATCAGAGGTTCCGAAACCAGGAAGGGTGTCTGCCGGGCGGCTGCCAACGCCTGAACTGAGGACCCGGGTGGGTCTTTATGGGGGCGTCCAGACCCCTGGACGCCCCCATTCTTTTAATTTATTTTTCAAAGCCCAAAACCAAATAAAAAATAATATATTAATGGAGGCGTCCAGGCCCTTGGACGCCTCCATAAAAATAAATATAAAAAATATAAAATGCTAGTTGGCATAAAAGATAAAACATAAATAATAAAAATATATTTTCTTAGAGGCGTCCAGGCCCCTGGATGCCTCCATCAACTCACTCACGGGGCGCCACCCACCGAACGACGGTTTGTCGTGTGCGAAAAAATCCAAATTGTGGAGACGTCCAGCTGGCTGGACGCGCCCATTTCCAAATCACGGGTCGCCGCTCCAAAACCACGCGTTGTGCCAAACCGCATGCGTCTTTCGGTTGAGTTCGGTGGATGTTATAGAGGCGTCCGGGACCCTGGACGCCCCCAAGAAAATATTCAAAAAAAATGAATAAAAATAGAATAAAATATTAGTTCGACCCTGATGGAGGTGTCCAGGGTCCTGGACGCCTCCACCCTCTGGAGCCCTATAAATAGAGGCCCACCCCCTCAGTTCTGGGAGAGCTTCTAAGAGATCCGATAGGCTACCGGAGCCCAGAGGTTACGGAGTCATTTCTAACCCGTGGGGTCTTTTGTAGGTGGAGGTTCTGCCGGCTTCTCGGGTGCCCACGCTCGCGAGAGGAAGGTCGTCTTCATCCACCGCGCTTCCACGTCATCCCTACGCTGCCGGAGCTCCGCCGAATTTCACCATCGGCACATCCAATAACGCAATCCTTTCCTTTTCTTCGTAGTTCTTTTGCATTCATCATCTCGCATCCTCTATCCCCCTTCATAAGGGTGCCTCTTCTTATATACTTCTTGCATCCATCATCTCATTTTCCTCCTACTCGAGTCCGAGAGGGGTTTAAAAGATAACACCAACCAGGTGTGTGTCTTGCCATCATTTTGTTATTTTTATCGCAAGGATTTGAATACTACACCTTCATCTTTCTAATCCACTCGTTACTTGTTTGTCGTTGTTTTGCAAGGGTACCCATGGAAAGCCCTCTCCGTCGGCCGACCGAAGGGGGAGGAAGAAGCAACCCGCCATCTCCCGCTCTTGAGGTAGGCGCGATCACTTTCTTTATTTTGGGATCTTTTGGCCCCTGGCGATCACATCTTATTCTCGAGGCCGCGGTGAGTCACTTCCCCAATGGCCGTTTAAATTCCCGTTCTTATATTCTTTTTATGTTCTGTTATATTCTTATCTGCTCATATTCTCGAGGCCGCGGCGAGTCACTTCCCCAATGGCCGTTTAAATTCTCGTTCTTATATTCTCTTATATTCTGTTATATTCTCATCTGTTCATATTCTCGAGGCCGCGACGAGTCACTTCCCCAATGGCCGTTTAAATTTCCGTTCTTATATTCTCTTTATATTCTGTTATATTCTTATCTATTCATATTCTCGAGACCGCGGCGAGTCACTTCCTTAATGGCCGTTTAAATTCCCGCTCTTTATATTCTTCTTATATTCTGTTATATTCTTATCTGCTCATATTCTCGAGGCCGCGGCGAGTCACTTCCCCAATGGCCGTTTCAATTCTTGCTATTTAATTTCTGCACCAGTCCCGTCCCCTCGAGGCCGCGGCGAGTCACTTCCCGCTATGGCCGTTTAACCCCCATATCTTGCTATATTACATTTGTCCCGCTCGCCCCGCCGGAGTAATCTCCCGTGATGGCTCCTTCTCTTTTCTCTTATTTCTGTGTTGCAGCAAACAAAAGAGGAGCCCGCGCGCTCCGCGTCCTCTTCGCTCCCCGAACCGCGTGACGTTGCTCACAGATTGGCGATCACGGTGGGACTTCTATTGCTTCCTTTTGGCTACCCTTGCAAGTTCGGCACAGTCCGTGCCTCTCCACCTTGGCGCCCTCGCGTGCCCCCGTTGTGCTCACGGCAGCACTGTCAATTTGATTGGTTGGGTGTTTATTATATGTTTGTTATTTCTGTTGTTTTCTTACTCTATATCTCTGTCAGCATTCCATTGCATACATCCATCCCTCTTTTATATCCTTTTTCATTTTTTCTAAGGATCACCCTTTCCCGGTGAAGGAAGGACTCTCCGTTTGAGAATTCCTCTCAACGAACTAGAATCTCCTCCACTGGGACCTCCGTAAGTCCCCGACATCGAAGAATCTCCTCTTCGTTCACTGGGCTGGCTGTACCATTGAAGTTCCCCGGAGTTAGTCATCCCATTCGTGGTGAGACGAGAGACCTTAGCTGACACGGCGGTGAAACAAAAATAAACTAGGGTCCCTATTTTGTGTGAACTTCGGATCTCGCTAAAAAAAACACACAAAAAAATCATCAAAATCAAAACACAAAAAAAGGCGTAAAGGCATCCACTTGTTTGATAATCTCTGCTACCTGCTTGCTAGTGTATGTTTTTGCGTTCTGGGAAAACTGTGAGCATGGCTCACGAGTCTTTTGAGGAGAACCACCCTAGTCGTGGTTTGTCAGCCGACCCGCGAGTTTATGCTATGGACTCGGGTCTCTCTCATGAGCCCTCGCATGAGGTGCAGGTTATTGCCGGGGACACATCCCCACCATAGCATATCTCTTCCTTACTGGGCATCCTCGCCAACACGGAGCTTACCTCTGAACAGCTCCGGGCCTTCCAGGCCATTCTGAAGGGGAAATCTGTTTCCCCCACGCCCCAGGAATCAACTCCGACCATCGCACCTCTCCAAGAGTCCGTGCAGGCCATTCCATCTCCTTCATTGGCGCAAGCCATCCAGTCTCCCTCGCTTCAAGGACAAGCAAGCCAACAACCACCCTCATTCCAGTTCCCGTCACAATCTCAAACTCCCGTTGTTCCCCACATACCGCTTCAGCCAGGGCCAACTGTCGGCGGTCCGATAGCTCCCTCTCATTCGGGGTTCCCTCCTCAAGTCTCTGGGAGACAGTTTCTCCCCCAGTGGCAAGTGCCACCTTCACCTCCAGAGGAGCTCACCCAATCGCTCCTCAATAGGTTCAATCGTATGGACGAGCAGTTTCAAAATCTGAGAATAATGGTGGACGTGAAAGCCACCCCGGAGGTTGCTTTGCCAATCCTTCCCGTCATTCATCTTCCTCCCTCCGAAATGCCCACGTACCGCAGATACAATGGTACCGGCAACCCCTTCATTCACCTCAAGGATTTCATGTATGAATCCTCCTATTGGCAAAACGATCAGAGGTCCCTCGCATACCTCTTTCGGAGATCATTGGATGGTCCCGCGCTAGAGTGGTTCTATTCTTTGGAGCCCCGCGAGGCCGAGAATTTTGAAATAGTCCAGAGAAGGTTCTTGCAGAAATATAGGGATAGGGTCGGTCCCTCACTCTCCATTACCGACTTAGTGGCCGAAAAGATGAAGCCCGACGAAGATTTTATCCACTATGCTGATAGATGGAGGTCTCTGGCTGAAAGAATAAGGGATACCCTCTCCGAGCCCGAACAAGTGAAGATGATTGTGTCTAATGCAACCCCACAGTTCAGACACGTCCTGGCCATGAATAAACTTACTACAATTGAGGAACTCTATGAAAGGGCCCGGTACATCCAAACCCAGTTAAAAGACTCCCCCATTATGAACATGTTTGAGTCACCGAAGCCCAAAGTGGTCAGAAAGATAGGCGCTGGTGTCCCGGGCAGAGCCACAGAAGGGGTCGTGACAAATGAGCAAGTGGGTGCGGTCAACAATGCCAACTATGCAGTCAACCCAAGGCCTCCACAAATGCCCCGACTTCCCCTCCAACCAGGTCCTTTCCCTCTTCGTCCTCCACCCCAAAATAATCCACCCCAGGATAATATGCCTCCATTACGTCAACCCCAGCAACAACAACCACAACCTCAATCTCCTTGCCGCTGTGTGCTTCTCAGCCGCTGGGAGATGCATCTCAGGAAGAGTCAGTTTGGTCCTTGTCGGGGGCCCCTCTCTCCATGTTGGTGGACTCCCTGCCTAAGCCTATTGCTCTGGTCGACGGCCACCAGCCGGGACCCCAAGCGCCTGCGCTTATCCAGACCACCGGGGTCCACCCTGCCGCGTCACCATCGTCGCTCTTCTCAGCTCGCGAGGGTTCTCAGCCTTGCTCGGGTGCGCCCGTGGACTCCGCAGACTTAGCTTGCGCTGGTGTTACAGGCGATTCTCCTGGCTGCATGGTTTCCATCACCAACTCAGGCTTTGGCCCGTCCGTTGTGCTTCTTCCCAATGCTTCTCTTGCCTCTGTCTGTGAGGTGTATGGCTCCTCAGCTTGCTCTGTTTCGACGGTGGTTGGGATGAGCCCCCCGGCCCCTCCTCCTGCATGCTCGGCTACCCCGCCCGCGCCAGAGGTGCCTCCTCCCCCGGACCACCTTGCGTCCGTGGTTGGGGAAAGTGCTTCACCTTCGAGCCCCGTTTCATCTGAGGACGTTCAACCGCCGCATGCTTTGTCTTCTTCTATCGCTCCATCAGCCACCTCTGTGCCTTGCTTGGAGCAGTTTCCACATCTTCCCACTGCACATGCTAGTTTTGTTGGCCTCCGCCCTACGGCTGAGGTTCGTCAAGGCACTCTGTCTACTCCGGCTGTGGGCTTCGCGCCCTCCCCCCCGGCAGTTCCTCCGTCCGGGAAGGGCGTCCCCCCTCCGCGCACTGATGCTCTCGTGGCTGTCCCTCCTGCTGCCCGGGTGTCCACCTCTTTGGTCCTCGGCCTCCCGGCGCCAGATGCTCACCCCCTTGGCGGCCCTTCTTCTGGGCTCAATGCCGGTGCGGTTGCTTGGTCCCCTGGGGCGCAGCCCAATGCCCAGGCGGCTAGCATTGAAGGGTCCTTGGCTTCCTCCTCTTCTCCGATGGTTGCCCCTCGCCTCTCCTTCGCCCAAGCTTTAAAGAAGAAGATCAACTGGGCCCCACCCGGGCCGATCGCCTCTGCTGTGCCTTTTGTCCCATTATGGCCCGCGGCCACCCTGCCTCCTGCGGGTGGTGGTTCGGGTATCAAGCTTTCTCTACCCATTCAGGTTCTCACGGTTCCTGGGCTCGAGCCAGCGTCGGGTTTTTCACACTTTGCGGCGGCTCATGCGGCGTTCGTAGGGATGCCTACTAGGGGCCGCTCGCGGCTGCCCATGAGGATGGAGGCTGGCGCTCCGCGGCGTTCCTACCGGCGCTCCAACTCCACTTCCTCCTCGCGTGATCGGCAGTGTCCTTTTGAGGAGGCTCCTCCTCCCCGTCGCTCCCTTCGTCTCCACTCGGCCTCGGCGGGGCTGCACCAATCAGTCCACTCTTCCTTATCCGAGGAGCTCGATCAAGATGGTTCAGACTTTGACCCTCTCGAGTCGCCTGGATCACCGGCCCGCCTCCGTGGCCTCCGATCCTCGTTCTCTTCTGACTCTGAAGGGGTGTTTGATGAAGAGTCTGTCTTGTTGGGGTTGTGATTTTACTTTTGGTTGTTGGGTTCGGTGACGTGCCCTCGTCGTCGCCTCTCTTGTCCTCTTTTGTTTTTGGGCCCTTCGGCCTTGTTCTGGTCTTGGACCTCTTTGGGCGTTCCCCCCCCATGTACCCCTTTCTTTTCCTGCTTTTATCTATATGAAAATCACTTGCCTGGTGGCCGGGAGAGTGTTTTCATCTTCTTCCGCAATGAAGAGATGAACCCCCTCTCCCGTCTCCCCCCTTGCAAGTATCAACTTGAGTTAAAAAAATAACAACCACCGCTTCAGTACAACCAAGTTCCACCCCCGGGGAACTATGGTCCCCAACAGCAACAAAGGAGGCCGGTCGGTCCTAAGAGAGCCTACTATCCACCATTGCCAGAAACCTTAGCAGACATTTTTAATGCCCTCATGGCATCAAACCAACTCGCCCTACCCAGAGAAAGGCCCGTGTGGCCCCCGAATGTTGATACCTCCAAATACTGCGTCTACCACAGGCAGCCAGGACACACAGTAGATTACTACTTCCATTTCAAAGATTACATCCACGATATGAATGATGAACATCAAATAGATTGGGATGAAATGAGACGATACGTCGCCGCTCTCAAGGCTAGGAGACCTCCTCATAGGCCACAACAGCAGTTACAACAGCAACAGTTACAACAACAGCAACAGCAGCAACTACAACAACAACAACAGCAGCCTCAGTAGGCCCCACAACAACAGCCCAACATGGGCATAATCCAGAATCCATTACCGGAGCACCAATAGCCCAATCATCAGGTTAACCCCATCTCCTCCTTCCCGGAAGTCAGGAGAGAGCAGGTGTGGCACCCGGAAAGTACATCCATTCTTTCTACCGCCAATCCTATCATCACGCAACACCCTTGCCTTGCCCGGGTAGCACCTCTCTCTCATCAACCCGCGTCAGTATCACCTTCACCATTTCCACTACCATTACGCCCTCTCATCCGCACCCCGATCTCCTATCAACCGACACTCTCCACTACGCCTTCACACCCTCTCATCTTCTCTCACTCCCCCACTTTACCATCCACCTCTACCACATTTACCCCTACGCCTTCTAAACCCCTTATCATCCGTCAACCATACATAACCCCGTCTTTCTCCACCATATCACCACTAATGCCTTCAAAACCACTCATTACCCATCACCCACCTCAAAATCATTGCCCGCTTCAAGCCCTACCCACTTTTACTTCGTCTCCACCTCCACCTTCCAGACCCCTTATCCTTCATAATCCGCGCGATATCCCCTCTACCTCCACCATGCCTCCACCTAACAAACCCCTCATCAGAATCCCTGCTCCCATCATCACCCCTACTTCATCAACCATTCCTCCACCACTACCCCTCAAATCCCTGTTAAAACCCACTGCTACCCCCACAGAGGTACAAAAGCCGCAGACAATGGTGCTCCGGAGTGGAAGGATTTTCCACAGGGTTTTCCCCCACAACAGTTAGAATCCTGAGCAATCTCAGCCAGAGAAGGATGATGGAGAACAACCAGAAAGGGCTATCCCTGGAACACAGTATGATCTATTGAAACACTTGGACAAGACGCCTGCTCAGATCTCCATCCTGGAGCTACTTCAAAGATCCACATCCCACCAGGCAGCCTTGATGGAATATCTTCAAAAAGTCATGGTTAATGAGGACCTCCCCGTGGAGAAGATTTCGACCGTCCTGACCCCAACAGACACACAACCGGCCATCATGTTCCACAACTACGAGCTCGCTCCCAAGGATGCTCGAAAATATGCATTGTGCATTTCAATAAAAATTAATGGGGTATCCATAAACCCGTGTCTTGTGGACACGGGTGCGTCCATAAATGTGATCTCCATGGACACCCTTCAGTTGTGTGGGGTCAACGAGGAACAAATAAGACCTTCCTCGATCACGGTCACGGCTTATGACAATAGCAAAAGGCCGCTGCAGGGGATGATTATTCTGAAGGCAGAACTAGGCCCCATGTCAATTCCCACGGAATTCCATGTCCTCGACATGGACCTCACATTCAAGGCTATACTGGGTCGCCCTTACATCGAAGCCATGGACGCTGTGCCTTCCACCAACCATCAGTGCTTGAAGTTTCCTTACAATGGGAGGATTATTAAAGTGGTCAGTACACCTGTCCTTCACACAGTGGATGCTATCAACACCTCTCTGTCCTCTGTGTGGCCATCTCATCGGCCCATATTGTCATTGCTGGACGTGCGTGATCTATCTCACGTTCCACTAGCACCAAAGGAGCTGGTCAGGGCAACCGCAACATCATGTCTCCCTTTTCACTCCAAAGGGTGGGAGATTATGAGGAACATCGGCTGCCAACAGGGTAAAGGTCTGGGCGCACAGTTACAGGGTAGGCTCAAACCGCCAAAGGAAATTATGCCGAACCGCAGGTTTGGCCTAGGCTTCAAAGGACCGTTCAAGGCGGATTGGAAGCCCCTCACATGGACTCTATCAAACCACTTCAACAGAGGGCCCGTTGTTCAGATGGGAGATCACCCACGAGAAGCATATGGGGGATCACATGATGTATATTTGGCTGAAAAATATCTGAGGATCACCAAAAGAGGCAAGATCAAAGATCCGGAATGCGAGTGGAACAAATGGTTCGACATACGGGACATTTCTTTTGCACTGGAAAGGATGTTCTCGTCTCCGTAGCTTGAAGGACCGCCATTGATCTCTGGAATACCAGAGAATATTACCACTCTTGCCAAGGTTCCAAACTATCCTCGTCCTTGCCAGAAGGACCCTGTCATCGACGGATCTTCATCCGTTCTCAACATTACCGTCGACGGCTCATTAGCCGCCATCTTCTCCATCCACTCGTCTCAGCCTTTGCTGATATCTTCTTCCTGGGCCAGACAATTGTCTGATGATCTTCCCAGATCCCCTTCTCTGCTTACATACCTACGCGGGCTTCTCAACCCGCGCCAGGTCTTCAACCATGATCTGCTCTATGAGCCTCACAATCCTCTAGCCATAACCACTTTTCTCTCTCCTCCAATCTCTTTTCACTGCTTTGTCATTAAAACTAAAAATGAAAAAAAAATGTCAATTTTCAAACTCCTCAACAACACATCTTCGTTGAGGAAACCTCTTACATCTCCCACGGGTGCGTACCGCCCTGCGGACCACCCGTCCAAGGTCCGATGAGCGACCTTTTCTACCCCTCCTCTGAGGGGTCTTTTCCTGTACATTCTACACCATCCTCTTCGTCTTCCTCTTCTTCTGTAAATATTGTCAGTCAATCTAGGAATGATAGGCCAAGGGTAGTACCTAGGAAGAAATCCAAGGGTAGGCAGATCCCTCGTCGATTCCTTCTGGATTTAGCCGCCAGATGTCAGGCCCTTCTTGCCATCCCCCAGTTGTTAGAAAATCCCATCCGGCTACCGGAAATAGAATGTGAGGGCGACGGTGCATTTGATGAAGGGTATGGAGTCTACGAGATCACGGATGAAGAATGCCCCACTGAAGATGAGGGTGAAGAATATGAGGATGCGGCGGGCGCATACGCTAGTGGAATGAGAAGATTCGATGAGCCGTCAACCGCCGTAGAAGAATCCACCAAAGAAGTCAACTTGAGAACTGAGGAAGACCCTAGGATCATCCTCATAAGTGACAACCTATCACCCTCTGAAGAAGAGGCATTAATTGAGGTTCTCAAGGAATATAAGGACACGTTTGCATGGAGCTACGAGGATATGCCGGGTCTAGATTCAACCTTGGTCGAACACCGTTTAACCCTAAAACCAGGGTCCGTCTCGGTAAAACAAAGGTTAAGGCGTTTCCACCCTCAGATGGCTTTGAAAATGAAAGAAGAGGTCGATAAGCTCCACAAAGACAGGTTCATTAGAGTCCTTCTTTATCCTCAATGGGTGGCGAACATTATCCCGGTCATGCAGAAAGATGGGAAAGTCAGGATTTGCATCGACTTCCGGGACCTTAACCGCGCGTGTCCAAAGGATGATTTTCCCTTGCCTCACATTGATGTGTTGATCGATAACACAACAGGATATGAGACCCTCTCATTCATGGATGGATTTTCAGGATATAATCAAATTCGTTTGACAGAAGAGGATCAAGAAAAGACGTCATTTACTACCCCTTGGGGAACATATTGTTACGTGGTCATGCTGTTCGGATTAAAGAATGCTGGAGCTACTTACCAAAGAGCGATGATGGCCATATTTCATGACATGATGCACATATATCTGGAAGTGTATGTGGATGACTTGTTGGTGAAATCAAGGACCAGGATGGAACATCCAGAAGTTTTGGCTAAGGTCTTGCAGAGGTCAAGGGAGTTCCAATTGAAAATGAACCCGAAGAAGTGTGTGTTTGGTGTGTCGTCGGGTAAATTGCTGGGGTTCATTGTGAGTAAGAGAGGGATCGAGATAGATCCCGATAAAGCTAAGGCCATCAGGGATATGCCGCCTCCCAAGAATTTGAGGGAAGTCCAAGGTTTAATCGGGAGGTTGCAGTTTATTCGTCAGTTTGTGTCCCAACATTCACAAAGGTGTAGACCTCTCTACGAGTTGACCAAGCCAGGAGTAGAATTCCACTGGAATTCTAAATGTCAGAAAGCTTTTGAAGGGTTGAAGGAATATCTGGCTAGTCCACCCGTTCTCATTCCACCCAAACCAGAAAAATCTCTGATCCTTTACGTCTCAGTCTTGGATGACTCCGTGGGAGCCGTCCTCGCACAAGCTGATGAAGAAGGCAAGGAACGGGCAACCTATTACTTGTCCAAACTTCTCAATCCCTGTGAGCAGAAGTACACCGTCATGGAGAAAACCTGTGCTGCCCTCGTTTGGGTAGTGCAGAAATTGAAGCACTACTTCTTGGCTCATGAGGTCCACTTGATTGCTCGAATGAATCCTATCAAATTCCTTCTGGAGAAATCCATCCTTACGGATAGGCTAGCATACTAACAAAGTTTTCCCTCTCAGTTCGACATCACCTACATCCAGCAAAAGGCGATTAAAGGCTATGCCATAGCCGAGCATCTCGCTCACCATCCTCTTCCCAAGTTCGATCCCGTCCAATCAGAGTTTCCAGATGAGGAACTAATGTCCGTCAACCAATCAGATGAGCCAATGTGGACGCTATATTTTGATGGGGCTCTGAATTCTCAAGGGAGAGGAATCGGCGTCGCCCTCCTGTCGCCTGAAGGCCTCACATTCCCATTGGCATACCAGCTCAAATTTTCAGTTACCAACAATATAGCCGAATATGAAGCTCTTCTAGCTGGCCTAGAACTCGCTCATTCCTTTCGTATCACTGAGTTGCGAGTCGTAGTTGATAGTCAACTCATCCTTCGCCAGATGCTCACTAAATATCGCACTCGCGATCCCAAACTCAAGCCATACCAAGAACTCACTGCTACCTTTGCCAAACTGTTCACCAAACTGATCTTTGTTCATGTCCCTCGTCATCAGAATATTCTCGACGATGCCCTCGCCTCGTTGGCATCATCCATAAGGTTCCCTCTAGGAAGATGGTTTGAGTCCATTTCCATCTACAAACTTCACGCCCCTGCAATCGATGATGCTTCCTACGTAAATATCAAAGACAGGATAGCAAGGAAGATCTTGCAGGAAGATATCCTTGAGAAGAGGGAGATCATGTTGGCAGAGGTTGAAGAAGAACTGGCTGATGAAGAGAAACCATGGTTCTATGAAATCGTCAAATACTGCCAAGATCAGTCTTATCCTGAAGGGGCCACCACAGAGGACAAGAAAGCCATAAGAAGGGTGGCTCAGAAATATACATTGGTTGGAGGTCTACTCTATAGGAGGAGCCTTACTGGTATTCTGTTAAGATGTCTGGGTGACGAAGAGGTTTGAAAATGTGTAGAGGAGACGCACTCGGGTGTGTGCGGTGGCCACGTGAATAGTCAGATGCTCGCCAAGAAGATCATTCGTCAAGGCTTTTATTGGCCTACTATGGAAGAGGATTGTGATGTCTATGTCCGTAGGTGTGTCAAGTGTCAACTTCACGCCGATAAAATCCATTCACCATCTTCCTCACTTCATCCAATATCCTCCCCGTGGCCTTTCTCCATGTGGGCATTCGACATCATTGGTCCCCTAGGTGATCCCAATTCTCTCACCAAGTAGAAATATTTCATCCTTACTGCGACGGAATACTTCACCAAATGGGCTGAAGCTGAAGCTTACGCGAAAATCAAGGCATCAACAGTCTGCAAGTTCATCATGAAGAACATCCTCGCCAGATTCGGCGTCCCAAGCACAATCGTCACCGACAATGGGCCACAGTTCATTTCTCAGGACCTATTCGACCTCTGCAAAAGGTACGCAATTACATTGCATCATTCATCGCCTTATTACCCACAAGACAATGGCCAAGCGGAGGTCACCAATAAAACACTGCTCAAAATCATCATAAAAACCTGCAAGTCTAGTAAGTTTTCAGACTGGCCAGAAAAACTTATCGAAGCCCTATCGGCCTATCGCACTTCAATCCGTACCCCCACCGGGCAGACTCCGTTTGCCCTTACTTATGGTATGGAAGCGGTAGTCCCGTACGAGACTCTGATCCCTTCTCTCAGGGTAAAATTGGACGAGGAATTTCCCCTCGACGATCGTCGTAATTCACTCCTCGCCCAGTTGGAACTCTTGGATGAGAAGCGGCTGGCCGCTGCCGAACACGCGCGTGTGTATCAAAATAGACTCGCTCGCTTTTACCAAAAGAAAGTTGTTGAGAGAAAATTCAAAGTCGGTGAGATGGTCGTAAAAAGAATTTTTGTCAAACCTGGAGGTCCGCGTTCTAAGCTCCAACCCAATTGGGAAGGACCATTTGTAATTCAAGCTGTGTACCCTGGCAACGCCTACAAGCTAGTCAACGCCGAAGGAACCGAGTTATCCCACCCTTGGAATGGGCTTTATGTTAAGAAATACTACCCTTAGCACAAAACATAAAAAAATGATGAAAAGATAAAAAACATCAAAAACAAAGAAATACCGAAAACCACTAAAAATATGGAAATTTCAAAACGCCGATGCCTAGCAGTCACCATGTAGTTAAGTCCCTGCATCTAACCGTCATGTTAGGATAGGGCCCATTAAGGCTTGGTAGGCACCGGGTCTTGGTTTGCCAGAACCGTGGAGATCCCTGTCCGACCACGTCGGCCTATGCTCGCTCGAAGGAAGCTAACATGTGCTCACTTATGTATTTTATTCAAAAAAGTCAGTAGCATCACCTACGGTGGGGCCCCACCCAGAAGATCTCTGGAAGCTGTAATCTTTATTCATTTCTCTTCAACCAAATGAGACAGTCGGCACCCTTAAAACGCTGAGCATGAGAAACCAAAACTCAAACCCCAAGGGCAAGAGTAGGATCCATTTCCTCGAGCATCGATCAGAGCACGAGAAGAGGGCAGTGTCCCCGCAGGCATACGAAAGGGAGCCCACAAACATCAAACGACTATATCTCCATCATAAAAGAAATACCAAATCAAAATCAAGAGCCTGGTCGTGACCGTGCCTGATGCGATAAATGGAACCCCTCAAAGCAAATGTTCGAATCCACAAAAGGGGGGGGCTATGGAATGTAAATGCTCGAGATTTGGTCCGAAGTTGTCCGAAAGGAAAGAGTTAATGGGCCCTTATTCGCTCGCCGGGTTAACGGCTTTGCCGGTCCTCTCAGGAGGTTTATCCCCTACACTCTTCCTTCTCCCTCTAAAGATGAAGGTTCGATGGAGTTTCTGAAGGGTGAAAACTGCCCAGGGTCTGCGACCTTATTTTAATATACACGTTCGGTTGCCTACTTTGAAAAGTAAAAGCTATCGCTGCGAAGGAGTCTCCGTGTTTCTGGCTGGTCAAGACCCCTGTTTACCACCTTGATGTCTTCTTGCTTAAACTTGGGCTTAGGCCAATGCAAGCGCGTCACCTTTGGGTGCGACGGCGTCTGATTCCGGGTCAGCGTCGCGCGGTTGGTCGTTAGGGTTCCAGGGTGTTTCATCATATACCATCTAGAGTTGTCAGGAAACAGACCTGGGTCGGGCAAATCATTTACCTCAAACATCTTTTGGGTGAATCCCTGTGGTCGGAAGCGACTGGGAGCCTAAGCATGGCATGACGGTATTGTCATCAGGGTAAGTCTTAGCCGGTGGGATCATCATTCGAGGGGTCTAGAGGCCCAAATCAACCTAAATGTGCACTTAGGATACCTGGGAGGTTAGTAAGAAACCCCTGTTCTCACGTAGGTCAGGTGCCATTTGGGTGCTTGCCGGGCGTTAGCAACAAAAAAAATTGAAATAATAAAAACAACAAAAAAATGGAAAAGAGAAAATATACACATTTGCAAACAAAAAAAATCTTTTTTATGATTAAACAAAAAAATGCCAAATATAAAAAAAACAAATCAATTTTGCATGATTACATTTGCGTGTAGCATCTCACTTTTAATACCGCTTGCATTCGTATGCTTGCCTGTCGCATTTATCATCACCGCATCTTTCCCTTGCCTTCGCTAAATAAAGGCTTGGCCCCTTGACCAGTTATCAAGGACAGTCACAGTGACCATTTGCTTATTGAGCAAGGGGGCAAGTCAGAACAGAAATTCTGATTTATTTGTTTCAGTGATGTGTGCAGGGATTCAGGCAACAAAAGCAAAGGTGAAAACCAAACAAACCGAACCTTGTATTTTATTCCAAAAAAACTAAAAAAATTACATCAAGTTCCGCCCTCTCTCTCTGCATTACTCGTCCCACTACTCTCCGGGCAAAACGCTCTCAAAGGTGCTACCCAACTACGAAAAGCGGTACTCCTACCGCTCCGTACTCCCCTTCCTATTCCCACACCCCGGCATTGATCCACGGAAGGAGCAGAGAAGCTACCAACACGAAAGCCACGCTTCGTGCTCTTCGGTAGCGCTCCTCACCATCTCTCAGCCACTATTCAGCAAGACCAAGGCTGATTCAGAGTTCGAATAGTTGGACCTCCATGGCCCTTCATTCCTCCCTTTCAGTCAATCTGTTGGCTCTTTCTCTCTCTGCGTCTCTTTCTTTCTCTGCACGTTCTCTCTCGCGGTCTTCCCTCTCCAACTGGAGAGTGATCCTCAGTTCCACGGCATCCCTAAAGGAGTCATCATCAGGATGACACCGCAGTTCCCTCTCCAGTTCTGCTATCCTAGCCTCCTTCTGCGCAGCTTGGGCAAGCGCTTCTTTCATCTCCTTTTCTTGCCAGATGTACAATCTCAAGATACGCGGCAAGGCATAAACAAAGAGAACTCAACACTGAAACTTTTACCTGTATACAGAGCATCCCTTCTGCCTCCGCAGCATGCTGCGTGGCGTGAGCACGTTGCTCATGAAGCAAGTCAAGTTCTGAGGTGGGAATCCACAAGCTGGAAGAGGCACCACCTACTCCCATCGCTGGGGAAGCCGCGCCAATCTGGGCATGCTATGACCGCGTGAATTAGCAGCCAACATCTGGAATCTGGGGTTTTAATTAGGAACGCACTGTACACCTACCAAGGCGCTCGTAGCTCCGCGGGCATCGCCCAACCGTTGCTCCATCTCTGCCAAGCGAGTTTGTAAAGTCGCTATCATCATATCACGGATATCCTACAGCCATACGAGTCAGCATTTCCACCAGAAAACCAAAAAAAGGAGAAAGAAGAAAAGAGAAAGGGGAAACCTACCTCCACAAGTCCCCGGGGTTGGAGCCGCTCCGCGTACTTTGTCCTATATAGACGCAAGTAGTCCTCGCTATCACGCGCATGTGATTCTACAATCGTGCCACCCCGTTGCCAGTCTTCATACTGTTCAGGGAACCGCACGCGCCAGTCAATGCAGGTCGCCGGTCCTCGCATCTTTCTCCCGACACGAGGTGGCGCAGCCGTATCCACCCATTCCTGAGCCAGTCCTAAAGTCCTCATAACCAATCGTAGCCGAAGCGGCTCGATTTCATTCAGACAGTGCATCCACAGTTCCCGTCCAAACCGGGCACGACTTGCTAGAACCCACGGCTGGTCGGCATCGACCATGTCTAAGTAGGGTCTCCAGTTTACCATCGCTGCAGGGAACTCCTGTAGCTCCCGCCTTAGCACCATCAGTTGGTAGGTTAGGGGTGCCGCACTCATGATGGGTTCCCATCGCCTGGCTAGCGGCACCATCGCGGGTCGCCGATGTCGAGCTCTCCCCATGGGGAGGTAATAATAGCTCCACAGCTGCTCGGCGCAGGTCATCAGTACCTTGCAAAAACACAAAAAAAATATACAAAACAAGTAAAACCAAAAATACCTGGATGAATGGTGTGAAACCACTCACAGCCATCTCACGATCCGCTTCTTGGAACAGGCCTGCAAATAAGTGTGCCAGCATGGCAGTTCCCCAGGAATAGTACCCTACTCTTTCAAGGTCTAATAGCAACTCCAGGAAGCGACATTGGATACCGTCCCCTTTCGAGCTCAGTACCAATCTCCCCAAAAGGAAGAGGAGAAATCTCCTCAAATCTATGTTGCATCTTTCCTAGTTGCCGAAATCTGTGCAGTACACGACACGGCATCCTATTTCCATCCTTTCCATGAACTCTTCTAAGGATTCATCGTCCCGTCGACGAGTGTCGGTGAGCCCTAATGCATCCATGAGGGACGCCCTAGCTACCGACCTATTTTTCCGACCATCTAGGTCCAAACCCAGTAGCTTCCGAGCACCTTCTCGGTAATCCGCATAAGTGACCCCGGTCACTGCCTCGCCCTCCACCTTCAGGCTTGTGATCCGGACCACATCCTCCAAGCTGGGCACCATGTGCCCCCAGGGCATCAGGAATGCCCGACTCACTGGGTCCCATCTCTCACACAAGGCTTGGATCAGAACCAGGTCGAGCTCGAGCGGCTCGATCCGAAGAAAGGTGCCAAATCCCATCACGTCTAGCCTGGCCTTCTGAAAATCCGGGAGACCCCTGTATGCGGCCACTGCTAACTCCCATGAAATCTGTGATTTCATCACACTCTACACATGCAGGGAATGGAGAGGAGGTTTGGTCAGAAAGAAAGGAAGAAGAAAGAATGAGAAAAGGGCAGGAAAGCTCAGCTTACAAGTTGTGATTGGGCCCTTTCGCTGAAGTACCCTTCGAGGTCCGAAAGCCTCCTGGAACTACTACCACTGGACCTGCTTCTCTTCGAGGAGTGGGAAGATTCGCCCTCCATCCAACTCTCAGAATTTTGAACTCCTCCTCTCCCGTGAGAACTTGGGCTCCTCGAGTTAGCTCTCGATATACCTGGGAGGATAAAAGGGACAAGAATTTATAGAAATGGAAGGAGTGCAGGCCAAGATTGCCTCCATCACCTTTAATGATAGCCCTCGCGATGAGGCACTTACCATGCGGTCCCGTGTGTCACTTCACCGCTCGCACAAGGTGATTGATTGGACGAAGATATGACGACTAGCCCCCTATGTTGTCTAGGGATACCCTATCATGTTTTGGAGGACGTCCGCAAAATTTGACACAACATCCGGGAAAAGGGACTAGGGCCGTCATTATTGACTTCGACGGCAGATTCCCGTGGAAAATGGTCACAACAAGACGCGATTCTCCGCTTGGGGTGGAGTCTCGGCAGACCCATCACATGGGAACAGTGCAAAGGAGAAGAAGTGTAGGGAAGAAGGAACGCACAAGAGAACAAACAAGAAGTAGAAAATCAAATCACTCCATTCATAATTCTACATAAGCTGTCATAAACACTACAATCATAGAGAGGAGGTGGGTCCACCAGCTCGCCAACTCTTGCCATTATTTTCATGCTCGTCCCTCTAGGCGTCCCTCTCCTCTCCCCTGAGGTGAGGGTCCCTCAGAAGCCTCCTGGATCCCCGTGCAGCAGCACCCGCCTCGCCTCGTGGCGCCGGCTCCACAGCAATGACTCGCTGCTCCTCCCCTGGCGTGGCGAAGAAGCCACTAGCGGCAAAGCGACCAGACTGGCGTAGTCGCTCCCCGAACTCTCGTGCTCTCTCGTAGCGCGTCTCCATCCCTCCTAGCCTCTGCACGACGGCCTGAAGGCCCAGCTGGAGCTCCCTCACTTGGGCCTCCAAGGCCCTCCTCTCATCCTGATCCCACTGTCGCTCGGACCTTCTCTCGGCTTTCTCTCTCTCTGCCTCTCTCCTCGTCATATGCAGAAGAACCCTTAACTCCAGGATGTCTGAAGAAGGTCTCTCCTCACCGTGATGTCGCAGCTTTGCTATAGTCGCCACCCAGGCATCACGCTCCTCTTCCGCCCGGGCAGCCCGAGCCACCGCACCGGCAAGTTGCTCCCGGAGGGAGGCAATCTCAAGAAAAGGGGCCGAGGAACTGGAAGATGCGCCGCCGGTCACTCCCACCATCGCTGTCTGCTGGGCACGCTGGAATGAACAAACAGCAACAGTCAGCTAAGCTCCACATTTAAAAATAGAAAATGCAGCACTTAGCTTACCAGGAGCGACAGTTCCTGTTGAGTGGCGGCCAGCTGCCGCCTGACCTCGGCTAATTGGGCACGAGAGCCGTTGACGTCGCGCGTATCCCCAGCTTGGGGAAGCCCCGCATAACTCTTTCTTTGTTGCTGCAGGAAGTCGGCACTATCCTGCACCAGTACGCTCCCTTGCTATCCAGGGAGACGTATGCGCCAGTCTTCAAGCTTCGCCTTACCGCGACTCTCCTTCCTAACGCGGCTCGGCTCGTCTGCACTCGCCCACTCATCGGCCAGGCCTAGGGTCCTCGCCATGTCCTGTACCAAGAAAGAAGGGCCTCGCATCATAACAAAGAACGCGTCCCCTGTCTAGGACGCGTCCATCATTTGAGTGCAACACTCACCGAACCCTTTCCCCCCTCGCACGGCTCGCTTCAAAACTCAAAATGGATCAAAGGAGAAGATCCGAGGACCTACCAGACCGTGTTCACCTCCTTCCGTACCATCAGGCCCCTCGGGTCCCTCGGGGGCCCGAAGCGGCCCTTCCTCCTCTATGGACGCCGTTCCGTGCTCTTGCGTGTCCCTCCTCGGGCGAGGAGTCCCTCGTCCCTCTCCACCTTCACCATGGTCCGGCCCACCGAACTCCATCGATCGAGGGGAAGAAGACGAAGACGGGCGAGCGAGTTTTGGCGGAAGGCGGGCTAAATTGCGGGTAAGGCACGGGAGAAGAAAGGCCGCCCGACGCTTTAAATTTGAATTCGAGGGTTAAGACACGTCCTCGCGCCTGGACGCGCCCAAAAGAAAGCAACAGAATCCCTCCGTGCAAAGTAGTTCCCTTCTGTCCAGGGCAAAAGTCTCGTAAGGCATGCCTCGAAACAACTTGGTGCAAGAGAAGAAGTGTAGGAAAGGAGAGGCGCTATAGTGGTCAGTCGTTAGAGTTTTGTCTAGACCCCCTTGTACTGTGGTGTGATTCTGTTATAAATCTGCTACTTTCTGTTGTTACTAACCTATGCTGGTCTGTACAGGTTTTACTAACTGACGTCTTTGTCCTATCTCCTTTCCCACCTTTCGATGGTTGGTCCCACCATGTCATGCATCATAGTATATGATACGTACGCTACTAGAACATGTCAAGGACCTTGCGGCCCGAACGAATCTGGGATTTGAGTTCCCCTTCAACAAAAATAGTGATGATCCCAGAAGAATTTGGGTTGTACGGATAGGCCGTTAACTTGTGGTAGCATGGGGATGACGGTTCCATTCAGTGACTTTGTGCGCGGATAAACGGGCCCCAGCCCAGTATCAGCTCACCGGATCGGTATCCTGACCCATTCTTAACAAGTTGACAATATTATCCTTGGTTATTTTCTATTTTAGTTTGTTTTAAATTTTTCTTTAAGCCCAACATGCATTCATATAGGACTTTAATTTATTGCGGAAGATCATTCAAGTGATTCGATTGCGAAAGCCGTTGTGCTTCAATTCTTACAAATATGAGATATTCCACTCTGAATGAAATACTGAGTTTCCTTGAAACGGCCCTACGCTGCTCTTCCAAAGGAGACCCTTGTTTGGATAGACCCTCAGATATTCCTTTGCTTTTTACCTTGCTTGACCCACCTTGGCCGCAGCACTTCCACGTTGGCTGGTAACCGCTCTCCAAAGGTGAAACCTGCAGGTTTATGACCCAGGTACTTCTACACCGAGAAGTTGGTCTCTTTTTGTTTCGTGCCTGAGCGCACATCTCACCCTCCCTTATTTGATCTCCGTCCAAGCAAATCGTCAAAATTTGAAAAGACCTCCTTCAAGGTCGCCTCATTGAAACTTCAGGAAAGATTCCAAATAGTAACGTCAAAAGCGTGTCTCATCACACCTTGGTATCAACTTATCAGTCCGCTCCCACTTCATTTCACTCCACTTCGATACCATTCCACTACGTGTCACTCCCTTGCAAAGCAGACGCCAAGGCGGGGCAGCTGTAGACACGCCATTCCTGACGTCTCCTGAGAAAGTCTCATATTACTATACGACGCCCCGCGACGGCTTACGCATTTCGAATCTCTTAAGTGCTTCCTTTTCTTGGGTCTTCTTCTGCCTTTTTCGGCATCCGGAATCGTCTCGTCACGGCATTCGGACGGCATCAACACCAGTCGGACGCATCAGAGGTTCCGAAACTAGGAAGGGTGTCTGCCGGGCGGCCGCCAACGCCTGAACTGAGGACCCGGGTGGGTCTTTATGGGGGCGTCCAGACCCCTGGACGCCCCCATTCTTTTAATTGATTTTTCAAAGCCCAAAACCAAATAAAAAATAATATATTAATGGAGGCATCCAGGCCCCTGGACGCCTCCATAAAAACAAATATAAAAAATATAAAATGCCAGTTGGCATAAAAGACAAAACACAAATAATAAAAATATATTTTCTTAGAGGCGTCCAGGCCCCTGGACACCTCCATCAACTCACTCACGGGGCGCCGCCCACCGAACGACGGTTTGTCGTGTGTGAAAAAATCCAAATTATGGAGACGTCCAGCTGGCTGGACGCGCCCATTTCCAAATCACGGGTCGCCGCTCCAAAACCACGCGTTGTGCCAAACCGCGTGCGTCTTTCGGTGGAGTTTGGTGGATGTTATAGAGGCGTCCGGGACCCTGGACGCCCCCAAGAAAATATTCGTAAAAAATGAATAAAAATAGAATAAAATATTAGTTCGGCCCTGATGGAGGTGTCCAGGGTCCTGGACGCCTCCACCCTTCGGAGCCCTATAAATAGAGGCCCACCCCCTCAGTTCTGGGAGAGCTTCTAAGAGATCCGATAGGCTGCCGGAGCCCAGAGGCTACGGAGTCATTTCTAACCCGTGGGGTCTTTTGTAGGTGGAGGTTCTGCCGGCTTCTCGGGTGCCCACGCTCGCGAGAGGAAGGTCGTCTTCATCCACCGCGCTTCCACGTCGTCCCTACGCTGCCGGAGCTCCGCCGAATTTCACCATCGGCACATCCAATAAGCCAATCCTTTCCTTTTCTTCGTAGTTCTTTTGCATTCATCATCTCGCATCCTCTATCCCCCTTCATAAGGGTGCCTCTTCTTATATACTTCTTGCATCCATCATCTCATTTTCCTCCTACTCGAGTCCGAGAGGGGTTTAAAAGACAACACCAACCAGGTGTGTGTCTTGCCATCATTTCGTTATTTTTATCGCAAAGATTTGAATACTACACCTTCATCTTTCTAATCCACTCGTTACTTATTTGTCGTTATTTTGCAAGGGTACCCAAGGAAAGCCCTCTCCGTCGGCCGGCCGAAGGGGGAGGAAGAAGCAACCCGCCATCTCCCGCTCTTGAGGTAGGCGCGATCACTTTCTTTATTTTGGGGTCTTTTGGCCCATGGCGATCACATCTTGTTCTCGAGGCCGCGGCGAGTCACTTCCCTAATGGCCGTTTAAATTCCCGTTCTTATATTCTCTTTATGTTCTGTTATATTCTTATCTGCTCATATTCTCGAGGTCACGGCGAGTCACTTCCCCAATGGCCGTTTAAATTTCCGTTCTTATATTCTGTTATATTCTCATCTGCTCATATTCTCGAGGCCACGACGAGTCACTTCCCCAATGGCCATTTAAATTCCCGTTCTTATATTCTCTTTATATTCTGTTATATTCTTATCTATTCATATTCTCGAGGCCGCGGCGAGTCACTTCCCCAGTGGCCGTTTAAATTTTCGCTCTTTATATTCTCCTTATATTCTGTTATATTTTTATCTGCTCATATTCTCGAGGCCGCGGCGAGTCACTTCCCCAATGGCCGTTTCAATTCTTGCTATTTAATTTCTACACCATTCCCGTCCCCCTGAAGCCGCGGCGAGTCACTTCCCGCTATGGCCGTTTAACCCCCATATCTTGCTATATTACATTTGTCCCGCTCGCCCCGTCGGAGCAATCTCCCGTGGTGGCCCCTTCTCTTTTCTCTTATTTCTGTGTTGCAGCAAACAAAGAGGAGCCCGCGCGCTCCGCGTCCTCTTCGCTCCCCGAACCGCGTGACGTCGCTCACACCGTCACCGCGCGAGGATCCGTGTGGATCAACTCTAGAGGTCGTGCATCTGTGCGGCTTGGTGTGCGTGAAAAGCTGCATCAAGCACTGCGGACAGCATCGTTCCGCGCAAGGTAAAATCTACAACCCGTAGTTAGGGGTTGGGAGTTATTATTGCATCGATTAGAGCACGGTTCTAGGATTCCCCAAAGCCCGGGTTCGGTATGTAAATTTTTGTTCTCCGCGGCGTTGCTCGAACCGGGCTGACCGAATCCTTACAGTGGTATCAGAGCCATGTTGCTCTGATTGATGCAATTTCTCTGCATAGAATCAATTTTAGGGGCTATAATTTGCATGATCATCAATTACAAGGGGGGAATTGGATGCTGGGCATCCTCAGTTCCCAAGCAAAAAAAAAAATGGTGCATTGGGCGCACTGCGCCGCACAGGGCGCGATGCGCTCGCCCGCCAACGCACTGCGCCGCGTGGTGGTTACCGCCTGGCGGCGCCGCGTAGCGGGCGCGCGGGCCCGCCTCGCATCCGCGAGGGCGGGGGGCGCGTCCACCCAAGCGGCCCGCGTGGGCGGCCACGCCCAACGCCTTTTGACCGTAGAAAAAAACATTTTAATTTTTTTTAATTATTTGCCTCTATTAATTTATTGGGCCTCTAATATATTTAGGGGCACATTAAATTAATCAATTATTATCTTAAATATTAATTATCTTTTCTCAATAAAAAATTCAAATCTTGTTGAATTTTATTTAACTTTTGAGTTTATTGAGTTGGGATAATTATTATTTTATTTGAGATAATAGTGTAATAATTGTAGATGATCATGGGAAATTCAATTACTAGTGCATATGCACCTCAAGTAGGATTAGAAGAGAGCATCAAAAAATAATTTTGGGAGGTTATTGATAGTTTGATCCAAAATATCCCTAGTGAAGAGATAATCTTTATTGGAGGTGATCTTAATGGTCATGTGGGTAAAGATAATAGAGGCTATGAGAGGATTCATGGAGGGCTTGGTTTTGACAATAGAAATGATATGGGTAACACTATTCTTGATTTTGCTATGGCCTATGATCTAGCAATTACTAATACCTTCTTTAAGAAGAGGGACGAACACTTAATAACATACAAGAGTGGAACACATATAAGTCAAATTGACTATTTTCTCATTAGGAAGGTCGATAGAGTTTTATGTAAAGATTGTAAAGTTATTCCTGGTGAGAGTCTAGCCCCTCAACATAGGTTGTTAGTAATGGATGTCACTATCCCTAAATTCAAAAGAAAGATCATTATAAATAATTATTCCAAGATTAAATGGTGGAATTTAAAAGGTAATAGTTTAGAAATATTTAAAAATCATCTATTAAAGGAAAATATTTGGAATTTAGAACAAGAAACTAATGTAATGTGGAATAATGTTACAAATTGTATAACGAGGGTTGCAAAACAACTCTTAGGTGAATCTAAAGGTAAAAAGAATTTAGAAAAAGAGACTTGGTGGTGGAGTGAGGAAATCCAAAATACCATTAGAGTAAAAAAGAATACTTTAAAGTTTGGCAAACTATCAAAAATGATCAAACCCTAGAAGCCTATAAAATCGCTAAAAAGAGAGCTAAGAAAATAGTCAGCGAAGCTAAATCAAAGGTATTTGAAGGTTTATATAATAAATTAGGAACCCGAGAGGGTGAAAAGGACATATTTAAACTTGCTAAATTAAGAGAATGGAAAACTAGAGATTTAGATCATGTTCGGTGCATTAAAGGTGAAGATCAAAGGGTTTTAACTAAGGATCTTGAGATTAAAGGGAGGTCGCATAGCTATTTCCAGAAGTTACTTAATGGAGATTCCGTCAATGATTTATCTTTAGAAGGTACCCAAGAGTCCACAATATTTGATAAATGTCAATATTTCAGGCGTATTAAGATGTCAGAAGTGGAGGATGCTTTAAGAAAAATGAAAGTAGGTAAGGCCTTAGGACTAGATGGCTTACCTATTGAAGTATGGAAAGGCCTAGGAGATATTGGTATTCAGTGGCTAACTAAATTTTTTAATAGAATTTTAAAAGAACGGAGAATGCCAGAAGTTTGGAGAAAAAGTGTTGTAGTTCCTTTCTATAAAAACAAAGGAGATATTCAAAGTTGTAAAAATTATCGTGGAATTAAGCTTATGAGTCATACTATGAAATTTTGGGAAAGAGTAATTGAAAAATGCCTCCGATGTATGACTACTGTATCGGAAAATCAGTTTGGTTTTATGTCAAATAGATCTACTACAGAAGCTATTTTCTTACTACGGCAGCTAATGGAGAAGTATAGAGAGATGAGAAAAGATTTGTATATAGTTTTTCTTGATTTAGAGAAGGCGTACGATCGAGTACCGAGAGAATTAATTTGGTGGACATTAAGAAAGAAAGGAATCTCTCAAGGATATGTTGATTTGATTACAGATATGTACGACGGCGCTATTACTAGTGTTCGAACTATTGCTGGAGAGACTGGTGAATTTTTCGTTTCTATAGGTTTGCATCAAGGTTCTGCACTAAGTCCGTATCTCTTTATTTTAGTTATGGATGAAGTAACTAAACAATTACATGAGGATATCCCTTGGTGTATACTTTTTGCAGATGATATTGTTTTAATTGATGAGAGTATTGATGCTCTAAATGCTAAGTTAGAGCGTTGGAGACTTGCCTTGGAGTCTAAAGGTTTTAAAATTAGTAGGAGTAAGTCAGAGTTTATGCACTGTAATTTTAGTAATGGGAGAGTGGTTCAGGAAGACATGGTTCTAATTGATGGACATAACATTCCGAAGAGTAGTAGCTTTCGATACTTAGGGTCTATCATACAAGAGAATGGGGAGATTTATGATGACGTTACACATAGGATTAAGGCAAGCTGGTTAAGATGGAGAAGTGCATCAGGTGTCCTTTGTGATCATCGTATGCCTGTGAAACTCAAAGGGAGGTTTTATAGAACGGCTGTGAGACCTACTTTGTTATATGGTACTGAGTGTTGGGTAGTACGAAAGGAACACATCCACAAGATGTGTGTAGCAGAGATGAGGATGTTGAGATGGATGTGTGGCAAGACTAAGAAAGACAAGATTAGGAATGAGCGTATCTGGAAGGACTTAGGGATAGCTCCAATTGATAGTAAAATGAGAGAAAATAGACTCAGGTGGTTTGGGCATGTGTGTCGTCGCCCTAACTCAGCGCCGGTTAAAAGATGTGACCAAATCTTAGTGGATGCTAGTAAAAGAGCTCGGGGAAGGCCTAAAATGAGATGGTGCGATGTTATTAGGAAGGACATTAGTTTCTTGGGTTTAAATACGAATATTGCACTTGATAGGAATCTTTGGCGGAACATGATTCATGTAGCCGACCCCAATTAATTGGGATAAGGCTCTGATGATGATGATGATGATGATGATCATGGGAAATTCAATATTTTAACATTTTAATTATTAGATAATTGTTAAATTCAATTTTTGAATTTCATTGAGGATAATTTTAGAAAATTCAAATTTTTAAATTTTTTAATTATTAGATAATTATTAAATTCAAATTTTGAATTTTAGATAAATAATAATTGAGGATAATTATATTATTTAAATTTACTTTCAAATGAAATTATTAAAAAATTATTTGAATTTAAATTTAAATAATTAGCTTATTTAAATTTATTTTTATATTTGATTATTAGATAATTAAATTTAAATTTAAATTTTAAATAATTATCTCAATTATCTGAATTATTTGAATCAGATTCAAATATGAATGCCCCTGCGATAAATGATGGTTCTATGTATGCTTTGCTTAATTTACTTGGAAATGGCTTGCTTATGTGTTTAATTTTAGTTTATCCAACTTCGATTTTTAAAATTAAACAAAGCCAACATGTTTTTGTTTGCACATCCCATTTTTCAATCCAATATAAGGATTATTTTCATAAATAACCCTTGATTGAATTTTTACATGTATGGGTTAGCAAATGATCATGGACATTACTAATGTAATTATTTGGGGTCCGCGTGCCTCCTTTCTCTCTGTGTTAAAATTCCTATGTACTTCTATCCCCCTTTACAGTTGTACTTGCCCTGAGGCTTCTGGAATTTTATTGACATGTAATTTAAATTTTGCCGACCTGCGTGCCGTGTAAAAATTGTAATTGATGCGGTGTCGGAGTTTGAAAGTACGGAGCACACCCGACGAGGATGATCCAACTGCTTCAGAAGTGAGCCGGATGTCTTAGTAGCATTAGGAATAAAGTCCATGATCACTTGCGATTTAATTTTGCATTGGATGCATTTACTTTGTGCAAACTACTAGGTACGGTAAATATATTGGATATATTTATATTACCACCTAAGGTGAGATCAAGATAAAAAATAAATTCCCTCGTGATTTAATTTTAGATCTGGTAAGCGTGGCTATAGGAGTCGTCGTGGCCCTCCATCATTATGGGGTGAATGAATATCTTCATCTCATGGATTTATTGTGCTTTTCACAAGGTCCATGAGTTTGAGGGCAGGATGCAACCCCAAGGCTAGGTCTCAATGGGGTGAGAAATTAAACTTGACCTTGTTGTGCTTTCCACAAAGGAAGGATCATGAACTCATTGCTATGTAGTAATGATGGTTAGATCTCACCGAGAGTATCCTTTGTTGTGCTTTCCACAAGGGGATGACTTCTCGGGGGCCGAATATCGGATACTGCATTGGATGCAAGTGCTTGCTGACTGCCCTTGAGATGGTGTATGGCTTGTTGTGCTTTCCACAAGGTCATACCTCAGTCTCGTTGGGATTCCGACCCACTAGGATGATCCCGATGATCTCCCGTTTTATATATTAAGGGTTATATAGTTCGTTCGAAAAATAGTGGGACTAACTAAGATAAAAAATCACATCTAAGTTAGAATTTGAACATATGCTAAGTTGTCTTTTATTTCTTATTCCATATTACAATGTCGTCGTCCAACACCCTCCGTGGCATCTTGGATGCCAACAGGCTGACCGGACCCAACTTCTCGGATTGGCTGCGTAATTTACGCATAGTCCTCGCCGCCGAAAAAATAGCTTACGTGTTGGACACGGTTCATTCTGAGTCAGCTCTCGATGCCGACAAGGGCGTTTTAATGACTTATGCCAAATGGTCAGAAGACTCTTCCCTTGCCCAATGTTACATGCTGGCCTCTATGGCTCCTGAGCTGCAGAGGTAATTTGAAAAGAGTGATTATAGAAGCATACTTCTTAACCTATGCCAGCTCTTCAGGGAGTAGGGCAGGATTGAGAGGTTTGATATCTCCAAGAAACTTTTCAGGACACGGATGTCAGAGGGTGCTTCAGTACAGGCTCATGTACTGAAAATGATGGAGTGGATTGAGAGACTCAATGCGCTGGGGTTCAAGTTGGATCTTGAACTGTGCATTGATCTTATTCTCCAGTCATTGGCCGATTCCTTTTCTCCCTTCATCATAAACTTCAACATGAATAGGATTGAAGCAACTCTCCCAGAGCTCTCAACATGTTGAAAAGTGCTGAAGGGACCATGCACAAAGATAAATCATCTTCTATAATGATTGTTGGCCGGGCCAATAAGAAAAGGAAGGCCACCCAGATATCTACCAAATGTGACAAAGGGAAGGGAAAGAAGAAAGTCAAGGGTAAGGAAATCGACAAAGTTGACAAAGGAAAGGGCAAGAAGAATGAAAAAGAAGACAAGTGTTTTCGATGCAGGGAAACAGGGCATTGGAAAAGGAATTGCAAGGCAATTCTAAATGAAGGTATTTTTGTCATAGATCTTAATTTGTCATATATGGAATCCATATCATGGGTATTGGATACTGGATGTGCATCTCATATCTGTAACTCTGTACATGTGCTAACAAATAGAAGGCGGCTGAGCAAAAAGGAGATTGAGCTGAGGATGGGCAATAGAGCTTTAGTTGCTGCCAAAGCTATCGGGACTGCACGCCTCAGTTTACCTTCAGGGGTCATTCTGGAGCTGAATGACTATTATTATGTTCCTAATATGTTTAAGAACATTATTTCAATCTCTAACTTGTATAACGTTGGATATACATTAGCTTTTAATATCACTGGGTGCTCTATAATGAATAATGGTTTGGTGATAGCCAATGGTTCATTAGTCAATGGTCTTTATGTATTAGATACATGTTCTAATGTTATGCAGGTTTCCAATGCTAATGAAGTGAATTCTGCATATCTTTGGCATTGCATGCTTGGTCATGTAGGTGAAAAGAGAGTCTCTCACCTACACTTAAATGGGTATTTGAATTCATTCGAATACAAGCCATTTGATACCTGTGAGTCGTGTCTCATGGGGAAGATGACCAAGGCTCCCTTTAGTGGACATGGTGAGGGGGCTGCTAACCTTCTCGAGCTCATACACTTGGATGCGTGTGGACCCATTTCCAAAGAAGCAAAAGGGGGTCACCTCTATTTCATCTCTTTTATTGATGACTTCTTGAGATATGACTATGTGTATTTAATGAGACATAAATCGCAAGCCTTTGAGAAGTTTAAGGAATATAAGAATGAAGTAGAGAAACAGATTGGCAAGAGTATTAAGGCTCTTCGATCAAATCGAGGAGGAGAATACCTTAGTCATGAATTCACTTCTTATCTTAAGGATAATAGAATTATTTCTCAGTGGACTCCACTGTATACACCACAGCATAATGGTGTATCCGAGAGGAGAAACATGACTTTGTTAGACATGGTTTGATCCATGATGTCCATGTCAGGACTACCCTTGTCTCTTTGGGGCTATGCCTTAGAGATTGTAGCCTATTTACTGAATAGGATCTCAAGTAAATATGTTCCTTTTATATCATATGAGATATGGAAGGGCAGGAAATCAAATTTTAATCACATTAAAATTTGGAGGTGTCCTGCCCATATAAAGAAGAACGATTGTGATAAACTTGAGTCAAGAACCGATAAGTGTAAGTTTGTGGGATATCTAAAGGAGACTTTTGGATATTATTTCTATCACCCTTCTGAGAAAAGGGTCTTAGTGGCTAAGAGAGCTATATTTCTAGAAAGAGAATATCTACTCCAGAAAAATAGTGGGAGCCAGATAGAATTGGACGAGGTCCAAGAACCACAACCTAAAGACTCATTAGATGAGACTGCATCGGTTGATCCTATTCAGAGTGAAACACAGACACTACGGAGATCTAGTAGACTACTAAGAGTACTTGAGAGATATCTTGGACATGTCTCAGAGAGGTCCACTAAGGTGTGCATCGATGAGGATGAAGATCCTCAATCCTATCAAGAGGCGATCCGTAATGTAGACTCCGAGAAATGGCAAGAGGCAATGGATTCAGAGATCCAGTCCACGTACACCAACAAAGTTTGGAACTTGGTTGATGTACCCGAAGGGAAAGTCCCTATCGGCTGCAAGTGGATTTCAAAAGGAAGATCGGTGCAGATGGACACTGACACATACAAGGCCAGATTAGTGGCGAAAGGGTATCGTCAAAGATAAGGTATTGACTATGACGAGACATTTTCACATATGGCCATGGTTAAGTCAATCAGAATCTTCCTTACCATTGCTGCATACCTGGATTATGGAGATCTGTCAGAAGAGGTGTACATGGTACAGCCTGAAGGATTCACCTCCATACTTCATCCTAATAAGGTATGCAAGCTTCAGAGATCCATTTATGGATTGAAGCAAGCATCTCGGAGCTGGAACTTAAGATTTGATGAGGCTGTCAAATCTTTCAACTTCATTCGGAATGAAGATGAACCCTGTTTTACAAGAAGGTCAGTGGGAGCTCTGTGACCTTTATGGTCCTTTATGTTGATGACATCTTACTCATTGGGAATGATGTAGAGATGTTGACACCAACTAAGTCTTGGTTATCCAAGACCTTCTCCATGAAGGGTTTGGGAGAAGCATCCTATATGCTGGGCATAAGGATCTATCGAGATAGATCTAAAATTATGCTAGGATTATCCCAATCCATGTACATAGATACTATCCTCAAAAGGTTTAGGATGAAAAATTCCAAGAGAGGTCTCATTCCTATGAGACATGGAATTTGCCTATCTAAGGGGATGAGCCCTAAAACATCTGAGGAGGTGGCACACATGAATAAGGTACCCTATGCTTCGGCCATAGGGTCAATCATGTATGTAATGCTATGTACACGGCCTGATGTTGCCAATGCTTTGAGCATTGTTAGTAGATATCAGGCAAATCCAGGCGAAGAGCACTGGAAGGTAGTAAAGGGCATCCTTAAGGACTTGCGAAGGGTTAAGGATCTTTTTCTACTTTATAGAGGAGAGGACCTACAGCTTAGAGCTTACACGGACTCTAGTTTTCAGTCTGATCCAGATGACTGCAAATCCATGTCTGGGTTTGTATTCATGTTGAATGGAGGGGCTGTCAGTTGGAGACGCTCCAAGCAAGATACGACTGTAGACTCGACGACGGAGGTAGAATATATTGCTGCGGCTGAAGCTGCTAAGGAAGCTGTCTGGATGAAGAAATTCATCTTGGAACTCGGCATAGTTCCCGAGATATCAACTCCCATCCCATTATTTTGTGATAATAATGGGGCCATCGCCCAGGCGAAGGAACCAAGATCTCACCAAAGGTCGAAGCATATTCTAAGGTGCTTCCACCTTATTCGGGAGATTATTGATCGTAGAGATCTGGCGGTAGAGCGTGTACCGTCAGAAGATAATATAGCAGATCCACTGACTAAGTCTTTGACACAGATTTGTTGCGCATCCCTTTAGTTTTGATGATGACAAAGGATATGCGTGATTAATCTATTTTAATAACACAACACATGCAAGATTGATTGATTACGTCTTCACATGATGGATGTGTCCAATTCAATGCAAATCTAATAGTTCAAGTTAGTTCAGGTTTTCTGAAGTACTAATGAAATCAACAAATCAGAAGAAATGTCAAAGGTTGCTTGTCGACCAGAGAAGTGGTCATTGTCGACCAACGAATCCAAGCAAACACAGCTCAAGTCATTTTTCCTCTGTACGCGCTCTGGTTGTCGACTAGAGCCCTGTTCGTTGTCGACCACGGAATAGACAGAGCATCAGACAGAACTGCCAGTCATCTGGACATTGCCCCTTGTCGACCAGCGACAGGGCTATTGTCAACAATGAGCGATACGAGCATCAGCCTGAAGAACCAGCCGTCTGGACACTGCTCATTGTCGACCAGAGATAGGGTCGTTGTCGACCACAAGCGGTATAGCGTCCAGAACCGAATTCCAACCGAATTCAGTTTCGGTTCCTTGAAACCTGCAGGTTGCTGTTGCAGGTTGTTGGGCTGTTCAGAGGATAAGATTCCGCACGGGATTCAAGGAGAGAATCTTGCTAAGAACCGGTCAAACCTTTTATAGATTCTATTTAATCTTCTCTTTTTAGCGAGTAACCCAACAGGTTTGCACCTGTGCGGGAAACAGCTCCGGGTTTGATAAGAACTGGTGCAAAAAGGAGAAGAACACAGAGAACTGAATAGGGAAACACAGAGTAGAAGCAAAAGAAAGGATACACCCACGAAGATACTCTGAAAGAGGAAAGAAGGAGTGGCTCTTCAGAAATCACAAAGACTGCACAAGACCGAAGGCATCTTCATTGCTGCAGAAGGAAAGACCAACTCAAGACAAGTAAGACTCCAGCAGCGTCGCAGCTGAAGGCAATCGTCTGGAAGTTCCACAGGGAGTCTATTCTTGTTATCTGCAGTCCCAGGCTGAACTCTTTTCTTTGATTCAAACGCTCTTGTTTAGTCCTGTTGCATTTTTTGTTCTTTTCATTACATCAAGTGTCAAGCTGTGAGGCAGCGGGTACAAGCTGTGTGTCAGTAGGAAGAAGCTGTGTATCAGCGGTGTATTGGTTGAGATCAGGAGTTCTCATTTAGTGAAGCCTTGCTCAAGTTGAGCAAGGGGTGGACGTAAGTCTCGGGAAGAGACTGAACCACCTAAAAATCCTGTCTTGTGGTTTTGCTTGTGGTATGTGCTCTTCTTATTGCTTGCTGTCACGGTAGTTATCAGTTTTATCTTTGCAACCCATAGTTTGCTTAAGGTCTAGTCGATCTTTAGTTTATAAATCGAAAAAGGGGCTAGATCTATTCACCCCCCCTCTAGATCTATTCAGTCCGTACTCAACACGTGGCATCAGAGCTAGACTCTCCGAAAATGTGGTCTAACAACCAGGAGAGACCTAGCGGACTGAACTCTAGAAGTCTAATGGCTGAGGGACACTCAGTAACTAGACCACCATACTTTGATGGAAATGATTACTCATACTGGAAAAATCGTATGCAGGTGTTCTTGAGAGCACAAGATCATGAGATGTGGAGAGTAGTGAGCCGCGGACCCTATGAGCTGCCCGAAGACGAGGATACCTGGACCAGAGAACAGGTCAGAAAATCAACCATCAACTGGGGAGCTATGAACGTAATGCAATGCGCACTTCACCCCACGGAGTTCTCAAGAGTCTCACAATGTGCAACAGCCAAGGAGATGTGGGATCGACTCAAGGTCATCTATGAAGGTACTTCAGAGGTAAGAGAGTCCAAAGCAAATATGCTAGTCTCAGAATATGAAATGTTTAGAATGAAAACTGACGAAAGCATTTCTGAGATGTATGCCAGACTAGTACAACTAACAAATAGCTTAAAGAGTCTAGGGAAGACCTACAAAGAGCAGGAGCTTGAGAGGAAAATCTTAAGGTCCCTCACACCTATGTGGCATACCAAGGCCACAGTAATTGAGGACTCAAAAGACCTCACAACTATGACTGTGGATGAACTGGTAGGTTCCCTAATGGCCTATGAGGTCAATCTAAAGAGAAAGGAAGATGAGGGCAAGAAAAAGAAGCAGCTCGCCCTGAAGACTAAAATAGGCACCTCTGAAGTATCTGACACTGATAACTCATCTAGCACAGGTGAGGAAACTGGCGAGCTAGCCATGCTAACAAGAAAGTTCAGAAGGTTCCTGCGGAAGGAAGGTAGGGGATTTAAAAATCCTAAGGGCACGGTAAGGAAATCATCCCAGTTTAAGTTTGACAAAAACAAAGCTTCATCTAACAAGCTTGTTTGCTACAACTGCAGGAAACTAGGACACATGAAGGCTGAATGTCCAGAGGCTCCTAGGAAATCAAGCTTCAAGTGGAAAGGCAAGAAACCAAAGGCAATGATAAGCACATGGAGCGAGGAGGAGGAAAGCAGCGAAGAGGAAACAACTTCCGAGGAAGAAGAAGGAAACACATGTCTAATGGCCAAAGGAGACAGCAACGATTTTGAGGTAACCTCCCCTTGTCAATACTTTTCTAGCTCAGATTGGGAAGAAGCCTATTCAGATTTACTTGATACATATGAAAGAATAAGAAAGGAAAATAAAAGTTTGAAGAAGAAGGTTAATCAGTTCAATAATGACAGCAACTCAATTGCCAACAGAACTGAACTAGAATTGGAGATCACCACCTTGCAAAATAAATTGAATCAACGCGAGATAGATGAAGAAAACGTCAAAGGGATATTAGAAGAAAATGAAGTACTGAAAAACACAATTGACGAGTTAAAATTAAAGACTCAAGAATATGAACAGGAAACTAAGCTAACTCAAGAAAGAAACAACTCACTCAAGGAAGAAAACAGTCAACTTCTGAAAGAAATAGAAAGAATCCAAAGTGAACTGAAAAACAAACAGGAAACGTTGGAAAAATGACTAAGGGTGAAGAAAACTTGAACGCGGTGTTGGGAATAAAAGTAAACTTTCAGAAAGAGGGATTAGGGTTCAACCCATCAGCTAAAAAGGAATTCCAACTAAAAACGTTAAATGAAAAGGCTGACACAAAAGGAAAAGGCCCCTTGATAAACCTATATCAAAACAAACAAAAGGACATAGCTGAAAGTTCCTCTAAACAGACTAATGTCACCTTGGAAGAGAGGAACTCTAAAGGGAAAATGGTCAATCTACATCAGCTTAAAAACAACAGCCATATCAGACGAGAAGGTCAAATTCACAGAAGTAACCAGACAAACAGGGCATTAAATCATGTTAATAAACCCAAACCTGTAAAACAAGGTGTCTGGAAACAGGCTGGTCGACAACAGACTCCTCCTATGTCGACTAGAGGATCTGCCAGAACAGGTGCTGGCTTCTGGAGAAACCCTGGTCGACCACAGACATACCAGATGTCGACCAGACACACAAACAGAACTCACAACCTCTCTCAGCTGAAACAGAATGGAAATTGGAATTTAAGAAAATGGACTCAAAATAGAGGAACATTAAATCAAAAGGAACACAACCTGAACAAGTTAAGAAACGAAAAGACAAACTGTTCTAACAAAATTTGGGTTCCCAAGATGTTGTTACAGCAGTTCCATGATTTCACAAGCTATCTTGGACCCGGGTACCAATGGGGTCCAAAAGTTTCTGTGTAATTCGTGATGCAGGAATGTCTGGCAGCCATGCACAACAAGTGGTACTTAGATAGTGGTTGCTCAAGACACATGACAGGAGACAAGACCAAGTTCTCCCAGCTAAGCTCAAAGGATGGAGGTTATGTGACGTTTGGAGGAAATAACAAAGGCAAAATTATCGGAAGAGGTAAGATAGGTAAGAAACCTTCAAACTGTATTGACAATGTTTTGCTGGTGGATGGACTGGAATATATTTTATTGAGCATCAGTCAACTATGCGACAAAGGCCATAAAGTAGTATTTGACTCCAAGACCTGCAAGATTATTGAACCAAATTCAGATGCAGTCAAGTTTATGGGTGAGAGAGTGAACAATGTCTACATGATAGACTTGGATGATCCAGCCCACTCCAACTTGTGCCTAACCGCCAAGAAGGAGGACTTGACCTGGTTGTGGCACCGAAGGCTAGGGCATGTTAGCTATAGGGTGCTGCACAAACTTGTGAAAAATAAAATGGTTCTTGGTTTGCCTGAAATTTCGTTTGCTCAAAATGTCAAAGTATGTAAAGCATGCACCCAAGGAAAGCAAACAAGAAAATCATTCAAAGGTAGAACTGAAAGTCAGTCATCTAGACCCCTAGAACTTGTACACATGGACCTTTTTGGCCCAACAAGAATTGCCAGTCTTAGTGGTAAGAAATATGGTTATGTTCTAGTGGATGATTTTTCCAGATTTACATGGGTAATGTTCTTATCACATAAAAGTGATGCTTTTCATGAATTTCAGGAATTTTACAAAAGAATGAAGCAGGATGGTAAGTCCAAAGTGTGTACAATCATATCTGACCATGGGGGGGAGTTTGAAAATTCTGATTTTGATGTATTCTGCAGAAACAAGGGCATAACCCACAGATTCTCCTCACCAAGGACACCGGAGCAAAATGGAGTTGTAGAGAGAAGGAACCGCACTCTTGTCGAGATGGCTAGAACCATGTTGGTTGAAGCTAATCTTCCAAGAAAGTTTTGGGCTGAGGCGGTCAACACAGCATGCTACATTGTAAACCGGGCAATGGTAAGACCATCTAGTGCAAAAACTCCATATGAAATGCTCAAAGGTAAGAAACCATCTCTAGCTCATCTTAGAATCTTTGGTGCAAGATGTTTCATTCATAACAATGATAAGAGAGTCTTGGACAAATTTGAACCAAAGAGTGACTCAGGAATCTTCTTGGGCTATTCTGACCGATCAAGAGCCTATAGGGTTTTTAACACCAAAGATCAAATTGTTGAAGAATCCCCTCATATCTCATTTGATGAAGTTAATGATCTTATTAAAAATGAACAGGTCAGCAAGGAAGAAGAAGATGGAGAATTTCTGAAAGACAAAGAAGAACCGATGGAGAATGAAGAAGCACAGAATCAAGAAAGAAACCAAGGTAATTCTAATGATCAGACCGAAGGAGAGATCATCTCAGGTAACAATCTTGAAAACTTGAGACTTCTTAGAGATCATCCCTTAGATAACATTATTGGTGGAATACATGATCCTAGGAAGACTAGATCTCAGATTAAGGCCATTAATGAACTGGATCAACTTGCTCTTGTGTCCCAAATAGAGCCCAAATCTGTAGAGGAAGCCCAAAAAGATGAATCATGGATAAATGCTATGCATGAAGAACTAAATCAGTTTGAAAGAAATCAGGTGTGGAGACTTGTCCCTAGACCTTCATCTCACCCTGTAATTGGAACCAAATGGGTATATAAAAACAAGTTGAATGAAGAAGGGGTTGTAATGAGAAACAAGGCTCGGCTGGTGGCTAAAGGGTACAACCAGGAACTTGGAGTTGACTTTGAAGAATCATATGCTCCAGTGGCCAGATTAGAAGCCATCAGGATATTATTAGCCTTTGCATCTTCTCATGGAATTAAACTACAACAAATGGATGTAAAAAGTGCATTTCTAAATGGTATTATAAAAGAAGAGGTCTATGTGGAACAACCCCCTGGTTTTGAAAATGATGAACTTACTAATCATGTGTTCAAATTGCATAAAGCTTTGTATGGATTAAAGCAGGCTCCTCGGGCTTGGTACGAAAGGTTGAGCTCCTTCCTCACTAAAAAGGGATACACAAGAGGTAAAATTGATCAAACATTATTTTCCAAGACCCATGGTAAGGATATACTGATTGTACAAATCTATGTGGATGATATCATGTTTGGATCTACTGAAACCTCTTTGTGTACTGAATTTGCAAATTTAATGACTAATGAGTTTGAAATGAGCCTAATGGGTGATTTACAATTCTTTCTTGGATTGCAGATCTCACAATGCAGAGAAGGATATTTCATAAATCAATCCAAGTACATAAAAGAAATGTTGAAGAAATTTGGCATGGAAAGCTGCAAGCCAATCGAGTCACCCATGGGTACAAGTGCAACCTTGGAAGCAGATATAAAAGGTAACATGGTAGATGCCAAGAAATACAGAGGTATGATCGGATCCCTACTATACTTAACTGCATCAAGGCCAGATATTCAGTTCAGTGTATGCATGTGTGCTAGATATCAGTCTAGTCCTAGGGAATCACATTTAGGAGCTGTCAAGCGTATCTTTCGATACCTTGCCGGCACCCAAGAATTGGGTTTGTGGTATCTGACATATTGCAAACTAGATCTGATTTCATATTCGGATGCTGATTATGCTGGTTGCAAAATTGATAGGAAGAGTACTAGTGGTTATTGTCAATTCTTAGGTGGATGTTTAATATCATGGGCTTCTAAGAAGCAGCACTCTGTGGCACTCTCCACTGCTGAGGCTGGGTATGTCGCAGTAGGGAGTTGTGGTACACAGGTTATGTGGATAAAACATCAACTCCAAGACTACAATGTAGATCTTGGCTGTGCACCCATTTTATGTGACAACACTAGTGCTATTAACTTGTCTAAAAACCCCATTCAACATTCTAGGACAAAACACATTGAGATCCGTCATCATTTTCTGAGAGATGAGGTATCCAAAGGAAATTTCATGCTTCAATTTGTAGAAACTGAAAAACAATTGGCAGATATTTTCACTAAACCCCTTAACAATGACAGGTTTTCAACTCTAAGAAGGGAGTTGGGGATATGTAGAATATCTCCTGAAAATTCTTGAAATGCTCATATTCATGTGTTCTCTGTATAGCTTTCTGTCATTTCTGTAATTAGATATGTCAGTTAGATCTCTGGTACTGATTGTGTTTGGAAGCACTGGTGTCGGCTGTTACTCCAGCAATTTCTGCAAATTCCTGGCTCTGCTACTGGTTAGCTCTGGTGGTCGACCAACGACAGGGCATTGGTCGACCAAGGCATCAAGACGGGAAACTGTTTGGTTCTGTGACTACGCAGATGTCGATAATAGATAGTCCCATGGTCGACAATAGATTTATAAGAAAGCAGATGTCAACATCAGGCAGGGTCTGTGACTGCGCAGATGTCGACCAGAGACAGCTCCATGGTCGACAATGGATCTGTAAGGAAGCAAATGTCCACTTTAAACAGGTTCCTGGTTAACACTAGTTCTGGTAGGAAATCTTCTGGATTGTTTAAACTGTTTGAGCTCAGATTCATCTTCACTCATTCACCATCATCCATACTTCCCATTCCCTGTGTCTTTCTATCTCATCCTGGCCAACATTACCTTTTAATTCAGCATGGATTATCAAATTGAGGGGGAGAAAAAGTGTAAACTCATTCCTTGATAAAACATTGAATAACCTAACCATATCTTCCTATAAAATCACCAATGTATTCAATAAGAGTAGAGGTTGAGTGTAGTAATGAGGATTTGGACTGTACTACTTCAATAAATTCAAACCATAACTATGATTCTGTCACATGATTTTGGAGACTTACGATTGTTAGTAGTAAGTCGGTTTCTCTACCTGTGCCCATTCTAAACAGTTAATATAAATCCAAAAATATAGCATGAATGCACGTGGAATACGCCATAACTCTGTCTTCATGGTAGAGTAATGGATTGGATTCTGAGAAACTACTGCCTCCCATCTTAAGAAAAAATGGATGAAAAATAAGTGAGAGGCATGTGTGTCATGAAGAATCAGTCTATCTCTGCTACTATCAAAAATTATTGAAACTGGGCATACTTAGTAACTGGGGATATTGGCGTCTGATAAACGTATATCCTCACGGATCAAAGGTGTGTCCCAGTTAAAAGTGGAATGGTTAGGCATGCTAAGTAGCCGAGGTTTCTGGCGTGTAAAAAGCGTGTCTCCTCGTGTAGAAAAGCATGTGATAAACCTGACCACAGCTTTCAAAATGATTCCAAAAGGAAACACTCAAAATTATCTAAAAGGCAGAGGAAAGTGGTTGACCAAAGGTATGGCATGCAAAGAAAAGTTGAAAACACTGTTCAGCAAGCACAGCTATTAAAATCATCTCATGAAATCTATTATAAGTTTAAGAAGTCATGTGGAGGAAATTAGATATGGGGCGTAAGCTTATTGGTGCAATACTTTCAAATTCAAGTGAATCACTAGGCCCACTCTACTAGTTTACAAGGTGGTCTTTGCATAAGGGTGGAGAGGTTACATAAATGCTTTATTAAGGAACGGATGTACACTTCAATAAATCCCCCAAATTTAATTCGGCTGATTTAATCCTGGCCCTTCGTTTTTCTCATCGCGCTGGTTCAACAACCCTAGGTTTTAAGACCCAGGTCTTACTCTCTGATATCCTTCCCTATAAATTGAACCGACTGGGTCCCTAATCTTTTCACCCTCGCCGTTTTTCACCCTTCACGGTCGTCCTCCGTCTCCAGTCCCCTTTCGACCCCTTGTGTATCCCTCTCTCTCGCCTCAACACATTCTCTCGCATCCCTCAACCATGGCTCCGCCGCGTGATCAGAGGTCCTCCAAGAGAGCAAGGGATCAGGTTCCTGCCGAAGCGTCACCGCCGTCCAAGCACTCCAAGCAGAAGGCCACGCAAGGTCAGCCATCGACCACTCGGTGGTCGACAACGGATAAGACAGCAACCTTAGATATGCCCATCGTCCATCCAGTCTCTGGATCACTAAAGCCCCGGACCATCCTGCCACCGAGAATAGTAGATTTCTCCGATCAGAAGCTGATGGAGATGTTCCCAGAGCTGCTGGAAGTTTTGGACGCCCAAGGCTGGACAGAGTTTGTCTCTGCACATACTATGTATTCCCCACAGCTTGTGCAAGAGTTCTACCACAACCTGCAAGTCGTGGATGACAAGGTCTATACAGTAGTTCAGGGTGTCGTCGTCAGCCTCGACTTCAAGCTACTCCACAAGGCGCTGAATATTTCCCGGCATGGTACTGCCTTCAATCCTGAGGATTTTGACTTCAAAGCAGCATTTGCCGTGGTCACTGGTCAACCAGTCCCTGAGGTCCTTCCAAAATCCCTCAATGCCAACACTTTCCCTCCTCTTCATCGATTGCTCCATCACCTTCTTACCACCATAATCCAACCACGAGGAGACGCCAGGGAACATGTAAGTCGACTTCACCTATTTCTTCTCCATGGCCTCATCACACGCCAACCCATCTGCCTTCCCAAGCTCATGCAGAACACTTTCAAAACCCTCTTGCATTATCCCCTGAACTCTCTTCCATATGCTGCCCACATAACTGCCATTTTGGAAGCAGCCACTATACCCATTCCTCACGCTCCGCGCGTTGTCATTCCCAAATGGCACGTATACTCGTTCCATTACGTGACCACATTTTTGGGCTATAAGAAGGTAGGAGATCAAGTCCAGCGCACCCTACCATCCAAGGGTAAATCCAAAGAACCGTTGCCTCCCTCTTCTCCACCACAGACACCAATTCATGTTAGCCCTGCTGCAACCCCTCCACCTGTGGTGACTCCCACTCACACTCCCACTTTTACCACCACTGCTACCCATCCTCCACCTTCACTCGCTATTGTGCCATGGCAACCAGGCACTGCAGCCACTCATGTTCCATCTACGTCTGTTCCACCTACCCATGTTCCCTTTACCTTCGCTCCATCTACTTCTGCTCCACCACCTCCTTCCACCTCCAACACTGAGTCTCACGGAGTGCTTCTCCAGATAGCATCTCAGCTGACCTCACTCACAACTCAATTCCAATCCTTTCAAGAAAGTATGAATGCTGCAATCGGGCGTTTGGAGCTGAAAGTCCAAAGACTAGAGCAGCAGATGGAGACCAGGTTCATCAAGCAACAGGAACACTAAGAACATGCTAGCTCTCGGTTTAACAGACTGGTTGCCACATTAGCTGAAGTGTCAGCAGAGATGGGTACACGCATTGAGTTCACAAACCAGCAGATTAAACAGAATCACGATGCTACTATCTCCGAGATCCAGAAGCTAAGGCTTTCTTATGCACACATAGTTGACAAGCTGGATCGGATGGCAGAGAACGTGAAGCCCGAGACTTCTTCGTCCTCCTCGGAGTGAATGTCTGGATACTCCTCTTTTTGCTGTTGACAAAAGGGGAGAGAGTCTATGTGTGTCATTGTGTGTCTAGGTGTGTCTAGATGTCAGGTGTGTCTAGATGTCAGGTCTTGTTTTCATTCATGTAATTCGTGTTATGATACTTTTGAAAGGCATATCAAATGAATTTTCTGGCTGAAAACTGTGATAATGACATATGTTATGATAGTTTCTGAATGGCATATCAAATGCATTTTCTGGTTGAAATAATCTCCTGATTGTCACAATGACTCATGGTTGTCATCATCAAAAAGGGGGAGAATGTTGTGCATCCCTTTAGTTTTGATGATGACAAAGGATATGTGTGATTAATCTATTTTAATAACACAACACATGCAAGATTGATTGATTGCGTCTTCACATGATGGATGTGTCCAATTCAATGCAAATCTAATAGTTCAAGTTATTTCAGGTTTTCTGAAGTACTAATGAAATCAACAAATCAGAAGAAATGTCAAAGGTTGCTTGTCGACCAGAGAAGTGGTCATTGTCGACCAACGAATCCAAGCAAACACAGCTCAAGTCATTTTTCCTCTGTACGCGCTCTGGTTGTCGACCAGAGCCCTGTTCGTTGTCGACCACGGAATAGACAGAGCATCAGACAGAACTGCCAGTCATCTGGACATTGCCCCTTGTCGACCAGCGATAGGGCTATTGTCAACAATGAGCGATACGAGCATCAGCCTGAAGAACCAGCCGTCTGGACACTACTCATTATCGACCAGAGACAGGGTCGTTGTCGACCACAAGCGGTATAGCGTCCAGAATCGAATTCCAACCGAATTCAGTTTCGGTTCCTTGAAACCTACAGGTTGCTGTTGCAGGTTGTTGGGCTGTTCAGAGGATAAGATTCCGAATGGGATTCAAGGAGAGAATCCCTTGTCGAATCCACAAGGATCGTCGTTTAAACCATGCGTATAACAATCTTAAAACCACACTCGCACAAAATGATCAAAAGAGAATGTAGTATTCGGACAAGCACGGGTCGAATCCACAAGGAAGAATAGATTTTTAGAGTTAAAAACTTTGGACTCCTTTGGAAAATATTTGTGATTTGATTGTTTGAAGAAAAGTGAGGAAACAAAGAATGATTCTAACACTTAATTGAAAACACCATGACTATGCGCTTACGCTATAGAAAATAATTGTATGAAGTGGAAAGAAAATATAGAAGAAAGAGATAGAGAGGGAAGAAGAGCAAGAACTAGATCAAGAGAGCAACTTTCATTAACTTAAAAGGAAGAGTACATGAAATGTGAAATAAGTTTACACTAATGGCACAATGAGATTACAATGAAGTGAAATAAAACTAAAGCAATAACAAAAAGAGGAGCCTAAGGTGTGAAGATGGTAGTAGCAATGGTGATGACGCCGTCGTCTCCTCCTCGCCGAGCCTTGGAGAGGATCACTCCGCCTTGAAAGAGATCACCGTGGGAAGAGGTGGATGAAGAAGCCGTCGCCGTCCACGTCACGAGCCTTGGAACGTCGCCCGTCTTGATGTGCACGCCGCCATGAAAGGGGAGTTGTGGAGGACAAAATGGGAGCAACCGGAGGCCTAAGGTTGGGAGAGAAAGAGGGAGAGTGAAAGATTGCTCAAAGAAAAAACTCCCCTTCTCCTCCTTACCATGGGCTATTTATAGGGAAAGTTTGGTAGATAGAGGGTGGAGATTATATCAAAAGGAGATGGATAGCTAAGATTCAAATGGAATATGATGCATGGGGAAGAGTAAAAGTAGGTGGGCACCCCCTTTCTTGGACTTTAGGCACCCCATTTCCCAAGGCTCATCATGTCTCTCCTTTAATTCAAATTTTGGATGTCCTTTTCCTCCTTTCCAAACTTAAAGTTTGGATTCCTCCTTTTCAAACTTTGAATTCGAAATTTTGAACTTTCCTTTCCCTCTAATCAAAATAATTTGAATTCTTTATTTGACTTGGTCAAAATGGTGATGACCCTTTTGCCCCCAACTTCTTTTGTAATTACCTTCGGTGTCCTACACACACATAATTGCACTTTAGTCCATACAAATTACCACAATGTGCACATAAATCTCAAATGCTCATGATTATGCAATGGAGAATTAATGATCATGGCCCTCAACTTTAATTTATTATTAAATAAGATAATTGAATTAATCAATTTACGTGAAAGCTCTAATTTAAATGTGGAGTTGAGGTTAACTATGAAATATGCATAATTACCTAATTATATGCACATAAAATGGTGTTTATGCGATGTATTATCATAAGAAATGGAGACTTATCACACCCCCCAACTTGAACATTGCTAGTCCCTTAGCAATGTAAACAATTATAAAATTAGGACTAGCAAATACTCATGTGTCATAGATCATGGCAAGAACATTATGCATAATGATTTAGACTTTGGAGTATTACAAGTTCAAGTAGAATGCATTTGGTATAAATTTCATCAGTCCATGTGTTTAGACCTTTCCTCAGGATACACTCAAAATTAAATATCTCTTTGTGTATGAGTGATATAACTTGACTAGTGACTTCCAAACAATTCTAGATGAATGAGTCTTCTACCTTTCACTTAAAGATGATTTTCAATTCTGCCCACCTCTTGAATTGAGCTTCTCGAATTACAGGTAGCTTCACTCTGCCAGTTTATACTTCTTTTTTTTTATCTTTTTTTTTTTGACACACGGTGCTGCACATCCCTTCGCCGTTTGACACGAACCTCAACTCTTGCCTTAGGAGAAGCAGGCCCGGTTACTAAGTTCAGGGGCATTTTCCATATGTTTTTTTTTTTTGGCAGGTAGCTTTTTCCTCACGATTATGTTCAACGAATGGGCATAATATTCATCACCACCTAAGTGTCAAGTAAAATTCCCATCATCCTAATGTTTGTCATCCACCGATCTTGTTATTGTGCAATTGTGTGCAAGTTCAATAGAATTTTCAGGTGTATTCTGAGGAAAAGGCTAAAGACATAACCAATTAATTCATCCCTTTAATGTGCAACTTTCACATGTAAGACTCTAAGTCATATCATTCTAAGAAAAGTTTCTCATCATAAAATATGAACATGAAACACTTGTTAAAGGTGTGATGAAAGGTTGTAATTATTTTGAGGAAATTCAAGCTCAAGTTACCCCCCAACTTAGGTGACATTGTCCCTAATGGCATGAGTAAGATATAGAAATGAAATAAAACCATAAAAAGTAGAGGGAAGGATAGATACGACCTGAGAGAGAGATGTCGTCATCAAAGAAATATTGCTCCATGCTCCATGCTCCTTAGACAAAATAAGAAAATCAATCAAAAAAAAATTTTTTTTTTTGAAAAGAGACAGGATAATTGGGTTGCCTCCCAAGAAGCGCTAAGTTTAACGTCTTCAGCCAGACACAATATAGCTCACAATGGGTCACTCAGCCTGAGAGAGTCCTCCTGCAGCATTGGAAGATTTTCAATGTAAGGTTTCAAACGTTGACCATTGACAGTGAAAGTTTGACCAGTTTTAGGATCAAGAATTGTTACTGCACCATGGTCAAATATTTTAATTACTACATATGGTTCATCCCATCGAGATTTCAATTTGCCTGGGAATAATCGCAGCCTAGAGTTAAAAAGCCAGACCTTTTGGTTGATTTGAAAAGTTTTGCGTGAAATGTGCTTATCATGGAATGCTTTTGTCTGGGCTTTATAAATCCTAGAGTTCTCATAGACTTCATTGCGAAGTTCTTCTAACTCATTCAGTTGAAGGGCTCTATGGGAACTAGCCTGTGCTAAATCAAGATTGAATTGTTTGATTGCCCAATAGGCCCTATGTTCCAATTCGACTGGCAAATGACATGGCTTTCCAAAAATAAGCCTATAAGGGGACATGCCAATGGGAGTTTTATAGGCGGTCCGATAGGCCCATAAAGCATCATCTAATCTTTCTGACCAATCTTTCCTATCGGGCCGGACAGACTTTTACAAAATGTTCTTGATCTCCCTATTAGAAACCTCCACCTGGCCACTAGTCTGGGGATGATAGGGGGTAGCAATCTTATGTGTTATCCCATACTTCCGAAGCAAAGTCCGGAATTGAGAATGGATGAAATGTGAACCCCCATCACTAATGATAGCCCTCGGACATCCAAATCGAGAGAAAATGTTCTTGCGAACAAATTTCATGACAATTTTGTGATCATTAGTCCTTGTGGCTATAGCTTCTATCCACTTAGACACGTAATCCACTGCCACCAAAATGTACTCATGACCAAAAGATGGTGGAAACGGTCCCATGAAGTCAATTCCCCATACATCAAAAATTTCCACAACCAGGATAGGATTTAAAGGCATCATGTCCCTGCGTGACATGTTTCCCATAGCCTGACAGCGCTCACAAGATTTGCAAAATTCGAATGCATCTTTAAATATTGTGGGCCAGTAGAACCCACTCTGCAAAACTTTCGCTGCCGTTTTCTTACTTGAAAAATGCCCCCCACAAGCTAAGGTGTGGCAAAATGTCAAAATGCTTTGTTGCTCACCTTCAGGGGCACACCTCCGAATGATTTGGTCTGGTCCTAAATGGAATAGCTCAGGGTCTTCCCAAAAGAAGTATTTGAGCTTAGCAAAGAAGTGGTCTTTTTTATGTTTAGACCAACCTTCAGGAATTTTTTTCACGGCTAAGTAATTGACAATGTGTGCATACCATGGGGGTGGAATGTGAGATACACTAAGGAGGTGCTCATCTGGAAATGAGTCTTGTAAGGGTGTGGTGTCTGATGTGATAATTCGGGACAAGTGATCTGCAACAACATTTTCACTTCCTTTTTTATCCCAAATTTCCAAATCAAATTCTTGTAATAAAAGGATCCATCTAATCAACCTTGGTTTGGCATCTTTTTTAGACAGCAGGTGTCTGAGAGCTGAGTGGTCAGAGAACACAATGACTTTGGCCCCTAGCAGATAGGACCGAAACTTTTCAAGGGCAAAGACAACAGCAAGTAATTCCTTTTCTGTTGTGGTGTACCTAAGTTGGGCATCAGCGAGTGTGCGACTCGCATAGTAAATCACCACAGGCTTTTTGTCTACCCTTTGCCCTAAAACAGCACCTAAAGCATAATCCGAGGCATCACACATAATTTCAAAAGGTAATGACCAATTAGGAGTTTGTAAGATTGGGGCATTGGTCAATACCATTTTCAATGATTCGAAAGCGTTAAGACATGATTGGTCAAGATGGAATGGGACTTCCTTAGCCAGCAGATTAGTGAGAGGTCTAGCGACTTTGGAGAAGTCTTGGATGAACCGGCGATAGAAGCCGGCATGACCCAGGAATGATCGGATTTGTTTTACTGAGGTGGGTGGTGGCAGTTTGGCAATGAGATCAACTTTGGCTTTATCTACTTCAATTCCTCTTGCCGACACTATGTGCCCTAGAACAATACCTTCTTTAACCATGAAATGGCTCTTTTCCCAACTGAGGACAAGATTAGTGTCAATGCATCTCTTCATTACTTTGGCTAAGTGATCAAGGCAGGAATCAAATGTATCCCCAAAAATGGAGAAATCATCCATGAAAACTTCTAAAAAGTTGCCCACCATGTCAGAAAAAATTGCTAACATGCATCTTTGAAATGTGGCAGGCGCATTACATAATCCAAAGGGCATTCTCCGAAAAGCAAATGTTCCGTAGGGACATATAAATGTGGTTTTTTCTTGATCTTCTGGGTAGATAGCCACCTGATTGTACCCAGAATACCCATCTAGAAAACAGAAGTATTTTTGCCCTGCTAATTTTTCCAAAATTTGGTCAATGAATGGGAGGGGAAAATGGTCCTTCTTTGTCATAGAGTTGAGCTTCCTATAATCAATGCAGACCCTCCATCCCGTGGTCAACCTAGTAGGTATCAACTCCTCTTGATCATTGGTGATCACAGTCAGTCCTGATTTCTTGGGGACTATTTGTGTTGCACTGACCCACTGACTATCAGAAATTGGGTAGATGATTCCGGCATCTAACCACTTGACCACCTCATTTTTGACCACCTCCTTCATGTGTGGATTTAATCTCCTCTGCATGTCTCTGCTCGGTTTTGCATTCTCCTCCATATAAATATGGTGCTGACAAATGGATGGACTAATCCCTTTAAGATCAGCGACAGACCAACCTATAGCCCCCTTATGAGATTTAAGGACCTCAACTAGTTTCTCCTCATGCTTAGGTTCAAGGTCACTTGCTATGATGACGGGCAAGGTTTGGTCTGGGCCTAGGAATGCATACTTAAGGGAGGCCGGCAATGGTTTTAGTTCAACCTGAGGAGGGGATTGCAAAGAGGGAAGAGCTGGTTCAGATTTAAGCTGAGGTAAAGGTTCAACTGGGGGCCATGTCCTAAGTTGAGTTGACAGGATGTCAACTTCTTCTCTTATTCTGGTCCTACTGTCCCCTTCAATCTCCAATAACTCCTCAATGGTGTCAACAACATAGCAATCTTCTTTTTGATCATAAAATTTAGATGCCTTGAAAATGTTGATGCTGACTTTCTGATCCCCAAAAGATATGTCCATAACTCCTGAAGCACAATCTATATTAGCCCTAGCCGTGGCTAAAAATGGTCTACCCAAAATGATAGGAGTATGCTTGATTTCTTGGGGAGAAACCATGTCCAAAATAAGAAAGTCGGCAGGGAAGTAGCACTCATTCACTTTAATAATGACATCCTCAATAAGGCCCTTTGGAGTCTTGATTGATCTATCGGCGAGCTGGAGAATAATGGGTGTAGGCTTGAGCTCACCGATGTCAAACTGCTCATAGATGGAGGTGGGAAGTAAATTCACACTGGCTCCTAAATCAAGGAGAGCCTTATCAAAGGTCACACCCCCAATGTTGCAAGAGATAAGGGGTGCTCCAGGGTCCTTTAACTTCCTTGGAAGTTGGTTGAGGACTACGGCACTAACGTTCTCAGGAAGCCGAACCTTTTCCGGGGTCACTCGTGGCTCCCGCCTAGGAGTGCACATTTCTTTTAAGAATCTAGCATAGGCCGGGACATGTTTGATGGCATCGAGGAGATGGATGTTGATATGTACTTGTTTGAAGAGCTCCATCATCTCCTCATTATGGGCTGGTTGTTTCTTTTTGGGCTTTAAGGCATTAGGAAATGGCACTGTAGGTTGGTAAGTGCTAGGCCCTTCCTCTATTTTCCTCTTTCCCTTGACATCCTCTTCCTGGCTAGGCTCCTCCTCACTATCAGAAGATATGTCAGGGGCCTGGACTGATGAACTAGGAGTGGACCCTTGAGGATTTTCGAGGACTTTACCACTTCTTAAGGTCAAAATTGCTTTTGCATTTTCGAGTTGTGGGCCTTTTTGTGGTATTTGACCTGATGGGTGCTGGAGGAGAGGAGGAATTGGCTGGTTAATGGGGAAGTTTGGTTGTGGGAAGCCCGGAGGATTATTTCGTGGGTTGGCAATGGGCTAACTTGGCAATTGGCCCACTTCCCTTCTCATGGTGGCTTCAGCCAATTGGCCCAATTGAGTCTCCAACTTAGAGATGGTTTGCTGGTGGGCTTGGAGGGTCTGTTGGAAAGATTGACTTTGGGCTTGAATAGTTTGTTGGAAGGATTGATTTTGGGCCAGAATTAGTTGTTGTAATTGATGGAATCTATCATCAGTTTGGGAGTCCTGGTGGTGTTGCAGAGGAGGTTGATAGGTTTGTTGAAAATTGGAAGACTGCCCGTAATTAAGCTGAGGAGGTTGGTATGGGGCCTGACCCTGGTTGAATCGGGGAAGTGGTTGTTGGGCTTGCGGTCCTCGACCATAAGCATTTCCTTGAAATGGTGGTTGAGCTTGGAATTGGTGTTGGATCGGTGGTTTGTAAGCTTGAGATGCGGAGGAGATTGTCGGTTGATTAGGAGCTTGTTGATTTCTCCAATTGAAATTGGGGTGATTCCTCCAGCCCGAATTATAGGTGTTAGAAAATGGGTCATAGTTGGGTTTAGAGAACCCCTGGGCTGCTTGGACTTGCTCCTGTATAAAAGATGGCAATTGGGCTGCTGTTGGGCAATCAGACACATGATGGTCCGAGCTAGCACATAAAGCACACGTCTCATGATGTGTTGGGTCCAGGTATGGGTTGGACGTAGTTGAGATGGTGGTTTCTTGTTTGTTTTGGGCCAGGAGCTGGTCTAACTTATGGGCCAGCATATCAACATGTTCTAGCTTTTGGGCCATGATGTCGACCTTGTCCAATTTTTGATGGATAAAATTCACATCCACTCTAGCATCAGGTTCTACCCGATACATCCCGGCCCGTTTAGAAGGCCCAATGGTTCTCTCATATGAGGATAAGGAAGCATGGTTGATTGAATTATCACTCAACATTTCAAATAAGGCATATGCCTCATCTTCACTCTTACTCATAAAGGCTCCACCACATGATGCATCCACAATCTGCCTAACTTGATCATCTAAGCCCTCATAGAAAGCTTGCACTATTTGCCATTTGGAAAGCCCATGATGTGGGCATTTTCTGAGGAGTTCCTTTAATCTCTCCCATGATTCATGTATTTGTTCATTTGGGAGTTGCGCGAATCCTGTGATTGCACGTCTCATGGTGTTGGTTCTACCGATGGGGTAAAACTTCTTAAGGAACTCATGCTGCATATCTGCCCATGTGCCAATAGGTTTCCCTAAGGTCCCTAGCCAGTATTTGGCTTTGTCCTTAAGTGAGAACGAGAATAAGGTCAAGCGGAGAGCATCATCTGTGAAATTTTGAATTTTCACAGTGGAACAAATTTCTAGAAATTCATCCAGATGTTTATAGGGATCTTCATTGGTCTTCCCATAAAAGGATGGGAGCATCTGGATGGTGCTAGATTTGATCTCATAGTGCAAAGCAGGGACATTAGGCAGTTGGATATAAGTGGATGGCTGATAATTTGAAGGAATGAAATATTCCTTCATCTGTTTGGGCACCCCTAATTGGTGTTGTTCAGCCATAGGTTGGGTTTGATTTTGAGCCGGATTAAAAATGAATCGCTCAATCTCACTAATGGGCTCAACTAAGTCACGGTGTTGAGATCTTCTCCCTTGCATAAACCAAGGTTAAAGATGAGAGATGGGAGAAAAAAATTTTATGATGATTTTTATATTTATTTTTTATATTTTTTTGTTTTACTCAAATTAAGACGAAGAGAGAGAAGATGATATTTTGTTTTTGTTTTTGTTTTTATTTTTTTTATGCGAACACAAACAAGTTGTCACACAAATTACTTAAAGTCCTAGATGTGACCTACACCTACAAATTGGGTTTCACAAAATGGCTAAAGTGAAACTTAAGTTCACCCTCAATATTTTCACCGGCCAGGTAAGGGGTGGGGTAGTGGGAGGTTCCCCCTACTTTCGTAGGGACCTAATTATGCCAAACCACTAGCCCGCTTAAGGCGTTTGCCATCCGACCGTCTTGCCTTAGGCACCGATTTTCATAAGAGGGTAAGCCCAAATAACACAAGAACCACAGTGTGAACCTAGGGCCAATGTCTACTGAATTTTATTTGAGGTCTAGGTGATGCAAAGATGCAAGAGAATTATGATTTGTGGGCTAAGGAAGGGTGATGAAATCCCCACCTTATCTTGCTTATGGGTGTTGCCCTTAAGATATTTTGAAATGATATGCAACAAAGTAAGTTCAAACAAGGGGTTCTATGCAAGCATGAAAATGCATGAGCATGCTTTTGGAAAAGTTAGAGTACTCACCTTGCCTCCCGCAATCTTCAACAATGTAATTAACAACAATTAGACAATAAAGAAAAAGAGCTTCTATCCTAAATGATGCATGACTTAGAACATGAAGGTGTGATTTCTACTCTTGCAATGAAGATTTTTATTGAAGTTCAAGTGATGCCTTTTTTTATGTTTTTATTTAGTGAACCTATCTAACCACAAGATATAAAATGTAGAGAAATGAAATTAAAATGAAGGAGGAAAAGTTTGGATACTTACTTGAAAAGCGTTCCCCCGTTCTTTTTTTTTTTCACAATGAATGACAAAAAGACTAAGGAAAAGGTGGAGACTTACCTCTAAATTTTTTTTTGAATTTTCAAGTTGCTTCTTTTTTTTTCTTTTTTTCTGTAAAAATAAGAAAAGAGAACTTTATTAGTACACTATATACATAAGGAAAACAAAGTTCTTAAGTCAAAAATCACCATTCCTCCCCGGCAACGGCGCCAAAAATTGATAACGCGAAAGTTCGTCGTTTAAACCATGCGTATAACAATCTTAAAACCGCACTCGCACAAAATGATCAAAAGAGAATGTAGTATTCGGACAAGCACGGGTCGAATCCACAAGGAAGAATAGATTTTTAGAGTTAAAAACTTTGGACTCCTTTGGAAAATATTTGTGATTTGATTGTTTGAAGAAAAGTGAGGAAACAAAGAATGATTCTAACACTTAATTGAAAACACCATGACTATGCGCTTACGCTATAGAAAATAATTGTATGAAGTGGAAAGAAAATATAGAAGAAAGAGATAGAGAGGGAAGAAGAGCAAGAACTAGATCAAGAGAGCAACTTTCATTAACTTAAAAGGAAGAGTACATGAAATGTGAAATAAGTTTACACTAATGGCACAATGAGATTACAATGAAGTGAAATAAAACTAAAGCAATAACAAAAAGAGGAGCCTAAGGTGTGAAGATGGTAGTAGCAATGGTGATGACGTCGTCGTCTCCTCCTTGCCGAGCCTTGGAGAGGATCACTCCGCCTTGAAAGAGATCACCGTGGGAAGAGGTGGATGAAGAAGCCGTCGCCGTCCACGTCACGAGCCTTGGAACGTCGCCCGTCTTGATGTGCACGCCGCCATGAAAGGGGAGTTGTGGAGGACAAAATGGGAGCAACCGGAGGCCTAAGGTTGGGAGAGAAAGAGGGAGAGTGAAAGATTGCTCAAAGAAAAAACTCCCCTTCTCCTCCTTACCATGGGCTATTTATAGGGAAAGTTTGGTAGATAGAGGGTGGAGATTATATCAAAAGGAGATGGATGGCTAAGATTCAAATGGAATATGATGCATGGGGAAGAGTAAAAGTAGGTGGGCACCCCCTTTCTTGGACTTTAGGCACCCCATTTCCCAAGGCTCATCATGTCTCTCCTTTAATTCAAATTTTGGATGTCCTTTTCCTCCTTTCCAAACTTAAAGTTTGGATTCCTCCTTTTCAAACTTTGAATTCGAAATTTTGAACTTTCCTTTCCCTCCAATCAAAATAATTTGAATTCTTTATTTGACTTGGTCAAAATGGTGATGACCCTTTTGCCCCCAACTTCTTTTGTAATTACCTTCGGTGTCCTACGCACACATAATTGCACTTTAGTCCATACAAATTACCACAATGTGCACATAAATCTCAAATGCTCATGATTATGCAATGGAGAATTAATGATCATGGCCCTCAACTTTAATTTATTATTAAATAAGATAATTGAATTAATCAATTTACGTGAAAGCTCCAATTTAAATGTGGAGTTGAGGTTAACTATGAAATATGCATAATTACCTAATTATATGCACATAAAATGGTGTTTATGCGATGTATTATCATAAGAAATGGAGACTTATCAATAGCGTCCAGAATCGAATTCCAACCGAATTCAGTTTCGGTTCCTTGAAACCTACAGGTTGCTGTTGCAGGTTGTTGGGCTGTTCAGAGGATAAGATTCCGCATGGGATTCAAGGAGAGAATCTTGCTAAGAACCGGTCAAACCTTTTATAGATTCTATTTAATCTTCTCCCTGGTTTTTAGAGAGTAACCCAACAGGTTTGCACCTGCGCGGGAAACAACTCCGGGTTTGATAAGAACTGGTGCAAAAAGGAGAAGAACACAGAGAACTGAATAGGGAAACACAGAGTAGAAGCAAAAGAAAGGATACACCCACGAAGATACTCTGAAAGAGGAAAGAAGGAGTGGCTCTTCAGAAATCACAAAGACTGCACAAGACCGAAGGCATCTTCATTGCTGCAGAAGGAAAGACCAACTCAAGACAAGCAAGACTCCAGCAGCTTTGCAGCTGAAGGCAATCGTCTGGAAGTTCCACAGGGAGTCTATTCTTGTTATCTGCAGTCCCAGGCTGAACTCTTTTCTTTGATTCAAACGCTCTTGTTCAGTCCTGTTGCATTTTTTGTTCTTTTCATTACATCAAGTGTCAAGCTGTGAGGCAGCGGGTACAAGCTGTGTGTCAGCAGGAAGAAGCTGTGTATCAGCGGTGTATTGGTTGAGATCAGGAGTTCTCATTTAGTGAAGCCTTGCTCAAGTTGAGCAAGGGGTGGACGTAAGTCTCGGGAAGAGACTGAACCACCTAAAAATCATGTCTTGTGGTTTTGCTTGTGGTGTGTGTTCTTCTTATTGCTTGCTGTCACGGTAGTTATCAGTTTTATCTTTGCAACCCATAGTTTGCTTAAGGTCTAGTCGATCTTTAGTTTATAAATCGAAAAAGGGGCTAGATCTATTCACCCCCCCTCTAGATCTATTCAGTCCGTACTCAACAAGATTGTGTTTGAGCGCCATCGGGATAAGATGGGCCTCAAAGTTGTGGGCAATTGGCTGTAGTTCAAGTAGGAGATTCTTAGTATTGGTGTGCTACAGGCCAATTTAGGGTCGGGTAGGCCCGATAGATGTACGATCTTGCTCATTATTAATGAAGTGGTATTTGAGCGTAAATATGTGATTGTATATTACTTTACGATGTCCCTAAGATATGTTGTTGTAAAGTCAACTCGAGATGGGATCTTGATCATGAGACTGACTTTACATGAACACATACCTTAAAATATTCCTGGTTGGAGGCTAATCACTCTGAGACTTTGATTACCTAGTAAACCAGTATACATGCTGTGTACGGGACCAGTCTCATGGTCACTGGTGCGGGGCACCAACACATATGTGTAGGTGTACATCCTTGGAGGATGTACACTGAACTGGTCTGCTATTGGATCTTCAGATGGTTGATTATACCTAATGTCAACTGAAGATCTAATTGTCTCAGTAGCATCGTTGGTCCATTGACCTGAGACATTGATCGGATCTTACACGAGGATCGGAATGGTTTAATGATTTGACTAAGTGACTTTAACCATAAGTCATGAATTGTCAAGTCATTAACCATTTCAAGATACATGTGAAGATCATTAATGGTCAAGAGAGGATCGCTCACAGTTGGGCATATATCAGACAGTTAATGGGTCATGACACTGACGCTCCGTCGAATCCCTGGCCAGGGTCGTGTGAGTTCGTTTAGAACGGACGTCATACACTTTAAGGAGGTCATGGTCGAATGGCATGATCATGGAGGTTTGATAGTTACCGTACCCTCGATCGAACCAGACTCATAGAAGGAGCAGGGATTATAGCGATGCAGCAACTGTAGACTTACAGGTACCAGACAGGGTGGTTTGAACCCGACGTCCTCTAGGATCATGCAAATTTGCTTGACCCAACGTGATCGAAGGTTTGGAATAAATTAAACTATTATTCGGCTCTAGTAGAACCGAATAATAAGTTTAATTTACTTCTAATTAGGAATTAGAAGTTAATGGGCCTTAAACTAGAGTGACTATGGGCCTAGAGGATCACACACAATGGGTTCTCGGGTGACGGGGCATTATTGTACAGACGTATATATTAAAAGCCTTAAATTCTTTTGGGAAAAGAATGATGAGAAGGGCTTAATATATATGTACAATAATGAAAGGGATACATATACAATTTTAGTCCTTATGGGTTCTTTTGAAAAGCACCTAACTATTATATATATGTATCCTACGTAAACTCTCCTCTCTTGATGCCAAGCACTTCCAAAAGGAGAATAGCTCCCCTTCTCTTCTCCCCTCCTCTCCCAGTGCTCAATCTCTCTCCCTAGTTGCTCTCTCTCTCTCCCTCTCAAGGGTGAAAGGCTTAAGAGAGAAGAACGGGGTTTTGAGGACCCGTGGTTTGTACGTGGGAGGGAAAGAACGGGAGGACACCGTCACCGCACGAGGATCTGTGTTGATCAACTCTAGAGGTCGTGCATCTGTGCAGATCGGCGTGCCTGAAAATCTATATCAGGCATTGCGGACAGCGTCGTTCCACGCAAGGTGAAATCTATAACTCGTAGTTAGAGGTTGGGAGTTATTATTACATCGATTAGAGCACGGTTCTAGGATTCTACAAAGCCCGGGTTCGGTATGTAAATTTTTGTTATCCGCTGCGTTGCCTGAACCGGGCTGACCGAATCCTTACAAGGGCCACTCCAAAGTCACCATCGCCAAGTTGCCAACTTGGAATTCCAAGTGGCGCTCGTGAGCTTTTGCCCACTCCTTGTGATTCTCACCGCTCGTTGCTTGTTGCTTGCTTAAATACTCATGCCATGTACTACGATGCGGTGTGAGTGAGAAATGTATAATATGCAAAGGGGGTCCAGGACAACTATATTTAGACCAATCATGCAGAGATGCCATGGAGACTTTGAAGGGTGTGGGAGGGCCGGGGCATCCATAGGTGTCCCTCTCATGCGTTGGGGTGATGAGTTCCGGAGGATCCGGACATCCATGAATGCTCCTAATATGCTTAAGACCCATGATGAATGATGGTGGACCATTACATCCAAATTTGGACCACTCATGCTTCCTACTTGACATGTGGGCGATATGAATGAATGGACCCGACTTATGAATCATGCCAAGTGGTGCGATAAGCCTAGACACATGCATGCTTATCCTAAAGGTGACTTCCATGTGCAAAAGTGTGGGATGGCTTTTGGGCTTCCATTGGAAAGGGTCGAAGGGATCAAGGAAGGTGGATATCTCGGGGTGGGGCACCTCCTCGATCTCTAGGTGTATGTTGCCTATGGCTCCCATGGTGTAACATGGGTCTTGGATGAGGTGGGCTTGGCCCAACATGGTGGGTGATGGTAGGAAAGGGTGGGTGGTTGGTGATGCGGATGGGTCACATGGGTACCCGAGCTCCCAAAGGAAGGGGTCAAAGGGATCATGGCAAGGGTCACCTAGGGGAAGGAACTCTAGGTCCTCAAAGTCTACCAAAGGTGGAGAGTCATCTTCCTCTAATGAAATGGTTGGGCTGGTGTAGTGAGTGGGTCGGTCGGCCAATGTCCTTGGGATCATGATGGTCGGGGAGTGGACCGGGATGGGATCCTCTTCCATGGGAAGCAGGAGAAGGAGGTCACTAGTGTAGCAACCAATGGTGCAGACCGAGGTTATAGACCCGACATATAGGTGTAGGAGGTCAAGGCTCCTAGGTTGTTCGGTCATGGGGGTCAACATGCCAGTCAACTTCAAGTGCCATGCTATGCCCTTGAGATGGTCCCCTAAGGTCTCCACTTGGTAAGATGATTGGATTGTGGTGTGATAGGAGGGGAAGGGTACTATGGGGAGGTCTCGCTCCATGGGAGGGCAAACATGGGCTATGATCTCTCTAATTGGGTTCTCCTTTAGCCAACTAACAAGGGGTTCTCCTAAGATGAGCTTGGCCCCAACTAGGGAGGGTGGGGTAAGGTGAAGACCACCGTGCGAGGCCTTTCCTTCATCTTGGACATGGGTTGTCTCCATGGGGGGAATAGGGTCCGGAGTGTTCACCACTATGGGGTCGAGTATGGGTTCCTCTACCAAGGAGGTGAGAGGGTCTTTTGAGGGTGGGGTGATGAGGGTTGGTGTATGGTGCACCCGGGGTGGAGGGTAAAGGGAAACTTGGTTTGGGATTGGTAGGGGAAGTAGTGGAGGCTTAGGTTGGGGTAGGATTGGAGTTGGGAGGGGGAGATGGGTTGGTTGAGGTAGCTTGGGTTGTTTGATCTTGGGGGGAGTGTCCCTTATGGGGGGGGTGGAGAGGCGGAGGCCAATTGGGATTGGATGTAGGTTGGAAAAGGGGGAGTGGGTTTGGGGGTGGCGGCTTCCATGGGAGGAACCGGGTCGACTAGGGGACTCTTGCCCTTGGGATCGGCCGGTTGTGGAGGAGTGAGGGTGGGGGCCAATTTGGTTTGAATGGTGGAGGTTGGGTGGCAAAGTGTAGAGGTGTTGATTGGGGTTGGAAGTGGTGGGTGATGTGGGGGTTGGGAGATGTACAGGGCCTTTATGGCAGCCTTGAACTGGCCGGGAGAGAAGGGAGGAGTGGTAGTGCTCCTCGGACTATGGCTCTCCGAGTAGGGAGGGGAACGTTTGGGGGCGTAGATCTTCCTAAGTTCTACCTTCCCATGAGAAAATAGGCTCTTGTCTCCTAACCCTCCTTAAGCTCACTATGTGTTCCCACTAAATCTTGGCTTGACCCCGAAGTTATCCTTTGGCCTTGCGGACTCTCGCGTGTCCATAGACCATAGTCCTCTCAAATTCTTTTTCCATGGTAGCCTCCCACTTTAGGTAGGCACTAGGGCATGATCCATGGAAGAGGAGATCCTCAAAAGAGAATATGTCAAAGGGGGGTTGATCGGACCCTTGTGGAGGGCCGAGTGGGATGAATATGACCAAAGAGAGGTAGCCATGCTAGTGGTTGATGCACGGGTGACAAATGCAATAGCCCTAGGATAAGACTTAGTAGAGACAAGTCTAGAACTTGCTCTGATATCAATTGATGTGACACCACCTTGGGGGTGATAGCCACAAGGCCAAATGCCCCTTGGACCTATCAAGCAAGCACAATTCAGCGGACCAGTAGCTTCACTCGAGCAGACTCACCCGCTAAGGGCACACTTGTGCCCGTAGGCAACCCGATGATGGTGGTGAGGGTCCGGGGTGGGACCTCGCTGCTCCGGGGATTGGCTAGCTTGGGATTGAACCCCCAAGGGTCCAGGGATGCCCACTCTCACGGGTGGCCAGCACGTCGAGGGCGTGGGATGTAATGATCTCTCTCACAACTCACCCACGGTAGTCACTCATATAATGGCAATTTGAGATCGGGCACTCAACTCGCCGTCCGATGGCACTAGAGGCGATACTAAACCAACAAGGGAAAGATCGGCAAGGGGTAACCGAGGCTCACCTGATCGGTGTGAAGACACCGTTCTCGGTCAGAGACGAGGGTGAGCGAGGAAGGGTGGGCTTACCTGCACGCCGCTCCGATGAAGCTTCAACCTGAAAATTCAAGTTACATGCACTACGCCCCTTGCAAGGGGGTTAGACTAGGGGTGGGGATTAGTTTTACAACTAAAATGAATCTCCACATAGGGAGGGGCGGTCATCCGGCTAGGCGGGGTGGGGAAAACTCCGCTAGAAGCCGAAGTGGAAGAAGACCGTTGGTTCTGCGATCTCTCAGGAATAGCTTGATAGGCAGGCGCTGTCGGTGCTGCCACAGACTCTCCTGAACTCCGTTGTTGACGAAACCAGTGCCAAAACGTTCTGACCCGGCCCAGGATGACGCCCAAATTATTGGGAAATTTCCTAATGCTGCCGGTGGCCGAGTCGAAGTCGGGATCAGAGTTGGTCGATTCTGACTCTGGAAGTCCCTGAACTGTCACTGCTGGAAGATGTGGCCGCCACGAGTGCTCCCAGGGGCCGATGGTGGTGGGACCAGAACCGTTATGACCGTGGATGGATCCTCTTCGATCGGAGACCCACGGGGTTAATGGCGGAGGTCAAAGTAGATTGCGAGACCCAGAAAGGTAAGGGGGGGTCGGATCTGACTCAGGATTGACTCACCTGCGCACTCCGAGAGAAAAATTCAGAACTTTGTGCTCCGGAGTCCAAATGGAGCCCTACTTCTTGGAGATGGCAGGGGACTTGGAGGAGAAGACTTTAGTCAAGAAATCATATCCAAATTCATCCTAGAGCAGCCGTGGTCACTTCTTTTCTTGGCTTATGGTTCCCTGGCGGAGCAATTTTGCGCAGTCGTGGGAGAATGGCTCTCCCGGGCAGCTCGGACTACAGACGGATGCGAGACCACACGGCTGCGAAGCTATCTGGATGGTGAATCCACCGGTATATGCTAGGTCGTCTGAAGCCTTGGAGGAACGCCGTGGCTGCCTCTACAACCTGATGCAACTATGCTACTGCTGCTGTCTCTAGTGACAACAAGATAAGGGGTGGAAAATGGGATAGATGGGAGGGGAAATGGGGTGGATGGGTGTGGGGGCGACCCCAGGCTGTGAGGGGGTCTGGGAGGGGGCGAACCAAGGTGAGGGAGGGGAAGAATGGGGGTTGGAAGGGGGTCTAGCAGGTGAAGGGAGAGGGAGCTGCGAATTTGGTGTTGGGAGGGAGATAGGGAAGGAGTATTTGAAAATGGGTTTAAGGGTGGGATTAATTTCTGGCCTTGGGGATGGGAAGAAGTGTGTGGGGAAGGGAAAGGGTGCTTGGGGAGTGGGGAATTCTCGCTTGGGAGATGAGAGAGGTGCTTGGGGAAGGGGAGTGGGTGGTTGGTGGTTGGAGGGTGGCTTGGGGAGTGGTGGATTCCACCTTGGGAAGGAGGGGAATTAAATGGGTGATTTGGGGAAGGGGAAGGGGGTTTTAATGAAGAGAGAATGGGGAGGAGAGAGAAGAAATTTTGAATTTGGGGGTGGGGAAGAGAGAGAAAGGGTCACCCCCTTCTAGAGAGAGAGAGAAGAGAGAGAGGGGAGAGAGAGGGAGAGGGGAGCTTCTCACTCCAAAAAAATCACTCAAATTTCTGGAAATATTTCTATTGCAATTGAACATCAAGAGTTACAAATGAGAGAGGGGAGGGGGCTATTTATAGACTCACATAATTCCTATGACCAGAATACCCCGGAACAAATGACCCAATGACTCATCTGCCCAAGGGAGGGCGCCCCTGGGCCAAGCCCACTTAATTGGGCCCATTAAACCAGACTAATTAACCATATGACATCTGACATAGGTAAATGACTCAATGACCTAGGTACTTGACTCAAATAAAAGGAAAATTACATGGTTTATGACTCAAATAAAATATAAAAATTACATGACTTGACTAAGAAAAATATGACAGACACAATGGAACCATGCCGACGATCAATCGGAGCTGTGAAAAAAATGTGAAGGGCGAGAGATGCCCCCACCACAACCTTATCTAGTAACTCACCATAAGCATTTTCCCAATCAATAAGAGTGTAATTTTCAAATGGAGATGTTACCTCATCATTTTCTTCTTCTCTATCGCAGTCCCTGGCCATCAGACATATTTGACTCCCTTCTCCTTCACTCTCCGAGGTGCAGCTGAGATTCCCCTCATCCTCATCGCTCCAGGTACTTATCATAGCTTTGCCTCTCGTGTTTCTCTTCTTTCCTTTTTCCTTCAGCTTCTGGAGCTCCGGACATTCTACCTTCATGTGGCCAGCTTTCCTGCAATGATAGCAAACAGTGGTGTCAGTCTTTTTGGCAGGATTAGTTTTATACCTTGTCTGTCGTCTGTAACTGTGCTATCTTTTTACAAGATTTATTCCCTCTTTTCTCAGAAACCTCTTGAATTGCCGAGTCAGCATAGCGAGCTGATCACCTTCAATCTCTGATCCTGAGGAGCTGTGGTCGCTAGATGACCCACTTTTACAGGAATTGACCTTCAGTGCAATATGTCTCTTCTTCTTCTCCAGCTCATCTATTTTTGGCAAGTTCATCTCATATGTCATGAGTGAACCGATCAACTCATCAACCTTGGTGGTCTTTAAGTCCCTGGACTCCTCAATAACGGTAGCTTTGGTGTGCCAGATCGGAGTTAGGGAACGCAGAATCTTCCTCTCCAGCTCATAATCAGAGTAAGCTTTCCCAAGGTTCCTAAGTCCATTTGTGATAATCATGAGGCAAGCATACTTCTCTATAATAGTCTCTTTCGGCCTCATTCTAAATGCCTCGTACTCAGAGACCAGCATGTTGGCTTTGGTCTCTCTCACTTGGGATGTCCCTTCGTATATGACTTCCAATTTATCCCACATCTCCTTAGCTGATGAATAAGATGATACCCTGTAGAACTCCGTGGGATGAAGGGCACACTGGATTGCATTGATAGCACTCCAGTTAAGTGTAGATATGTGGATCTGCTCTCGTGTCCATAAATCTTTATCCTCATATAATTCGAAGGGGCCTTTACTGACAACCTTCCAGAGTTCAAAATCTTTTGCCCTCAAGAAGACTTGCATACGGTTCTTCCAGTATGCATAGTTTGAACCATCAAAGTACCGAGGCTTGGTTGTAGAGTGTCCCTCGGCTGCCATTCCTTTCGCATCCATGATAGCTAACCTCTTCGGGATATTAAGCCCTGTAGAAGAGTTAGGCTCTAATACCAATTGTTGACACGATGGAATGCTTCGATACCATGTAATGTATATCTAGAGGGGGGGTGAATAGATCTTCCCTCCCAAAATTATATAAACCTAAGCAACAAGTGCATAATTAAATTTGCTTAAGCGGAACACTTAACATAAATATCAAAATCACAGAGACAGAAGAATTTTATGGTGGTTCTATCTCCTCCAGAGATCTACGTCCACCCCACACTCTAATCAAGTGTGGCTTCACTGCTGATACATAGCTTCCAAACCACTGATCCACAGCTTCGGGAAAAACTTCCTAAAACACGCTGAGCCTTACAGCTTACGCTATCAGAGGAATCCTCCTCTACCGTTGAGCCTTACAGCTTATGCCACAATTGCTGACTCACAGCTTGCAGAAACTAGAGTTCAAAAATGAAAAAGAAAAATCAACGAGAAAATAATGTAGCTCCCAATGTAGAACAGACTGGCGATGGTTATGAATCATACGCCAGGAACATCAACAAATTGTTCTTCTCTCACAGCTAAACAAATTCTCTCAGATTTTCTCAGAACTCTTCTTCTCTCACGATCAGCTAGCTCTCACTTTGCACTCTCTTCTTTTTCTTCTCTTGAGATCTGATCTGCTCTGCTTAATCTCGCTCTGCTTCAATCTTCTATCATTATCTCTCTATCATCAGGCGATAATGCCTCTTTTATATGTGTCAGGCAAAGGGCATGTGGACGCCATGTTTCCCGCCTAAACACTTTCGCAAATCTAATCTCCATCTGTCCACATGTCAATATCGCTGAGCTATGGCACTCCACCTGGCAGAAACACTGGCTCGCTTATTGCCTTGGATCACGTGCCAATCATAAGCTTCCTTGGAGTCACGTGCCAGCTTCCAACCATTCTGGAAACACGTGCCTACTTCAGTTCGAGCTCACGTGCTGCTTAGATCCTGTTAATTTGAAGAGAGACATTTCATCAAACATCTTGTAATCAGCCATATGTAATGTGCACAGACATAAAACAGAATATGCACAGACCTCCTAGCGTCAAAACTAAAGATGTACACAGACCTATGATGTGCGAGTGGGAAAGTGTGCACAAACCTATGATGTGCGAGTGGGAAAGTGTGCACAGACCTATGAGTCTATAGGCAAACTATGCACAGACCATTATGTAGCATGTGAGAAGAAGTGCACGGACCTTGTATATACACAAGGCAAATGTGCACGGACCTATGTATGCGTATGTCACAAAATGCACCGATTAAGTTAAGTGTTAGACTAAAACATGCATAGACTAGGTATGCAAATAACAAACACTGCACGTGCAGACAATGCACCAACCCTAGTAGGACTAAGGATATGCACCGACTCAGATTCATCGTTAACTTGAGCATGCACTGACTTTATGCTTTAAGACCGAACGTGCACAGACGTTAGATTCACTTAGAGTGAATGTGCACGGACCTTGGTGTACACAGTGCAGTATGTGCACAGACTATATTATGCATATTTGAAAAACATGCACAGACTTATTGATAGGGGCATCCCTTGCCCCTTCGCATTTTTCGAGGCTCGGATTGTTCGTCGGCATGTGCCATTATGTTCGTCATGTGTTTCTGTGTCTAGTCATGAAATTTTTATATTTCATTTGAGTCATAAACTATGTAATTTTCCCTTTATTTGAGTCTGGTACCTAGGTTTAAGAGCTATTTACCTAAGTTAAGTGTCATTAGATTGTCTAGGATGGATAATGGGCCCAATTCAATGGGCTAGGCCCATGGGCACCCCTCCCTGGTCTGTCTAGTCATTATGTCAATTGTCCAAGGTCAATATGGTCATGTGAAAAGTCTGGAGTCTATAAATAGCCCCCTCCCCTCTCTCATTTGTAACCTTGGATGATCAAATATATTGTGAGTTTTAGTTATTTCTTTGGAGTGGATTCTCCAACCCTCTCTCTCTCTCTCTCTCTCCCCAAGAGGGTGCGCCCCTTTCTCTCTCCTCCCCCTCCCACCTACTTTCTCTCTCTCATCCCCTCATTCAATAGTCACCACAACTTCCCACAACACCTCTTTACTCCACCCCTAGCCCCAAGGGAGAACCCACCAATCTCTAAGCCACCCTCCAACCCCCAACCACCCACTACCCTTTCCCAAGCACCCTTCCATCTCCCCAAGCATGAAGGGGCTCAAACCCTAGGCTAAATTTCAATCTCCCTCCCTTGCTGGCTGCCCCTCATCCCTCTCCAACACCCCCTTCCTACCCTGGTCACCCTCCCCATTTTCCCTTGCTTCCCTTGGCCATCCCACCTTCATACACACAACCCTACACCATCAGCCTATTCCCAGCTCACAGGCAGCAGAGTACCAGCAAATTTCAAAGGCTGCCACGTCATCACCAAGAAGCTTCAAAGAGCTTACCATATACCGGTGGAATCATCGTCCAGTCTACTTCGCATCGGAGGTGGTCCCGCCTCCGTCTGAGTTCGTGGCTGCCCGGAGGAGTCTTCACTACCGGACTGCGCAATTCCTCCCTGGCAGACACCCAACTACAGCTTTCAGAGCCTACCACGACCAGTACCTTGAAGATATTGGAGCGACATTTGGCTGAAGACTTCTGCTACGAGTCCCCTTTCATCTCCAAGAAGAGGAGCATCGTTTGAAGCCCGAAGCACAAAGTTCCAAATTTTCTACCTCGAGTGCGCAGGTCAGTCCAAGTGGAGACAGATTCGACCTTCTTCCACTCTTCTGGCCCTCGCGGTCTGCTCCGACCTCCGCCGGCGGCCCCGTGGGTCTTTGTTTGAAGATAACTCGACCACGAACGCAACGGTTCTGGTCTCGCCATCAACTAAGCATGGGAGTGGTCATGACAGCCATCTCTTCCAACAATAGTGGTCTAGACACTGCCAGGAGCAGAGTGCAGTAGTCCTGATCCCGACCCTGCCCCGGTCGTCGTCATCATCAAGAAACTCTCCAATAATTATGACATCCTCCTGGGCCAACCCAAGAGATTTTGGAGCTGGTTTCGTCAACAAAGGAGTTTGGGAGAGCCCATGGCAGCACCGACAGTGACTGCCTATCTGGCTGTTCCTGAAGCTGGCAGAACCGGGGAGCTCGGTAATTCGGCTTCTAGCTTAGTTTTTCCCCCGCCCCGCCTGGCCGGCTGACCGCCCCTCCCTGCGTGGAGGTAGTTTTGGATGTAATTTCAATAAGTCCCCATCCCGAGATCCCCCTCCTGCGAGAGGTGTAGTGGTGTAACATTTTAATTTTCAGGTCAAAGCTACACCGACGCGGCGTGCGGGTGCCTACCCACGCCTCCCTGCTCGCCCTCGTCTCCGTCCGAGATCTGTGTATTCACGCCGATCAGGTGAGCTTCTGGTCACTTCTCTTTGCTGGTATTCCTTGCTTAATTAGTATTGTCTCTTAGCTCCGTCGGACGGTGAGAGAGTGCCTAGTCCCAAATTTCCATCAAATTGAGCGACCACCGCGGAGCGAGTTGTGAGAGAGACCCTACAACCCACACCCTTGGCGTGCTGGCCGCCTATGAAATTGGGCATCCCAGACCCTTAGGGGTTCAGCCTCAAGCTAGCCAAATCCCCCGGAGCGTCAAGGTCCCGCCCTGGACCCTCTCCATCATCACCGGGTTGCCCACGGGCACATGTGTGTGTTACACGGGTGAGTCCGCTAGAGTGGGTTCACCGATCCGTTGCTTGCTTGCGAGTATAGGTCCAAGGTGCATCCGTCGAGTGGCCGCCACCCCCAAGGTGGTGTCACATCAAGTGGTATCAAAGCAAGTCTTTGACTTGTTCCCACAAGTCAAGCCTAGGGCATTTGCATCCATCACCCTGACCATCATCACTTCCCCATTCCTAAGGCTACCTCATACCAATCACACCCATCTCTTTCACATCTCCCAATGGATCCCAAACACCTTGGAAGCCCCGCTGCCAACAAGGTTAATTGCATCAACTCCCTCATGGAGGTCATGCCCAACATTTTTGGGCGGCTTGATGATATCATTGCCCAACTCGATAAACTTGAGGGAAGTAGGCCTGCACCAAGAATGGATGAGAGTTACCCCCGGAAAAATCCGGATGACCACCTCTTGTCACTTTTGAAAATCAAAACCCCCGCCTTTGAGGGATCCTACAACCCAAGCCTCTATCTAGATTGAGAATTTTCGATGGGCCAATACTTTGATTGGTACCCCTTGGCCGAAGAGAGGAAAGTGAGACTAGCCAAAATGTACCTCTCCAAGCAAGCCAAAACTCATTGGCTAATGGTTGAGGGTTTAGAGAGGATCCGCTGGCAAGCCCCGATTAACACTTGGGAAGAAATGAAGGCCGAGCTTAGAAAGGTCTACACACCCCAACCCTCCCCCTCCTACCCGGGTAGTCATAGCCCGAGGAGCACTACCACTCCTTCACTTCCACCGGGCCCGCCTAAGGTCATCACAATGGCCCAAACCCCACCGCTCCCTACCGATCCTACCTCGGCCATCTCCCCCACACCCCACCACCTAACCCTCAACACTCAAGCCCGAATGGTCCCACCCTTCACTCTTTCATCTTCCCCCATAAGGGACACACCTCCCAAGACCAACCAAACCAAGCCTCCTCACCCAACCCATCTCCCACTCCCGACCCCAACTCTACCATGTCCTAGGCCTCCACTACTTCCCCTCCCTATCCTAACCCAAGTCTCCCTTTACCCACCACCCCAGGTACACCATGCACCAACCATCATCACCACATCCCCAAGAGACCTTCCCATTCCCTTGGGAAAGGAGGCCACACCCACTCACATAGGAGTAGATGCTAGTCTGGACCCTCTCCCAACCCATGAGGAAACCCAAGTTCACACTAATGATGAGGAAGAGTCTCAAGCCTTCACCACTCCAAATAGTCCGGATCCTCAAGAACCACAAACCTTCACAAATGGCACCATAATCATAGATGGGCCCCTAGCTAGATGGCCAAAGGAGAGACCGATCCCTCCCATCACATCCCATGCCTACCCTCCCATGGAGCTAGACCTCCCCATAGTACCCATCTCCTCCTATCACACCACAATCCAATCATTCTACCAAGTGGAGACCTTAGGGGATCTTCTTAAGGGCTTAGCATGGCAAATCGAGTTCACGAGCATGTTGACCCCGGTAACCAACCAATGTCGGAGCCTTGACCTCCAACACCTATGCGTTGGGTCTATCACCGCGATTTACACTATGGGATACTACACTAGCGACCTCCTTCTATTCCTCCCTACACCCGATGAGCCCGATGTTATCCACAAATTGGAGTTGCTTATCTCGGGTAGAATGTCAAGCCCTCCAATCATGGCCGACCATCCCACCCAAATCACCGGCCCAATTATCCTGATGGAAGAGGATGCCTCATCATCTTTTGAGGACCTTGAGGACTTAAAGTACCTCTCTCTAAGAAACCCATGCTATGATCCCTTCGACCCCTTCCTATCGGAGCCTAGATGCCCATGTGACCCACTCGCCTTACCCACCACCCACTATTCTCTACCCTCACCCACCATGTTGGATCAAGCCCACCTCTTTCAAGACTCGGGCCTCATAAGGGAAACCATAACCATGGAAGATCTTCACCTAGGGAACAAAGAAGAGCCTCTCTCCATGATGATCACCTTCCTAGATCCCTTCGACCCTTTTGAGTGGAAGCTCAAAGACCATCCCACAACCCCACACATAGAAGTTATCTTTAGAGTAGGAATGCATATGTCTTGGCACCTCACACCACTTGGCATGATTAGAAAGTCGGGTCCATTCATTCATATTACCTACATGTCAAGAAGGAAGCACGAGTGGTCCATATTTGGGTGTAGCGGCCCTCCCCCATTAATCATTGGTCTTACATATGTTAGGAGCATTCATGGATGCCCGGGTCCTCCGACATTCATCACACTTACGCATGAGAGGTACACCTATGGATGCCCCGGTCCTCCCAAGCTCATCTTAGTCAATGTGACATTAAAGCATGATAGGGCCATCCATGGTTGCCCCGGTCCACCTTTGCATACCTTACATTTCACACCCACACCGCATCATAGTACATAGCATAAGCATTCACGCAAGCATCTAACAACGAGCGGTGAGGATCACAAAGAGCGGGCAAAAACTCGTGAGTGCCACTTGGAATTCCAAGTAGGCAACTTGGTGATGGAGACATTGGAGTGGCTCAACCCTAGGGTCATCTCCAAATCAAGGGCACGAGGACTTGGACCTTGCCAAGTTCTGAGTGACTTTGTCAACCCAGCTTACGGGTTGGACTTACGGATGGGTCTTGGGATTCATCCCACTTCCCACGTGGTAGATCTGGCGCCCTCTATGGGCACCGCGGTGGATCCTAGTGAGTGCCTCGAGCCTCTACCTACCTTTGAGAGTGACACCTTCGGAGAGCCTCCACCAATCAGCTTGAGAGCCTGAGGTAAGCACACAGAGGCAATACTAGGCAAGCATGGTGCAATCGCCGACAAGAGGGTGTGCCCGAGCTACCTTGAGATGCTGAAGAGCCACCCCTTGACTAGGGACGCGGAGTTGAGTTTGGAGATCGTGGCTCACCCGGAGCTTCATTTGGTATACCACTTCCCCGGTGGACCCATACTTGACGGGGTCGAGTTTTTCCCACCCCGAGGGTATGATGGGGGCATCCCTTGCCCCTCCGCATTTTTCGAGGCTCGGATTGTTCGTCGACATGTGCCATTATGTTCGTCATATGTTTCTGAGTCTAGTCATGTAATTTTTATATTTCATTTGAGTCATAAACTATGTAATTTTCCCTTTATTTGAGTCCGATACCTAGGTTTGAGAGTTATTTACCTAAGTTAAGTGGCATTAGATTGTCTAGGCTGGATAATGGGCCCAATTCAATGAGCTATTGTGTCCATGAGGTCATTTGAGTCATTCTGTGGTCACTTGGGTCATTCGACATCATTCCATAGTCATATGAGTTTCTTGGTTTTGATAATGGCTAAACACTATTAGTCATTGATATCTTCCACTCTCATGTGATTGACATACGTGATGTTTTTATTCATGACAGATATGCTAATGAATGGACAAGGAATCAAGTGGCAATGGCCAAAGTGAAAGCTCATTGATCGCGCCCAAGCAAGGATGCAAATCTCATCTCTCTTACAAGTAAAAGTCGACATTTCATATTCGACTCGTCACTCATCCAAGGTCAATGCACAAAGAAGTATAGCCAAGAGAATACAAGGTTAAAGACTCAGTTGATACCTTCTAGACTATCAAGGGCGATGCCACAAACATGCACGGGCTGCTAATGGAGTTGAATGACGGAGTTCAAGACTTAACGGACCGACCCGGGCAAGCCCGGGTTCTGCCTAGCTGGCGGTCGACCGCCAGCACAGGGGCGGTCGACCGCCCCAGCCAGGGATCGCCAGTCGACATGTGTTTCAGCTGGCGGTCGATCGCCAGCCAGTGGCGGTCGACCGGAAATCCCAGGGACCGCCCGTTTGCAGGTTTCACAGTAGCGGTCGACCGCCAGGAGCTGCAGGTCGACCGCCAGCCCCGATGCAGCCTTGTTTGACTTCGAATTCCACCTCGTGGCCAGCCCCTTTCCATGGATTTGTTTAATCAAACCTTACCTAATCTTCCATGATTTATGGATCTGGTCTGGAGGGTGTCTATGGACCATTCAAGGTCTATAAAACCAACACTTGAGGGGTTAGAAACCCTAATGCTTCAAGGCTTCAAGAGAGATCAAGGGAGGCCATTTTCGAGACACTGTAGCACCTCCGTGAACAGTGTTTCGGGAAGGAGTTCTTCATCCATTCCAAGGCATTCAAGTCCAGATCTGAAGCCATCTCAACCTCCATGGAAGAAGAAGCAATCAAGGGGTTCAAAGGTGATCTAAATTGCATCCTTCTTCCTCTTCATCAACTCAAGAGGATCAAAAGGAAGATCAAAGTTACATCCAACACTCTCTCCATCAACTCAAGGTGATTCAAGTTCATATCTCAATCCAGCAACCTCCAAAGAAGAGTAGAAGCAAGAAAGGCTAATAAGGGAGATCAAAGGAGGCTGCAAGGGTGTGTTCAAAAGAGAAGAGTTCGAGTACTGTAGCTGTGAACAGTACTCCGGGAAGAAGTTCTTCATCATATCTCCAAGTGATTCAAGCTACTTCAAGAGGAGATCAACTCCAAGCCAAGTGAAGCATCAGATTCAAGCTCCAGCAAACTCAGACAAGATCTTTTCTCTTTGAACATATTTCATATCTTGTTTGAGTGTTTTCATATCTTGCTCTTTTCCATTTCATTCAAACATTTGAAACTGAAGATCGTCCCTACCGGCGGTTAGTAGGAAGGCAATCGGAAGTTGTTCGATCTGCGGTGTTGACGTCCCTACCGACGGTTAGTAGGAAGGCAATCGGTGATCTTTCTGATTTACAGTTCAGTGCCAGTGGAGCCTCACCGGATTTGGTGAGGGGTGGACGTAGGACTGGGGATTCAGTCCGAACCACCTTAAAATCCTTTGTGTTGTGGTTTGATTGTACGATTGATATGTGTTAGATGCATGCTTATGTTCAATATCTAAATTGTGTAATCATCTTGCCAAGCAAATCATTTGTGTTCTTCGTCAAGCTAGTTATATTCCGCTGCTTATTTCATCATCTAGCTTTAAAGAGGGTTGCATTGCGAAAAGAGGGGCAGATCTATTCACCCCTCCCCTCTAGATCCGCTGTCCACTACACAACATGGGCTAGGCCCATGGGCGCCCCTCCCTGGTCTGTCTGGTCATTATGTCAATTGTCCAAGGTCAGTATGGTCATGTGAAAAGTCTGGAGTCTATAAATAGTCCCCTCCCGTCTCTCATTTGTAACCTTGGATGATCAAATATATTGTGAGTTTTAGTTATTTCTTTGGAGTGGATTCTCCAACCCTCTCTCTCTCTCTCTCTCTCTCTCTCTCTCTCTCTCTCTCTCTCTCTCTCCAAGAGGGGTGCCCCACTTTCTCTCTCCTCCCCCTCCCACCTACTTTCTCTCTCTCATCCCCTCATTCAATAGTCACCACAACTTCCTACAATACCTCTTTACTCCACCCCTAGCCCCAAGGGAGAACCCACCAATCTCCAAGCCACCCTCCAACCCCCAACCACCCACTACCCTTTCCCAAGCACCCTTCCATCTCCCCAAGGCTGAAGGGGTTCAAACCCTCGGCCAAATTTGAATCTCCCTCCCTTGCTGGCTGCTCCTCACCCATGCCTAACACCCCCTTCCTACTCTGGTCGCCCTCCTCATTTCCCCTTGCTTCCCTTGGCCATCCCACCCTCATACACGCAACCCTACACCATCAGCCTATTCCCAGCTCGCAGGCAGCAGAGTACCAGCAACTTTCTGAGACTGTCACGTCATCACCAAAGAAGCTTTAGAGAGCTTACCATATACCGGTGGAATCATTATCCAGTCTACTTCGTAACGGAGGTGGTCCCGCCTCCGTCTGAGTTCGTGGCTGCCCGGAGGAGTCTTCACCACCGGACTGCGCAATTCCTCCCTGGCAGACACCCAACTGTAGATTGTAGAGGCTACCATGACCATTACCTTGAAGATATTGGAGAAAATTTGGCTGAAGACTTCTTATACGACTCCTATTTCATGTCCAAGAAGCGGAGTGTCGTTTGAATCCCGAAGCACAAAGTTCCAAATTTCCTACCCCGAGTGCGCAGATCAGTCCAAGTGGAGATAGATTCGACCTCCTTCCACTCTTCTGGCCCTCGCTGTCTGCTCTGACTTCCGCCGGTGGCCCCGTGGGTCTCCGTTCGAAAAGAACTCGACCACGAACGCAACGGTCCCAGTCTCACCATCAACTGAGCATGGGAGTGGTCGTGACAGCCATCCCTTCCAACAATAGCGGTCCAGACACTACCAGGAGAAGAGTGCAACAGTCCTGATCCCAACCCTACCCCAGTCGTCGTCGTCATCAAGAAATTTTCCAATAATTCTGACGTCCTCCTGGGCCAACCCAGAAGATCTTGGCACTGGTTTCATCAACAAAGGAGTTCGGGAGAGCCCGTGGCAGCACCGACAGTGACTGCCTATCCGGCTGTTCCTGAAGCTGATAGAACCGCGGTGCTCGGTAATTCGGCTTCTAGCTTAGTTTTTCCCCCACCCCGCCTGGCCGGCTAACCACCCTCCCTGCGTGGAGGTAGTTTTGGATGTAATTTCAATAAGTCCCCACCCCGAGATCCCCCTCATGGGAGAGGTGTAGTGGTGTAACATTTTAATTTTCAGGTCAAAACTACACCGACGTGGCGTGCGGGTGCGTACCCACGCCTCCCCGCTCGCCTCATCTCCGACCGGGATCGGTGTATTCACGCCGATCAGGTGAGCTTCTGGTCACTTCTCTTTGTTGGTATTCCTTGCTTAATTAGTATTGTCTCTTTGCTCCGTCGGACGGTGAGAGAGTGTCCGGTCCCAAATTGCCATCAAATTGAGCGACCACCGCGGAGCGAGTTGTGAGAGAGACCCTACAACCCACGCCCTTGGCGTGCTGGTCGCCCGTGAAATTGGGCATCCCTGACCCTTATGGATTCACCCTCAAGCTAGCCAAATCCCCCGGAGCATCAAGGTCTCACCCCGGACCCTCTCCATCATCACCGGGTTGCCCACGGGCACATGTGTGTGTTACACAGGTGAGTCTGCTAGAGTGGGTTCGCCGATCCGTTGCTTGCTTGCGTGTATAGGTCTAAGGTGCATTGGTCGAGTGGCTGCCACCCCCAAGGTGGTGTCACATCAAGCATGAGATAAGGTGCACAGACACATTATCTGTCATATGCAGAAATGCACTGACCTTTACAAAGCATAACGTAAATGTGCATCGACTTGTTCTAATGAAAACATGCATCGACTTGATATACATACTAAAGTAGTATGCACCGACCTTATATATATATATATATACCTGACCATGCACACAATGCACCGACCCTAGTAGGACTAAGGATATGCACCGACTCAGATTCATCGTTGACTCGAGCAAGCACTGACTTCATGCTTTAAGACCAAACGTGCACACACGTTTGGTTCACTTAGAGTGAATGTGCACGGACCTTGGTGTACACCCTGCAGTATGTGCACAGACTATATTATGCATATTTGAAAAACATGCACAGACTTATGATGCGTTGTATGTGAAGAACATGCACAGACTTATGTTATGCAACTAACGCAGACTACTGAAATATGCACCGATGCTATATGCTGAATCAACCAAATATGCACTGATGCTGTGTGCATTTATCTCAACATGCACAGACCTTATATGCCTAGAAAAGATTATGCACAGACCTTCTTTATCACAAGGCAAGCCTGCACAGACCTACTATGAGCATCTAATGATTCTGACCTAAATAAGATTCATCAAAATTCACACTGCTACCAGGATAAAAGATGAAATCAACCTGGTCAACTCAACTGTTGCCAATCACTCTAAACACAATCTTATCACAATAGTTTCCACACTGCTAATCAGCTCCAGAGGAGGCCCAACAAAGATGTCTTCTTTGTACTTCGAATTGTGTTAAAGGGCAGGCAGGGAGGACCCGACGGCCCATCAACTGAGGGGGCATGACACGGCTGGGCCGGGGCTTCACCTTGCTTTTGCTTTCCCTTCCTATCCACGGACACCAGAGACGGAGATAGGGCAGGGGGAGAACAAGGGAGACCTGAGGAGCCCATCATTGTCTTGTCCACCAGAACATCCTGTCTGCCAAGAAGGACCCGGAGGAGCCTGGCGGTGTCTTCTTCGAAGAAAGAGAGAGATTTCAGCTCTCGCCATGGCCGCCACAACACAGCCGAAGTGGCTGGGGGTGGCTGGTCGGATATTGGTGTCTGGGAGCCCGAAGGGGCTGGCGGAGCAGGGGAATGGATGACGTTAACTGATGTGACACAACCTAGGACTCAACAAGCAAGCACAATTAAGCATTCAAAATGGACCGATAATGGCAACCGCTCACCCGATGCTCACTAAGACCCGGGGTAACTTGGCAATGCCAAGGGGAGGTTGTGTGGGCTGGGCCCTTGCTGGTAGAGGGCCAGCAAGGCCAAGGTTTGATTCTCCAAGGGTATGGCTGCCCAAATCAAGGGTCCGATGAAGTGCCAAAGGGCACGGGTTCCACTCTCTTCCCACGATGATCACTTATAGCAAATGAGCTTAAGATCGGGATCTCGTCACGGCCAGCGGAGTTTATGAACTAATATTGAAAGAACAAGCATGAATTAGAGAAAAGTTTTGGAGCACTCACTCGACCGGTTTGAAGAAACCGGTCCCGCTCGGGGACGAGGGCGAGCGGGGAAGCATGGGTTCCCCACACGCCGCGCCGGGGTAGCTTGACCTGTTTAAGGTATTACAACACTACACCCCATGCAAGGGGGGATCGTGGGGAAGGGAAGATGATAGTTACATCCAAACACTACCTCCACACAGGGAGGAGCCTTCAGCCAGCCAATCGGGGAGAGGAATTTGAGAAGGGAACACCGAAGATGGGAGGTTGCCGATTCCGCCCAGTTCTATGGGTGCTGATAGGAGACTGATGAATTGACTGCTGCAACTGCTACCGAATTTTCTTGGGGATGAAACCACATGGAAAATCTTCGTAGTAGGCCGGGGAAGTCATCCAAACTTTATTAATTTCTTCTATCGTCGATGCTGGTCTGGGTGGAGGCCCGCATAGGAAGGCAGAGTCTCGGACTGGCAGCTCCTGGTTTTCAAAAGCAGGTTATAGAGGTTTCCCCGACAGCTTCCGAACTCAGAATTGAGCACCGTCAGAGTCGTTGGAACCGTGGACGAGTCCTCTTCGCAGAAAAACTAATGGGGAAGTCAAACAATGCCAGAAAAGACCAGGGGACTCTGAACAATGATGATAGGTCGGTGCAGACTGTGGGAAGCAGAACCGCGTGGCTGAGGGAGAAAATTGATAACTCCTGCTACAGGATGCCGAACGGAGTTCTGCTTCTTGATTCTGAAAGTAGACAGAAGGAGGAAAATCTTTGAAGAAGGGCTATTGTCTTGATTCACGCTGGATTTGTCATGGCAGAGCTTCCAATCACGTTTAGGTGCTCTGTCAGGAGAGCTTCACGCAGTCGAGGGAGAACGGCTCTCCCGGGCAACACAGTGCTCGGACGATGACGAAACCACTTCCGTTGCAAAGAAGACAGGCAGACGCTTCCGACGATAGCTCTTGGACCTCCAGGGACACCAGGGGGAAGACGGGGTCACTACTACACTCCACTGGTTCTCTGCAGGCTCTCAGCCAAGGTGGAGGAAGGGTGATGGGGTGGCTGCTCTTGGTAGAGTGGAGTGGAGGGAAGGGGATGGGGGTGGCCTACTCAATGGGGAAAGGAGTTGGGCGACTTTGGGCTATGGAGGGAAGGGGATATTCAAATTCAAATGGTCTTGGGAGGTGGAGGGTTGCATGGGGGAGAGGGAAGGGTGCTTGGGAAAGGGATGAGGTGGTTGGAGGGTGGCTTAGTGATTGGGGATGCTCCCTTGGGACTAGGGGGTGGAGTAATGGGATGTGTGGGGAAGGGGAGTGGCCTTTAATGGGGGTAGGTGGGAGAGTGGTGGTTGGGAAGGGAGGAGAGAGAAAATTTTTGAAATTGGGTGTGGAGGAGAGAGAAAGGGGAGTGAAAGAGAGAGATTAAGAGAGGGATGGGTGGGATTCTCTCCCTAAGGCTTCTCACCTCACTAATGGATTCACTCCAACATAAAAATAAAGATAGAACTCACAAAATGGCAATTTTTCATTGATTGATTCATTAGTTCCAAATGAAGGGAATGGGGCCCTATATATAGGCAACCCACATTTTACAATAAGACCCTGACAAAAGACTCAATGACAAATAACCGAGGGGGTAGGGGGGGCTCTTGGGCCAAGCCCAATGAAATGGGCCCAATAGCTAACTAAACAACATAATGACACTCAAACTTAGGAAAATAAACACAAGACCTAGGGACATGACTCAAGAAAATGAAAATTACATCAAATGACTCAAATAGAAAGCACAAAAAGGATAATTGGGCCTTTATGGAGAGAGGCCCGAACTCAAATGGTGCCGGAGTGTGAGGAAGACCCGAGCCAAAGGGAGTCACGGGTGATGCCTCCATCAAATCCCCTGGGCTGCGAAGAGCTCGACTCCGTCGAGTAGGGGTCCATCCGGCTGTGGTACTACTCGAGAAGGTCGGGATCTAACTGCTGGAGATCCTCCCGACTCACCCATGAATCCTCTGAAGGTGGCCGATCCTTCCACCTGACGAGATAGCGCTCGTATACCTTGCTCCGAGTGGTAGTGACTTGTTCATCTAATATTTGTTCTATGCGTTCACGCTGGGCTCTCTTGGCTGGTGGTCTCTCCTCACAGGTGGGTGCTCTCTCAAGGGAAGGAATAGGCTCAAACTCCTCACTGGGTACCACCGTGGGTCCCTTATATGGCACTAAGTCGGCGACATTGAATGTGGGACTTACCCCATATTCCTCGGGGAGATCTAACTCATAGGCATTTGTACCAATGCGCCTCAGGACCTGGAAGGGACCAGCCCCACGTGGCCTCAATTTGGAGGTGGCTCCCAGGGAGAGCCTCTCCATCCTTACCATCACAAAGTCACCCTCATGGAATTCTTGGTGACGCCGATGAGAGTCGGCCCACCTCTTATAAGCCTCATTCTTTTTGCTTATGTGCTTGCAAAGGCTTTCATGTAATTTTGTGAATGTTGACATTCTAGGGGTGATGGGTGGACCTGGGCAACCAAAAGTAGACCAATCATGCTTTGATGCCAAGAAGACTTTGATGGAATGGGGAGAACCGGGGCATCCATAGGTGATCTGGTCATGCATGGGGGTGACAAATGCTGGGGGACCCGGACATCCATGAATTCTCCTATCATGCCTACGACTCTTGATGAGTGAAGGTGGACCACTACATCCGAATTTAGACCACTCATGCTTTCTACTTGACATGTGGGTGTTATGAATGAATGGACCCAACATAGTGTTCATGCCAAGGGGTGTGGAAAGCCTAGACACATGCATACTTTTCCCAAAAGTGAATTCCATGTGTGTAGGTGTGGGACAACTTTTGAACTCCCATTTGAAAGGATCGAATGGATCTAAGAAGGTGGTCATCATGGGGTGGGACACAACCTTATTACCAAGGGATATGTGGTCTAAGGTCATGGCTCCCAAGGTGTAACCCGGGTCTAGGATGGGGTGGATTGGGTCAAACATGGTGGGTTGGGATAGGGAAAGGTGGGTGGTGGATAAGGTGGTTGGGTCCCATGATTTCTTTGACCCCCATTGGAAGGGATCAAAGGGATCATAAAAAGGGTTATCGAGGGGGAGGGGCCCTATGTCCTCAAGATCCTCAAGTGGTGATGGGTCATCCTCCTCTAATGAGATAATTGGGCCGAAGTTCTTTGTGAGTGGGTCGGCCATGAGGGGAGGGCTTGACTTTCCACCCGATATAAGAAGCTCCAAATTGAGGAGAAGGTCGGGCTCATCAGGTGTGGGGAGGAATAGAAGGAGGTCGCTAGTGTAGCAACCAATGGTGCAAACCGAGGTGATAGACCCGACACAAAGGTGTAGGAGGTCAAGGCTCCTAGATTGGTGAGCCATGGGGGTCAACAAGCTGGTCAACTCATATTGCCAAGCTAAGACCTTGAGAAGGTCCTTTAAGGTTTCAACTTGGTAGGATGTTTGGATTGTGGAGTGATAGGAGGAGATGTGCATTATGGGAAGGTTTTCCTTTATGGGAAGGCAATCGTGGGCCGTGATCTCTCTTATTGGGCTCTTCTTTAGCCAACTAATAAGGGACTCTTCCAAGATGAATTCGGCCTTATCTAGAGGGGGTGGTGGAGGGTGAAGATCCTCATGCGAGGCTTCCTCTTCAATTGGGGCATGGGTGCTCTCCATGGAGGGGATAGGTTCCCGAGAGGTATTTGTCTTCATGTGGTAAAGTGGGTGGACTACTTCTTCCAAAGCTAATGGAGTGGAAAGGTTCTTTGATGGTGGGGTGATGATGGCCGGAGTATGGTGCACCCGGGGTGGTGAACAAGGGTGGGATTCCCGCGGGTGGGAGAATACAAGGTTGTTGAATTTAAAGGTTCCCGAAAGGTGTGGTGGATGCACTAGGCAATTTCGACGTGTTGGGTCGATGTCGGCATCCCTTTCATCTAACCATTTCTTACCTAGGATTATACATGGACCCGCCAATGTTCCCTTTTGACACCAAGCCCCATCCAAATACTTAGTTTTCCTGAACCATTTATGGAATTCAATAAAGACTTGGTCTCCATTGTGCACAATTTGTCCGGTCCTACAAAGAGAGGTAATGATATCGGGGGACACCCAATTTTCAGATTCTAGGTCAATGAAATCAATTTCTATGGGCTCTCCATTAGGTAAGCATGCATGGGATATGATTGGGAGAGGGGCCATGTGACCCAAGACTCAATGTTAACAATGATGGGTTTGACAATGCACGGTTCGGACAAGAATGCAAGCATGCCCTAGGACTTGACTTGTAGAGATAAGTCAATGACTTGCTCTGATACCAATTGATGTGACACAACCTAGGACTCAACAAGCAAGCACAATTAAGCATTCAAAACGGACCGATAATGGCAACCGCTCACCCGATGCTCACTAAGACCCGGGGTAACTTGGCAATGCCAAGGGGAGGTTGTGTGGGCTGGGCCCTTGCTGGTAGAGGGCCAGCAACGCCAAGGTTTGATTCCCCAAGGGTATGGCTGCCCAAATCAAGGGTCCGATGAAGTGCCAAAGGGCACGGGTTCCACTCTCTTCCCATGATGATCACTTATAGCAAATGAGCTTAAGGATTGGGCTCTCGTCACGGCCAGCGAAGTTTATGAACCGAATTTTGTTTGGGACGAAACCACTTGGAAAATCTTCGTAGTACGCCGGGGAAGTTGTCCAAATTTTATTAATTTCTTCTGACGTCGATGCTGGTCTGGGTGGAGGCCCGAACAGGGAGGCAGAGTCTCAGACTGGCAGCTCCTAGTTTCCAACAGCAGGTTACAGAGGTTTCCCCGATAGCTTCCAAACTCAGAATCGAGCACCGTCAGACTCATTGGAACCGTGGACGAGTCCTCTTCGTAGCAAAACTAACGGGGAAGCCAAACGATGCTGGAGAAGACTAGGGGACTCTGAACAATGATGACAGGTCGGTGCAGACTGTGGGAAGCAGAATCGCGTGGCTGAGGGAGAAAATTGATAACTCCTGCTACAGGATGCCGAACGGAGTTCTGCTTCTTGATTCAGAAAGTAGACAGAAGGAGGAAAAACTTTACAGAAGGGATCTTGTCTTGATTCACGCTGGATTTGTCGTGGCAGAGCTTCCAATCACGTTCAGGTGCTCTGTCAGGAGAGCTTCACGTAGTCGAGGGAGAACGGCTCTCCCGGGCAGCACAGCGCTCGGACGACGACAAAACCACTTTCATTGCGAAGAAGACAGGCAGACGCTTCCGACGATAGCTCTTGGACCTCCAGGGATGCCAGGGGGAAGATGGGGTCGCTGCTGCACTCCACTGGTTCTCTGCAGGCTCTCAGCCAAGGTGGAGGAAGGGTGATGGGGTGGCTGCTCTTGGTAGAGTGGAGTGGAGGGAAGGGGATGGGGGTGGCCTACTCAATGGGGAAAGGAGTTGGGCGACTTTGGGCTATGGAGGGAAGGGGATATTCAAATTCAAATGGTCTTGGGAGGTGGAGGGTTGCATGGGGGAGAGGGAAGGATGCTTGGGAAAGGGATGAGGTGGTTGGAGGGTGGCTTAGTGATTGGGGATGCTCCCTTGGGACTAGGGGGTGGAGTAATGGGATGTGTGGGGAAGGGGAGTGGCCTTTAATGGGGGTAGGTGGGAGAGTGGTGGTTGGGAAGGGAGGAGAGAGAAAATTTTTGAAATTGGGTGTGGAGGAGAGAGAAAGGGGAGTGAAAGAGAGATATTAAGAGAGGGATGGGTGGGATTCTCTCCCTAAGGCTTCTCACCTCACTAATGGATTCACTCCACCATAAAAATAAAGATAGAACTCACAAAATGGTAATTTTTCATTGATTGATTTATTAGTTCCAAATGAAGGGAATGGGGCCCTATATATAGGTAACCCACATTTTACAATAAGACCCTGACAAAAGACTCAATGACAAATAACTGAGGGGGTAGGGGGGGCTCTTGGGCCAAGCCCAATGAAATGGGCCCAATAGCTAACTAAATAACATAATGACACTCAAACTTAGGAAAATAAACACAAGACCTAGGGACATGACTCAAGAAAATGAAAATTACATCAAATGACTCAAATAGAAAGTACAAAAAGGATAATTGGGCCTTTATGGAGAGAGGCCCGAACTCAAATGGTGCCGGAGTGTGAGGAAGACCCGAGCCAAAGGGAGTCACGGGTGATGCCTCCATCATTAACCTACGCCTTCGCAATCACTCCCTACGCCCTCGCAACCCTTGACCGGCATCCCACTCTCTACGCCTTCACAATCACTCAAGCGTTTCTTGGTTGTCAGCCCGGAACTCGAGCCATTCTGGAGGATGTTGGTAAGGCAGCCCGTGCCCATTTTCTTGAGGGGAATCTGGCCGTTCTGGGGCATCCTTGGCGATGCTCAGGGTTTCTTCGACAGCTTGTCGAAGCCTAACAAGTGACATGGAGTTTCCCTCTGCATCGATCTGCTCCCACTTGATTTATTCCTGGATGAGGTATTGAACTTCTTCACAGGACTCGATCGGGTGGTAGATTCTTGCGTGGAAGGGGAAGTATTGGGGGTGACTGAGGTCCCAATGGGTGTAGTCTGCCGGTGAGTCGCGGGGCATGATTTGCCCCCTCTCGACGAGGATATCAAAGAGTCGTCGGGTTCTCTCCGTGGGGAAGGAGAGGGGTCTACGGTTATGCGAGGGCCTCCACCTCGGGTACTGTTCGCCTTGACTAGGACTGGGCTCCTCTGTTTCGACATCAGAGAGGGAGAATGCGGCCATCATATAGATCACGCTGGCCGAGTAGTGGACCACACACGCTGCCTTAGCTGGCTTGGACCACGTATGTGGTTGCGGAGGATCGACGAGACCGCTTTTCATTTTAACTAGGCCGTCTCGGATCAGCTTCTGCGCCTGGGTCTTGAAGACATAGCAATCTTCAATTGAGTGGCCCAGCATGCGATGATACGGGCAATAGCTCGGATCGTCGATCTTCAGAGCCTCATCCGGCTTGCGGATTTCTGGCAGCTTGACAATCCTCTAGGCCAAACAGAGGTCGAAGATCATCTTCAAATGTTCCTTCTTGAATGAGAAGGGTGTCTTCATGTGCTCTGAGAAGGAAGGAACGACCGGCTTGTCTGCTGGCTTTTTGTCAGAGTCACTTGGTTCGGCCTCTTTGTCAGCTTTGGCGGCAGGGGTGAATTCAACAATATTCACCTCCTTACCGAACTGGCATTCTCGCGCTTGCTTACCCTTTGCTGCAGTATAGCTTGGGTTGTTAGTGAAGAACATCTCTATTTCGGCAACGGTCGAATTGAGTTGGTCGAAGCCTTTGATGTTGGCGTCGAGAAGCTTCTCGCTAGCCTCAGCCGCCAAAACCCACCGGCATATAGTAATGGCATCTTCCTGGACTGGCGGGTTGACACACCTCATGGTGAGGTCTCGCCACTTCTTGATGAAGTCGAGGGTGCTCTCGCCCTTCTTTTTTCGGAGAGAGCAGAGCTCAGCCATGGAGATCTTTCGCTCGGCCGTTTGAAAGTGGTCGAGGAACTTCTTATGGAGATCCGCCCAGTCGATGACTGAGCCGGGCTTCAGGCGGGAATACCATTGGAAGGCCGTTCCAGTAAGCAAAGTAGCAAAGTAGCGGAGGAGGTACAACTCATCCAATGCTAACTCGCCCATGGCCGTAACATAGTAGGCCAAGTGTTCATGTGGCGACCCCTGCCCGTCGAACTTTTGCAGCTTCGGGGGCTCGGCGTACTCTGGAGGAAGCTTTTTCAGCTAGTGGTGAAGCGGGTAGGGTACACTATAGAGATCTATTGTGACAACCCCTTCACCATACTTGGCGAGTTTTGTCTCGACAATATGCTCGATCATCTGGCATTGTGCCAGGAGATTTTCTGGCATTGGCGTGTTGGAAGCTTGTGGCTGAGCCTCAACCGGAGGCGTACCAAACCCAGCTGCCAACGGGGTTAGGGCAATTACCGCTGAGGTGTTAGCAGCATCGCGGGGAGCCGGCGGTGCCGGTGCTTCGGCCGGAGGCCTAGCAGGTTGCTAAGGGTGGAGGTCCCGCTCCTAGAGGAGATCTTGCAGGAGGGCCTTCAGATGCTGGTTCTCCTTCATGAGAGTATCGAGGGTCACTTCTTGAGCCTTGTTCGCATGAGGGTCGTTGTTGACCGGCTCCGCATTGATAGGAGGGTCGCGGTCTTCAACCAGGACCTCTTCCGCGCGTTCCGACAACTGCGGTCCGGTAGAAGTGCCGATGTGACGTGTCATGGTAGGCGGTGGAACCTGATGGCGCGGCCTCCTGAAGTGGGACAGGGGCTGATTCAGGTCATCAGACTGGGTGTCTGACTGGTGTCCGGTGGTGTAGCATGCTAACACTCAAACCGCGTCATTGATGAGCTGGGTAGTCTGCTTCCTCCGTGAGTGCCCCTCGGGGCGGACAGGCATCCCTAGTCTATCAAAGATCGAGGTGCATGGCAGAGGGGGCTCCCTCCCGATATCAGTCGGAGGAGAGTCCGGGATAGATTGCTGGAGGGCCCGAGAGCGGGCTCGCCTTTGCCTCTGCTTGCCTGTGCGGGGGGTATTGGACGACTGGGCATCGTCGGATGGTGCTGCTGTGAGACCAGTCGAATCCTGCCTGATGCCACGTCTGAGCGCTTGGAGGGGGTTTCTAATACGCGCCCTTCGAATGGCTTGAGCTTCCTCTGGGGTGACCCAAATTCTTCTCAAGTCAGATTGTGGATCTCCCTCGTCACTGTTTCTCTGACGGGTTGTCTTGGGAGTTCGTGAGTTGGGCTGCGGTGGGTGCCCCCGGACTGCTGTCGGGGAACCCGCTCTTCTGAGCTTCGCCTTGTCCTCTCGCGTTTGCCACAAGAGGTCAAAACGATTGGAGGTAGAGATTATGGGAATGGTCCGTTCCTGGGGTGTGATTGGTTCACCCCCATCGAGGCGAATCCGCAGATCACCGATAAGAATAGTCCTGCCTGAGTTGCTGGTTACAGCGGCGAGCCGTCTGCCTTTGCGGCCGTGGCGACGCTTCTTCTAGAGAGTGGAGGAAGACTCCGCCCCGAGATGGTAGACCAAGAAGACCCGGCATGTGGCGACTGACAGCGTGGAGCAATCAGTCGGGAGTACTAGGATCGGCCCCCGGGGTACGAGACCCATGCCGGGAGTCGATGGCTGGGCGACTCGGGTGTAAGCCCTTGCCCGCGCTGATAAAAGCGTCACCGATGCTCGAGATGACACTCTTGCACCGGGGGACAATGCCGTTGGCAGTGCTGAGGTACCGACAACCCTGGATCGAGGACCTATGGTGAGTGTCAACGTAGTCCGGGCTCGGGTCGGAAGGCCCGAGGAAGGTGCTGAGGAACCTTGCCACCTGGGTATGAGGCCTGCGGGAAGAGCCAATTCCCCTGGAGCTCGGGACCGGGACCCCGAGTACAATGCCGGAGAGCTGGGGACTCGGGGCCGAGAGCCCATATCGAGAGTCAGCTTTGCTGGGGCTCGGGCCTGGGGGCCGGAGGAGGGTCCTGAGAAACCGTGAACCCAGGGTTGGGAACCCGTGTTGGGTGCTGGCTTTGCTGGGGCTCGGGGTTGGAAGCCCGATGAGGATGCGATGCTGCTGCGCACCCGGGGCTGGGAGCCCGTGTTGGGTGTCGGCTTTGCTGGGGCTCGGGGTCGGAAGCCCGAGGAGGGTGCTGAGGTGCCGTGGACCCGGGGCTTGAAGCCCGTGTTGGGTGTTGGCTTTGCTGTGGCTCGGGGTTCGAGATCCGAGGAAGATGTCGAGAAGCCATGGACCCGGGGCTGGGAGCCCGTGTTGGGTGCTGGCTTTGCTGTGGCTCGGGGTTGGAGGCCCGGGGAAGATGCTGAGGTAGTGTCCAAAGTCCGGGGCGTGGGGCCCGTGTCGGAGATCGGATGAGGCTGGCCTCGGGAGCTAACGCTTACCCCAGCCGGTGATGATTTGGTGGCGATGCTGGGGCCAATGGTGGCTGTCCTGAGCCTAGTGCCCAAGTGAGCCACCGGTGCTGGAGGTGCGCATGGCGCATTGGCCACCGGAGCCGGTGGGGAAATTGGGATTGGATGAGGAGTAGCCACATGGATCACGGCCAAAAAGTAGGGCGATCCGATGACAGGGGCGAAGCTTCCAAAAATGATCGGCGTCGCCAAGTAACCCACCCGTGCATGGGTGATGATGATGATGGGACCATAAGTGACGGCCGCAAGAGTTGCTGGAATGCTGCGTGCGAGTACCCTCCTTTACCTCTCCTGCAAGAACAGGAAAAGGGCACCCGGGCTTTAGGGCTGGCATAGGCTTTTCTTCAGCAAAAAGAAGGAAGGCGGGAGACCTCCCACTAGGCGTGCCATCCTCTCTGTTGCGGGGGTTTTTTTCTTATGCCGGTGACTGGGGTGAAGGTAGGAATACAGTTGTGAAGGAAAAATACGGGAGCTTGATATCTCTCGGGTATTCTCCCTTATGGTTGTATGCCTCTCACGGAGGGACCGGGCACTCTCCTTTTTACAGAAAGTCGAAAAAGGGTCAAATGGCACAGAAATGTAGGGGCATAGGTTAGCCAGACAGGGTGCGGGCGTGCCAGTCGATTTCTTGACAATCACCTATGGAACCAAGTGTTGACCGGGGAAGCGCCACCAGGACGCGGCATGTGGGCTCAAGAAGTCGGGCGACACATGGATCGAGGGGGTTCCACGGGTGCGAGTGCGCAGGCGATTGTGGAAATCATGTACTAGACATCTTTCCCCATCGACCGCAAGCGATCGGTGTTTATTTACATCGGATTGAATCCGAACACCTTCATTCCATGCTGAAGAGAAGCCTGTATGTGTTTGAAGCCATGGGTGGAGGGTCGAGAGAGTTTCACAGCTGTGGGCGCGCTTTCGTCTGGGGGAGGTGATGGCTGGGGTCAGAAAAGTTCGACGTGGGCCGAGTGGTGTAGGTAGAAAACTGGGGCCCTCGCACGGACGCATGCATTCAACTGGTTTTATGCTATATGAGAGCCACATGGGCTTTACAAATGGGCTAAGGAGGCCTAGAGTACAACTGGCGCAAGCCGCGGGACAATTCCGACGTGAGAGTCGGTCCCCGGGTCAGTGCGTGGTATGGCGGATATCCTCATGTTTATAGGGGCTCCCTATGGGGAGATTGAGACAAGCCCGACTGCCTAGGTGGCAGGGGCGGTCGTGGGCTGCCACTTGATAGGGGTCGGACGTGACTCAAGGTGAGCGGTCAGGTTTGAGCCTCGGAAGGTGAGCGTCATCGTACTGGGGGGTCAAGGCCAGCCCTGGAAATATTATTCTAGGGCCAAGGGTCCGGCTGGCTTGAGTCATCAGTCAGGGTGGTCGGCGGTCGACTCGGGAGGAGCGGTAGGCACACGATTCCGTGTTGTAAGTAGGTGTGACGTCGTGTCATGAGTGTGACCATGGTGAGCGGTCATGCACAGATGGACCCGGGATGCGGGTGTGTTCACCGTTGTCATAACGCCTTACGCGTGATGGGAGCGGACGTGTGTATGATGGCTAGACGCCATACAAGGGGAGTAAGGACATACCCTCGACGTGTGCAAGCCGATCTACAAGCCACCCACACGCGCTCCCTCCTTGCATTCCCGACCCTTGCCGAAAGCCTCGGAAGTCCGAGGGTGCGATAGTTAGGTCGGGTTGGTTCGTCTGCCTGTCTGCTTCTGTATGTCTCTGCGCATCTTGCCCCTTGAGCTTCTAAGGGGTGAAATTTATAGGAATTTGAAGGGGCAGGGGTAGGGTTTAGGCGGACCAAGTTGGAGGTCCAACTTGGTCTGGGTAAACCCCATAAAAACATTTTTTTTTGTATTATGGAGTGGGGAGGTAGGGTTTAGGCGGGCCAGCCCAAGGTGCTGGTCTGGTCGGCTTAAACCCCTCTTCGGAGGGGTTTTTCTTTTTAAAAAACTTTTTTTTATTTTTGATGGGGTTTAAGCGGACCATCCTGAGGGGGCAGGCTGGTCCACCAAAACCCTCCCCCAAGGGGGGTTTATGGGGACTGGTTTGGGTGTTTTTTAATTAAAAAAAAACTTTTTTTATTATTATACAAGGGGTTTGGGCGGACCCGCCTGGGGGGGTAGGCTAGTCTGCCTAAACCCCCTCCCCCAGGGGGTTTAGGTGGACCAGCCTGGGGGTCAAGGCTGGTCCGCCCAAACCCTCCCCCGGGGGGGTTTAGGCGGACTAGAGTGGAGGGAGAGAGAGGGGCGGTCCCACCCTCTATAAAATCTGGGTTTTTGTTATTTTTCTTCCTAATTTTACTAAGAAGAAAAGGACAAGACGAAGGATACAGCAAGGATACTGGGAGGATACAGGTTGACCGGCCGCATGTGTGCAAAGAACACGGGAGTTGACGTGAGACACTTGCACGATCCCGAGCTCTCGCTGGCGAGTTCCTCGTCATCGAATCCTTCAATGCACGGTACGGCGGATCTTGCACGAAATCGGGACTGGGGAAGGCCGTGGGCCTCTGGGCTGAGAGGAGGGCGCTGCCCTCGGGGAGTTCATCCTCTCCGGGGGTGCGGCCGCGCCCCGGGGTGAATCGGCCCCGGACCAGTCGTAACCCCGAGGGATGGCCCCCGGGGGTCTTCTTTCATCGTCTGAGGGTGTCCTTTGAGGGACACGGGGCTCCGGAATGCTGGGGTTAGCCCATGGGTGGCTATTGTTGTGGAGTCGTAGTTGCCGCTCGCGAGGTGTTCGGGTAAATGCCCGACACACCTCAGGTTGTCGGACGGCCTGGCTAATTGGCTGAGGGACCTTGGGAGGGGTCTTGGGCTGAGGATAAGAGCTCGTGGGAGCTGAGGAGAGGCACTTTGGGCACTTGGGCCGGGCCCCGTGATGTGTGCTGCGTTACACGGTGGGTTGGCAGAGTAGCCTCGGGTTGGCCCGAGAGCTAAGTATGAGCGGCACATCGCCACGTGTCGGAGAGTCGGGGGTGGCCTCGACCTATTGGAGGGTTGCTGTAGAACCCGACTGGCGTGCTAGAGCCGTGGGTTGGCCCACAGTTTGTTGTAGAAGGGCTGGGACATACGCGCCAACAAGGTGTTCGGGGAAAAGCCCGACACCCGTATGTGAGCCGTATACACATGCTGCGGGCCACCAAAGACTGTGGTTGACTTATTTGGGTCTCCCTTTGACCTTGGAGGGTTGAAAGAAGGCGTCCCGGGGTAGGCCACTGGCCTCGTCGCTGAGTGCCGCGTGGCGTGGCTTGTAGTCGGAGCGCCCCCGGATTGGCCCGGGTGGTCGTATAGAACGCGGACAAAGTCCGCCACTGAGGGGTCGGGAATGATCACGGTTAATTGTTAATGTTGCCGTATATCCCGGCTAGCGGGTTGGGGCCGTTGGTCAGGCCCACTGGGTTACTGGAGGGGCCGGATAGCCCATGTCTTAAAGGTGTTCGGGGAAATTCCCGAACCCTTGTTCTTTGGTATTTTGCTGGGAAATTGTCCGGGTACAACAATAGTCAGGGGGAGTTTGTGCATTTTCATATCATCCTTGATGATTCATATTCATTAACTTTGTGTTTAGAGCATATAAACAGGGTTCACACATGTGATTTCATTCATATCATTTCATACATTTTGATAAGGGAAGTTCAGAATAAGTTTGGTGAAAGAACAAATCATCAGTTCAGGTTCTGAATAATGTCGACATCCAATGTCGACTCTTTGTTGAACACATTCTGTCTATTCTAAACATGTTCTCTTGACCACCTGAAAATTCTTGCTTGATCTCAAAATTATCTGACTTTTTCTCATCTATTTCCATCCATTGACATCAAGCACTAATATTCCTCTTGATCATCTGAATAAATGACATACTTATAGTTCATTCATTAACCTAAGCTGCTAAAATCAGAAGACTTCTCTTATAAGAAGCAGTAGTGTTTCATGAATGAGCTGATGGTTTAAATTTAATAACCTTTAGAGAGTAAAGACCAAATTCAATGAAAACAAATCTGATGATGACTCTTTAATAGATCTTAACCATTTTGATCATGTCATGTCTAATTGAGCCTTTCAGAAACTGAAAGCATCAAATTTCATGATAACTTAGTTGAGAACCTCATAAATGTGTATTGTTTTTAAACAACTCTCTCTGAACATCAAATGGGCAGCTGTGTTAAAATGAATACTCAAATTTGCTGATGGCAGAGCTGGTGCGGACACCCGAGCAGTTGAGCGGCGCGACACGCCGAGCCACCGGTACCGCACACGGAGCACGACTCGAGCCACCTTAGCGTCCATCTGGCTCGGAGACAGCCTGGAGACTCCACCTTGAGCCTCCCCATTTATAATATTTAGTTAGCCTTTATGTGTGTGTAATTTGTGTTTATTTCATTGTATTCGGTATGTAATTATGAGTGTATGAGGGGCTTATTTGCAAAATGGGACCCCTGGGCCCCACGGGCCCCCAGGCCCCATCCCATTGAGCCACCTCAACCCATGGGCCCCATGTGGGGTCAGTCAACATGTCAAATGGAGGCATCTAGAAGTTTGAATGGTAAAAGGCACATGGGAGACAAGTGGACTTCAAAGTCCAAGGTGGCTACCAACTTGTCCCCCCCTTGCCACCATAGTCAATAGGCCGCCCCCTTCTATGTATTTTTTTATTTTAATTTTTGTGTGATGTTCACATCTCATCCCAGCCCTCCATCCCCTTCCCCTAGATCCAATGGTGGATAATAGATGTGAGATGTAACACATAAATACTTGTATTTTCCCATTTTGATGAATTAATGCCATTTGAATCAAAGTAATTCGTGGAGCTCCAGCTTGGTGCGCCCCCTTCTCCTCTCTCTCTCCCCTTTGGATGCTGTGAAGGCTTCCAATCTGAGGTGTGACTCCTCGTGTATCGGTTCCGACGATCGCCGCCGCCGCCACGAGCCGCTACCGCACCGCCAACGCCATCAACAGAGTTCTGCCTGCGCAGTACCACAGCAGCTTGTTCGAAATTCACAGGTCTTCCCCGAGCTCATTTGGCTACCAAATTTTGAGGATTTGTTCCTGGGATGTTCCTCTCCACCCACAAAAATCAGGCCAGCATTCAGATCACGTTTCCTATATTTTGATTTTCGTCCAGTCTTCCATTTCGGTTCTGCCAGAGTTCTATCCAGGTTCCCCTCCGTCTTGAGTTTCATGTCTTAGATACACTTTTTGATTTCTATTAGTTCACCCAATTTTACTGGGGGTTCCATCCACCCACCCCTTCATCCAAAATTTTTATAAATTTTTGATTCGCCCATCTCATATTTTCTAAAAATCGTTCTCAGACCCATCTACAGTTCTGTCCACCTGTTCCCATATCCGACCACTAGTCACCCCAAAAATCATAACAAATCAGAGCCACCTAGAAATCAAATTCTAGAAATAGTCCCCGTTCCGTGGTTTGATTCCCTACAACTTCTAAGAAGAGCTCAAAAGCTGAATCGGAGGTTTACTAGGCAGTCAACGGTGGTTCTCAGACAAGTGCCCTGTAACTCTGAGATTTCGGTTACTGTACAACAGGGACATGTAAATTCAATAAAGTTTTGATCCGACCAGATCCAGCAGATATCTCTGGGTCTGGATTGAAGCATTTGAAGAGAAATTTCCAATGATAGCTCATGTGTCCCGATCCGACGTCGGGATTGGTCGCAGCGGCCATTTTCGCCGGAGCGCGCGCCGGAAGACAGCAACCAAAATCCGTGGGTTATTAGTTCAAGAGTTGGGAATCGGGGCCGATCGACCCCCCGATCGGTGTTCCCGGCCAACCGCCTTCCGTGGAGGCGCGCCACCAGGGGTCCCCATCACAGTGGGTCCCACCCCCGCAGATCCGGAGGACAGCGTCGCCCGTGGGCCCCACGAGCCCGTAGAAGCCACCGTTCGGAAAACATGAAAATGCGGAGTGCGGCACCGCCGGGCGACATCAAGATGCTGCCCGTCAACCCGAGTTGCGTGATTCCCAGACCCCACATGTGACCTTTTACCTCCCTACGTGGAGTGGGTCGACTTAGTGTATTGCTGTAATCATTGTTAACCGGGAGTCCGTAATTCGGCCGGGGTTGTCTTCGCCACGCCGGGTGCATGGAGGTAATGGTCTTAACCTCTTGGCGTTCATTTGCTTAGCTAGTATATGATTTTTTGCCGCTGCCGAGAGCGATAGGTACTAGCCCGTGTGTTCATGTCACCGCTGTGAGTGTGAGAGTGACCCGTCCCGCGACTCGATCCGAGTCCGGAAGTGAGTCGACTACCCGTGAACTCTGCCGGTTCTTCAACCGCGCACGATCCGCGTTTCCCTCGCTTGGGACGACGAGTGAGCTTCCACTTCTGTTAGCGACGTTTCGCCACTAGGAGCTCGTAGTGTCAGGCTTAATGTCTCCCTGGTGTGTATTGCAGGTCGCGTCCACATCTAGAGTCTGAGGTCCACCCCACGTAGAGTCGCCTCCCGTGTCCATCCCGCATCAGTTTGGTATCAGAGCGAGTCGAGTCTAGGGTAGTCATTGCATAAGTCTTGCATGCATCATGGTCTAAGTCAAGTCTAGGATCATCATTATTTTCAAAACAAAAAAAAGTGTGTTTTAAATTGCATTTCATCCCGATAATTCGGTATCTTAAAAGGTGTTGTCCAAACGTTAGGCTACGCCTACCGGGAGGTCGCACACTTGCGGGAGTGATCTTCGGATTGATTATCTCCGCCCCGTACCGGATATTGGTTTAGGTCTAAGTGCATCTTCTAGTGAGTGTTTGTATTAGTCGGTGTCTTCTAGGTCGTGTGTCAGTTGCATGCCCACCCGTCGAGGTACCCAATACTCGCCACCACCACCTATGGCGGATTCCCGGGCCCGTAGCTCCGATGAGTCCTCGACGGCTGAGATGTTCCGAGCCATCATGGATCGTCTTGACACGCGTATGGATGGTCTTAGTACGTGTATGGATGGCATAGGAACGCGTCTAGAAGGGCGCATGAAAGCCCTCGAGGATCGGGACGAGAGTTCGGATCAGTCCATCCAGGGCTTAGTTGGGAGGATCGCTATCCTAGAGAGGGGCCCAGTAGCGGCACAACCCGCGCCGACGAACGGCCAACAAGAGCCGGTGCAGCAACCCGATGTGCCAAGGGCTCAGGTGGAGGATGTCGGGAGGCAACAGGCGCCTATAGTGGATGATTATGCCTCCGACAATTATCAAAAGGGAAATGGTCATCGTCATCAACGACGGAATCGTGATGACGAGAATGACGACCGCATCCTTAGGGGTGTGCGTGCGGACCCTCCCACCTTTAGCGGGTCCTTGGACCCTAGGGTGTATTTAGATTGGGAGGCCGGCATGGACCGGTACTTCGAGTGATTTTAGATGACGGACCACCGAAGAGTCTGATACGCGAAGATGAAGCTGCAAGGGTAGGCCCAAACTTATTGGATCAATGTGGAGAGCATGCTCAATCAGTGACGTCAACCCCAAATCGGTACTTGGGATGATATGAAAATCAAATTGAGGGAGAAATACTTTCCCGCCTCATATCGCCAACGTCTTATAGACAAGTGGCAAAGCATCTCCCAAGGGAACCGATCCGTGACCGAGTACACCGCCGAGTTCGATGAGTATTACTTACGGTGTGGGGTCACGGAGGAGAGCACCATGACTATATCCCGCTTTCGAAGAGGTTTGCGGCCCAACTATCAATATGAACTCTTTCGCCGCAATGCAACCACTTTGGAGCAGGCATATCAGATCGCTCTCGAATTGGAGCAGTTCGAGGCCGAGTTCGAGTCACCCCATCGGTTGGGCTCTTTTCCCCTTCGTAGTGTCGAGCCTCGTGGCTCATCTGGCACGTATCCGAGGGCCCCCATGACTCGACCTCAGGAGCCCGCTCACCCCGAGCCCTTTGCTCCTAGGTCTCGTCCTCCACCCCCGAGGGACCTTCCTCGTCCCCAGCATCTTACGGCCCCACCCACAGCCCGTCCATCGGCACCCGCACCTCCTGCACGTCCATTGTTGTCTACGCCTCCTATCCGTCGAGAGGATAAAGGTAAAGGACCTATGATTGGGGAGCCTAGTGGATCACGGAAGCAGTGTTATCGCTGCAATGGGTTTGGCCATTTCGCCAACCAGTGTCCCACCCGCCCATCTCTTCACATTGGGGACATACAGGCCGAGGATACCACCCCTACGGGCCTCGAGTTAGTCAGCTATGAGGCAGATGAAGAGCTAGCTGACGAGTACTATGAGATGGGAGGTGAGGCCCAGGATGCCCAACATTCGGACGATACCCACGTGGGGGTCGTCAGGTGTATCCTCACCCAGCCGCAGGTCAGTGATGACTGGCGTCGAACTACTATCCTTCATGTATTCTGTAGGCTGGGGAAGCAAATTTGCAAGGTGGTCATCGATAGCGGGAGTTGTATCAATGCAATCTCCACGAACGCTGTCGCTCGTCTTGGTCTCACACCCGTAGACCATCCTTGTCCCTATCAGGTATCATGGGTGGATACCACTTCCATTTCGGTCAGGCTGCGGTGCTTGGTTCCGCTGCAGCTCCACTCCTACAGTGACGAGATCTGGTGTGATGTCCTACCCATGGAAGTGGGCAGTATCATTCTCGGTAGGCCGTGGTTATTCGACCGGGATGCCACGCTCCATGGCCGGTCGAACACCTGTACCTTCGACCACGCTGGCCAGCGGGTCACCCTCCAACCCGTTCGGCCCAGGAGCCCATCAGTCAGGGGTCCTACTGGCCCTAGTACTCCGAAGCCTTCCGTTCCCGGGCCTAGTACCCCATCCCCAGCTCGGGCTATGACTGTTACCTCTGGCCCAGGAGAGCCCTCGACGAGGAGATTGATGATGATTAGCTCCCGGGAAATGGAGCAGGAGCTTAGTCAGGGCTGTTCGGTGTTTGCCATTACGGTCCGAGTGGTGGAGCGGGACTCCGAGGGTGAGCTCTCACCCGAGGTTGTTCCCATTCCGCAGGAGTATGCTGATGTCTTTCCCGATGAGCTTCCCGAGGGACTCCCACCTATGCGGGATATTCAGCATGCCATCGACCTTGTTCCTGGCTCTTCTTTGCCCAACCTTTCTCATTATCGCATGAGTCCCACGGAGCATGCCGAGCTTAAACAGCAGGTCGATGAGTTAGTGCAGAGAGGGTCTGTTCGGGACAGCATGAGTCCATGTGCTGTACCCGCATTACTCGCCCTGAAGAAGGATGGCACGTGGAGAATGTGCATTGATAGTCGTGCCATCAACAAGATCACCGTGAAGTACAGGTTCCCTATTCCCCGCCTTGATGACATGCTGGACATGATGGCATGTGCCACTATCTTTTCGAAGATCGATCTTAAGAGTGGCTACCATCAGGTGAGGATTAGACCAGGTGATGAGTGGAAGTTCGCATTTAAGACCAAGGACGGTCTATATGAGTGGTTGGTCATGCCTTTTGGGTTGACCAATGCCCCTAGCACTTTCATGCGGCTCATGACTCAGGTCCTTCGACCTTTCATTGGAGTCTTTGTAGTGGTGTATTTTGATGATATCCTTATCTATAGCCGCACCATAGGGGACCACTTAGACCACATTCGGCAGGTCTGTCTACTTCTTCGGCGAGAGCAGCTGTTTGCGAACCCACAGAAGTGTGCCTTCATGACACCTCAGCTTACCTTCTTGGGTTTTATCGTGTCTAGTACTGGGGTCTCCGCCGATCTGGAGAAGGTCCGGGCCATTGTTGAGTGGCCGAAACCCCGTATGGTTCTTGATGTCCGCAGCTTTCATGGCCATGCGATGTTCTACCGTCGCTTCATCCGTGGATTTAGCTCCGTCACTGCCCCGATCACGGATTGCATCCGGAAGGGCACATTTGTATGGACGAAGGCCGCATCTGTCGCCTTCAAGGACATCAAGGAGCGTATGACCCAGACACCTATCCTTCGATTGCCTGATTTCTCGAAGGTGTTTGAGGTCTCTTGTGATGCGTCGGGTGTTGGGATTGGAGGAGCCTTGAGTCAGGAGTCCCACCCGATCGCATATTTCAGCGAGAAGCTGAATGACGCGAAGCTGCGATATTCCACATATGATAAAGAATTCTACGTAGTTGTTCAGGCTCTTAGGCATTGGAGGCACTATCTTTTACATCAGGAGTTTGTCCTATACTCCGATCACGAGGCATTGAGGTATCTCCACTCCCAAAAGAAGCTGAACTCGCGTCACAGTCGTTGGGTCGAGTATCTCCAGCAGTTCACCTTTGTGCTTAAACATAAGGCTGGAGTGGAAAACAAGGTGGCTGATGCCTTGAGTCGGCGAGCATGTTTGCTTACCACCATGAGTACCGAGGTCATAGGGTTAGAGAAGATGAAGGAGGCCTATGTTGATTGTCCTGACTTCGGTCAGATTTTTACCACCCTCCAGGCCGGACCCTCGAGAGACCTTGATGAGTATGTGCTTCAGGAGGGTTACCTCTTTCGAGGTAGCAGGCTATGTGTTCCCCGAACTTCGGTTCGAGATTTCTTAGTATGGGAACTACATGCGGGAGGTCTAGCTGGCCACTTTGGTCAGAACAAGACTATCGAGGCAGTAGAGCATCGATTTTATTGGCCGACCTTGAAGCGCGATGTTGCTAACATCGTGGCTCAGTGCCGTACATGTGCTACGGCCAAGATGAAGAAGCAAAGCCCGGGCCTTTATATGCCTCTCCCCGTGCCTGATGCCCCGTGGCAGGATGTCAGCATGGACTTTGTTTTGGGACTGCCACGTACCTCCAGGAAGCATGATTCGGTCTATGTGGTGGTTGACCGTTTCTCGAAGATGGCCCTCTTTATCCCTTGCTCGAAGACTTCGGATGCTTCTAGGGTAGCCCGCCTATTCCTTACTCATGTGGTGTGCAAGTTCGGGTTACCTCGCACTATAGTGTCTGACCGTGATGTTAGATTCACTTCCTACTTTTGGAAGACACTATGGCATATGATGGGTACTCACCTCAAATTTTCCACTGCATATCATCCCCAGACAGACGGTCAGACCGAGGTGGTCAATAGGAGTCTGGGAGATCTTTTGAGGTGTCTAGTTAAGGACCGCATTGGGGATTGGGATCTCATTTTACCCATGGCTGAGTTTGCATACAATGATTCAGTGAATAGGTCTACCGGCATGAGTCCATTTGAGATTGTCACAGGTCATAGGCCTAGGAAACCCGTTGACCTTGTCCCCATGCCTATCCATGCTAGAGTGTCGGAGTCGGCCGAGTCGTTTGCTAGGCATGTTAGGAGTTTGCATGACGACATCCGTCGTCACATTGAGGCCAGCAATGCACGGTACAAGGAGTTAGCCGATGCCCACCGACACCACCGAGAGTTCCACGAGGGTGAATACGTCATGATCAGGGTAAGACCTGAACGGTTTCCCTCTGGGACCGTTAAGAAGTTGCAAGCTCGCGGAGCCGGTCCCTTTAGGGTGTTGAAACGCGTTGGATCCAATGCGTATGTTGTGGACCTGCCCGAGGAATATGGTATAAGCTCTACCTTCAATGTATCGGATCTTGTTGCATATAGGGACCCAGCGGTGATCCCTAGTGAGCATTTTGAGCCATCTCCTCCCCTTGAGAGTGATCCCACACCTGAGTGTCCACTTCCACCTCCAGCCCCTTTTTCACGGCAGCGTGAGCATATAGATCATATACTGGACGAGCAAGTGACAATTACCAGGAGTGGATCTTACCCGCGCTACCTAGTGCGATGGAGAGAACGGCCAGCTACTGAGGACACATGGATCACACATGGCGAGTTGCAGCGGATCGATCTGGACCTTCTGGAGCGATACAGGAGCGATGCAGACCCTTACTCGACAGGGTCGAGTTTCTCCCACCCGGGGAGAATTGGTGCGGACACTCGAGCAGTTGAGCGACGCAACAGGCCGAGCCACCGGTACTGCACACGGAGCACGACTGGAGCCACTTCAGCGTCCATCTGGCTCGGACACAGCCTGGAGACTCCACCTTGAGCCTCCCCATTTATCATATTTAGTTAGCCTTTATGTGTGTGTAATTTGTGTTTATTTCATTGTATTCGGTATGTAATTATGAGTGAACGAGAGGCTTATTTGCAAAATGGGACCCCTGGGCCCCACGGGCCCCCAGGCCCCATCCCATTGAGCCACCTCAACCCATGGGCCCCATGTGGGGTCAATCAACATGTCAAATGGAGGCATCTAGAAGTTTGAATGGTAAAAGGCACATGGGAGACAAGTGGACTTCAAAGTCCAAGGTGGCTACCAACTTGTCCCCCCCTTGCCACCATCGTCAATAGGCCGCCCCCTTCTATGTATTTTTTTATTTTAATTTTTGTGTGATGTTCACATCTCATCCCAGCCCTCCATCCCCTTCCCCTAGATCCAATGGTGGATAATAGATGTGAGATGTAACACATAAATACTTGTATTTTCCCATTTTGATGAATTAATGCCATTTGAATCAAAGTAATTCTTGGAGCTCCAGCTTGGTGCGCCCCCTTCTCTCTCCCTCTCCCCTTGGATGCTGTGAAGGCTTTCAATCTGAGGTGTGACTCCTCGTGTATCGGTTCCGACGATCGTCGCCACCGCCATGAGCCGCTACCGCACCGCCAACGCCATCAACGGAGTTCTGCCTGCGTAGTACCATAGCAGCTTGTTCGAAATTCACAGGTCTTCCCCGAGCTCATTTGGCTACCAAATTTGGAGGAGTTGTTCCTGGGATGTTCCTCTCCACCCACAAAAATCAGACCAACATTCAGATCACGTTTCCTATATTTTGATTTTTTTCCACTCTTCCATTTCGGTTCTGCCAGAGTTCTGTCCAGGTTCCCCTCCGTCCTGAGTTTCATGTCTTAGATCTACTTTTTGATTTCTGTTAGTTCGCCCAATTTTATTGGGGGTTCCATCCACCCACCCCTTCATCCACATTTTTCTAAATTTTTGATTCGCCCATCGCATATTTTCTAAAAATCGTTCTCAGACCCATCTACAGTTCTGTTCACCTATTCCCAGATCCGACCACCAGTCACCCCAAAAATCATAACAAATCGTAGCCACCTCCAAATAAAATTCTAAAAATAGTCCCCATTCCGAGGTTTGATTCCCTACAACTTCTAAGAAGAGCTCAAGAGCTGCATCGGAGGTTTACTAGGCGGTCAACGGTGGTTCTCAGACAAGTGCCCTGCAGATCTGAGATTTCGGTTACTGTACAACAGGGACTTGTAAATTCAATAAATTCCTGATCCGACCAGATCCAGCAGATTTCTCTGGGTTTGGATTGAAGCATTTGAAGAGAGCTTTCAACGATAGCTCATGCGTCCCGATCCGACGTCGGGATTGGTCGCAGCGGCCATTTTCGCCGGAGCGCGCGCCGGAAGACAGCAACCAAAATCCGTGGGTTATTAGTTCAAGAGTTGGGAATCAGGGCCGATCGACCCCCCGATCGGTGTTCCCGGCCGACCGCCATCCGTGGAGGCGCGCCACCAGGGGTCCCCATCACAGTGGGTCCCACCCCCGCAGATCCGGAGGACAGCGCCGCCCGTGGGCCTCACGGGCCCGTAGAAGCCGCCGTTCAGAAAACACGAAAATGCGGAGTGCGGCACCGCCGGGCGACATCAAGATGCTGCCCGTCAACCCGAGTTGTGTGATTATTCCCGGACCCCACATGTGACCTTTTACCTCCCTGCATGGAGTGGGTCGACTTAGTGTATTGCTGTAATCATTGTTAACCGGGAGTCCGTAATTCGGCCGGGGTTGTCTTCGCCACGTCGGGTGCGTGGAGGTAATGGTCTTAACCTCTTGGCGTTCATTTGCTTAGCTAGTATATGGTTTTTTGCTGCTGTCGAGAGCGATAGGTACTAGCCCGTGTGTTCATGTCACCGCTGTGAGTGTGAGAGTGACCCGTCCCGCGACTCGATCCGAGTCCGGAAGTGAGTCGACTACCCGTGAACTCTGCCGGTTCTTCAACCACGCACGATCCGCGTTTCCCTCGCTTGGGACGACGAGTGAGCTTCCACTTCTGTTAGCGACGTTTCACCACTAGGAGTTCGTAGTGTCGGGCTTAGTGTCTCCCTGGTGTGTGTTGCTGGTCGCGTCCACATCTAGAGTCTGAGGTCCACCCCACGTAGAGTCGCCTCCCGTGTCCGTCCCGCATCAAGAGCAATGGCCAAATGCGCCGAGAAACTGGGTTCTCTATCAAAGATCATGTGAACCTATGTCATGAAGCTTCTTGGCTAACTCTATTTGAAAAACTAAAAGGTTAGTTTCACTGAGTAACTGGGGGTATTGGCGTCTGATAAATGTATACCCTTATGTAAAAAGGTATGGATTCTACCTTGACTGTTCTGAATTTTGTGAGAATATGAAGTGAAAAAAAATTTCTATAACCTAGTAGATACTTTCAGAATAGTGAACTTTGTTTAGTCTCAATACATGGTCTGGTCTCTCCTAAGAAACTCTTTGAAATTCTGATGTATAAGATGAAGTAAGGCAAAATCTGATATGCTATATATCAGACTGGTTTATAGCCATTAAAAGAGTTCAAACAACAATTTTGTTTAAAAGGATGCAGTACTTATTCTCTAACCTTTATTATTTTTAATCCATCATATTTTTAACGCTGCATTATATGAAATCTTATACCTAAAGTTTCTGTGCTAAGTCTGCTTTATTAATGAAAGTTAATTAAGTTTGTCAATATGATTTCATCTTCATCATACCTTCAACTCCTTCTTCAATTTTTGCCACCTAATCATTTTTTTGCTAATGGCAAAGGGGGGAGAAAAGGTGTATTTTGATGATTTTTTGTCTGCATAGTTGCAGTTGTAAGGAGTGTTTAGCAAAGGGGGAGTGTGCAGAGAGATAGATGCATTTTTTGCATGCATTTTTTGCATCTAGTGTTGCCATCAAAATTTATAAGGAATTGCTATCATCAAAAAGGGGGAGAATGTTGAGGGAAGTTTGTGGGGAAGAATGTTTTGTCTTCTCTGATTTATGATCCTCTGAATTTAATGTGTTTTGATGCTGACAATAGTATATATTGTGCTAAATTTTGATATTGGTAACAATGCATTATGGTCACTATTTTGATGATTGGCTATCATGTCTTTTAATATAAATAAGGTCGATGCACATTGCTCCATGTGCAAGACCAAGGTCGATGCACATCGTGGCATCGCAGAACAAAGTCTGTGCACATTTTGCATTTAGCATGAAGGTCGATGCTTGTTGCGTTTCTAGGCAGAGGTAGGTCGGTGCACATTCACTATAGCGCATACTAAGGTCGATGCATGTTGCGTTTCTACGCAGAACAAAGTCTGTGCACATTACTGTTCATTAATAAAGGTCGATGCTAGTTTACCCCACAAGCATCTAAGGTCGATGCATGTTTTCTATAGTATACTTAAAGGTCGATCAAAGTCTACATGTGTTATTGTTACATGTCTGTGCACATTTTTCATCTTGCATGTAAAGTCATTGCACATCTTATCTTAGTCATAAATAAGGTCGATGCACATTGTGCCTTGCACAAAATAAGGTCGGTGCACATTGTGTCGTGTGCTAAATAAAGTTGATGCACATAGTCATTTACACACACTAAGGTCGGTGCATTTTTTTCATTATTGCATATACAGTCTGAGCATGTACGACATCTAGAGTCTGAGCACATTTTTGCCTCTACACATTGTTGACACCCGTTTTTTGCCTATGAGTTGAGTCATTCCTCTTACCATCATTTGTTGATGCCTCGAGTTGTCCATTACTCATTGGGCTATTTTCAGGCGCGTCTTTGAGCTTATTTTATGGGTACCTCCCTCCCTGGCTAGGTTTGCTCGCGAATTAGGGCTTAATGGGCCTTGATTTCGCTTGATCTCCGGGTTAAATCGGCTCATTTATCTCATTTTATCAATTTCAAATGCCCAGGTTGTACGCGGTCTAGAGACCGGCCGTTTAGTGACTAGGCGGTCTTATTGGAACCGTCTACTGATTTAATGGAGATTTATTTAATTTTCTGAATTTCCACCGAAAAGTCTTTGCACGATCCAAAGTCAACCGTTTACCTACATTAAATGGCCAGGCGTTCGACCGTTCAGCTCCCAGAGTCCTCAACCCGTTCATTTTTCAGATAATTATCTATTTATCTTATTTTTCTGGATTTATCACCGATAGCTGTACACGGTCTAGTATTAAACTGTGCCACTGTTGAGTGGTCTAGCAATAGACCATTTTATCCTCAAGAGTCCAACGCCGTGATAGCTGGTCAGTTCGATGGATAAGTGCATAATTTCTATTTTTATTTATTTATCACCGACAGCATTGGGCGGTCTAGAGATGGACCATGTAGTGTGCTGGGCGGTCTATCGCGAGACCGCGTACATGTTCGAGAATTGAATTTCGTTTGGATTTTCTCTCTCCATCCGTGGCTAAACCTCCACCTTCCTCCGCCATTTTCTCCGCAGTTTCTCAACCAAATGGGGTGGCGTTTGATTTGGGTGGAAGATAAAGGTATTATCTATGGATTTTGTTTTATCATCTCGGATTAATATTCATTAAAAAATCTAATTTCGAGATTGGACTTTCAAGGGTCTATAAATGGAACCTCTAGTCCAAGCTTGAAAGGAAGGAGATCAAACGTCAACGACGAAGCTCTGTCGAACTTTTGAACGAACTATAGCCAGGGAGGGAGGCTTTCTACATCCTCTTAAGTCTCCGATTCAGGGAGTAATCATTGTTTTGTGTTCTAGTCAAGGCTTTTGAGTCCTCTTTTCATTCATTACATGTTCCTTTCATCATCTCTTCTCCCACGTTTTTGCACTTCTCACATCATTTCACACCCTCCCATTTATTTTTGACACCCTTTAGGGGTTTAAAAACCTCCCAGGTATCGCCCCTTCCAAGTCATTATGTCAATTTTTCATTTCGTTCTATAGTTACTACACTCCTTAAGGCTGATTTGGGTGTTGTTTGCTTGTCTTCCACATCATTTTGCAGGTCAGCATCATCATAGCACGAGGCCCATTCCCTCTGGCCGGCCGGAAGGGGTGGAGGATCAAGTCTCACAACATTGAAATCTGGCACTTTGGACGGTCATCTTCCGTCCGTTTGCGGATAAGAGCGGTCCTTTACGAGCCGTTCAGATCCTGTAGGCGGCTGTCTACGAACCGTTCTGTTGCCAGAATTGTCTTCGTCCCGCACCCTTTTTAGTGCTGTGAGCAGTCTGTCGAGCGACCGTTCTATACATTAGGCGGTTCTTCAAGGACCATGTACTGCTGCAGCACTGCATCTTGGGCGAGTGCTTTCTCCCTCTTTCCAAGGTACGTTTTACCATCTGGTATCCGTGTCTTGGTGGTGATCACGATCGCACACACTTCTCCACCCTTTCTCCCTTCATCTTGCTTGTCTTTACACTTTGATTACTAGAAAAGGAAGGTGAGCAGAAGAAAAGGTGGGAAAACATGTCAACTGCCCATTTTTTGGCAATCACGGTGGGACGCCTAGTGCCCGTCGTGCTATTGTTCTGCTGATCTGTGTTTTCTATGTTTGGTTAGGTTTGTGTTAAGTGATTTCAGGTTACTATTTGTCCACTTCGGGTTTCTGTTCTCGGAGTTGTATAGGGTTCGTCCAGGACCGCTTACATCTTCGCGGTCGGACGATAGACCGTCCTGTCCCGGTCCCAAGTGCGCTCTCTTTTCTCTCTGTCGCGCTGTTATTGCCTGCACGGTCTGATTCTGGCCGTTCCTCTGATTCCACGGTCGACATCTAGACCATTCATTTCCATCTCACGGGTGTTTGCTTCAGTGTGAGCCTGTTCGCTTTAGCGGCCCTCTCCGGACCGTGCATCTACCTCCGCGGTCTTCCAATAGACCTTCCTCGTCAGCTGGCTCAGGTACGTTACTGTCTTTCATACGCTTGTGATCTTACTGATTCTGCACGGTCTGTTTAACGCCGTCCTGCTGGTTACACGGTCTGACGACAGACCGTCCAGTCTCCTCAAGTACACATTTATTTGAGTTTATCTCAGTTCGGTGTTTCTTCTATTTTTTATTACTCCCTGCTGTTGCACGGTCCGGCAAAGACTATTTGCTTCCTTGAGCGGTCTGCCATTAGACCGCATTTTACTGCTATAGTGCACCCGAGGCTATCACTTTGATTGCTATTCCTTATCATTTCATATTTGGTTGGTGCTGTTCTGATCTCCCTTGTTTGTCACTTGATTTTTGCATGATCATTATTTCATTTGTTATATTTGATCGATCATTGTTTGTTAGATTTTGGTTAGATCTTGCATGCACTCCGGTGCGCATAGGTTTCATTCAATGTCTTCCATATTACTTGCATTCCTACCTTGGTAGGGGATCCTCTCGTCTCCATATTCCTTGGAGCCGACTAGGTGACCTTACCCGGGACCTCCGTAAGCCCCCGCGAGCCGTGGATTCCCACAAGGACGCTGGGCAGGTTGTACTTTGCCACACCAGTCTAGGGTTACATACGTGAGAGAGAGTCACCTTTAGAATCAACCGAGTTCCCCATTCCACCTTTGTTAGGCACCTGTGTGGTTGAGAGAATTGTCATTTTAATCAATCCACTAAGGTTCTAAAAGGGGAATTTATAAAATTTGCCGTGCATCATTTAACTTGGTTGGTCATTTGATTGCCTCTTCTCTCCTCTCTTTCTGTGTGCAGTTGATTGATTGTTTGGTTGTTTAGAAGTTCATTAGGTTGCTCTTCTGTGTCAGTCTCCGTTGCATGTGGAGTTGCTTCACACCCTCAGGATATTCTCCTAGGGGCAGCTCTCATTTTTATTCGTATTTCAATCCTTTATACTATTCATCACCCTCCATGTCGTCCTACAATTTCTCCCACTCCCATGAGGACTCTCTCCCTCAGGGACTTCTTGAGGACCCTCCTAGGGTCGCCCATGTGCAGGGAAGAGAGGGGACCGCCCCTCCTCTCCCAACCGTTGTTGTTGAGGGTGCTCAACCCTCCCTTTTTGATTCCTCTTCTCAGAACTCGGCCAATCGGATTCTTCACATGATGGCCCAGTTAGATCCTACCCAGCTCAATCTCTTCCGATAAGCTCTGCTAGGGCCGGATGCCCCGTCTTCAGTTCCTTCTCACGGCATGGCTGCTGCAGCCACTTCATCTCCTATTATTGGGTCAGGGGCCGTCTCTGCTGCGCCCATCGATCTCACTCTGGTTCACCCTCGGACCCTCCGATTCTCTGGCATGGAGATGAACCAAGCCTCTACCTCGGCCCAACAGCCTCTTGACAGGGGAAAGACCCAGATCCTCTTGACTTCTTATTCTGATCCATACACTACTGTCTCTTCAGCACCGCAGGCCCTTATGGCCCCGGCTAATTTTATCTGTCTGCAACCAGGGGCCGCCCAGTTGGCTCATGCAGATATGGGCCCTTCCTTGGCCCATTATCCATCTTATGGGCTTCCCCCTCCATCGGTTTGTCCTTCAGCTCTATACACTAGGTCTGTGCTTCATGTTGTGTCTCCTCCTTCCCGGGAACGAGAACTTCTCGATAAATGGGCTGCCATGCAGCAGCGAATCGACCTCCTCCATAAGCGGGTCGGCCCGCAGTCTCTTACTGATGTCCCTATTCCTAACTACCGGGACATTCGCTTCCCACCTCAGTCGGAGCTCCCTGCATATCATAAGTACGACGAGAATGGCAACCCGTTCATTCACATAAGGGAGTTTTTGTATGAATCGGCGCAATTCCAGCATGATGACCGCCTTATGGCTTATCTCTTTCACCGGTCATTGGATGGGGTGGCGTTAGAATGGTTTTATACTCTACCTTTGGAGGAGGCAGAAAGTTTCAAGATTGTCAAAGAGAAGTTCATAACAAGATTCCAAGACCGGGTGGGCCCGGAGTATGCCTTCACCGACTTAGTAGCCGAGAAGATGAAGCCAAACAAAGAGTTTTCCACTTATGCAGATAGATGGAGGCAGATGGCCTCACGTGTGCCCGGGCAGATCCCGGAAGAAGAAAAAGTAAAATTGTTAATTTTAAATGCAACACCTACGTTCTGAAATATTCTGGCGATGAACGATATACAAACATGCACCAGTTGTACAGTGGGGCCCGGTTTATCCAAACCCAATTCAAAGACTCCCCCATCCATTCCTTATTCGAGGCCCAGAAGTCCAAGACCACAAGAAAGACCCAGGGCCATGTTACTGAGGGAGTTCAAACCAATGAGCAGGTCTAGGCTGTTCAATTTCCCAACCATTCTGCTCCACCTCGCTTCCAACAACCTCCTTGAAACCCCCAGTTCTCCATTCCGCAAGCTCCCCGACCACCTTTCCATGCTCCCCAACAGCCACAACAACCACCACCACCACCACAACAGCCTTAGCAGCCACCCCAATACCACAATGTTCCTCCTCCTGCTAGTTATGGGCCTGCTCGATCAGGTCCGAAAAGAGCCCATTATCCTTCGCTCCCTGAAACTTTGCCGAACATATTTTTGGCCTTGATGTACACTGGTCACATACAGCTCCCGCTGGAACGTCAGAACTGGAACCCGATCGCCAATCAATCCAGATATTGCATATATCATCGGCAACCCGGGCACACAATAGATATATGCTTTCAGTTTCGAGATTTAGTGTATGATTTACATGAGGGGCAAAGGATTGACTGGGCCCAGATGCATAAGTTGATAGAAGATATTAAAGAGAAGAGAAGACATGCGAGGCCACAGCATGTGGCACTACAGCAGCAGTAGCAGCAGTTTCAGCAACCCCAACCTCAACCTCAACAGTAGCAACAGCAACCTAAACTCGGGATTCATCAAAATCCCATGCCAGACCACCAGCCTGCTCCTCTACAGCAGCCGCCAGCATCGGCGCAAGTCAATGTTGTTCACCGCACAGCCCCTAATGCTGGGTGGTCCTATGATGATGAGACTCCCGCTCATCTCTTGGCCTTCCACCACACCAACTCCCCCGCACCTTCTATTCCTTCCATCCTCCGGCCCACCACCTTGACATCCACTATTCCCTCCAAGTCACCTATCACCCTCGCTACGTTCCCCACCATTCCGCCAAGCCTTTCACCATCACCCGCCATACCCTCCATCATCACCCCTCCATTCAGCCCTTCACCCATCACCACTCCGCCAGGGCCTACCAGACCAGCCTCCGCCATCCTCACCCCCATTCCTACCCCTTTCACTCACCCCACTGGGCCAATCGGGAGTCCATCTGATGCCGTGTCGGCACGAAACTGCGCCCTTCGGAGCGGGTGTTTATTTCATAGAAGTTATTCCTCTACTGGTGCACCTGCACCCAACCACCAAATTCCTTCCTCAACAGTTGAGACAGAAGAAACCGACCCCGTGCCTGGCACTAAATATGATTTGTTGCAACACTTGGATAGAATGCCAGCAAAAATATCAGTCCTGGAGTTGATTAAGATGTCCACGCTACACCAAGACGCCCTGAGTGCTTTTTTACAGAAAGTTATGGTTAGCGAGGACGTGGCAGTAGATAGTTTGCCGTCGGTGTTGGCCACCGTCACAAAGGGGCCATCTATTTCTTTTTTTGAGTCGGAGCTAGCACCCCCAGAGGCACGTCAGATGCCACTATGCATTATAATTTCTTTGAACAAGGTGGCCGTTGATTCAGCTCTAGTGGACACGGGAGCTTCTATTAATGTCTGTCCCTTGAGCACGTTGCGTGCCTGCAACATTTCTGAAGACATGCTAAGGCCGACACCGACAACTATTGCGGTATACGATAACTCCAGGAGAGCTTGCCACGGGGTCGTGACAGTTCAGGCCGAGCTAGAGCCTTTGAAAATGGACATGGAATTTTATGTGATGGACATAGACCCGATGTTCAAGGCTATTCTGGGTCGTCCATGGATTGATAGTTTGAATGCAGTACCCTCGATCGCCCATCAGTGCCTCAAATTCCCGTTTCAGGGGCGGGTAGTCAAGGTGAAAAGTGTTTCCACAGTCCAGACAGTGGATGCTATTGCTGACAAGATTCTGCCTACATTATGGCCAAGTAACATGCCAATTTTGTGAGTGTTGGACTTGAACTTTCCTTGGGCATATGCGCCACGCAAGCCCACCACTGCACCAGTTAACGTTAAAATCAAGTCCAAGATTAGAGATTCGAAAGGGTGGCACATGATTTTGAAGCTAGGCTATCGACCAGGCATGGGCCTCGGCGCACAATTACAGGGGCGGACTAACCCCGTCCCCAGGGGCAGAAAGATGAGTCGAAGAGGCCTTGGCTACCGGGAGTCAGCATTGTCTATATTGGGGGACTCCGGACCACTGACGTGGGACTACCGTCAGCATTTTGTAAGAGGCCCATTGTAGCCTGATACTCTGAAGAGGGCGCCGTCCTGTGTTGATGAGAAAAGTAATGCCGCTTGTGCAGTTCCCGACCCACCGCCATCGCTGAAAGGGCTGGTGGGCGATATGGAAGATTTTTGTAGCTGTTTTGAGAAGTTGTTTTATGAGCAAGAAGTTTGTATGAAGAAAGCAGAGATGCAGCTTGCGAAGCACCCTCCGGCAGAGCTAGTGCACCAGAGGACGCGGGAAGAGGGGAGCTTCATCATTTCTTTTTCTCGACCTCCTTCCCGCTTTGCCTCCCTGTTTCAACGATTGGGGTTTATTCCCCATTCACCGCCACTCATGGTCGACCCGTACTTTACGGAAAGGCCATTTGAGATTCTGTTTGTGCCATGTGCATGTGGGCGCTGCCCACGGATTGATTTCTCAACTCTGTTTTCTCCTCCCTTCCCCACTGCCAAACTTCATGAAATGTGGTTTTCTTCTTCTGACACATTCTTCGATTGTCTCTTCCCATCTCTATTTCCCATGCAACTTCCTCCTCCTCCTTCCTCCTCTGACCTCTCTTGCTGCATGATTTCCTCCGATCTCTAAAAAAAATGCCAATTTTAAAATAGAGATTTCGGTGGAGGATTGTGCTATGTTCTGTCCACATTCTCCCCAAGGGCACGAGGCCCCTAGTTCCTTTCCAGTAGATTTTCTGTACCCTAGGTTAGATGTAGGACTTGTTGAGATTAGAGAAGTAGAGTCAGTTGAGTCTAGTGAGTTAGGTTCCTGTTCCGACGTTTCCAAACCGTCCACACTTGCCACGCGCCCGATGACGCGTCACTCTAAAGCCATCCCAGATAGGTTCCTCCAAGATCTTACTCAGCGTTGTCATGCCCTCCTAAGGTGTCCTGAGTTTATAGAGATAGCCATAGTCTTGGAGGAAGATGAGGAAGGAGATGGGGTGAGGTGCAATGACGGATTAGGTGTATATGAAATCATAGACGAGAAGGACCCTATCGATGATGAGGAAAGCGACGTGGATGACACAGCTGATCTGTACGCGCAGGGTTTGAAGAGATTTGAAAAACCATCATCGGCAGTGGATGAACCCACAAAAGCGATCAATCTTGGAACTGAAGAGGACCCTAGGCCCATAATCATTTCCGCTAATCTCCCCCCTTAGGTTGAAGAAGAGCTAATCAAGATTTTGAGGGAGTACAGAGATTCTTTTGCGTGGTCCTACAAGGACATGCCGAGTCTTGACCCCACTCTGGTTGAACATAGACTTATCCTTAAACCAGGGGCAACACCCGTTAAACAGAAGTCAAGAAGATTCCACCCTCAAATGGCTTTAAGGATAAAGGAAGAAGTTTATAAATTACACAAGGCCAAGTTTATTAGAGTTGTGTTATATCCACAATGGGTGGCAAATAAAGTCCCAGTGATGAAAAAGGATGGAAAGATTCGAATTTGTATTGATTTTAGGGACTTAAATAAGGCATGTCCGAAAGATGATTTTTCGCTTCCTCACATTGATGTGTTGGTGGAGAACACGGCTGGGTATGAAGCCCTCTCGTTTATGGATGGATATTCTTGATATAATCAAATCTGTCTTGCTCCCGAGGACCAAGAGAAAACCTCGTTCACCACTCCCTGGGGCACATATTGCTATGCCATTATGCCGTTCGGATTAAAGAATGCAGGTGCCATGTATCAGCAGGCAATGATGGCTATCTTCCACGACATGATGCATGTGTATATGGAAGCATATGTGGATGATATCTTGGTGAAGTCGAGATCCAAGGAAGAACACCTCGCCATTTTAGCCAAGGTGTTGCAAAGGGCTAGGGAGTATAAGCTAAAAATGAATCTAAAGAAATATGTATTTGGAGTTGCATCAGGGAAATTGCTAGGGTTCATAGTTAGCAAGAGGGGGATTCAGATTGATCCGAACAAAGCAAAGTCCGTTATGGAAATGCCACCGCCTAAGAATATAACTGAACTTAGAGGATTGATCAGGCGTTTGCAATTCATTCGAAGATTCATATCTCAGCATTCACAAAGATGCCACCCGTTCTATGAATTGTTGAAGGCGGGGGCTAAATTTGAATGGAATGAACAGTGCCAGAAGGCCTATGAGGATCTTAAAGTTTATCTATCCAATCCCCCTGTTCTGCAGCCTCCTATTTCTGGAAAACCCTTGATATTATACATTTCTGTTATTGATGACTTCCTAGGAGCTGTCCTGGTGCAAGTTGACGATGAAGGAAGAGAAAGGCCAGCATACTACCTCTCTAGGTTGTTCAATCCTATTGAATCTAAGTATACTGCCATGGAGAAGACCTGTGCAGCGTTAGTATGGGTGGCTCAGAAACTCAAGCACTACTTTCTCGCCCATGAGGTTAAGTTGATCTCTAGAATGGACCCAATCTGTTATCTTTTAAAAAAATCTATCCTTTCTAACAGATTAGCTCGCTGGCAGAGCTTTCTCTCTCAATTTGATATCACCTTTGTCATTCAGAAAGTGATCAAGGGATACATGATCGCTGAACATCTTGCTCATTCTCCTATCCCTCGCACTGATTCAATCCAGGATGAGTTTCTTGACGAGCACCGGGTTGTACTTACTCATCTCCCCTTCTGGTCCTTGCACTTCGATGGTGCTCTCAATTCTCAAGGCCGTGGAATCGGCGCCGTTCTCCTCACTCCGGAAGGAGTAACCATCCCTATCGCTTATCAGCTCATTTTCCCTACCACAAACAACATAGCCGAGTATGAGGCTCTCCTTGTCGGACTGAAGCACGCCTACATCATGGGCGCGCGATACCTAAACATCATAGGAGACTCTCAGTTGGTGCTACGTCAAGTTCTTTCAACTTACTGCACCCCTGACCCTAAGCTCAAATCCTATCAAGACTTGGTCACGCTCTTGGCTAGGCAGTTCTGTAAACTCATCTACATTCACACTCCTCATTCTTAGAACATTCTGGCTGATGCACTTGCATCGCTTGCTTCTTCCCGTTCTTTCCCTCTTAGTCGCGCCACTGAGACCATTGTGGTCTAGCAGTTAGATGCTCCTTCCCTTCAGGATCCATGGTTTGACCACCTTAGGAAATCTGTGGAGAAGAAGGCTGAAAGGGAGATTTTGAAGGAAGTTTCCTTAAGTGAGCTTGTGGAGATTATAGAAGAAGAGGAATTGTTGTGATACCATGAAATAGAGCAGTATTGTAAGGATGGATCCTTCCCCCTAGGGGCCAATGCCGAGCAACGCAAGGCCATCAGAAGAGTCGCCTCCAGATACACGATTATGGTAGGAGAATTATATAGGCGGGCTCTCAACGGAGTTCTTATGAGGTGTTTGGATGATGATGAGGCTTGGAAGGTCATTGAAGCAGCTCACGCAAGCGAGTGTGGAGGGCACGTTAACGGTCAGGCTTTGGTGAAGAAGATTCTTAGGCAGGGCTATTACTGGCCAACCCTAGAAGAAGACTGCTCCACCTATGTCTGTAGGTGTCTTCAATGCCAACTTCATGCCGATAAAATCCATGCTCCTGCTTCATCTCTCCATCCTCTCTCTGCTCCTTGGCCGTTCTCCATGTGGGCTTTTCATATTGTAGGCCCACTAGGTGATCCTAATGCTCAGGTTAAACAAAAATCTTTCATTCTGACTGCTATGGAGTACTTCACCAAGTGGGTGGAAGCTGAAGCCTATACAGAAATCAAAGCTACCACAGTATGCCACTTCATCCTCAAGAATATCATTTTGCGGTTTGGAGTTCCAAGTGATATCGTCACCGACAACGGGCCTCAATTTGTGTCTCAAGAAATTCAGGATATCTGTAAAAAATTTAATATTGCATTGCATCATTCATCACCATACTACCCTCAAGGCAACGGCCAAGCCGAGGCCACAAACAAAACCCTTCTTAAAATCATCAAGAAAACATGTGAGTCGCACAAATTCGATGATTGGGCCGATAAATTAGTAGAAGCTGTATGGGCTTATCGTACCTCCATCCGTACTCCCACGGGGCAGACTCTTTTTGCTCTCACCTATGGGATGGAGGCGGTACTCCCGTACGAGATCTTTTTTTTTTAAGCCAACACCGACCAGTCAGGGTAAGCACAGGTCAAGTGCACCCTCCCTCAGAGAGGGAGAATGTTCTCACTCCTCCTGGCATACCATGTGGTCCTAATTATATTTATTAACAGAATGAACAGTGTACATTCTCAAGGGGAGCATACCCCAAAGGAACCAAAGGGCTTATAATGTGAGCCCGAACAGGACAAGAATTGAAGTAACAGGCAATAAATCCCCTGTCGAGGTGCCCACACTCTTCGCTTTCGCTGCCTCGATGCATACCATCTATACTCTCTTAACACGGATGTTCGGAAGATGAGAAGCATCTGCCTTAATATAGCCTCTGGCCAATATTGGCAGCTCTCTCATAGACTGAAACTCTTAATTATGCCCCGTAGTCGTAGCATGTTTTGCCAAAAAGTCAGCTAACTGATTTGTTTCTCTGTAAATATGGACTAAAGGACATTGGAAAGATGCAAAGAGGTCTTGGAGATGTTTCCACCATGGGAGAAGAGACCACGGAGGGTCTCTTTTACCTTTAAGTAGATCAGGCAATACCATGGAGTCCGTATATATAATGGACAAGGGGATGCTATGAAGACGAGCCAACCTCAGACCATCAAGCAGAGCTCTCCCCTCTGCCACCATACTTGAGCCATAACCATAATGATATGAGAAACCCAGCAATAAATTGCCTCGGATGCCTCTAAAGCAGCCACCACCTCCAGATAATCCAGGATTACCCTTCCTTGAGCCATCTATATTGAGAGAAAATGCCACTGTAGGAGCCTGCCAACACACTGTAACTACTTGAAGAGCTTTGTATATGATGGTTAAACCCATGGCCTTAATGATCTGTCTTAGATTCCGATTGGGTTCCTGCTTAAAGGTTGTCTGCTGCAGCACTAACATGGCTTCTTCGTGTATATGCAGCGCTATTCTTGCAGGATTAGACTTAATCCCCTCAAATCTGCTTCGGCATCTTTGCTTCCAGATTTCCCATATGATAAGCATAGCCATTAGTAAGTTTATAAAGCCCTGCGGGTTGGTAGTGGCAGATTCACTGATGATCAGCTGTAATCTGCTGTTTATAGAGGGAATATTCATGAAGTGACTGTCAATTAGATAACTAAATTTAGTCCATAAGAAAGAGGCTAATTCACTATTAATAAAGAGGTGATCCAAACTTTCTATAGAAGAAGAAGCATGGCAACAATTGTAGCAGGAGGCTATTTGAATTCCACTGTTCTGTATTCTTTCATCAGTGGGAACAGCATGATTGAGCAATTTCCAGTAAAACATGGAGGCTCGAGGGGGATAGCTTTTGTGCCAAAGCTTTGCTGAATGAGCTTCTACATGTTGCTCTTTAATATAGCAATATGTAGATTTGAAATCAAATTTACCCGAATTAGTTAAAGACCATATAGAGATGTCTTCTCCTTCTTGAAGAATGTAATTGGACAATTCAGTTCTCAGATTAGAATCAGTGAAATTCTGCCATATAGGATGTTGAGAATTGGCCAAAACTTCTTGGACTGAGCAATTTTCTGTTTGAGAATTTATCTGGAACTGAGAATAGTCTTGCAGAGATATTCCTTTATACCATGTGTCTTTAACAAAATTGGTAGAGGCACCATTGAAAACAATTTTCCGCATGCCAGCCAAGAGAATAGAGCGAGCTTTTTCAAAGTCACTGACTTTAATGCCTGCTGGATAGGGAGACTTACAATCAGAGATATGCTGGCCATGAATGTACTTCATTCTGACAAAACGAGCCCAGAGAGAATTGCTATGGAGAGAGTTCCATAACTGTTTGACCTGAGAGCATAGCTGGATATCCAAAAGTCTGCGAATGCCTAGACCACCCTTTGAATGGGGGTGGCATATTTTATCCCAAGAGACCCAGTGTTTTCTGTGAGTTGATTCCATACCTTGCCAGAAAAAATTTGCACATATTCTTTCCACTTGTTTGATAATGGTATATGGTATGTTGGCAGCACTAGCAGTATATATGGGAATAGTCGAAAGAACAGATTTAATAAGAGCAACTCTACCAGCTTGGTGCGGACACTCGAGCAGTTGAGCGGCGTGATACACCGAGCCACCGGTACCGCACACGGAGCACGACTCGAGCCACCTCAGCGTCCATCTGGCTCGGAGACAGCCTGGAGACTCCGCCTTGAGCCTCCCAATTTATCATATTTAGTTAGACTTTATGTGTGTAATTTGTGTTTATTTCGTTGTATTCAGTTTGCTATTTTGATTGTAAGAGGGGCTTATGTGCAATTTGGATCCCGTGGGCCCCACGGGCCCCCCCAGGCCCCATCCCATTGAGCCACCTCAGCCTAGGGTCCCATGTGGGGTCAGTCAACCTTCCACATGGAGGCTTCTAGAAGGGTGGGCCAAGTGGGGGACAAGTGGCTTGGAAAGTCCACATTTTGGCCACCCACCCCACCTACCAAGTCAAGCCCACTCCCCTTGGTCCAAGGGCCGCCCCCCCTTAAATATTTATTGTATTTTGTGTGTGTGTGTCACACTCAATCCAGGCCACCCATTCCCATCCCCTAGATCCAACGGTGGACAATGGATGTGAGATGTAACACATAAATACTTGTAATTTCCCATTTTGAGGTATTAAGGCCATTTGAACTTGGAAAATTGCTTGAGCAAAGGCCTAGGCCGCCCCTCTCTCCCCCTTGGAGCTGTGAAGGCTTCCCCCTGGAGGTGTGACTCCTCCCCTTATCATTCCGGTCGCCGCCGCCGCCACGAGCCGCCATCGCATCACCGCCGAGATCGCCGGAGTTCTGCCTTCATCCGACCACAGCAGCTTCCACGAATTCTCTGTGTCAGCCACGAGATCAGATCGACATGGGGATTTTAGGGGATACTCCAGAGATGTCAAGCACGTCCCAAAAATTTTGATTGGTCATAAAGATCCCATTTGATTTTTTTTTATTTTCGTCCAACCTTAATTTCCAGATCTGTCTGCTTGCTGTTTCAATTTCCACCCGCCCTTTGTTTCCCCTGTTCGGACCTCTTTCCGATTTTTATTAGCGCTCCCAATTTTACTGGGAGTTCTATCCATCAAACCCACCGTCCCTAAAGTTTCTTGCATTTTTTTAAGGCCATCCCATATTTTTCAAAAATTTATCTCAGAGATAGCTACAGTGCTGTCCACCAGTTCACAGATCCGAACACCCTCCAGTAAACAAATCATAAAAAATCACAGCCACCTCCAATCAGTCCACAAAAAATATCACCATTCTCCTTGATCAAAATCCCACAAGTTTGATGAAGAGCTCAGGAGCTGAATCGGCCATCTTCCTCTCGGTCAAAGGAAGTCTTCAGACAACTCACCTGTAGATCTGAGATTTCGGTTACTGTACAACAGGGACTTGTAAATTCAATAACGTTCTGATCCGACCAGATCCAGCAGATCTTTCTGGCTCTAGATTGAAGTATTTGAAGAGAGCTTTCCAACGACAGCTCATGCGTCCTGATCCGACGTCGGGATTGATCGCAGCGGTCGTCTTCGCCGGAGCACGCGCCGGAAGACAGCAACCAAAATCCGTGGGAAGTTAGTTCCAGAATTGGGAATCGGGGCCGATCGACCCCCGATCGGTGTTCCCGGCCGACCGCCGTCCGTGGAGGCGCGCCACCAGGGGTCCCCATCACAGTGGGTCCCACCCCCACAGATCCGGAGGACAGCGCCGTCCACGGGCCCCACGGGTCCGTAAAACCCGCCACTCGGAAAGCACGAAAACGCGGAGTCGGCATCACCGAGCGACATCAAGATGCTGCCCGTCAACCCGATTTGCACGATTCCCGGACCCCACATGTGACCTTTTACCTCCCTGCGTAGAGTGGGTCGACTTAGTGTATTGCTGTAATCATTGTTAACCGGGAGTCCGTAATTCGGCCGGGGTTGTCTTCGCCACGCCGGGTGCGTGGAGGTAATGGCCCGAACTTCTTGGCGTTCATTTGCTTAGCTAGTATATGGTCTTTGTCACTACCGAGAGCGATAGGTACTAGCCCATGTGTCCATGTCACCGCTGTGAGTATGAGAGTGACCCGTCCCGCGACTCGATCCGAGTCTGGAAGTGAGTCTGACTACCTTGAACTCTACCGGTTCTTCAACCGCGCACGATCCGTGTTTCCCTCGCTTGGGAGGACGAGTGAGCTTGCGTTTCTGTTAGCGACGTATAGACCATAGGAGCTCTCCGTGTCGGGCTTAGTGTCTCTCCTATCATGTGTTGCTGGTCGTGTCCGCATCTAGGTCCATACCACGTAGAGTCGGTCCTCGTGTCCGTCCCGCATCAGTTTGGTATCAGAGCAAGTCGAGTCTAGGGTAGTCATTGCATATGTCTTGCATGCATCATGGTCTAAGTCGAGTCTAGGACCATCATTACTTTCAAAACCAAAAAAAAAAGAGTGTTTTAAAATTGCATTTCATCCCGATAATTTGGTATCTTAAAAGGTGTTATCTGAACGTTAGGCTACGCCTATCGGGAGGTCGCACACTTGCGGGAGTGATCTTCGGATCGATTAACTCTGCCCCGTACCGGATATTGGTTTAGGTCTAAGTGCATCATTTAGTGAGTGTTTGCATTAGTCGGTGTCTTCTAGGTCGTGTGTCAGTTGCATGCCCACCCGTCGAGGTACCCAATACTCGCCACCACCACCTATGGCGGATTCCCGGGCCCGTAGCTCCGATGAGTCCTCGACGGCCGAGATGTTCCGAGCCATCATGGATCGTCTTGACACGCGTATGGATGGTCTTAGTACGCGTATGGATGGCATAGGAACGCGTCTAGAAGGGCAGATGAAAGCCCTCGAGGATCGGGCCGAGAGTTCGGATCAGTCCATCCAGGGCTTAGTTGGGAGGATCGATGTCCTAGAGAGGGGCCCAGTAGCGGCACAATCCGCATCGACGAACGGCCAACAAGAGCCGGTGCAGCAACCCGCTGTGCCAAGGGCTCATGTGGAGGATGTCGGGAGGCAACAGGCGCCTATAGTGGATGATTATGCCTCTGACAATGATCAGGGGGGTAACGGTCGTCGTCATCAACGACGGAATCGTGATGACGAGGATGACGATCGCATTCTTAGGGGTGTGCGTGCGGACCCTCCCACTTTTAGCGGGTCCTTGGACCGTAGGGTGTATCTAGATTGGGAGGCCGGCATGGACCGGTACTTCGAGTGGTTTGAGATGATGGACCACCGAAGAGTTCGATGCGCGAAGATGCAGCTGCAAGGGCAGGCCCAAACTTATTGGATCAATGTGGAGAGCCTGCTCAATCAGCGACGTCAACCCCAAATTGGTACTTGGGATGATATGAAAATCAAATTGAGGGAGAAATACCTTCCCACCTCATATCGCCAACGTCTTATAGACAAGTGGCAAAGCATCTCCCAAGGGAACCGATCCGTGACCGAGTACACCGCCGAGTTCGATGAGTATTACTTACGGTGTGGGGTCACGAAAGAGAGCACCATGACTATATCCCGCTTTCGAAGAGGTTTGCGGCAAAATTATCAATATGAACTCTTTCGCCGCAATGCAACCACTTTGGAGCAGGCATATCAGATCACTCTCGAATTGGAGCAGTTCGAGGCCGAGTTCGAGTCACCCCATCGGTTGGGCTCCTTTCCCCTTCGTAGTGTCGAGCCCCGTGGCTCATCTGGCACGTATCCGAGGGCCCCCATGACTCGACCTTAGGAGCCCACTCGCCCCGAGCCCTTTGCTCCTAGGCCTCATCCTCCACCCCCGAGGGACCTTCCTCGTCCCCAGCATCTTACGGCCCCACCCACAGCCCGTCCACCGGCACCCGCACCTCCTGCACGTCATTTGTTGCCTACACCTCCTATCTGTCTGGAGGATAAAGGTAAAGGACCTATGATTGGGGAGCCTAGTGGATCACGGCAGCAGTGTTATCGCTGCAATGGGTTTGGCCATTTCGCCAACCAGTGTCCCACCTGCCCATCTCTTCACATTGGGGACACACAGGCCGAGGATACCACCCCTACGGGCCTCGAGTTAGTCAACTATGAGGCATATGAAGAGCTAGCTGACGAGTACTATGAGATGGGAGGTGAGGCCCAGGATGCCCAGCATTCGGACGATACCCACGTGGGGGTCATCAGATGTATCCTCACCCAGCCGCAGGTCAGTGATGACTGGCGTCGGACTACTATCCTTCATGTATTCTGTAGGCTGGGAAAGCAAATTTACAAGGTGGTCATCGATAGCGGGAGTTGTATCAATGCAATCTCCACGAACACTGTCGCCCATCTTGGTCTCACACTCGTAGATCATCCTTGTCCCTATCAGGTATCATGGGTGGATACCACTTCCATTTCGGTCAGGCTGCAGTGCTTGGTCCCGCTGCAGCTCCACTCCTACCGTGATGAGATCTGGTGTGATGTTCTACCCATGGAATTGGGTAGTATCATTCTCGGTAGGCCGTGGTTATTCGACCGGGATGCCACGCTCCATGGCCGGTCGAACACCTGTACCTTCGACCACGCTGGCCAGCGGGTCACCCTCCAACCTGTTCGGTCCAGGAGCCCATCAGTCAGGGGTCCTACTAGACCTAGTACTCCGAAGCCTTCCGTTCCCGGGCCTAGTACCCCATCCCTAGCTCGGGCTATGACCGTTACCTCTGGCTCAGGAGAGCCCTCGACGAGGAGATTGATGATGATTCGCTCCCGGGAAATGGAGCAAGAGCTTAGTCAGGGCTGTCTGGTGTTTGCCATTACGGTCTGAGAGGTGGAGCGGGACTCCGAGGGTGAGCTCCCACCCGAGGTTGTTCCCATTCTGCAGGAGTATGATGATGTATTTCCCAATGAGCTTCCTGAGGGACTCCCACCTATGCGGGATATTCAGCATGCCATCGACCTTGTTCCGGGCTCTTCTTTACCCAACCTTCCTCATTATCGCATGAGTCCCACGGAGCATGCCGAGCTTAAACGGCAGGTCGATGAGTTAGTGCAGAGAGGGTCTGTTCAGGACAGCATGAGTCCATGTGTTGTACCCGCATTACTCGCCCCGAAGAAGGATGGCGCGTGGAGAATGTGCATTGATAGTCGTGCCATCAACAAAATCACCGTGAAGTACAGGTTCCCAATTCCCCGCCTTGATGACATGCTGGACATGATGGCAGGTGCCACTATCTTTTCGAAGATCGATCTTAAGAGTGGCTACCATCAGGTGAGGATTAGGCCAAGTGATGAGTGGAAGACCGCATTTAAGACCAAGGACGGTCTATATGAGTGGTTGGTCATGTCTTTTGGGTTGACCAATGCCCCTAGCACTTTCATGCGGCTCATGACTCAGGTCCTTCGACCTTTCATTGGAGTCTTTGTAGTGGTGTATTTTGACGATATTCTTATCTATAGCCGCACCACAGGGGACCACTTAGACCACCTTCGGCATGTCTGTCTACTTCTTCGGCGAGAGCAGCTGTTTGCGAACCCACAGAAGTGTGCCTTCATGACACCTCAGCTTACCTTCTTGGGTTTCATTGTGTCTAGTACGGGGGTCTCCGCCGATCCGGAGAAGGTCCGGGCCATTGTTGAGTGGCCGGAACCCCGTACCGTTCATGATGTCCGCAGCTTTCATGGTCTTGCGACGTTCTATCGTCGCTTCATCTGCGGATTTAGCTCCGTCACCGCCCCGATCACAGATTGTATCCGAAAGGGCACATTTGTATGGACGAAGGCCGCATCTGCCACCTTCAAGGACATCAAGGAGCGCATGACCCAGACGCCTATCCTTCGATTGCCTGACTTCTCGAAGGTGTTTGAGGTCTCTTGTGATGCGTCGGGTGTTGGGATAGGAGGAGTTTTGAGTCAGGAGTCCCACCCGATCGCATATTTCAGCGAGAAGCTGAATGACGCGAAACTGTGATATTTCACATATGATAAAGAATTCTACGCAGTTGTTCAGGCTTTTAGGCATTGGAGGCACTATCTTTTACATCAGGAGTTTGTCCTATACTCCGATCACGAGGCATTGAGGTATCTCCACTCCCAAAAGAAGCTGAACCCGCGTCACAGTCGTTGGGTCGAGTATCTCCAGCAGTTCACCTTTGTGCTTAAACATAAGGCTGGAGTGGAGAACAAGGTGGCTGATGCATTGAGTCGGTGAGCATGTTTGCTAACCACCATGAGTGCCGAGGTCATTGTTGTGCCCCTGTGGTTTTGATGATGGTTTTGATGATTGATTTTTGATGTGAGTTAATCTCTGTGAGTCATCTTGCTGTGTGAGTCTTCATGCTAGTATTCACTATTCTGATCATAGTATTCACTTTCTGATCATAATGTAGTTCTTCATAAGTTCTGATATGGCATTGCATATTTGATTATGTTCAGTCATGTTACTGTTGCTCTTTAGACTGTAGTTTGATACTGTAGCGTTGACCCATCGAACTGCATCGTCGACGCTGCCAAGGCACTTCAGAGGTAACAGTAAGAAATATTTGATCTGCTGCGTCCACGCTGCTTGGGCAATGCGTTGACGCTTGGTGCCTCTTTAACTTTGCTGCATTTATTCATTGGTCTGGTCTGTGGTGCGTCGACCCCTTGTGCTGATGGGTCGACCCCTCAGTTCAATCATCGGTTGTTTACAAGTCCATACATTGATCTTCACCTAAAGTCCATACATTGGTCTTCTAACAAAGTCTGTATAGCCGTGTCATATGCTCCTGAAGTTCTTATCATCAAGTCTATACACTGGCTCAAGCTCACCTAAGTCCATACATCACAAACTCTATACATCCGATTGATGTTGCAGTGTTCACCAAGTCTATACATCACCTTCTGCAAGCATTCTTCAAGTATGTACAGCCTGTGCATTGCTTCGCTCCATCAAGTCTATACATTGGCCGCTGTTCTCCAAAGTCTGCACAATGGTCTTCACACCTGAAGTCTGTACATCCACAGTTAAACTTGAAGTCTGCACACTGGTCTTCAAATCCAAAGTCTGCACATTGGTCTTCGAATTCAATGTCTATACATTGGGCTTTTACATGAAGTCTATACATTGTTGTTTGCATTGTAAAGTCCATACATTGGTTGTTGTTCTTCAATGTCTATACACTGCCTTTAGGATTTAAAGTCTATACAGCCGTTGCCTCCTTTGTTGAAGTCAACACATTGGGCAAGTCTGTACGTTGCATTCGCCTTCACAAGTCTATACAACGAAGTATATACACTACAATGTACATACTTAAATCTTATGACTTCATTCTTGTTGCTGAAGGGAACAGGGTCGACGCTGGGAGCTTAAAGCGTCCACGCATCAGTTGATGAAGCCTTCACGATATCTTCCACTGCGTCAACGCCACAAGCAAGCAGCGTCGACGCAGCAGTTAAAGAAGCAGAGACCTTCACAGGCTATTCCACTGCGTCAACGTCACAATTGAGCAGCGTCGACGTAGCAGCTAAAGAGACGAAGCTAATGGCTTACTGGAATGCCTCACTGCGTTAACGCCATTGATTGACAGAGTCGACGCAGCAAGTCAGATTGCTGTCATTGAGCACGTGAACTGAGAACTCTATACATCGAACTGAAGAGGCTAATGAAGGGCACGTGATCCGAGGTGCTTGGCTCGTGATCCAAGGATGGACGAGAGACCAGGATGCTGACACGTGGCCAAATGTTTGGGCGAGAGCTGTGGAAGCCACACTCGCCCTAGCTATTGTTGCTGCTGCTATATATATGTGTCTTCATCCTCTGTAGATGAAGGCAATTGAGTGATCGTGATCGAAGCCTTGAGGGCAATAGCAGAAGAGCAGAAGTGCTGAGAGTTCGATCCAGTAGAAGAGAAGAAGAAAAGAGTAAAGGAAAGAAAGAGAGTGAGAGCAGCAGAAGAAAAAAGAGAAAGAGAGAGCTCGTAAGGATTGAAAGAAAAGAGAAAGACAGTGAGAGTAAAAAGAGGAGAGCAGAGAAGAGAAAGAGAGTGAGCGAGAGAGAAGAGAAGAGGAGGATAAGCTTACCTGAAGATCTGTCTACTGGACCGTGGATCAAATCCAGGCCAGTCAGCTCCATGCGATCCACATCTGTGTTATCCTTCTTTACAGCTTTCTAATCGCTGTGTATTTTTCCTTTCGTATTTTTTCCTTTTTCATTTGGTTATTCTTGTTCTTCTGTTTGCCCTGCTGGGGATCGGGTTCCTCCTGTGGATTCAGGAGAAGGGAGACTTGTCTCCGGTTCTGGGCTTGTGGCTTGCAAGTCCAGGGGTCCCTCCGATTGGAGGAAGAGAGGTCTGTGACCTCAGGTTGTTGGTGACTGGGAGTCACTAGCGGGTTCCCTCCTGGTCTGGAGGAAGAGAGACTTCGGTCTCTAGTTTTCAAGTGGCTGGGAGTCACTTGGGGTGTCCCTCCGGTTGGGAGGAAGCGGGGAGGTTGTTCCCCTGGTCAAGCTGTGTGGCAGCAACTGTTCGCAGACTGAGTCTGCTTGGTTCTAGCATTTGCTAGTGAAGCCTCACTCCGGTTGGGAGTGAGGGGTGGATGTAGGTCTGGAGGACCGAACCACCTAAAAATCCTTTGAGCTATGGTTTGCTTTGTGTGCTTGCTTCCGCTAGATGCTTGGATAGGTGCGCTCCATGTGTTTGCTCATAAGTTTAATTGAATTTGTTTCATTCTGTGGTTGCGTCTAGCATCTGAGTTTTTATTTTGGGCATTATTCGTAGAAGGATACATTCACCTCCCCCTCTGTATCCGGGCCTAGCACCCTAACAGTCATAGGGTTAGAGAAGATGAAGGAGGCCTATGTTTATTGCCCCGACTTCGGTCAGATTTTTACCACTCTCCAGGCCGGACCCTCGAGAGACCTTGATGAGTATGTGCTTCAGGAGGGTTACCTCTTTCGAGGTAGCAGGTTATGTGTTCCCCGAACTTCGGTTCGAGATTTCTTAGTGTGGGAACTGTTGTGCCCCTGTGGTTTTGATGATGGTTTTAATGGTGGTTTTGATGGTTGGCCTTTGTAGTGAGCTATTCACTGTGAGTCATCTTGTGTGAGTCAAATCGCTAGTATTCACTTTCTGATCATAATGCAGTTCTTCATTAGTTCTAATATGGCATTGCATAATTGATTATGTTCAGTCATGTTATACATTGGTCTTCAGGCCTCCCAAGTATGCATATTGTTTCAGGTTCTCCAAGTCTATACAATGAAGTCTGATCATTGCATTTGCATTCATAATGTCTTCACATTTGAAGTCTGTACATCGGACGGCTTCTTTTGAAGTCTATACATTGTGGCCTTGAAACTTCAAGTATATACACCTTCAGTTGAACGCAAAGTGTATACGTTGCAGCATTAACTCATTGGGCTGCAGCGTCAACTCAGTAAGTATGCACATCGCATTCAGACTTTCAAGTCTATACACTCCATCTTCATAGGTTTCAAGTCTGTTCAGCATGCCTTGGTATTCACAGCCTTTAAAGTCTGTACATTGGTTCAGACTCCTCAAAGTCTGTACAGTGTGAAGTCTAAACATTATTTTCAGGGCTTGTCTTCGTGTCGTTTTGTTCCATTGCGTGCATCCAGCACCTCGTGTTGCTTTCTGTGCCACCTCGAGTCGTTTCTTCAGTATTTAGTTGCTCATCTCGAGTCATCCTTTTATTTTTGCTCTTGTGTTTTCGTGTCATTTACGGTAGTTACTCGAGTCGTTTTCCTACTTTCTTTGTTTTATCACGTGTCGTTGTAGCCGTTCCTGTCTTCTGTCCTCGTGTTGTCTTTCCTAGACCCCGTGTCTTTTTTGCTTTGTGACCACACTTCGTGTCAGTTTCTGTTTCCGTCTTCGAGTTGGTTTCAGTCCATGTTGTTTTCGTGTTATTTTCATCTTCGAGTTGGTTTCAGTCCATGTTGTTTTCATGTCGTTTTCATCTTCGAGTTGGTTTCAGTCCATGTTGTTCTCGTGCCGTTCTCTTTGCTGTTGTTATGTCGTGTTGTTTTTGTATTTGTGTCTCCGTGTTATTCTTGTGTTTATGTCCTCGTGTTGTTTGTTTCTATCTTCGTCCAGGTTCCCTCTGATCGCGTGTTTGTCTACCGTTTCGCTCCGTGAGACTTCCTTCTCACCTCGTGCTGCTCTCATGAGACCTCGTGTCGTTCTCTTTGTAGTATTTGTTTTGTCTCCCTTGAACCTCGTGTCGTTCCCTTTGTAGTGTTTACTTTGTCACAACTGTATCTCGTGTCGTTCTCAGTGTAGTGCACCTCTTGTTGTTCCTACATACCTCGTGCTGTTTCAGCTTGAGTGTCAACCGACTCATTTCAGGTAGATATATATATAGTGAACCCTGAGTATTAATGGTTTTTATCTCCTTGCAGGTCCGAGGAAGATTATTCCCCAATAATTGGGCTGCACGTGATCCAATACTAGAGGAACAAATTCGATAAGGGCACGTGGCAGGAAGGTTCTGGATCGAGCGTGGGAGGCACACACACTTTGTACCCTATCCATCTGCTGCTACTATATATTGAAGCCTTTGCCGACAGATGAAATTTGATCGAAAGGTGAGAAAGAAAAAAGGCAGAAGTGCAGAGAGTTCGATCCAGCAAAAAGAAGAGAAGAAAATAGAGAGGTGAGGAAAAACTGAAGAAAGAAGAGGAAGAAGAGAGAATAGCAGAAAGAGTGAGAGAGAGAGAGAGAGCTCGAAGCTGAGAGTTCAGAAAGAAGAAGTAGAAGATAGATTCTGGTTTCAGGATCAAATCCGAACCAGTGTGCTCTATTGTGAGCTATACTCCGTGTTTCATCGTTCTAGCATTCAGTCTGCTGTGTCTTTTTCATTTCATGTTTTTGACCTTTCTTTACTGTCCTTGTTTTGTTTCCGATCCTCTGGACTGAGGTCGGGTTCCTCCTGTGATCTCAGGAGAAGGGAGACTAGTCTCCAGTTCTGGGCTTGTGGGTTGCAAGTCCAGGGGTCCCTCCGGTTAGGAGGAAGAGAGGCTCTGCCTCTGGTGGGTTGCTGGTAGCAGAGTGCTACTGGCTGGTTCACTGGTAGTGGGCCTGCTACCAGTGGGGTTCCCTCTTGGTATAGAGGAAGAGAGACGCGAGTCTCTGGTTTCTAGTGACCGTGGGTTGCTAGAGGTTCCCTCCAGGTAGGAGGAAGAGGGGAGTTTGTTCCCCTGGGTAAGCTGTGTATCAGCTTCTGTTGGCAAGCTGTGTTGCCCAGCTGTTAGTGAAGCCACACTTGGTTTGGGTGTGGGGTGGATGTAGGTCTGGAGGACCGAACCACCTAAAAATCTCTTGAGCAGTGGTTTGCATTGTGAGTGTGCTTCCGCTAGATGCTTGAATAGGCGCGTCTCATGTGTTTGCTCATTGGTTTAATTGAATTTGGTTTATTCTGAGATTGCGTCCAGCACTTGAGTTTTTATTTGGGCATTAATTGTAGAAGGATACATTCACCCCCCTATGTATCCGGGCATTGCACCCTAACAATTGGTATCAGAGCAGGTGTCTGCCTAGAAGGTCCAGCGACCTGCAGATCCGATCTTGTAGTCTTCGATGCTTATCTGTTTTTAGTGCATCAATACTCTTGTTGCCTCGAATCTACTTGCTATTTGTTCCCATGGCTAATCCACCGATTTTTAGTGGTACACACTTCAGTGCATGGCTTGCTAATCTAAAGAGTTCTGCTAAATCTATTAATCCAGACCTGTGGAAAGTAATTTCACACGGTCCTCATGAACTACCAAAGAAAAAGTCTAAATGGACTGACAGGCATACCTCCTTGCATGAAGAGAATCAGAAAGCTTTTAATCTGATGAAAGCAGCTATTGACAGAGCCTTATGGTCTTGTCTTCATGATTGCAGTTCTGCTAAAGATATTCTGAACATGCTGAAGCGAATTCAGAAGACAAAGAAGGACAGCTGCATGATGGCTGATAGAAATAATCAAGGCAGCATTCAAGATGAAGATGATGAGGTAAATCCTTTTGAAAATTATACTGTAGATGATTGGGAAAATGCATATGCTGAATTGCTAGAATCACATGAGAGCTTAAGAAGTCTGTATAAAAAGTTGAAAAAGAATACTGGGTTAGAAAGGTCTAGATCCCCATGTGAAAATTGCTCCAGTATCAAGCAACTTCATGATACCTGTCTATCTGATATTCGTAGGTATAAAAATCAGATCGAAAACTTGATGAAGGAATGTGAATGTCTAAAATCTGATCTAAATAAGCTGAAATCTGAAGATAATTCTCTTAGAAAGTTCTCCAAAGAAAATGAAGAAAGTTTAGAAAAACTGAAAAAAGAGAACATTCTGATGATTGAGAAAATTGAAGCCATAAAATTTGTGAATGTGGAATTACAGAAAGATATTGAAGAGAAGGAAAAAGATTTGAAGAAATTTATGGCTGGAAGAAAACTTGAAACTAACTCAGAAGATCAGATTTTAATAAATGAGTTAATTCAGAATGACAAGCTTAAGGAAGAAAATGAGAAGTTAAAAGTGCTGAACTCCACTATGTCTGAGAGGCTTCTAGCTTTAGAAAAAGGAAAATCTGTTTACTTTGAAGAATCTGAAAAAATGAAAAATCTGGAACAAGAAGTTGAGGATTACAAAATTGCAAACAAAGTGCTAAGCAAATGTGTAAATTGCAATGAACAAGAAATTGCCAATTATGAAATACACATCGTTTCTCTGGAAAATGAAATTGAAGATTTGAATAAATCCCTGTCAAAATTTGTGAAAGGACAAGAAAATCTGGACAGGTTGTTAGGTGTTAAGGTCAATACTCAAAAGGAAGGGTTAGGCTACAACGATATAAATAAAAAGGCTTTCAAAAATAAGCTAATGACATCTTTTATCAAAGCATCTGATGTAGCCACCACCTCAGAAAATAAACAACCAAATGTTCAGAAGAATCAGAAACAAACAAAAGTTATTGATATGGTCAATCACGTGAAGAAAGGATTGGATCACACTGAAAATGTGCATGTTGTAAAACACACTGATATACCGAGACATGCACATAAGAGGGAAATCATGAAATGTCATTACTGTCACAAGATAGGCCATTTGATGCATGAGTGTGAATTAAAAGAACTGGATGATTTAAATGCTGAAATGATGGATGCTGGGAAATATCATGATAGAAATCGTGATGCTCATTCAAAGAAAAGTGAATGCTCGCATTGTGGTAGATTAGGCCACACCCTTGTTCAATGTTGGTTTGCTAATGGAAAGAAAAAACCACTCTCACATCATGCTAAATCTTATGCTAACCAACATGCTCTTAATATCAACAAAACTGCTTATCTGAACCAGCATGTCAAATGTTTTAATTGTAACAAGCTTGGGCACAAGGCCACTGAATGTTGGGCAAGCTTTTTTAGAAGAGGGTCTCCTTTCTGCTCCCATTGTGGGAAGCATGGCCATGCAGTCAAGGACTGCTGGCATGTCCAGGGTAGGAATAGAAATTTCAAAGAATTTGGTAGGAACAAACATGTTCTTAAAAGAATTCATGTTTGCTCAAATTGTAGAAAACCAGGCCACCACGTTGCTGCTTGCTGGGTGGCTGGTCATGAAAGAAAAAAATTTCATAATTATAACAGAAACCCTCATGCTCACTCTTTTAATGCTCAAGTTCATGCTAGTGTACATAAGAGGAACATGAAACCTGCTAGTTCATGCCACTATTGTGGGCTGTCTGGGCATTCAATGCATAACTGTTTTATCATGAACTCTGACGACTATGTGGCACAGAAAAGGATGCAGGCAGTCCCAAAAGGGGCCAATCACTATGCAAGACCCAAGACCACTTGGGTACCTGCTAGTGGAAAATAGGAAGGTTCCTGACAGGTGTGACTTGGATGGAATAAAGGGGTAATAAACCAGGGCACATAAAACGACCCCATGCCTGAACGCTTCAGGTAAATCTACTGATGTCTTCCTAATCTGAATTCAATTCTTAATCCATCAGACTGATGATTGTTGTTGAACATATAAACTGCCTGTTTTAGACTAGACATGATTATCATGATTAGAACAATCTTACTTGTCTGGCATGCCCTTTGATCATCATGTTTGACCATTATGGTATATCAAATAGTAAGCTATCAAAGGCAGGGAAAATCTGTCTGGAGGTGCTTACTATGTGTGAAGTGGTCCTTCAGACCAAGTGCTCCGCCTAGTACCATAGGTCATTCTACTGAACAGGGCAGCCTGAATGTGCATGAATCACAAATTCATTTGTTTAGTTTTCATGACAAACACTGCATGCTCTCTGGGGAAGCTTCATGCTCATAGTCAGGGGGAGGCATGCTATTTTTGACTCGTGCTCATTGCATTACATTCCACTTATTTGAAAAAAAAACCATAAGTTTGCTTCAACGTATTGCATTTCAACTGATAGCATGCATGTCATTCAATAAATAATTAATATTTCCAAGAGTTGTGTGTGAGATGTCCTTGTGTGGGCTGAAAAGGAGCTTGTCAGGTCATCTGGTATCTGAAGAACCTTTGTCTGCCAATGTGGTTAATTGGTGCTGAGTTCAGTCATCTTATGAGGTTGCAGCTTATTGCTCAAGAGCACTCTCTAGTTACTAGATTGAATTTCCTTAGGAAGATTTTATTTGTGAGCTCCTTGGTCTATACTCTCTAGAGTTATCTCTCACTTGTTGCTTTACTGTATGGAGTGCTTCTCATCTCATCTCATCTCTCTCCATTTTGTTTGTCACCTTCTTATCCTGGTCTTATCCCCTTTGGTTCAGGAATTCTCTTGAAGGAAAATTCCTTCTTATAGCTTTGTCACTCTTATCAGATTTGATCAGAATACCTTAAACCACCCAAAATCTATTGTAACAAGTTATACCTGTTAATAAAGAACTTTAATGTATGGGGGTTATATTTTGTCCTTTAATCCTTCCAAGGTTTTCCTCAATTGTTGGTCAACACATTGTAAAAATTTCTATTAAATGGAAAAGCCTTGCTGAGGATTTCGTTTTAACTGAAACTTATGTGAAGATGGCTGTGAGATAAAAAATTGTGTTAAGTAAGGGTTCTGTCTTGTGTCTAAGATCTTGAGAGGTGCTACCAGGGAATACGCCATACCTTGTGGCAGAGCAATGGCAATTGTGGAGAAATAGATATTCTAGATCAAAGAAGTCTAGAGATTCTGTCATGATACAATTAGCTATCTCTGTTTTTTATTGAAAAGTTGAAAAAAAAAGGAAGGGGAAAGAATAGTCAACAAAAAATTCATTGGTTTTCATTGGCATAAAGGTAGCCTGTCCTGAGTAACCAGGGATTCTGGTGTCTTATAAACATGTCTCCTTGTGTAAAAAGGGACAATTCTACCTAGTGCTCAACAAATTGGTTGACTCTGTATGCCCTCTCTTGTCCTTTAAATGAAGTAATGTATCGTGCTTAACTATCTATTTGGTATTTCTTTGCCTGACAAACATAAGGAGTATTTTAATCGTAACCTTCTCTAGGCTAAGTACCTTTAACAGCTAGTTTTGTGATCATGTTGATTTAACGTCTTGAGGTAACTGACCAAGGTTTTCGGAAGAATATAATATATCCATATATTGAAGAGCGTACTTTAACGGTCAATGGCTGTGTTACATAATGAATAAGGGCAGTCTGGGTAATTCCTGAAAAAGTTCGATAAGAGTATAAAGTGACCCCCCAAAACCCTTCTTGTTCCTCAAGGTTACATCCATAAACCCTCGCGTGCCCTTGCCGCTTCATGTGTCTCCTCGTGTCGATACGTCTTGTATGCTTCTTCAAACCCTTCTCTCCCGCTCATTCTTCTTCACTAAAATCTCATATCCACCACAGAGTTCTCCTCCGTTCTTGGCTCTAGCTTCATTTCCAGCAGCAAGAAAGAGTTGATACTCTGAGAGTTACGACAAATGGATCAGCCAGAATCCATCGCTCCTGTGGAAAGGAAGAGGAAGGGAAAAGAAACATTTGAGGAGCCTTCGTCCAAGCAGCAAAGATGTGTTGAACCAGAAATAGCGGTGGATATTTCTTCTGCACAAGGTACTAGGCCTTCTCAGTCTACCGTGTTTTTAGAGAGTGGGAAAATTATTCCTCCAAGGATAATAGATTTCGGAGATGAAACCCTGGTTTTGAAGTTTCCAGAACTTTTGGAGATTTTTGAGTTCCAGGAATGGAAGAAATTCCTAGAAAACCACCGTGTCTATTACCCTAGCCTGGTAATGGAATTTTACAATAATTTGTCTTTGAGCCGAGATAAGTCTTCTTTAATCTCGTCTGTTAAAGGGGTTGAGATGACAGTAACATGTGACTCTCTCCACAAAGCTCTTAGTATTCCAGAAAAAGGGGAAGTGGAGAGAGGATATAGATATAGTCTGCACGAAGCTTTTTCGGTCATTACTGGTAAACCCAGTAATATTCATGACAAGGGTCAATTGAAGCTGAAAGCTTACCAAACCTCGTCATTTCCCCCTCTTCACAAGCTTCTTCAGAACATCATTGCTTCTATAATCACCCCACAGACTGGAGCTAGAGGAAGAATCATAGACACACAGAGGTTCCTATTGTTCTGTCTGATTCAGAATGTAAAGATCTGTTTGCCTGAAATTATTTTTAATGTCATGAAGGGGTGTATTGGATCCAAAAGACATCTGCCCTACGTCGCCCATTTGACAGACATCTTCAAGTATTCAAAGATTCCCTTGGATGGAGAGGCCATGTCAGAAGTTAAGGCTCGAAACATTTTTAACATGAATTTTGTTTCAGTATTTTTGGGGTTGAAGGGCTCTTCTCTGTTGGGGCAAGTTAAGGCCCAGAAAGTTAAGGAATCACAAGCTCAGGGGGAGCTTCTGGAACACCCTCAAGATTCAACCCAAACAGTTTTAGCATCAGCTTCTGAGGTTGCTCTACAGGAAACACCATCTGAACAACCACAGTCTACTATGTCTGCTGCACCCGCTGAAGTATCTTTTTCTTTTCAGAAGCTTGTCGAGATTGCATCTGAAGAAGTCAGGTTGTCTGAAAACAGCATTCAGACTGATCTAGATACAAACATTGATGGTCTGTTTGATTCTTTTGGGAAGACATCAAAAGAAGTGAGGGTGCCCGTGGAACAGCCTAATCAAGAGCAAGTAAGTAATGATCAAGAACTTGCTGATTTTGTTAATGTCATTCTAAGAGAAGCTGTGGAGAAAAGCTTGGAAGAGGCTGAAAACGTGGTTACATCTGAAATTCTAGAACAGGCACCTGTTGAAAGTCCTGCAGATCATGATCTCATGGAAGAAATAGTGGATGAGTGTCAGGAGAAAGTTCCTGTCATAGACCTAGAAACAGAATCATCTAGTGAAGAAGAGGCACCTGAAAATGTAGTTCCTGACAAAGACATCCAAGCTAAAGATGAAGATTAGGCTCCAGCAGTAGACAACCAAACGCCAGTGCAAGAAGAAACAGATGAGAGAACTGCACCTGGCTGTGAATTTTTTGGTACACCTCTAGGTCAACCTCGACTTCTATCTGCTAGGGCGCCAAATATTGAAGAACTTCTTATAAATTTGACTCAGCAAATGCAAAGACAAGATAAGAAAATAGATGATCTGCTCAAGTATGTCACTCTCAACATCAATCAAGTTCATTCCAGGCTACTGAAGCTTGAAATTTCTCTCCTAACTGAATGGAAAAGGTTTCTGTTAAACAAGAAAGCTTCAGATGAGGCCAACAAGTCCTTGATGACAGGCTTGCAGGAGGCATGTTCAAAGATCGCAACAGCACTTCGTGAATTACAAGATGCACAAATTTCCTCCTTTAAGTCATCTGCCAGCATTATAAATCACTATTTTGAGATCAGGATATCCTTAGAAGTTTTGAAGGGGTCATTTAGTGCCCTAGGTCCTGATGTCCAGAAGATCTATGATAAATTGATCGCTTTCGTATCAGAAATGACAACTCTGACTGACAGATATGAAACTGTTAATATTCGCCAAGAAGACATCATTTCTGAAGTGGTAAATGTCAGAAGCGCTGTGGTGTATTGGCTAGCTGAATTGTCCAATGACCTGAAGGAATTTCAATCTGTCTTGGGTTCAACCCCTGGTCAGGCTTCCTCTAGCAGAACTCCACCTCAAGAATATACATCTGCTGCTCCTAGGGGGAGACCACCACAAGGCAGGCCGCGTGGCCCTTCCAGCAGACATACCAGATATTTTAATCCTTAAAAAGACAGTGATCTGTATCTTGTTGCCCATTTTGAGGCTCTCTCTCACACTCTTGGATTTGTTAATTACATCTCATATCATTTGCATTTCTACCTCCTTTTGTTTCTTTCTTTTTGATGTTGCCAAAGGGGAAGAATTGTGATCTTGCATTTTGAAATCTCCGCATATGCATTCTTATCCTCCCATGATTCATCTTGGCTATATCAAAGGGGGAGATTGGTTTTCAATTATAGCATGATGGTTGCTTTAATTTCTCAAACTATTTTCTTTTTGATGAAGTCAAAGGGGGAGAATAGTTTGAGTCATCAGACTTCTCAAATGACTCACTCTGTAGTGTTACCATCATCAAAAAGGGGGAGATTGTTGTGCCCCTGTGGTTTTGATGATGGTTTTAATGGTGGTTTTGATGGTTGGCCTTTGTAGTGAGCTATTCACTGTGAGTCATCTTGTGAGAGTCAAATCGCTAGTATTCACTTTCTGATCATAATGCAGTTCTTCATTAGTTTTAATATGGCATTGCATAATTGATTATGTTCAGTCATGTTATACATTGGTCTTCAGGCGTCCCAAGTATGCATATTGTTTCAGGTTCTCCAAGTCTATACAATGAAGTCTGAGCATTGCATTTGCATTCACAATGTCTTCACATTTGAAGTCTGTACATCGGACGGCTTCTTTTGAAGTCTATACATTGTGGCCTTGAAACTTCAAGTATATACACCTTCAGTTGAACGCAAAGTGTATACGTTGCAGCGTTAACTCATTGGGCTGCAGCGTCAACTCAGCAAGTATGCACATCGCATTCAGACTTTCAAGTCTATACACTCCATCTTCATAGGTTTCAAGTCTGTTCAGCATGCCTTGGTATTCACAGCCTTTAAAGTCTGTACATTGGTTCAGACTCCTCAAAGTCTGTACAGCGTGAAGTCTAAACATTATTTTCAGGGCTTGTCTTCATGTCGTTTTGTTCCATTGCGTGCATCCAGCACCTCGTGTTGCTTTCTGTGCCACCCCGAGTCGTTTCTTCAGTATTTAGTTGCTCATCTCGAGTCATCCTTTTATTTTTGCTCTTGTGTTTTCGTGTCATTTACTGTAGTTACTCGAGTCATTTTCCTGCTTTCTTTGTTTTATCACGTGTCGTTGTAGCCGTTCCTGTCTTCTGTCCTCGTGTTGTCTTTCCTAGACCCCGTGTCTTTTTTGCTTTGTGACCACACTTCATGTCAGTTTCTGTTTCCATCTTCGAGTTGGTTTCAGTCCATGTTGTTTTCGTGTTGTTTTCGTCTTTGAGTTGGTTTCAGTCCATGTTGTTTTCGTGTCGTTTTCGTCTTCGAGTTGGTTTCAGTCCATGTTGTTCTCGTGCCGTTCTCTTTGCTGTTGTTATGTCGTGTTGTTTTTGTATTCGTGTCTTCGTGTTATTCTTGTGTTTATGTCCTCGTGTTGTTTGTTTCTATCTTCGTCCAGGTTCCCTCTGATCGCGTGTTTGTCTACCGTTTCGCTCCGTGAGACTTCCTTCTCACCTCGTGCTGCTCTCATGAGACCTCGTGTCGTTCTCTTTGTAGTATTTGTTTTGTCACCCTTGAACCTCGTGTCGTTCCCTTTGTAGTGTTTGTTTTGTCACAACTGTATCTCGTGTCGTTCTTAGTGTAGTGCACCTCTTGTTGTTCCTACATACCTCGTGCTGTTTCAGCTTGAGTGTCAACCGACTCATTTCAGGTAGATATATATATAGCAAACCCTGAGTATTAATGGTTTTTATCTCCTTGCAGGTCCGAGGAAGATTATTCCCCAATAACTGGGCTGCACGTGATCCAATACTAGAGGAACAAATTCGATAAGGGCACGTGGCAGGAAGGTTCTGGGTCGAGCGTGGGAGGCACACACACTTTGTACCCTATCCATCTGCTGCTACTATATATTGAAGCCTTTGCCGACAGATGAAATTTGATCGAAAGGTGAGAAAGAAAAAAGGCAGAAGTGCAGAGAGTTCGATCCAGCAAAAAGAAGAGAAGAAAACAGAGAGGTGAGGAAAAACTGAAGAAAGAAGAGGAAGAAGAGAGAATAGCAGAAAGAGTGAGAGAGAGAGAGAGAGAGCTCTAAGCTGAGAGTTCAGAAAAAAGAAGTAGAAGATAGATTCTGGTTTCAGGATCAAATCCGAACCAGTGTGCTCTATTGTGAGCTATACTCCGTGTTTCATCGTTCCAGCATTCAGTCTGCTGTGTCTTTTTCATTTCGTGTTTTTGACCTTTTTTTACTGTCCCTGTTTTGTTTCCAATCCTCTGGACTGAGGTCGGGTTCCTCCTGTGATCTCAGGAGAAGGGAGACTAGTCTCCAGTTCTGGGCTTGTGGGTTGTAAGTCCAGGGGTCCCTCCGGTTAGGAGGAAGAGAGGCTCTGCCTCTGGTGGGTTGCTGGTAGCAGAGTGCTACTGGCTGGTTCACTGGTAGTGGAGCTGCTACCAGTGGGGTTCCCTCTTGGTATAGAGGAAGAGAGACACGAGTCTCTGGTTTCTAGTGACCGTGGGTTGCTAGAGGTTCCCTCCAGGTAGGAGGAAGAGGAGAGTTTGTTCCCCTGGGTAAGCTGTGTATCAGCTTCTGTTGGCAAGCTGTGTTGCCCAGCTGTTAGTGAAGCCACACTTGGTTTGAGTGTGGGGTGGATGTAGGTCTGGAGGACCGAACCACCTAAAAATCTCTTGAGCAGTGGTTTGCATTGTGAGTGTGCTTCCGCTAGATGCTTGAATAGGCGCGTCTCATGTCTTTGCTCATTGGTTTAATTGAATTTGTTTTTATTCTGAGATTGCGTCCAGCACTTGAGTTTTTATTTGGGCATTAATTGTAGAAGGATACATTCACCCCCCTCTATATTCGGGAATTGCACCCTAACCGGAACTACATGCGGGAGGTCTAGCCGGCCACTTTGGTCGGAACAAGACTATTGAGGTAGTGGAGCATCGATTTTATTGGCCGAGCTTGAAGCGCGATGTTGCTAACATCGTGGCTCAGTGCCGTACATGTGCTACGGTCAAGATGAAGAAGCAAAGCTCGGACCTTTATACGCCTCTACCCGTGCCTGATGCCCCGTGGCAGGATGTTAGTATGGACTTTTTTTTGGGATTGCCACGTACCTCCAGGAAGCATGATTCGGTCTATGTGGTGGTTGACCGTTTCTCGAAGATGGCCCTCTTTATCCCTTGCTCGAAGACTTCGGATGCTTCTAGGGTAGCCCGCCTATTCCTTACTCATGTGGTGTGCAAGTTCGGGTTGCCTCGCACTATAGTGTCTGACCGTGATGTTAGATTCACTTCCTACTTCTGGAAGACACTATGGCATATGATGGGTACGCACCTCAAGTTTTCCACTACATATCATCCCCAGACAGACGGTCAGACCGAGGTGGTCAATAGGAGTCTGGAAGATGTTTTGAGCTGTCTAGTTAAGGACCGCATTGGGGATTGGGATCTCATTTTACCCATGGCTAAGTTTGCATATAATGATTCGGTGAATAGGTCTACCGGCATGAGTCCATTTGAGATTGTCACAGGTCGTAGGCCTAGGAAACCCGTTGACCTTGTCCCCATGCCTATCCATGCTAGAGTGTCGGAGTCGGCCGAGTCATTTGCTAGGCATGTTAGGAGTTTGCATGACGACATCCGTCGTCACATTGAGGCCAGCAATGCACGTTACAAGGAGTTAGCCGATGCCCATCGACACCACCGAGAGTTCCAAGAGGGCGAATATGTCATGATCAGGGTAAGACCTGAACGGTTTCCCTCTGGAACCGTTAAGAAGTTGCAAGCTCGCAGAGCCGGTCCATTCAGAGTGTTGAAACGTGTTAGATCCAATGCGTACGTTGTGGACTTGCCCGAGGAATATGGTATTAGCTCTACTTTTAATGTATCGGATCTAGTTGCATATAGGGACCCAGCGGTGATCCCTAGTAAGCCTTTCGAGCCATCTCCTCCCCTTGAGAGTGACCCCACACCTGAGTGTCCACCTCCAGCCCCGTTGTTACGGCAGCGTGAGCATATAGATCATATACTGGATGAGCAGGTGACAGTTACCAGGAGTGGATCCTACCCGCGCTACCTAGTGCGATGGAGAGGACGGCCCGCTACCGAGGACACATGGATCTCACATGGCGAGTTGCAGCAGATTGATCCGGACCTTCTGGAGCGATACAAGAGCGATCCAGACCCTTACTCGATAGGGTCAAGTTTCTCCCACCCGGGGAGAAATGGTGCGGACACCAGAGCAGTTGAGCGGCGTGATACGCCGAGCCACCGGTACCACACACGGAGCACGACTCGAGCCACCTCAGCGTCCATCTGGCTCGGAGACAGCCTGGAGACTCCGCCTTGAGCCTCCTCATTAATCATATTTAGTTAGACTTTATGTGTGTACTTTGTGTTTATTTCGTTGTATTCGGTTTGCTATTTTAATTGTAAGAGGGGCTTATGTGCAATTTGGACCCCGTGGGTCCCACGGGCCCCCCCCAGGCCCCATCCCATTGAGCCACCTCAGCCTAGGGTCCCATGTGGGGTCAGTCAACCTTCCACATGGAGGCTTCTAGAAGGGTGGGCCAAGTGGGGGACAAGTGGCTTGGAAAGTCCACATTTTGGCCACTCACCCCACCTACCAAGTCAAGCCCACTCCCCTTGGTCCAAGGGCCGCCCCCCCCCCCTTAAATATTTATTGTATTTTGTGTGTGTGTGTCACACTCAATCCAAGCCACCCATTCCCATCCCCTAGATCCAACGGTGGACAATGGATGTGAGATGTAACACATAAATACTTGTAATTTCCCATTTTGAGGAATTAATGCCATTTGAACTTGGAAAATTGCTTGAGCAAAGGCCTAGGCCGCCGCTCTCTCCCCCTTGGAGCTGTGAAGGCTTCCCCCTGGAGGTGTGACTCCTCCCCTTATCATTCCGGTCGCCGCCTCCGCCGCCACGAGCCGCCATCGCATCACCGCCGAGATCGCCGTAGTTCTGCCTTCATCCGACCACAGCAGCTTCCACGAATTCTCTGTGTCAGCCACGAGATCCGATCGACCTAGGGATTTTAGGGGATGCTCCAGAGGTGTCAAGCACATCCCAAAAATTTTGGTTGGTGATAAAGATCCCATTTTATTTTTTTTTATTTTCGTCCAACCTTAATTTCCAGATCTGTCTGCTTGCTGTTTCAATTTCCACCCGCCCTGTGTTTCCCCTGTTCGGACCTCTTTCCGATTTTTATTAGAGCTCACAATTTTACTGGAAGTTCTGTCCATCAACCCCACCGTCTCCAAATTTTTTTGAATTTTTGTGAGGCCATCCTATATTTTTCATAAATCTATCTCAGAGATAGCTACAGTGCTGTCCACCAGTTCTCAGATCCAAACACCCTCCAGTAAATAAATCATAACAAATCACAGCCACCTCCAATCAGTCCACAAAAAAAATCCCCGTTCTCCTTGATCCAAATCCCACAAGTTTGATGAAGAGCTCAGGAGCTGAATCGGCCATCTTCCTTATGGTCAAAGGCAGTCTTCAGACAACTCACCTGTAGATCTGAGATTTAGGTTACTGTACAACGGGGACTTGTAAATTCAATAACGTTCTGATCCGACAAGATCCAGCAGATCTTTCTAGCTCTAGATTGAAGTATTTGAAGAGAACTTTCCAACGATAGCTCATGCGTCCCGATCCGACGTCGGGATTGATCGCAGCGGCCATCTTCGCCGGAGTGCGCGCCGGAAGACAGCAACCAAAATCCGTGGGAAGTTAGTTCCAGAATTGGGAATCGGGGCCGATCGACCCCCGATCGGTGTTCCCGGCCGACCGCCATCCGTGGAGGCACGCCACCAGGGGTCCCCATCACAGTGGGTCCCACCCCTACAGATCCGGAGGACAGCGCCATCCGCGGGCCCCACGGGTCTGTAAAACCCGCCACTCGGAAAGTACGAAAACGCGGAGTTCGGCATCGCCGGGCGACATCAAGATGCTGCCCGTCAACCCGATTTGCTCGATTCCCGGACCCCACATGTGACCTTTTACCTCCCTGCGTGGAGTGGGTCGACTTAGTGTATTGCTGTAATCATTGTTAACCGGGAGTCCATAATTCGGCCGGGGTTGTCTTCGCCACGCCGGGTGCGTGGAGGTAATGGCCCGAACTTCTTGGCGTTCATTTGCTTAGCTAGTATATGGTCTTTGCCGCTGCCAAGAGCGATAGGTACTAGCCCGTGTGTCCATGTCACCGCTGTGAGTATGAGAGTGACCCGTCCCGCGACTCGATCCGAGTCCGGAAGTGAGTCTGACTACCTTGAACTCTGCCAGTTCTTCAACCGCGCACGATCCGCATTTCCCTCGCTTGGGACGACGAGTGAGCTTGCGTTTCTGTTAGCGACGTATAGACCATAGGAGCTCTCCGTGTCGGGCTTAGTGTCTCTCCTATCATGTGTTACTGGTCGTGTCTGCATCTAGAGTCCGAGGTCCATACCACGTAGAGTCGGTCCCCGTGTCCGTCCCGCATCACAGCTTGGGATAAAAATTTGCTCTGCCAACCCGCTAGCTTGGTGTTAATTTTGTCTAGCAAGTATTTGAAATGAGGAACCCTAATTCTTCCCTTAAAAAGTGGAATTCCAAGGTAAATAATGTTACCAGTTTTGTGTTGGAATCCAGTAACTTGGTTGATCCTCTCAATAGCATGATTTTTCATATGCTTGGAAACCATAAATGAGCTTTTGTGAGGGTTGATCTGCTGTCCTGAAGATTCTTCATATTGTTTCAGAAGTCTCAATAAGGCCTTGATGGAGGGAAGTCCCCCATTCAAGAAGATAATGGAATCATCCGCAAAGAGTATATGAGAAATGGGCATGACATTGCGGGATACGTGGAAATACTTGCATTGGCCTGACTGAAACAACTGAGTTAAACCTCTGCTAAGAACTTCTTCAGCCAATATAAAGAGAGCAGGAGCTAAAGGGTCCCCTTGTCTCACTCCCCGGGTAGATTTAAAGTAGCCATGAACTTGACCATTGAATGAAATAGAGAACCAACAGTTCATCAATAACTGAGCTATAACTGAGTTAAATCTGTTTGAGAATCTAAATTTTTTCAGCACAATGAGAATAAAATCCCATTCAATCCTGTCATATGCTTTGGCCATATCTAATTTGATAAGTATATTATGACCTTTAAAAGGCCTATCTATTTCCATGAATAATTCTCTGGCCAACAAAAAACTGTCGGTGATACCTCTACCACTAATAAATCCACTTTGATGATCTGAAACAATCAAGGGCAAAATGCTTCCGTACGAGATCGTGATCCCTTCCCTAAGAGTGCAGCTAGACAAAGAACTTAATCTCGACGACGAATGTCGAGAGGCGTTGCTGGTCCAACTAGAACTCTTAGATGAGAAGAGGCTTAACGTGGCCAATCACATCTCTGTGTCTCGCGACATTTTCAAAAGATGGTTATCGAAAGGAAATTTCAAGTGGATAACATGGTTTTGAAACGTAAATTTGTTAGATCAGCAGGTCCTAGGTCTAAGCTGCAACCCAATTGGGAAGGGCCATTTGTAGTTAAAGAAATCTATCCTGGGAACGCGTATCGTCTTGTTAATGCAGAGGGCGAGGAATTGCCTAATCCGTGGAATGGGTTATATTTAAAGCGTTTTTATCCATAGAGTCAAGCCAGCAATGGCCCGGTGGCGGGGTGGTCCTTTACTTGATCATGAATGGGTTATATTTAAAGCATTTTTATCCATAAAGTCAAGCCAGCAATGGCCCGGTGGCAGGGTGGTCCTTTACTTGATCATGAAGATAGGCCCCTGGTTCAATATTCACACACTACACGGCCCCCATGGTTCGGTTTTCCTGTTTGTGCAACAACATTTCTCCCTTGGCCATGCTTAGGGGCAAGTGAAAATCTGTGTTTTTCTCCTCATTCAGCTGAAAATAGGGGCAAGTGGTGAATAAGGGGGCAAGAACTAATCTAGACACCCCGATAAAAGAGAGGTCTCAAATAGGGGCAGTCCGTTATGACCTGACTCCGCATTCACAAAAGTAAAAGAAATGAAAGAAATAAAAGAAAAGGGGCAAAATCAAGACAAAAGCTAAAAGCTCGTTCAAAAGCTCGAAGCTCAAAAGTCTAAAAGCTCCCAAAAGAATGAAACTAGGCATGGCAAGAGTGGCAGCACAGTTTCAACGCGGGATGTCATGAGCCCGGTCGTATGCGTGCCTGGAGCGGATGAAGGTTCGATGATGGACATAAAGCCCTGGCGCAACAGACCAAATTCTTTGAAAAAGGGGCTGTCGTGGGAGGAACTCAAGCCCTAAAAATCCCTATACCTATTGTCGGCTTCCCTGTTAAACTCTCTTTTATTTTCCAAGGACTGGATCGTACTCCGGGTATGGCCTCGGTAGAGGCACCGTTAAGTAGAATTGGGCCCCGGCCATGGGTGGTCACCCATAACGCACATTGAAATCGAGAAACCCCTAATGAGATAGGAAGGCCCCTCGTCGTCGGGTTTGAGCTGGCTCTAAAATCCAAAAAAAATCAAATATTTCAAAATCTAAAAAAATCAAATATTTTAAAATCTAAAAAAAATCAAATATTTCAAAATCTAAAAAAATCAAATATTTTAAAATCCAAAAAAAATAAATATTTCAAAATCTAAAAAAAAATTTAAATATTTCAAATTCCAAAAAAAATCAAATATTTTAAAATCCAAAAAAAATCAAATATCTCAAAACCCTGAAAAAAATATATTTCAAAATCCAAAAAAATCAAATATTTTCAAAAGCATAAAAATATTTTCCTCATCATGATTTGCATTCATGGCATGTATTGCATCCATTTTCCTTTTGTGCCTATTTAATAAGGCTTACCCCCTTGACCAAAAATCAAGCACTGGTCATTTCTTGACTTGCTACAGGCAAGGGGTTATCTTGACTTGCTCGGCAGGGGCAGGTTGAAGGCAAGATTCAGCACTTTCATCACTGAACGGTCCTTTGGCGACCATTTTGTTCCGTTTCGTCATTCACACGGCCTCATACAGACCGTTTCTATTTCTAGCACCTTCATGAACTAACGGTCCTCACTAGACCGTTCAGGAACCACAACGGTGCATGATTGACCATTCTATTCTGTCCACGGCCCCTTTATAGACCATTCAATTATCCAAACGTCCATGTTTTTACCTCTGCCTTTGATCTGGTACATGGCCCAGGTTTGGCCGCTTAACTCTATCGCGCAGTTAGACTATAACCGTTTATTTAACTGAGCGGTCTTGGCATGGACCGTGTTCACCCTGATCCTATCTCAAACTCGTTCAACCACATGCAAGAAAGGCCAAACTCAAATCAATCCAATCATCATTTTATTCATTCATATGCAAACATTCCCAAGCATAAATCTCTATAACAACATCATAAAAAACAAAAAATCACTCAATCCTCAGACGAGCATCCCCGCGAGGCCTAATCTCTCTCAGCTCTCTCACATAGGCCTGATACACCTCCTGGAGCTTGTCACCTCCGCCGGTAGGGTAAGCACCCTACTAATCTCCCACATGATCAGGGCGCCCGTGACAGCCTGCACATCCTCCTCTGACCCAAACCTCCTCGCTTGTAGTGCGGGAAGATGGGGTAGTGCTGGAAGTGTAGTTCGGGGTAGTCCAATCTGAAGGAAGCACCGGTGCAGGCTGTACATCGCCAGAGCGGTGTCACCCACGAGCCTCAAGTCCAAGCCAGGCCTCCTATGGAGCCTGAGAGTAGTGTCGAGAAGGAAAGATGGGCGCATCACGAACCGGTCCAGGGGCAAGGTGTTGATGTAGAGGTGCCACTCGTCCCTTGTCTTCTTATCTACCATCCTACACTCCACCTCCTGAGAGAACCTGAAAGGACCACCAATGAAGAACAAGGGATGGCTCCCGAAGATCCTGTTGACCGAGGTAACATCCACCCTAGGAATGAACTTCATCCTAACTCCCATCTAGCACTCTAGAAGAATCATAGAACCGAACAGTGGACCCCCTAGGGCAACTATGCTAAGACCCTCATATAGGTAAGCAAGGACAGCCTGGGAGATGGAAAGACCTTGCCACAGACCATTGATGGTGCTAAGAATGTGGATATCTAAGACATGGTCGACAGAGGGGAAGAGTATGGCCCCGCACAAACAAATGGAAGCGGCCTTAGCTATGGCCTCATTACACCCACACTTATTTTTACAATGTGCTATCACCCACTGGCTAAGAGGTAGTAGATGGATCTGGTAAGGGCCCACTATGGTGGGTATGTCCTTGGTACTAGGTATGAATTCTCCTAAGATAAGGGTAGGATCCACAGGGGCAACAGTGTGACAGACTAGATCCTCCTCGCCCACCTTGGACCTAGGGAAGGACAAATAGGTCTCTACCTCCTCTAGAAGGATGGTAGCCTTGAAAGATGGGAACATTAAGGTGTGGGTCTGGGGGTGCCATATCTCTATCAAGGCCAAAATACTGTGCCAATCTAAAGAAAGCTTAGGGTAATTCTTGGATAATACTAGAAGAGGGTGAAGATGTCATGATCTAAGGATGGATGTCACAGATATGGGTAACTCGTGGATCATGGGAGCCATCCACATCAAAGTGGAGTATCGTCTCGGGCCGAGGAGAAGCTGAAATGAAGAAAGGACGAAGAGAAAAGAGAGGAAGGGTATATAAGCTTTTTGAAGGAATTGGATGAAATTGAATTGAATAACCTTAACTTACGTCTCTCATAGGGCTAGAGCTGAAGTGCCCCGGGATGGTGGTAAGCCGTTGTAGCACGCTGTGCTCCTTCCAAGCTGGCTTTGGACCTCGGTAAGCCACCTCTCCTATGGAACTCCCTTCAAAGGCCCTCTTCATGATAATGGGAGGAAGGTAGAAAAGGGTTTCAAGGCTTGAAAGAGGGTTGATGTGTGAAGAACGAATTTGGAGTCCCCTCTTACTTATAGAGCTTGGTTAAAGGTCTAAACCCCCTAGAATTGAGGTAGGATAAGTCTAGATGAAGTTAAGATAGAGTTTTGGGTTGATTTGGGACACCTATCCTCCGGTTAGGACTCTCCAAGAGAGTCCCATTCGGACTCTCAGGGCGTACGTGTACGCGGTCTATCGATAGACTGCTCTGATAGTTGAATGGTCTCATGGAGACCATGTAGCAACTCTCTACATAGTTCCAGTCCTGGCATTTGCACGGTCTCATAGAGGCCGTTCTGTTCTACACACAGTCGAATCTAAACCGTTCTATCCTATGAACGGACAATAGTGTACCGTTTAGTTACATCTGTGAGTTCTGGCCGAATCACTCTTAACGGTCTAAAGAAAGGCCGTGTAGTGTACTAGAGCGGTCCTATTGACGACCGTGTAGAAACCTGAAGCGTCATTTTTCACCCTCTCGCACCAATCTCACTCAAGTCGTGTCGTCTCTCTCTCTCCCACTCGCTGTTTGGCGTCTCTCTCTCCCACTCACTGTTTGGCGTCTCTCTCTCCCACTCGTTATTTGGCATTTCTCTCTCCCATTCATTATTTGGTGTCCCTCTCACTCATCGGTGTCTCTCTCTCCCACTCACTCGCGTCGTGTCGTCTCTCACTCGCATCGTGTCATCTCCATCTCACACACGCCGTGTCGTCTCTCACTCGCATCGTGTCATCTCCATCTCACTCACGCCGTGTCGTCTCTCACTTGTGTGTCGTCACTCTCTCCTGCTCACTCGCGTCGTCTCTCTCTCTCACTCACTCGTGTCCGTCTCTCACTTGTACTCACTCATGTTAGGTTGGGAGTCATTGTTGTTAGTTAGTTAGTATCTAGCATTTGCATCCATTCATACATTCATTCACAAAATCAAAACAAAAACATATCATATCTCTATCATATCCATATGTATAAAAGTCCTGTCAAAGTACAAAAGTCAAGCCTGTCCCTCCGCCTCCGGTCGGTCGCTGTCCCCGGCTCCCTCATGCCTCTTCGGTGGCAGGGCCACCGCAGAGCTCACCTTCGCTCGGGGTCGGCGGCGTCTCTCCTCCTCCTCGTTCCTCCGGCGACCGGAAGAACCCGTGAAGTAAGTCCAGTAAGAACTACCGTGTGTGCCTCTCGGGGCACCGTTGCGCTCTGGCCTCCGGGTCATCTTCTCGAATGCCCGAACCTCACCTCTCAGCTCGGCTGCCTCTAACCGAGCCCGCTCTGACTCTACACGAGCTCGCTCCGCCTCGGTCTGGTAAAGGTCCACCTCCGCCGCCCGGGCTCGAAGAAGCTCCGTCTCCGCCGTCCCAGCGCGAGAGGACTCCATCTCTGCATAGAGGCATGAAGCCTCTGCTATGTCTGCACGTAGAGCTGCGGCCTCAGCACGGAACCGCTCCATGTTCTCCCGCAGTCAAGCGGCCTCGCCCAGCGACGCGGTCAGCTCGGTTGTCTGTATATGCATGCATCACGGTTAGTCAATCGCATTTCATAACCATAAGCATTAATGGAAAGTGTAGTGGACTTACCCTCTCGGTGAGAGCCGCCTCGGCCGCCTCTGCTCGTGCAACCATCCTCGTGAACTCGGCATCCCACTCGGTGCGGTCCGTAGGGGTCTGTGAGGAAGAAGAAGGTGTGTCCGCTCCCTGGCGTTGGGATCCCTCGGCTCGCTGCATCCAAAATTCTAGGTTAGTCACATGCATAATCATAATCATTTGCATAATTTAAGAGTGTAGGGTTTAAAGAAACTCACCAGAAGGCTCAAGGCCTGTCGGGCCTCGTCCCACTACAGGATGGTCGAGTGGAGGAGCCCCTGTAGCTCTGCAATCCTCCCCTCAGGGTCAACCTGCATTTAGGAAAGTCCAACCATCGGCGCATAATCATATGGAAAGCATAAATAAGAAGGCATTTAGAGTTTAGAATTCGTACCGGTCGGCGGGCACCATGGAACACCTGGTCCCTGTAGTGCCGGGCATAGGCCGTGTAGTAGGCCTCCTCGCTCTCTACCCGGGCAGTCACCACCCACCCGTGCGCTGCCCAGTCCGCTACCTGCTCCGCGGCTCGCTCCCTCCAGTCTACGACCGTGGCTAACCCTCGGGGGTGTCTCCCGACCCGCTCCTCCGACTTTTCTGGTGCCGGGAACTCGACCGCTGGCTGATGGAGGCCGATCGTCCTCATCACCAGTCGGTAGTAGAACTGCTCCACTACATTCATGTAGTGAAGCCACACATCTCGACCGGAGTAGGCGAGGGCCGCCACTACCCAGGGCTGACCCTCGTGCCCCTCACTCATGTAAGGTGTCTACCGAACCTGTCAAATAGGAAAGTCACATCAGTATCATAAGCATATAGACTGCATTTAATTAAAGAGTTTGAGTTTAGAGTCGCACCGAAGCGAAGGGTAGTGTGTCTAAATCATCCTGGATCCCCCGGACCTGTTTTCGAAGGGACCCCGTCTCGTGGGGCTGTCCACCGCCTGGCAATGGGCAATCGCTCTGGATGTGTCTTGTCACCTCTCCCAAGCCCACGTAGGTACACGTAGGTCCACACCTGCATTACATTTCATCAAATGTTAGCATATAGTACTTATAGGAATCATGTAGCAAATTACATAAGAGTCAGAGTCATACCTGGAGTAGAGGAGAGAAGCTCCCGAGCATCGTCCACCGGCTCGTAGAGGTGAGGGTGTCAAACAAAAAGGCAAGGATTGCCGCTCCCCAGGCATAGTCCCCGATGTGTCCTAGGTCCTCGAGAAGGGGAAGGAATCGGCAGCTGATCACGTCAGCCCGCGTCGCGAACAGTAGACGACCAAAGAATAGCATCAGGAACCGTCTCAGCACCCGGTCCGCCTTGGGTCCCGCCGCAGCCGCCACTCTGGGTCGTGCCAGCTCTATCAATCTCTGCAGATGCTGCTCGGGCAGCTCGCCTGTCGCTATCCCCGCTCGCCTCAGTCCGAGGCTCTCCTGTAGCCTCACCCGCGTAAGTGTCGTCGACTGTCGCTCCGGGTGCAGCAACTCCAAGCCCAGCAGCTCCTGGGCCAACTCCCGGTAGTCGGGGTAAGTCATCCCACTGACCGGAGTCCCGTGCACGCGCAATCCGATGATGCGCGCAACATCCTCTAGCGTGGGGACCATGTGGCCCCACGGGAAAAGGAACGTCCGGCTCACCGGATCCCAATTGTCGTGCAGAGCGTAGAGGTGCGGCGTGTCTAGCCTAGTCACCTCCACGCTCAGGAACTCGGCAAAGCCCATAGTCGTGAGCCTCACCCGCTGAAAGTCCGACAGTGCGAGATACACTGCTCGGACCTGCAGCCAGGAGATCCGAGTCCTACGCTTCCCCTGCATACATTTAGGATAATCACATTTCATTTTAGAATCTTGCATTTTCATTAATTGAATAATTTACTCTGCTCACTAAAGGGTCTCCTATGGTTCATTTTTCTCAGTCAACGGTTGGATTCCAACAGTCCCAATAGTCCCTCTCAGGAGTTCACGGTCCCTCATGGACCATTCTGCCTTATCAACGGCCCTGTGAGGACCGTTCTCCTATCTGGTGTCTACCCTGATAACGGACCATTCTTGGTCGTTCAATGATCACATGGTCCCCATCTAACCGCGTCTCCCCCTTTCAAGCCCCTAGCCATCTGGATTTGCACGGTCTATCATCCCACCATGTGGATCTCAACGGCCTGGTCATAACCGTTCTGTTCTTAGATGTTTATGTGATGAACGGACCAAGGTAGGCAGTTCTACATTTTCACGGTCTAATGGAGACCGCTTTGTTCTTTAATGTTTCATGTTCTAAACGGACCAAGGTGGCCCGTCCTATATTTCCATGGTTTGATGGAAACCGTTCTGTTCTCAAGCGTTTCATCTTCTGAACAGACCAACTTGGGCCGTCCTAAGTTTAAACGGTCTTCCTCAGACCGTGTGTTTCTGTCGGTTCAGTTCCTATTGAATGGCCACCTGTGGGCCGTGTTATGTTTGAACGGTTCTATTTGAACCGTGTTGGTTTGTGGAGCGGTCACTGTAAGACCGTCTTATGGCTGTCGTCCCCGATGGCGTTTAAGACCCTCCTCGCCGGCTGTGAGGGCCCCATGGAGCCTCCCAACCGGCCCTAAAGGGGTCATGAGCCCCTCCTCTACCCTTATAAGCTACATGCATGGATTAAAATTGAAAATGAGAGAGGGTTTTAGGCAACCTACCTCGTCCGTCCTCGGTGGCCTCTCCACCGCCGCCGTGGGCACCGTTGGTGGCTCCTCGGCGTCCTCTTCCCGGACAACGACCACGCTAGCCTCTTCCTCGACTGTGGGCGGTGGGGTCGCACCTTCTCCTGCCGTGGATGACGTCGTTGGAGTTTCCTCCGCGGTGGCCGCCGGCGGTGGCCCTTGGCTTCCCTCACCGGCCATTAGACGGAGAAGCCGCTTCGTCAATTGATGTTTGTATCGCATAGAGCAGAGGAGATGAGGGGGAGAGTGAGATTGAGAGTGGGGGTTAGAGAAGATGGGGATGGTGGTGGCGTTGTGGGGGGTGGTTTCCTCCGTCGGTTACGGCGTGGAGGGAGGAGGAGGAAGAAGAAGGGTTTTATTTTTTTTGAAACCGCCAGTAATTACACGGTCTATCGATAGACCGTGTGACGTTTGGACGGTCTCCCATGTGACCGTTTAAGTTCTAACGGTGTGCTTCTTTGGACGGCCAAGGGATGGCCGTCCCGTTCATTGAACGGTCTCATGATGGGCCGTGCATTTTCATGATCATATTCAAAATTGCTAATGTTTGTACGGCCCCAGCCGGACCGTTTATGTTCTGGAGCGGTCCTTTGTTAGACCGTTCATATGCTAGAGCAATTGTAAAGAATGTTTTTTGCTGCTGCATTGTGTGACTAAATGACTGATTTTTTTTTTGGCTTGAATGATTATTTCATGATGGAATATTGCAAATCTGTTCATGAATTCTTTGCAACTCCACTTCAACTTGTCGTTTCACCTGCACAGGTAAGTCAGGTATGCCCTTCTCTCCCTATATCCTTTATTGCATTACTATATGGTATTATGTTATATTATCTCAAGAACCAGTTGGTTATTTACGTGTTCCAGGATCTGATGTTCCCCTATAACAAAAATAATGATGATCCAGGTCCGTGTGTTTAATCATCGGATAGGCCGTTAGGTTGGGAAAGTTAGGGGACGATGGTTCTATCTTGCACGTCGTGGTTGCAGATAGTGTCTTGACTCTGATTCTCCCAGTCTAGCAATATTATTCTCGAGTATTTTTCTATTTTGTAACTTCCTTTGCATTCATTTTAATGATTTCTTTTATTTTAGCCGAGCATGCATCATACGCATCTTTTGAGCATTCATGACCCATGGTCTGTCTGAAAGTATCTCATTTGAAATGGATGATTGCGCGTTCATGGTTTTACGTAAGAAGGAACTATTCCACTCATAGTTGGAAGGTTTTCTCTGGTCTGTTCACCTGGTTTGATTGACTGAAGGTCCCTGTCTGGAGTTTTCGTCCGTTTCTTTACTTTCTGCTACTTATTCCGGTCTCCTCATTAGTCTGAGGGATTGTGTCCCCCATGAGGTTGATCGTGTGTTTCCTTTTCTTTTGTTTTAGTTAATTTCTCCAGACTGGTGTCGTTTTGGTTCGATCGTTCCTTGTGCTTGGTTCAGAGTTTTTCGGAAAATTCCTGTCACTCGTCGGTAATGAAACGGGTGTCTTTTACCTTAACGCCCGCTTTTCAGTCCACTCCGCTTCATTTCTGCTCCATCTCCATGTTCCATTTCGCTTTCGCTTCACCTCTGCTCGCTCACCTGCAAAGAGGACGTTAAGGTGGGGCATCTGTTGACACCCATTTTTTGCCTATGAGTTGAGTCATTCTTCTTACCATCATTTGTTGATGCCTCGAGTTGTCCATTACTCATTGGGCTATTTTCAGGCACGTCTTTGGGCTTATTTTATGGGTACCTCCCTCCCTCGCTAGGTTTGCTCACGAATTAGGGCTTAATGGGCCTTGATTTCGCTTGATCTCCAGGTTAAATCGGCTCATTTATCTCATTTTATCAATTTCAAATGCCCAGGCTATACGCGGTCTAGAGACCGACCGTTTAGTGACTAGGCGGTCTGATTGGAACCGTCTACTGATTTAATGGATATTTATTTAATTTTCTGAATTTCCACTGACAAGTCTTTGCACGGTCCAAAGTCAACCATTTACCTCCATTAAACGGCTAGGTGTTAGACCGTTCAGCTCCCAGAGTCCTCAGCCCGTTGGTTTTTCATATAATTATCTATTTATCTTATTTTTTTGGATTTATCACCAACAGGTGTACACGGTCTAGTATTAGACCGTGCCACTGTTGAGTGGTCTAGCAATAGATCGTTTTATCCTCAAGAGTTCAACGCCGTGATAGCCGGTCAGTTCGATGGATAAGTGGATAATTTATTTTTTTATTTATTTATCACCGACAGCATTGGGCGGTCTAGAGATGGACAGTGCAGTGTGCTGGGCGGTCTATCGCGAGACCGCATACATGTTCGAGAACTGAGTTTCGTTTGGATTCTCTCTCTCCATCCGTGGCTAAACCTCCACATTCCTCCGCCATTTTCTCCGCGGTTTCTCAACCAAATGGGGTGCCATTTGATTTGGGTGGAAGATAAAGGTATTATCTATGAATTTTGTTGTATCATCTCGGATTAATATTCATTGAAAAATCCAATTTTGAGATTGGACTTTCAAGGGTCTATAAATGGAACCTCTAGTCCAAGCTTGAAAGGGGGGAGATCAAACGTCGATGGCGAAACTCTGCTGAACTTTTGAACGAGCTTTCTACATCCTCTTAAGCCTCCGGTTCAGGGAGTAATCGTTATTTTGTGTTCTAGTCTAGGCTTTTGAGTCTTCTTTTCATTCATTGCATGTTCCTTTCATCATCTCTTCCCCCACGTTTTTGCACTTCTCACATCATTTCACACCCTCCCATTTGTTTTTGACACCCTTTAGGGGTTTAAAAACCTCCCAGGTATTGCCCCTTCCAAGTCATTATGTCAATTTTTCATTTCGTTCTATAGTTAGTACACATCTTAAGGCTGATTCGGGTGTTGTTTGCTTGTATTCCACATCGTTTTGCAGGTCAGCATCATCATAGCACGAGGCCGATTCCCTCTGGCCGGTAGGAAGGGGTGGAGGATCCGTTCTCACAACTTTGAAGTCTAGCGCTTTGGACGGTCGTCTTCGGTCCGTTTGCAGATAAGAGCGATCCTTTACGAGCCGTTCAGATCCTGTAGCAGCTGTCTGCGAACCGTTCTGTTGCCAGAATTGTCTTCGTCCTGCACCCTTTTTAGTGCTGTGAGCGGTCTGTCGAGCGACTGTTGACGGGATCGGAAAATGGCTCCAACAAAAAAAAAGAGTTGTGAAATAAGTATTTATGGTCGTGTTAATCGGGCCACATGTTTAAGCCTAATGGATCATGTTTTATGTCTACAATAATTATGTAAGAGTCTTTTTTTATTTTTGTGTCTTTTAGTCTTCCCAAGAGAGTTATAATGAGTCTTAGGTGTTAGGTGTTAGTTGAAGTTTAATGAGTGTCTTTTGGTTTTCTTTTAGAGTCTATAAATGTGTTATGTAACCTCTCTTTAAGAAGCAATGAAGTGAAGTTAATTTTTGGAAAGATGTAGCCCCTTACCCTCTCCACCTTTCTCTCCTCTCTCCCCATCCCTTCTCTCCCACATTTTATCCTCTTCTCTCTCCTTCTAGATCCTCCTGCTAATTCCCCTTGGCCGCAGGCCTTCTCCTTGACCCCCCCCCCTTCCTTTTGCTTCTTAAACTCCCCTCCCTCACATCCAAAGTTTGGCCACACTATCCTACCCCCCTTCCTCCAGCCCTCAGCCCCCTCTCTCCCTGCAAATTGCAGTCTATCTCCCCCTCCCCTCCCTCTAAAGTACATCTTCCATGGCCAACACCACCGATCACCACCTTGCCCCTCTCTCCCACTGCCTTCACTGTCCCTCCAACCCCTTGCTACCTCCACTCCCCGACAAGCACCCTCTCCAGAAAAGGCACAGCCCATCTACACATACAACTCCCACGTCCCTCTCCCTCCTCCACTCCCTTTCTCTCCCACAGCTCAGCCACCCGCCGAGCAGCTCCGCCTCCTTCCCTAGCCCGACCACCCTCCGAGCTCGGCGAATTCCACGGCAAGAACACGGACCTCACGGCAAGCATGGCACCTTGCCATGCAACTCATGCTTAGTGCCCATCTAGCCAACGTCGCCAACGTCCTCGTCGAGCACACCAGTGGCCCGAGCACCCCCACGTCCGAGTTTGGCGAGCACCGCGGTGAGCGCGACAAGTACCTGGTCTGAGCACGGCATATAGTGCCGTCAACCGCTGCAAGGTTCCCTACCAGTCACCGTTCTAACCACAGGCCCTCCAAGCACGGTGACTACGGTGTCCCTCGGAGCACATCGGCAGCCCCCCCCCCCTCTCACGTAACCACTCTTCTCTTTCTAACTCCGCCATGGGCCTCCTCTCTTCATTTCTCTCTTCCCCCACAAGTCCCTTTCTCCCTCCCCCTTACTCTCTCCAATCCCGCAGGTGATCCCCTGTTTGAAACAGGGGCACCGCAGGTGCCTCCTTCCCCCCTTTCCCCCCCCCCCACATCTCCACCCCTCCCTCTCTCTCTCTTAACCTCCTCTTTCCCTCCTCCTATCGACCTCTCCCCTGCTGGCCTCCTTCACGTCCTCCCCCTTCTTTCACCCATGCGGCCTCCCCTCTCCCTACACCTCCCCCACCTCTCTAAACTCCTCTCCTCACCTCACTCCTTGCTACCCTCTGCACACCCCACCCCACAGGGACACGAGAACAGGGCCTCCGGCCCCACGGCATGCGCCGCCCACCCTCGGCCCATGCACATAAACAAACTCCCCCCCCCCTCCTCTCCCACGATGGCCGCACAGCCCCCCCCCTCTCTCCCTCTCGTCTGTAGCTTCGGTCCCCAGCCCGCACCCTCCCTGCCATCAAACTGCCACACCTGCTCCCTGCCAGCATTCCACTCCCTCCACCGTAATAGACCCACAGAAAGGGCAGCAGCCATACCTCTTCTAGTAGCCAGCAGCCAACCTCCCTGCCACAGGCCGCCGCCCCCCTGCTCCACCAACTCCTCTCTCTGCTCCCCACCCTTGGCCACACCCTTCCTCCCTCTCCCCTCCATTGGACAGACCACACCACCCCCTCTGCAGCACTATGAAGCCCACCAGCCACCTTCCCCTCCATCACAGCCATTAAACCCTACAAAACCCTCCCAGTACTGCCCACGGTGAAAAAAATCCCAAAACAGGGCATCGTTCGGGCTTGCCGTCTTGTCTGCAGCTGCTAATTTGTGAAGCAAAGAGTGAGAAGCAGACAAGCCCTTGCAGGCATGCACGTAGCCTCTGTTACCACGCTCCCTGTGGACCTCCCACTGGGCTCTCTCCTCAGCGGGTAGATGCCGCATCAACTCGGTCGGCCACGGTGAGAAAGGTTCAGAAGAGGGGCCCATTTTGGGCCGCTATGGGTTCCTATGCTGAAGAGCAAATACTTCCGGCAGATGTTGCGGTCCCTGTTCCACAGTCCATTGATCCTATCGTGGCAGCTGCCATCATGCTTAAGGGCATGACTGTCCAATGCCTTCTTCGAAGATGGTTTAAGGTTGAACCTGGTCACACAATCCTCGTTCATGCTGTAGCTGGAGGGGTTGGATCTTTACTTTGCCAATGGGCTAATGCCCTTGGGGCTACTATCATTGGTATAGTATCCACCGAGGAAAAGGAAGCTCAAGCAACTGAGGACGGATGCCACCACGCCATAATCTATACCAAGGAGGACTTTGTTGCTAGGGTCGAGAAAATAACATCAGGGAAAGGGGTGAATGTTGTTTATAATTCCATTGGAAAGGACACATTCAAGGGTTCACTTGAATGCTTAGCTCACCGTGGGTATATCGTCTCCTTCGGGCAGTGCTCCGGTGTACTATAGATCATGTTCCGTTGTCGGATCTTGCCTCAAAATCTCTCTTCTTGACAAGGCCCTCACTTTTTCACTACAATGCCACGTGAGATGAACTGTTGGAGTCAGCGGGGGAAGTGTTCGCCAATGTTGCATCGGGTTTCCTACGTGTTCGTGTTAACCACACTTAACCCACTTTCGAAAGCAGCAAGGGCACATGCAGACTTGGAGGATAGGAAAACGTCTAGCTCCATTGTGTTGATCCCGGTGGCAAATGTTGAATCAGCTATGTTCTGCATAGGTGACTATAGGCTATGCTAGATTGTTCAGGCATTATTTTATGAAGTCATTTGTGAACGTGGGGTTGTTGCGGGACTGTACGGATATTTAAGACATCTTCTAGTGAAAATAAGTGAGAAAAAAAAGGAGTGGAGAAAATGTGCAGAAGAGAAAATTTTAGACCCGGATGTTTGTGTCACATCAACCGTTCTATACATTAGGTGGTTCTTCCAGGACCGTGTACTGCTGCAACGCAGCATCTTGGGCGAGTGCTTTCGCCCTCTTTCCAATGTACATTTTACTATCCGGTATCCGTGTCTTGGTGGCGATCACGATCACACACGCTTCTCCACCCTTTCTTTCTCCATTCATCTAACTTGTCTTTACACTTTGATTACTAGAAAAGGAAGGTGAGAAGGAGAAAAGGTGGGAAAACATGTCAACACACATGTATAGCATGGGTCTGTGCACATCCAGAATTAATGCTTAGTCTAAGGTCTACGCATATAAATGTTTGTGCATCTCTAGGGTCCATGCACATGCGACATCCAGATCTGTGCATGCTTTCAGGTCAGAGCATATCATGCACCATTTGAAATAAGGTCTGTGCATCTTAGTCTACTCTATCACTTATGTCATAACTCAAGTCTCATAGGCCAATGCATATTGAATATCCAACTACGCTGACAAAGTGTTTGATAAAATGCCTTTGTTCTGATTGGCAGGAACTTAAGTCATTAAAGGACCCAGGATCAAATATGTAAAAGGCAGCATGCCTTACGCTTAGCACGGTCACGTGGCTCGACGTCTTCAACTTAAATAGGCACATGATCCAAGAAGGAGCCGTGCCTGGAGATTCAAACACGTGGACAGCTCACCTTTATATCCTGACACATGGACATCCAGCAGCATACCTGTTTTGAATCTCCTTGGGTGGGAACATGTTTCCCATGCGTTCGTGAGGCTATAAATAGAGGCATGTTCAATCTGAAGAAGATACACACAAGAAAGAAGAAATTATTGAAGAAAAGAAGAAAAGGAGGAAGCACAGGGAAGAAGCGAGAGGGTCTGAGAGTCTCCAGAGTTCAATTGATTTCAGTAGAGAGAAAAGATTGAGAGTGAAGAGTTGAGATAGAAATAAGGGATCGGAAAGTGAAGGAACACTCTGAGAGCTATGAGCGTTCAAGAGATCTGTAAGTAGAGTCTTGTTTGTCTCAATCTCTAGATCAAATCCAGACATCGTTCTGCTTGAAGTGAGATACAGATTGTCTTGTATTTTTCATTTGATTTTGTTCTTGACATTTTCTATTTGCAACGATTTCTGTAAGCTGTGAGTCAGCAGTTTTTCAAGCTGTGTGTCAACGGCAAGGAAGTAATTCCTTGGAAGCAAGCTGTGTGTCAGTGGCAAGGAAGTAATTCCTTGTAAGAAAGCTATGAGGCTCAACTGTCTGGGATCTATTCTCCAAAGCTGTGGATCAACGGGTTGTAGGGATCTATTCCCCAAAGCTGTGGATCAGCGATTTTTAAGCTGTGTGTCAGCGAAAGCCTTACTCAATTGAGTAAGGGGTGGATGTAGATCTCTAGATTGAGATCGAATCACCTTAAAAACTTTATTGCAGTGTGTGTGATCTTATTCTGCTCTTCTGCTTCCTTATATTGCAATTCGTTGAATGCTCATTACTTATTTTTGAATTCCTGATATTTCGTTTAAGCTTGAACTTTCAACCAGTGCTGTATATCAAAAGGTTGAGTTCAAACGATAGGTTACACCTATCTGAAATACTTAACCTTGTGTGAGGAGATTCTGATTCCAACCTTCACCTAGTACAGCTTCATCTGGTTGACTGTTTCTTAATCTTGAGTGATATTTCGTTAAATTGGTTGTGTTTGCCATAGCATTTTAATTCTGCATTCTAAGTGCTTTAAATTGGCAAAGATTAGGGGTAGATCTATTCACCCCCCCCCCTCTAGATCTGTCAGTCATCTGAAATAACAATTGGTATCAGAGCCGAACTCTCCTTTAGGGCTTTACATCCCGGAGAGATTAGCAAATGGATGTTAGAGGGTTAACAGTTGAAGGTCACTCTACTAGTAAGCCTCCATATTTTGACGGATCAAATTATGCTTATTGGAAGAGTCGTGTGCAAGTTTTCCTTAGAGCTAAGGACTACGAAATTTGGAAAGTAGTTAGCAAAGGCCCCTTTGAACTACCTGAGGATGAAGAGGTTTGGACTAGAGAGCAGATTCGTAAATCCACTTTAAACTGGAGCAATGTAAATGCCATGCAGTGTGCTCTTCATCCCATAAAATTCTCCAGAGTCTCTTCCTGTTCTACAGCTAAAGAGATATGGGATAAATTGGAGGTGATCTATGAAAGGACTTCTCAAGTTAGGGAGACTAAAGTCAACATGTTCGTCTCTAAATATGAGGCTTTCAAAATGAAGCCTGATGAGTCCATCTCTAAGATGTTCGCTCGTCTGAATATGATTACCAACAGCTTAAGAAATCTGGGAAAAACCTGTAGTGAGTACGAGCTGGTCAGAAAGATTCTAAGGTCCTTGGCACCTTTTTGGCACACTAAGGCCACTGTTATGAAGGAATTCAGGAACCTAGCTACCACATCAGTAGATGAGCTCATCGGTTCTCTCATGACATATGAGTTGAACCTTAAGATAGTTGATGAGTCTGAAAAGAGAAAGAAACCTCTGGCTCTTAAAGTTACTACTAGTAACAAAGGGTCATCTAGTGAGCATAGCTCTGGCAGTTCAGATGAAGATCAAGATGAATTCGACATATTCACTAGGAATTTTAAAAAATTTCTCAGAAAGAAAGGAATGGGGTTTAGGAGAAAATATTTTTCTGAGAAGAGGCAGTCAAAGTCTAAACCTAAAACTGCCAAGAGATCTGACAGCACTGTATGTTATAGTTGCAGGAAAGTAGGTCATCTCAAAACAGACTCTCCTGAATTGAGAAAGAAACAGCCCGGGTTGAAAAATAAGAAGATAAAATCCATGGTAAGCACCTGGAGCGATGAAGAAGAAGAAAGTCAGAGCAGCTCCTCTGACAGTGAGAAGGATGATCGGCTATGTTTGATGGCCAAGGATAATGAAGTCAATGAAGATCACATTGAGGTAACTTCCCTATTTGACAATTTTACACATAGTGATTGGGAAGAAACATATGCTGAAATACTTGAAAAATATGAAGACATGCGTAGAGAGAACAGACATTTAAAAAAGAAAGTAAATTCATTAGTTCATGATACATCTTTGACTGATAAACTCGCATGTCTAGAAACTGAAAACTCAGAGCTGAAAAACTCTCTTGATGAAGCTGAATATAATAAAATTATCTTGATTGATCTGAGAGTTGAAAATGAGACTCTGAAAAACACCATTGATGAAATCAAAATAAAAATGCAAAAATTTGAGGAAGAAACTAGGATAGCTGCTGAAAAATATGAAGCTGTCAATGGTGTAAATGAAGAACTGAAAAGATCTATTGAGAATTTAGAAAAGGAGAATAAGGACAAACAAAGTTCTCTTGAGGGCATGACACAAGGAATAGATAATCTGAATGCCATCTTGGGAATAAAAACAAACTTCAGATAAAAAGGTTTGGGTTTTAACCCAACGAACAAGAAAAGGTTTGATGTATGAACTATCTCATTTGTGGGTGAAAAGGGAACATCACAACCTTTAATAAAAATGACTTCTGGAGAGAATCAATATAAAAAGGCAGTGAAAATCATTGAGAAAACCAAGAACAGTGCCAAGGACAAGGGCAAAGGGAAAATAGAGGTATCTAGGGAATCATGCTCATATACAACTACACCTCATACCAAGGGTCAGGTTAGGGGTCAGGCTTTTAAGGCTAGAGTCCGAGGAAATCCCAAGGCCAAATCAATCATGTCTCAACAGGAAGGTCCAAGCTACTACCAGAGTGCTTCTACCTATCCTGCATTTCATAATTCCTATCACCAAAATTCTGATAGAAAGGTCAAGGCAACCCCTACATAAGGTCAATGCAGCATAACTTTCAGAATTCATATGCTACTACTATGTATCAACCTTACCCTTGGAAATCCTATGTGCAACCTAGGCACAAAAATTTTAGAAGCCATAACACTTATGGTTTTATCCATTCCATGTCTGATCAGTCTAGGTTCTACAATGCATACACTATTCCCAATGCGCATTGGACTGGTCACTGGCAGAGAAGATATCAAAATGAAATTAAGAAGAAGAATGTCACACCTCAAAAACCTTCTTCAAAGATTAAAAGTGGCAAGAAAAAGTAGAATAAGTTGAATGACAAAAAATCCACAAATTCAATAGAGACACCAAAACAATTGTGGATTCCAAAACACCTCCTGTCTAGCCTGCATGATATAACTGTTGTTATGGGGCCCAAACACTTTTGGGTTCCAAAATTTTCCTTTTGATCTTATTTGCAGGTATGCCTGGCAGCCAATCATAATAGGTGGTATCTTGACAGCGGCTGCTCCAGGCACATGACTGGGGATAGAGGCAAATTCTACATGTTGGTAGAGAAAGATGCAGGTCAGGTAACATTTGGAGGTAATACAAAAGGCAAAATTATTGGGTCATGAAAAGTTGGTAAGTGCTCTTCTTGCTTTATTGAAGAAGTTCTTTTAGTAGATGGGCTAGTATATAATCTGCTCAGTATTAGCGAACTTTGTGATAAAGGCCATAGAGTTGTTTTTGACTCTCTTGCATGCACTATCTTTGAACCAAATTCAGAATCTGTCAAATTACTGGTAAGAGAGTCAACAACATCTATATGGTAGACTTAGATGATGTAGAACACATCAATTTATGCCTCACTGTCAATAAGGATGACTTAGCCCACCTGTGGCATCGTAGGTTAGGTCATGCCAGTTATGGTGTACTTCATAAATTGAACAAGCATTGCATGGTGAAAGGACTTCCTGAAATTTCATTCAAAAATGATAAATCTGTGAAGCATGCACCCTATGTAAACAAACTAGAAAGTCATTTAAGTCCAGAACTGAAAATCTATCTTCTAAACCTTATGAGCTAATTCACATGGATTTCTTTGGACCAACTAGATCAGTTAGCTTATCAGGAAAAAGATATAGTTTTGTGTTAGTTGATGACTTTTCTAGATTTACTTGGGTATACTTCTTGTCTCACAAGAATGAAACATTTGGAGAATTTCAGGAGTTCTTTCATAGAATAAAACAAACCAGTGAGCATGCTATTTTAAATATATTGTCTGACCATGGTGGTGAGTTTGTAAACTCACAATTTGATGATTTCTGCAGGGAGAATGGTATCAATCACAGGCACTCCTCACCAAGAACTCTAGAGCAGAATGGAGTAGTAGAAAGGAGAAACCAAACTCTTGTAGAGATGGCTAGGACTATGCTATTAGAAGGGAACTTGCCTAGAAGGTTTTGGGATGAGACTATTAACACTTCATGCTACATCATTAATAGATCCCTGGTAAGACCTTCTACACAAATGACTCCTTATGAAATTCTGAAGGGTAAGAAACCTTCTCTAGCACACTTCAAGATTTTCGGTTGCAAATGTTTTATCCATATAAACTCCAAACGAGACCTTAATAAATTTGAACCTAAAAGTGAACCTGGAATTTTTCTAGGTTATTCTGATAAGTCCAGAGCCTATAGGATTTTTAATCTTAGTTCTCAAATTGTTGAAGAATCTCCTCATGTTGTCTTTGATGAGTCTCCAATACTGGTTTATGTAGGGACAAAGGTGATGGAGATATCTTGAAGACCAAAGAAGAACAAAATGGAGAATTTGTTGAAGAAGCTGAGGCAGAAGGATCTAAAACTCAGGGGGAGGTAAATGAAAATCCAGGTAATCAGGTTACCCATGTTAGATTTCTCGGAGATCATCCTATAGAAAATATAATTGGTAATCCCTAGGACTAGAGCACATTTCAGAATTGAAAATAATTTGAACTCATTTGCTCTAGTCTCACAGATAGAACCAAAAAATGTAGAAAGTGCCCTACAGGATGAACATTGGACAAATGTCATGCATGAAGAACTTAATCAATTTGATAGGAATAAGGTCTGACACTTAGTTCCTAAACCCTTACATGGCACTATAATAGGCACTAAATGGATTTTCAGAAATAAAACTGATGAGCTAAGCAATATAATTAGAAATAAGGCTAGACTTGTAGCTCAAGAGTATAACCAGGAATTTGACATAGACTTTGAGGAATCATTTGCCCCTGTAGCTAGGATGGAAGCCATTAGGATTCTTTTGGCTATTGCTTGCAGCTTAGGAATAACCCTCCAACAGATGGATGTCAAATCTGCATTCTTAAATGGTGTAATAAAGGAGGATATTTTTGTAAAACAACCCCCTGGTTTTGAGTGTCTTGATTTTCCTGATTATGTTTACAAACTTGATAAGGCACTCTATGGTTTGAAACAAGCTCCCAGAGCTTGGTATGACATATTGAGCAAGTTTCTTGTAGAAAAATGATTTTCCAGAGGTGAGGTTGATCAGACATTATTCAAAAAGGTATGTGACAAAGATATTCTGATTGTTCAGATATATGTAGATGACATAGTGTTCGGATCAACCAAACCATCCATGTGTAAGGAGTTTTCTGATTTAATGACCAATGAATTTGAAATGAGCTCAATGGGAGAACTAAAATTCTTTCTTGGTTTGCAGGTTTGTCAGACTAAGGAAGGGATGTTCATAACTCAAGAAAAATATATCAAGGATCTATTGAAGAAATTCAAACTGGAAAACCTCAAGGCTATCACTGCATCAATGGGTACTTCAACCAGTCTTGATGTTGACCCTGAAGGTAAATTGGTAGACACCAAACTTTACAGAGGTAATATCGGATCCTTGTTATATCTTACTACATCTCGTCCTGATATTCAGTTTTCAGTGTGTTTGTGTGCTCGTTTTCACGCTTGTCCTAAGGAGTCACACTTAAAAGCTGTGAAAATGATCTTCAGATATCTGTCTGGCACCCTAGACTTAGGTTTATGGTATCCTGCTAGGTGTGAGTTAGTTCTCATAGCTTACACTGATGCAGACTATGCTGGGTGTAGGATAGATAGAAAAAATACTAGTGGATATTATCAATATCTAGGTGCTTATCTAGTGACTTGGGCATCCAAGAAACAACATATTATTGCCTTGTCCACTGCTGAGGTAGAATATGTCGCAGTAGAAAATTGTGCAGCCCAAGTCCTCTAGATTAAACACCAGCTTATTGACTATCACATCAACCTTGGTTGCATTACAATTCTATGTGATAACACCAGTGCTATTTCCCTTACTAAAAATCCAGTTCACCACTCACAAACTAAGCACATTGAAATAAAACACCATTTTCTTTGAGATGAAGTAAGTAAAAAGGAAATTGAATTAGAGTTCATTGCATCTGAAAAGCAAATTACTGATATATTCACCAAGCCTCTTGACAATGAAAGGTTTAAATTTTTAAGGAGAGAACTTGGTCTTTGTAAATTCTTAGCTTGAATGCTTGTTCTGATTTGCATTATCACTTGGTATTCTGTGTTTTTTGAACAACAATAAATGCTATAACTTCAGTGACTGTCATTGCATTTCTATGTGCTGCATTTCATAGTTGAACCCATCGGTATATTAAATGGTACGCTAGGAGAATGACAGATTATGTCTGTCTAGAAACTCACATCATGCGTGATGATGGTCCCTTGGACCTCTGTACTCCGCCTTATATCATGGGTCAACATTGCATATATCTTGAATATGACATGGCATTTTTCATAAAAATCTGAAAACTCATGTATACAGTCAGGGGGAGTTTGTGCATTTTCATATCATCCTCGATGATTCATATTCATTAGCTTTGTGTTTAGAGCATATAGATAGGGTTCACACATGTGATTTCATTCATATCATTTCATACATTTTGATAAGGGAAGTTCAGAATAAGTTTGGTGAAAGAACAAATCATCAGTTCAGGTTCTGAATAATGTCGACATCTAATATCGACTCTTTGTTGAACACATTCTGTCTATTCTAAACATGTTCTCTTGACCACCTGAAAATTCTTGCTTGATCTCAGAATTATCTGACTTTTTCTCATCTATTTCCATCCATTGACATCAAGCACTAATATTCCTCTTGATCATCTGAATAAATGACAAACTTATAGTTCATTCATTAACCTAAGCTGCTAAAATCAGAAGACTTCTTTTATAAGAAGCAGTAGTGTTTCATGAATGAGCTGATGGTTTAAATTTAATAACCTTTAGAGAGTAAAGACCAAATTCAATGAAAAGAATCTGTTGATGACTCTTTAATAGATCTCAACCATTTTGATCATGTCATGTCTAATGGAGCCTTCCAGAAACTGAAAGCATCTAATTTCAGGATAACTTAGTTGAGAACCTCATAAATGTGTATTGTTTTTAAACAACTCTCTCTGAAAATTAAATGGGCAGTTGTGTTAAAATGAATACTCAAATTTGTTGATGGCAGAGCAATGGCCAAATGCGCTGAGAAACTGGGTTCTCTATCAAAGATCATGTGAACTTATGTCATGAATCTTCTTGGCTAACTCTGTTCGAAAAATTAAAAGGTTAGTTTCACTGAGTAACTAGGGATACTGGCGTCTGATAAACGTGTATCCTTATGTAAAAAGGTGACAACTAAACCTGAAACATAATAGTAAATCCTACTAACTAACTAGGGGTATTGGCGTCTGATAAACGTATACCCTTATGTAAAAAGGTATAGATTCTACTTGACTGTTGTGAATTTTGTAAGAATATGAACATAAAATTTTTTTCTATAACCCAGTAGATACTTTCAGAACAGTGAACTTTGTTTAGTCTTAATACATGGTCTGGTCTCTCCTAAGAAAGTCTTTAAAATTCTGATGTATAAGATGAAGTGAGGCAAAATCTGATATGCTATATGTCAGACTGGTTTATTGCTATTAAAAGAGTTCAAACATCAATTTTCTTTAAAAGGATACTGTACTTATTCTCTAACCTTTATTATTTTTAATCCATCATATTTTCAAGGCTGCATTATATGAAATCTTATACCTGAACTTTATGTGCTAAGTCTGCTTTATTAATGAAAGTTAATTAAGTTTGTAGATCAGATTTCATCTTCATCACACCTTCAACTCCTTCTTCAATTTTTGCCTCCTAATCATTTTTTTGCTAATGACAAAGGGGGAGAAAATGTGTATTTTGATGATTTCTTGTCTGCATAGCTGCAGTTGTAAGGAGTGTTTGGCAAAGGGGGAGTGTGCAGAGAGATAGTTGCATTTTTTGCATGCATTTTTTGCATCTAGTGTTGCCATCAAAATTTATAAGGAATTACCATCATCAAAAAGGGGGAGAATGTTGAGGGAAGTTTGTAGGGAAGAATGTTTTATCTTCTCTGATTTAAGATCCTCTGAATTTAATGTGTTTTGATGCTGATAATAGTATATACTGTGCTAAATTTTGATATTGGTAACAATGCATTATGATCACTATTTTGATGATTGGCTATCATGTCTTTTATTATAAATAAGGTCGATGCACATTTCTCCATGTGCAAGACCAAGGTCGATGCACATCTTGGCATCGCAGAACAAAGTCTGTGCACATTTTGCATTTAGCATGAAGGTCGATGCATGTTGCGTTTCTAGACAGAGGCAGGTCGGTGCACATTCACTGTAGCGCATACTAAGGTCGATGCATGTTGCGTTTCTATGTAGTATAAAGTCTGTGCACATTACTGTTCATTAATAAAGGTCGATGCTAGTTTAGTCCACAAGCATCTAAGGTCGATGCATGTTTTCTATAGTATACTTAAAGGTTGATCAAAGTCTACATGTGTTACTGTTACATGTCTGTGCATATTTTTCATCTTGCATGTAAGGTCGTTGCACATCTTATCTTAGTCATAAATAAGGTCGATGCACATTGTGCCTTGTACAAAACAAGGTCGGTGCACATTGTGTCGTGTGCTAAATAAGGTCGATGCACATAGTCATTTGCACACACTAAGGTCGGTGCATTTTTTTCATTATTGCATTTAGAGTCTGAGCATATACGACATCTAGAGTCTGAGCACATTTTTGCCTCTGCACATGCATAGCATGGGTCTGTGCACATCCATAATTAATGCTTAGTTTAAGGTCTACGCATATACAAGTTTGTGCATGTCTAGGGTCCATGCACATGCGACATCCAGGTCTGTGCATGCTTTCAGGTCAGAGCATATCATGCATCATTTGAAATAAGGTCTGTGCATCTTAGTCTGCTCAATCACTTATGTCATAACTCAAGTCTCATAGGCCACTGCATATTGAATATCCAACTATGCTGACAAAGTGTTTGATAAAATGCCTTTGTTCTGATTGGCAGAAACTTAAGTCACTAAAGGACCTAGGATCAAATATGTAAAAGGCAGCATGCCTTACACTTAGCACGGTCACGTGGCTCAAAGTCTTCAACTTAAACAGGCACATGATCCAAGAAGGAGCCGTGCCTGGAGATTCAAACACGTGGACAGTTCACCTTTATATCCTGACACATGGACATCCGGCAACGTACCTATTTCGAATCTCCTTGGGCGAAAACGTGTTTCTCACGCGTTCGTGAGGCTATAAATAGATGCATGTTCAATCTAAAGAAGATACACACAAGAAAGAAGAAATTAGTGAAGAAAAGAAGAAAAAGAGGAAGCACAGGGAAGAAGCGAGAGGGTCTGAGAGTCACCAGAGTTCAGTTGATTTCAGTAGAGAGAAAAGATTGAGAGTGAAGAGATGAGATAGAAACAGGGGATCGAAAAGTGAAGGAACACTCTGAGAGCTGTCAGCGTTCAAGAGATCTGTAAGTAGAGTTTTGTTTGTCTCGATCTCTAGATCAAATCCAGACATCGTTCTGCTAGAAGCGAGCTACAGATTGTCTTGTATTTTTCATTTGATTTTATTCTTGACATTTTCTATTAGCAACGATTTCTGTAAGCTGTGAGTCAGCAGTTTTTCAAGCTGTGTGTCAGCGATAATGAAGTAATTCCTTGGAAGCAAGCTGTGTGTCAGCGGCAAAGAAGTAATTCCTTGGAAGTAAGCTGTGAGGCTCAGCAGAGTAAGCTGTGAGGCTCAGCTATTTGGGATCTATTCCCCAAAGCTGTGGATCAGCGGGTTGTAGGGATCTATTCCCCAAAGTTGTGGATCAGCGATTTTTAAGCTGTGTGTCAGTGGAAGCCTTACTCAATTGAGTAAGGGGTGGATGTAGATCTCTAGATTGAGATCGAATCACTTAAAAACTTTATTGCAGTGCGTGTGATCTTATTGTGCTCTTCTTCTTCCTTATATTGCAATTCGTTGAATGCTCATTACTGATTTCTAAATTCTTGATATTCCGTTTAAGCTTGAACTTTCAACCAGTGCTGTATATCAAAAGGTTTAGTCCGAACGACAGGTTACACCTATCTGGAATACTTAACCTTGTGTGAGGAGATTCTGATTCCAACCTCCACCTAGTACAGCTTTATTTGGTTAACTGTTTCTTAATCTTGAGTGATATTTCGTTAAATTGGTTGTGTTAGCCATAGTATTTTAATTCCGCATTCTAAGTGCTTTAAATTGGTAAAGATTAGGGGTAGATATATTCACCCCCCCTCTAGATCTGTCAGTCATCCGAAACAATAGTTGATGCTCTGCAAATTATGAGGAAAGAGCTACCTGCCTGTAAATAAGTTAAAAAAAATCTTGCTCTTAGTAACCGGGCCTGCTTCTCCTAAGACAAGAGTTGAGGTTCACGTCAAACGAAGAAGGGAAGAACAAAAAATAATAATAAAAAAACACAACTCCCTGACCTTAGTAACCGGGCCTGCTTCTCTTAAGGTAAGAGTTGAGGCTCACGTCAAACGGTGAAGGGACATGCAAAAGGAATAAGGTAGAGTGAAAGCTACCCAAAGTCAAAAAAAAAACTGATTTTAAACATGCAGAGTTGAAAATAATCTTTAAGTGAGTAGTAGAAGGCTCGTGCATCTAGATTATTTGGTGTCCACTAGTCAAGTTATATCACTTTTACACATAGGGATATATCATTTTGAGTATATTCTAAGGAAATGACTAAACACATGAATTGACAAATTTTATTCCTGCCACATATTGCTTGAACTTGCAGTATTCGATAGTCTAAATTATGATGCTCACGTTCTTGTCATGAAATATGATCTGAGCTCTTGCCAGTCATGTCCCTATAATTATTTGCATTGCTAAGGGACTAGCAATGAGTAAGTTGGGGGTGTGATAAATGCACATTTGTATATATTTATTAATATCACATTTATTATTCTGAGCTTTAATGTAATTAATTATGCAAATTTTATGCTTCAATCTCAGTCTCACACAAAATTGGACTTTTTTTGTAATTAATGAACATAATTTAGTCAATGAGATTGGAGAAATATTTAAGAAGAATGAATATTGAATAGTTAAATGTATTTTAATAATTCTATTGTTTGAAGGGATTTGGTATAATTTTTTACATGTAACAAGCTTCACCTAAGTCTCATCTTTTGTGAACAGTGTTCCCCTCCCTCTCCGATCGACCTACTCGCGAAGAAGAAGAAGGAACCGACACGACGGGCTTCCCGTGGAGGAGTTCGGCAGCATCGGCGGGACTCTACGGCGGCTACGCGTGGAGGAGAAAAAGAGGAGCAACCTGCTCCGACGGTGGTTACGAGAGCGAGCCTCGCGTGTGCGAACAACTGATGCCGAAAATGAAGAAGAAGCCGACAGGGGCGGCTGCCAGCGGTGTTGTCTGCCGGTGCGGAGGGCCGGAGAGGAATAAGGACACGTGCGTGCCTGCATGAACTGGTGGCCACCGCACTCGTGTAAGGAGTATGGGCCCTGGTAGTTCACATGCCTCGTTCGCGTGCGTAGCAGCAGAAGACAGCAGCGCATGCTAGGGCTTGCGTGCGTGCTTGGTCGGGACGTCGCAGCTGCTAGTGTGCAACCATGAGCGCTGGAGGCTTCACATGCTTGCGTGCATGCGGCCAGCTAGGAAGAGAAGGGGATGGGCATGGGCTTCGTACGGGCCAGACAGGGCATAAGTAGAAGACGACAGTGGCGGTGGCGTGCGCAGGCCAATCGGAGAGGAGCTGAGGCGGCAGGTGTGTTACAGGCGGCCGGAGAGGTAGGCCGCAGAGGAAGTGAGCAGAACGTTGGGCTTGGGAGGCTCGCAGAGCTCAACGCGGCTGGGTGTGTATGTGCATGGGGTTTGCGTTGGCGTGTGAATGGAGAAGTCATGCTGGGCAAAGAAAGAGGATAACACAGCGGCATGGCCGACCGACCGGAGGCGTCATTTGCGAGGAGGAGAACGGTGGTGTCCCAGCTACCACAGAGGAAGAGAAGGAGAAGACTCCGCCGTGAACAGGGCCACCGAACGAGATTGGAGAATAAGAGAGAGAAGGAGACCGCGGCCGGTGGAGGTGGAAGAGAGTGAGCGTGCTGGGCATGCAGTGCCGTTCGTGCGTGCTGGAGCTACCATTCGCGGGCCGGTGCGTGCGTGCGAAGAGGGCGCCGTGCGAAGGTGGAGGAGAGAAGAGAAAGGTGGAGGAGAGAAGAGAAAGAAGAGAGACAAGAAGAGAGAGAATACAATAAAAAAATACAAAGGGAAAAGAAAGATTGGGAGGTTCATGGGCTTCCCACAAGTGGTGGGCCAAAATAGAAATGAAAGAGAAGAAAAAAGAGAGAGAAGGAAGAGGAGCATAGTTTCTGCATTAAGTTGTGAGACTGGAGAAAGGAAGAAAAGAAATAAAAATATAGTTGAAAGGACAATGCAACAGCACCATGAAGAAGACAGGAAGAGTTCGGCACCTGCAATGTCACATGACAGAAGTCAAGTGGAAAGGATGAACACAGCGGCGAGCAGGCTACGAACGGTGGAGGTCATAGCTTTCGGCGTCTGCAGAAGATTGATATCCCAAGCATTTAAGGTGGCATGGGCTGCGTGATTAAAATAGAAGAAATTGTTTTGGTTTGGCCTTATAAAAGGGACACGGATGGGTGTGTTGGAGTTTTTTTTCTTTCATTTTGGCTTGGTTCTTGTGGGGAGAGTTTTCTTTGGCTTAGTTATTGCTGGGTGTTGTTAGCTTTCTATTTGGTTTTTGAATAGCGTGAGTTCTTGTTAGCTTTTGTTGGAGGTTGTATTCTGTGCATGTTTAAAGAAATCCATCTTTCCTTTTCTTCTTCCACTTCCTTTCTTCTTCTTCTGTAACTTCTTCTTCCTACGTCTTCCTATTCTACTCTCACTTCTCTTTCTTTCTTCTTATTCTTCTTCTTATTAACTCCATCATCATCTTTCTATCCCTTTCTCTTTCTAAACTCCCTCTCTTCTTCTCCTCCCTCTCTCTTTTACTTGTTTTCTTCTTCCTCTCCCTTCTACGTAGATAGTCTACATTTTATTTCTTCCGCTACTATTTCTTCTTCTTCTTATTTTCACACTTCTCTCTTCCTCTCTCCCTTTCTCTCTCTAAAATTTCTCTATCTAAACTCTCTCTTTTGCTTTTCCCCTCTTCTATGCGGCAACTCTACTTGATTTTTTCTTCCTCCCCTTCTCTTAGTTTTCTCTCTCCAGATTATTTTGACTCTCTAGATCACTTTCTCTCTCTCTCTTGAACTACTCTCACATTCTCCTCCTTTTTCTTCTTCCCCTGGTACACTCTTTCACGTTTCCCTCTCATTCTTCCTCTTCTTCTTAATCTATGTTCCTTTTCCATCCCAACCACTTTCTCTACCTCTTTCTCTCTCTAAACCCTTCTTATAGTCTCTCTTCCACGTCGGCGTTAGATCTGGTATGAGTGACACTCAAAGGCTCAGGAAGGCGATGACGTCATCATTATTCCTTTCTATAGTCATTTATTTCCTTATCCATCTAATTTTAGTTTAGTTTAGATTTATTTTTGAGGTTGAAATTCTATTGTTGCACTCTGATGTTGTAGACCTTGTCATTTAAAACTAGTGGATTATCATTCTCTATTTAGTTCTCATTTTCTCTCTCTATTCCATCTTCCTCTCCCCCTCTTTCTATTTCTCACTCTCAACCCTCCTAATTTCTTTAGATAGATTTATTTCATGCATTTAAAATTCTAAAATAAAAAAATCAAACATCGAGTTTGCTCTAAAAGGAATACAAGATTTTTAACTTAAAACTCTACTTCTCCCTGTGGATTCGACCTGGACTCACCCTAATATTATATTTTATTATTATTATTTATTGTGAGTTCAAAATTTTAAGATTGCTAGCGTACGTGTAACAATGGCATACACTTTCACACTGTCAGCCATGTACTGGGAGAGGTGTCCTCGGTGGACGAGACTCTCGATCTCGTCCTTGAGCTGTTGACAATCACTAGTATGGTGGTCGTGATCATTGTGGAATTGGCAATGCTTCTGGCGATTGCAGCGTCTAGGGTCGGCCTTCATCGGCTCGGGTCGGTGGAGCAGGCCCGAGTCCTTGATTTCTTGGTAGATTTCGTAGACAGGGGTAGATAGAGGAGTGTAGCGCTCGAACTTGCACGGAGGCTCCCTACGGTCTCCTTCTCGGTGTTGACACTCATTTTTAGCCTATAAGTCGAGTTATTTCACTTATTCTCCTTTATCATGCCCTGAATTATCCATTATTTTTTAGCCTTCTTTGAGCCTATTTTGAGCCCATTTCTTAGTCATTTCTAAGCCCATTACGCCTTGGAGCCCTTGGAGGACGTTTTCCTTTTAAAAAAATAAAAAAATAAAAAACATTTCAAGGTCATAGTCAACTATTGACCATCATGGTCAATTGTTGACCACCTCTTCCCCTGTTCTGTCTTAAGAGTCCCAAGTGTTCAGGACTCTATTCTGGGCATTTTTGCTCACCGGGGGCTTTTCTAAGGCCTCTATCTTCTAGAATTCTCCACCAAATCGAGTCATGTTTGTTTATATCTCTTGTCCTTGATATTATCTCAAATTTGATCTATCAAACTCGAATTTTGGTGGACTCTTATCTTCTAAAAATGTGGAGGAAACTTTTGGGTTTATGCAATTTCTGTACAAGGCAAACTCTACCCGATCAAGCTCCGGGCCCTTCTTTCCACACGAATATCTTCCAGATCCTTCCACCAAATCGAGTCCCGCTTGTTCCTATCTCTTGTCCCCACTATTATCTTGAGATTGATCCAAAGAATTCGAGTTTAGTGGACTATATCTCCTAAAAATGAGGGAGAAGTTTCAGATTTGTGTAGTTTCTATATAAACGACCTTGTGCGAACTAGGCGACGGGGGCGCGTTTCCGTGGTGACGACGAAGCCATGCCGCATTGTCTTCATCCTTCTTCGACCCTAGCCTGAAGAGGGAAGTATTAGATTCACGTCAGTCCTATTTGGGCTTTATTTCATCATCGTCTACCCTCTTTTCTTCGCCCCTACTTTTGGCAAATCATCACAGATTTCTGGTTTTCTACTACAACTTCACGACGGAGGCCTGTTCTTTAGCCGAGGCAGAGTTATGCTGCATCTTCTTCGTCTTCCTTCAACCCTATCTTGAAGAGGGGAGTATTAGCTTCGTATTGATTATATTTGGGTGTCCTTTTCTTCATTCTTTTCCTTATTCCCAAGTCCCAACTTTTTAGGTTTCATCATTCTGTTCTGCCAATCTAAAACCCAGATTTCTTGCAAAGGGAGCACGTTTGCGTCATCAAGACGAGGCCATGGTGTACTTCTGATCATTCTTTTCAACTCTAGGCTCTTAAGGGAAGTATACTCTTCGTTTTCCCCCGTTCTGGGCTCATTATCTCATCCTCTTCATGCTTATTTTTATCCATCATTTTTTACTTTCACACAGTTTTCATACTTACAAAGTCATTTTTCTGTCCTATTCTGCACCCTTCATTTTCTTGTGTTTTCCACTCCTTTTTTCACTGGTCTCTTCCCTATTTTTAATCCTTCTTTTTGCCCTAGTTTCACCACAATATTCCCATCTTTCCTTAGCATCCTTTCTTTCCCTTTTGGTGTCTTTTTCTACAAGTTATTCTTCATTCTTTGAGTCCGATTTGTGCACTACTCTGCATTTTCTGCACTGTCTGCATTTTTTATCAAATCTTTGGTGCTATAACTTTCTGTCCAGACCTCCTTTTGGCGTGATTCTTCTTCCCACTTGCTCACAATACTAAAGTATTATGTCATCCTTGTTTTCTCCCTAGTTGGACTTCATTTGCCATATTATTTTCATCATTGTTTGCACCCTGTTTGCACAGTTTTTCTCATGAACTGCATTTTTGCATCTCGTTGATCTTTGTTAATTGTGGCATATTAAATCAATCTCTACATGTTAGTCTTATCACAATATACACACCTATTATTTACACCCATTTACAAGGGTTAAAAATCTTCCCCCGGTGAGTTTGCCCTCAATCTTTCATGCTACTTTATGTACTTGGGCAGATTTCTACACAGCATTTTCTAATGGGGTTTGCCTCTTGTGTTGTCTTTGTTTCACAGGAAAGCATGGAAGGTGAGGCCCTTACCTTCTAGCCAGATGGAAGGTGAGGAGAAGTAATCCACATTATCCCCGCATTACTTATATTGAGCGTGATCATCTTCTTTTTCCAAGGTACACAACGCGCACATAGTCTTCTTTCACATTCTTTGGCGCTGTCTTTCCTTGATGGCGATCACGGTATTCTTCTACATCTTTTGTCGCCTTTGCCTTACTGTATGATCATGCTACCATGTTCACATAGTCACATGTTCATGATATTCACTTGATTGGCACATTATGTTATCACTTATACACATATACTTGTTCATGTGACTTGTGACGTCACGTTCCATATTTCTACACCCATAGCTTTTTTGACGATCACGGTGGGACCTCTAGTGCCCATCACTTTGTCCATGTTTTTCTGCGATTTTGGTGTGTATATCCATGTTTAGATAGCATTTCATGATCTTATTGTTTAACTTGTTTGCATCCATCTTGTTATGTTAGCATATGTTTGTTATTACCTTGATTTGCTAGATTTAGGCTAGAATTTGCATGCACTCCGGTGCTTATAGGGCCATGTATTCTCATATTGTAGTTGCATTCCTACCTTGGTATGTGATCCTCTCGCCTCCATATTCATTGGGGTCGACTAGGTGATCTTATCTGGGACCTCCGTAAGTCTCTGTGAGCCGTGGATTCCCACATGAATGCCGAGCCGGTTGTACCTTTCCACCCCTTGGTTTGCATTTGCATACATGTGAGGGAGTTAACCTTAGTTCAACCCAAAAATTTGGACCTTATTCCCATAGGATTCCCATGTCTTGAGGGAATTATGCTTAATTCAAATCATTAAAAGGTCTATTGAAACTAATAAAAATTAACGATCATATCAACTTGTTTGATCTTGGTTGAATCCTCTCACATTCATATCATTTGTTGGGCTTACCCCCAAGCCCATTTGTGGTGTTGTTTGCTGCATTTTCCCTTCATATAGTCATTTGTGGTCCGTCGTTCCGACTCTCGTTTGCATTTGCATGAGTCCGTCTGTCTCCAGCCTTCTTCCATCACGTCGCCTCCTCTCCTTATTCTTCGAGCCCTTACTTCCCTAATTGTATTCTCTTGATTTTTCTGTATTAAGTCTCTATTTACCCTCATGGATCACCACCTCAATCCCTTGTATCCTCCTTCTTCATCTTCCTACTCCCGTGTGGAATCCTCTTTCCACGCAGGCCCATCTCCTCGTGGCCCCTCTGACCCGTCGGATGAACAAGCAAATCTCATGGCCCATCTATCATCTCTTGTTTGCCAAATGGACCCGGCCCAAGCCCAAAAACTCATTGTAAATCACCTTAATGGACCTCCTCCTCATAACGGGCCTCATTCTCTTAATGGGCCCCCATCCTTTAATGGGCCTTCATCTTCACATAGTGGGCCTCCTTCTCATAATGGTCCTCCATTCTCTAATGGGCCTTCTTCTTTTAATGGGTCTTCTTCACTTAGTGGGCCCCCTTCCCTTAATGGGCCTACTTTCCTTAATGGGCCTCCATCTTCTACCCATGTTGTTGCTGGCCCGATTGGTCCTCATGTTCAGGTTCCTTCCAACCCTACGTATCCTTCTCCTCTCGAAATGGGCTTTCCTTATTCTTTTCAGCCTGGAGCCTCTTATCCGGCCCATTATCATGTTCTTGGTCCGAATTCACATTCTCTTGCTCAAGTTGGCCCATATTCCTCTCGATCTCTCCCTACCCTGGAGATGATCACTCAAGCCCAACGCCAACTTGATGAACTACAACGTCGGATCGATCCTAAACATTCTTTGAGTGTCCCAATTGTATTTCAAAATCTTCGGCTTCCACCCCCTTCTCAAATTCCCGCATATCACCGTTATGGTGGAGTCGGTGACCCGTATGTGCACTTGAAGGAGTTCGTTTATGAGTCAGCTCAATTTCGACATGACCAACTCTTGATGGCTTATCTATTTGGTCTATTTTTAGAAGGTTCGGCTCGGGATTGGTTCTTCTATTTACTGCAAGAGCAAATTATGAATTTTCAAGTTGTCCAAGAGAAATTCATTCAGCAGTTTCAAGACCAGGTTGGGCCAAAGTATTCTATGGTGGATCTGGCCCATGAGAAGATGAAGCCCGATGAGGAGTTCTCCGCCCTTACTGACCGCTGGCGTCACCTCACTGCACAAGTCCTGGGGCACATTCTGGAGGGGGAACAAATCAAGATGCTCATTTCCAATGCAACACACGAGTATTGGTTTATCTTAGGTTTGAATGATATCACCTCTTGGCAACAACTTTATAGCCGAGCCCGCTTCATTCGTCAACAACTTCAAGATTCCCTTGACACCGAGTCTCCCCCATCTTCCACGTCCGCATACACTTTTCCATCCGCGTCCACCACTCCCGCACAACAACCCTCCATATACGCCTCGCCATCCACATCCATTGTTTACTACTCGCCTTCCACGAGTCAACCCTCCGCTCCTATGCACCCGTCCGCTCCCACATACCATCCCTCCATGAGTCAACCCTCCGCTCCTACGCAGCCGTCCTCTCCCACCAGCCAACCGTCCATAAGTCAGCTTTCTGCTTCCATATACCAACGCCCATCTCCATCTCCCCCAGTCAAGGGAACACCACATCCGAAAAAGTGGATGTCGTCTACTACATAGCTCCACGTCCCGTTGCACATTTGTCTTCACCTAGTCTCTCCACTAGTCGCCACGCACCATTGCCTACGCAACCTCCGCTTCCATCTCCGCAACCTTCTCCACCTTCATCCCATATCCCTCGGCATCCACCTTGCCCGAAGCAGGCTCCTTGTTCTCCATTGCCAGAGTCTTTTACTGATATCTTCCGGGCTTTGACGGCCACTCATGCATTGCAACTCCCTTCGGTTGTGCCTTGCTGACCCGCGATCGGGAATATGCTTCAGTTCTGTGAATTTCACCGCCAGCAGGGGCATTTGGTCGAGGATTGCCTCGAGTTCCGGGATTATCTTTATGATCTAGAGGATAAGAAGAGGATTGATTGGGCCGCCATACATAAAGTTATTTTAGATCTTCGCAGAAAGCAGTAGCAAGAAGCACCGCCCAAGCAGCCGTCTCCATCACTGTAAGACCAGGGGCACCCCTATGATTCCTCTTCGTCTAGTGTTGCACTCGCTCCATCATCTGCTCCATCGCCTAGTCCATCACCCGTTCCCTCAGCTATGTCTCCACCTACCCCATCGCCATCTCCTACCCCGGCTCCATCGTCGCCACCTACCCAAGCCTCTGTTCAGGCGGGTACCTCTACCCCTTCCTTCACTCCCATTGCCACCTCCGCTTCCGCTCCTAACGTCGCCCAACGTGTCATCTCGGCACATCGACGGTGGGCGCCGTGATCCTCCTCTTCATCTTTTCCATCACTGATACAACCTCCACTACCCCCATTGCCCTCTTCACCACCTTCACCATCTCCACCCTCACCATTGCCTAACCCTCCATCACCTTCGCCACCTCCTCTCCCCAAATCGCCTAACCTACTACCTCTGCCTCCGTCATCTCCACCACCACTATCTTCACCCACACCTACGCCTTTACCTCCACTTGCGCTTGAGCCTATCATTACCACCTCGCCTTTGCCACCTTCATCCTCGCCTTTGCCCTCACCTTTGCCATCACTAAAACCCCCCGTTGAAACCTCGACGCCTACCAAACTGATGCGGGACGGGACTCAACTCGATATCAATTGAATGCAAACCTTGGACTCTAGGCAAACTCGCGACTCTTCCCTGGCGAGGGAAGCGTGCGGACGTGCGCGGTTGAGAAACCGACAATGAGCCTGGGTGGTCAACTCTCTTTCGTGCCCGGGTCGGGTCATGGGACAGGTCTCGCTCTCTCTCGCAGCGGTGATTGAAATTATTTAACAAGCTAGATTAACCTATCACATGCAAGCAGCGGCATATAGAAATATACAAAGTAAGCAAAATGCCGAGTGAGAGAGCAGAAACGATACCTCCACGCTCCGGGCGTGGGGAAGGCGACCCCGGCCAAGACTCGTACTCCCGGTACAAATAATTATCAATAATTTACATAAAAGAATTTCACTGCCCACTTCACACAGGGAGGTAAAGGGCTACAATGGCGACCCGTAGGGATGTCAAAAATACCCGCAAACCCGATTACCCGCATTACCCGACCCGTGATGGGTAGGGTAATACCCGAATAAACGGATATGGATTCGGGTTCGGATACGTTTAAAATACTCATTTCATATTCGGATAGGGTATGGATTTAGTGCACTCAAACCCGTACCCGATCCGAACCCGCTCTTAATAACTTATTGTGCATGTTAGGCTTATGATTTTGACATGAACCCAATCCATTGCCCGTCTTGTTGAGTTTGTGAGTTTAGACTTCTTGCTAAAATTATAAGGACGTTTTTATAAAACATAAAAATTACTTTAGAAAGGAAAGAATTGACCGGATTTCTTTTTTTCTAATTCTCATAAATCTCACATTTCTTTGGATATGAATGTGGACTCATGCTTTATGGACGGATACGGATATCCGCGGATATATCCATACCCGTGAGAGATATACTCGTATCCATACCCGCGAAAACAATAGGGTACTATCCGGGTATGATATTAGTAAAATTTTCACGGATAGGGTATGGTATTGGTCTACCCGAGTCGAACCTGATCCATTGACATCCCTAGCGACCCGGGAGTATCAAGCTTGGGTTGACGGGCGGCTTTTCGGCAGCTTCGACGGTTCTGACGCGCTACTACTCGGTGCTGCAGCTTGCTGCCCCGAACCTGTTCTGCTGTTTCAGCACTGCGTGACTCGGCGAAAACAATTACTGCGATCAGCTCCAACGTCAGATCGACGTGAAACCAGCGCCGTTACGAAGCTAGCTTGGATATCTACGACCACCTGGTGTTAGAGAAATTTTCTTGTCTCTGTATTTTCTTTGGTGGAATTTATAATAGATGAACTTACAGACTAAGAACTGACTGGGCAGACAGGGATCTGCCTGAAAATGTGGTTTGACCAAAAGGTAAACGGTGGAAGTTGGACTTGAAAATTTTATGACTGAAAGATTGGGAAGTGTGGGTGACGCACAATTTTTTTGGTAATTTTTGGAGGTGGTTTATGGGGTGCAATAGATTTTATGGTGAAAGTGGTCAGATCTGGACTACAGAGGACAGAACAGAATCCGAATTTTGCAGAGGTTTTTAGGTGGGGTAAACAAACTCCTAAAATTATGAAAAAAAAAATTGTGGAGAAGGTATTTGGTGGATAGAAGTTTCAGTCAAAATTTTAGATCGATCTGAAATTGGAAAAGGGATCAAAAAGGCGAAGAGGTGGGCTGCTGGAACATAGATCTGCATAGGGACATATTATGTAGATCTAGGGGATTTAAATGGAACGGAAAACAAGAGGGGATCGACTTGAAAAAAATTTTGGAGAGTGGGAACAACGTGGGGAACTCACCCTCCAATTTTGAGCTTGATCAAATCTCCGGATTGGGAGATAAAAATCGAACATTAGGTTGATGTCCAAAGGTGGACAGATCGGAGACGGTTGACGGTGGTGGTGCGACGGTGGCTCGATGCCGGCGGCGGTGGCAGTGCCGAGCTTCACACTCAGAGATAAACTAGATATGGAGGCTTCACACCTCAAGAAGGTAGCTTTCTCAGCTGCAAAGGGGTGGGAGAGGAGAGAGGGGGCTGCGCCCTTGGCTTCTTCACCAAAATTTTTGATTTTTCTTCACTTAAATCTATAAAAATAAGAAATACAATGCTTTTATATGAAATGGAAATCCTAGACAAATGACCACTCTTACCCTCTGATCTAGGGTTAGTGAGGGGCATTTAGAGGATGGGGAATATAAAAATCCCCCATATGGGACAAAAGAGGGGGCGCCCTCCTCCCTTTGGTCAAGAATGGCAACTTGGTCCAAGTTCTACCTTGGACCAAAGACCAACCTATTGGGCCCATGGACCCTTGACCAGCCTATTGGGCCTTCCAAGCTAGGAAGCCCATGAGAGAGGGAGAGGCCCAATTAGGCTTTAAGTGACCTTAAGGCTCAATATGAACATAAACCCCCTAATGGACTCTAAATGAACTTAGCCCAATGGCTTATAACAAGCCTTACAAAGTAACCCAAATAAAACCTAAAACAAACACACATTACAAACCAAATACATTAATACAAATACACACTACACACATTTAATGGCCTAGCTCTGATGCCCCATCAATTCTCCCCGGGTGGGAAGAACTTGACCCCGTCGAATAAGGGGTGCGGCTACTCGCTCCTGCGGATCTCGATCCATCCTCCGTAGCTCCACCCAGGTGATCCTCGTGTCATCAGATGTGGGCCGTGTGCTCCACCATACCAGGTAGCGCAGGTACGCTCCACTCTGAGTAATAGTCACATGCTCATCCCGTATATGTTCTATATGCTTACGCTACTGTGGGAATGAGGCCAGTGGTGGACACTCTGGGATGGGGTCACTCACAAGGGGAGGAGGCGGCTCAAAGACTCACTAGGAATCACCGCTGGGTCTCTGTAGGTGATTGGATCTGAGACATTGAAAGGTAGAGCTGATCCCATAGTTGTCAGGCAAGTCCACAACGTACGCATGAGATCCGACTTGTCTCACACTCGAAAGGGACGGACATCACGAGCTTACAATAGACCGACTTGACTTGACACATGCAGACTCCCAATAGGACACATGCATATTCCTAACAGATGGGATGACAACAAAAGAAAAGAAAAAGACTCACACATGACCCTAGACTCATACCTAATGTAGTGACATTACCCCTAGGTGTACATCATCCGGGTACTGCATCCTGGGTGTCGATAGGTTCCTCCGAGTCATCTCCATAGAATTCGTCAGCTAATTCTAGCTCGGCCTCATAGCTGAAAGGCACAAGCCCAGAAGTTGAGACTTCTCTGACTCGTGTGTCCCTAATGACTAGAGATGTACGGGTGGGACACTGGCCTATAAAGTGGCCAAACCCTTGGCAGCGATAACACTACTGACGTGACCCACTAGTCTCCCCGATAAGTGGTCCCTTTCCCTTAACCTCCCGACGGATAGGGGGTTCAGGCAACAAAGGATGAGTAGAAGGTGTTGGTGCCTGGGGTCGGGCAATGGGTGCAGATGGTTGGGGTTGAGGGGGAACGTCCCTCGGTGGGGGAGGGTGAGGCCTTGGGGCGGGTGGCTCCTGACGGGTGGACTCCGAGGGTCGAGCCATGGTAGCTCTCTGATATGGGCCCGACGAGCTACGAGGCTCAACCCCACAGTGAGGAAAGGGTCCCAATCGTTGGGCAGGCTCAAACTCTGCCACAAACTGCTCCAACTCTAGAGCAACCTGATACGCCTCTTCAAAAGTCTTGGTATCGCGGCGAAAAAGCTTATACTGGTAGTGCGGCCGCAAACCACGTCGGAAGTGGGAAATAGGCAAGGAGCTTTCCTTAGTGACCCCACATCGCAGGAAATATTCATCGAATTCGGTGATGTACTCGGAGACAGACCGTTCTCCTTGGGAGAGACATCCATGTGTCTATGAGACGCTGGCGGTAAGTGGCAGGAAGGTACTTTTGCCGAAGCTGGAGCTTCATTGTTGTGTCCCTGAGGTCATTTGAGTCATTCTGTGGTCACTTGGGTCATTCGACATCATTCTATAGTCATATGAGTTCTGTGGTATTCTTGGTTTTGATAATGGCTAAACACTATTAGTCATTGATATCTTCCACTCTCATGTGATTGACATACGTGATGTTTTTATTCATGACAGATATGCAAATGAATGGACAAGGAATCAAGTGGCAATGACCAAAGTGAAAGCTCATTAATCGCGCCCAAGCAAGGATGTAAATCTCATCTCTCTTACAAGTAAAAGTTGACATTTCATATTCGGCTCGTCACTCATCCAAGGTCAATGCACAAAGAAGTATAGCCAAGAGAATCCAAGGTTAAAGACTCAGTTGATACCTTCTAGACTATCAAGGGTGATGCCACAAACATGCACGGGCTGCTAATGGAGTTGAACGACGGAGTTCAAGACTTAACGGACCGACCCGGGCAAGCCCGGGTTCTGCCCAGCTGGCGGTCGACCACCAGCACAGGGGCGGTCGACCGCCCCAGCCAAGGATCGCCAGTCTTCATGTGTTTCAGCTGGCGGTCGATCGCCAGCCAGTGGCGGTCGATCGGAAATCCCAGGGACCGCCCGTTTGTAGGTTTCACAGTAGCGGTCGACCGCCAGGAGCTGCAGGTCGACCGCCAGCCCCGATGCAGCCTTGTTTGACTTCGAATTCCACCTCGTGGCCAGCCCCTTTCCATGGATTTGTTTAATCAAACCTTACCTAATCTTCCATGATTTATGGATCTGGTCTAGAGGGTGTCTATGGACCATTCAAGGTCTATAAAACCAACACTTGAGGGTTAGACACCCTAATGCTTCAAGGCTTCAAGAGAGATCAAGGGAGGCCATTTTCGAGGCACTGTAGCACCTCCGTGAACAGTGTTTTGGGAAGGAGTTCTTCATCCATTCCAAGGCATTCAAGTCCAGATCTGAAGCCATCTCAACCTCCAAGGAAGAAGAAGCAATCAAGGGGTTCAAAGGTGATCTAAACTGCATCCTTCTTCCTCTTCATCAACTCAAGAGGATCAAAAGGAAGATCAAAGCTACATCCAACACTCTCTCCATCAACTCAAGGTGATTCAAGTTCATATCTCAATCCAGTAACCTCCAAGGAAGAGTAGAAGCAAGAAAGGCTAATAAGGGAGATCAAAGGAGGCTACAAGGGTGTGTTCAAGGGAGAGGAGTTCGAGTACTGTAGCTGTGAACAGTACTCCGGGAAGAAGTTCTTCATCATATCTCCAAGTGATTCAAGCTACTTCAAGAGAGATCAACTCCAAGTCAAGTGAAGCATCAGATTCAAGCTCCAGCAAACTCAGACAAGATCTTTTCTCTTTGAACATATTTCATATCTTGTTTGAGTATTTTCATAATTGTTCTTTTCCATTTCATTCAAACATTTGGAACTGAAGATCATCCCTGCCGGTGGTTAGTAGAAAGGCAATCGGAAGTTGTCCGATCTGCGGTGTTGACGTCCCTACCGGCGGTTAGTAGGAAGGCAATCGGTGGTCTTTCCGATTTGCGGTTCAGTGCGTGGCACTAGTGGAGCTTCACCGGATTTGGTGAGGGGTGGATGTAGGACTGGGGATTCAGTCCGAACCACCTTAAAATCTCATGTGTTGTGGTTTGTTTGTGTGATTGTTTCGTTCTAGATGCATGCTTAAGTTCTAATCGATATAATAGTAATCATCTTGCTAAGTAAATCGTTGTGTCCTTCATTTAGCTAGTTATATTCCGCTGCTATTTGTTCTATCTAGCTATTTAGAGGGTTGCATTGCGAAAAGAGGGGCAGATCTATTCACCCCTCCCCTCTAGATCCGCTGTCCACTACACAACAAGTGGTATCAGAGCCTAATCTCTCATTATGGGGTCCAACGACCTTGAGGGAAATGGTGGATCAGCGTCTAAGGGTTATTTACCTGAAGGACATTCTGTGAATAGGCCTCCTTATTTCACTGGATCTAATTATCCCTATTGGAAACATCGTATGCAGGTGTTCATTCGCGCCCAAGACTACGAACTTTGGCGAGTGATCAGCAAAGGTCCGTATGAGCTTACGGATAATGAGGACTTGTGGACCAAAGAACAGATAAGGCAATCCACTGTCAACTGGAGTGCCAAACACATCATGCAATGCTCACTCCATCTAGTTGAATTCTCAAGAGTGGCTACCTGCGCATCTGCAAAACTAATGTGGGACAAGCTAGAGGTAATCTACGAAGGAACCTCTCAGGTACGAGAAACAAAAGCTAACATTTTAGTTTCTGAATATGAAATGTTCCGCATGAAGCCTGATGAATCAATTCAAGATATGTATGCTCGATTGACTGTGCTTACTAATAGTTTAACTGATTTGGGAAAGAAATATTCAGAGCAAGAAATTGTAAGGAAAATTCTCAGATCGTTAACTCCAGCATGGCACACAAAGGCTACCGTGGTTGAAGAATCGAGAGATCTCGCAACTACCAAGGTAGATGAACTCATTGGGTCATTGATGACCTATGAGATCAACCTCAAGAACAAAGAGGCTGAGGCACCTAAGAAGAAGTCCCTAACTCTTAAAGCATGACCTAGCGGTCATGGCACTTCTGATGAAGGTGAGGATTCGGCAAGTGAGCGAGAAGAGGATGACGTAGCTATGCTCACACGTAAGTTCAAAAAATTCCTGAGAAAGGAAGGTAAGAGCTTCATGAGAGGAAGGTCAAAGGTAAGAAATGGTTTCAAATCTAATTCTGAAAACTCTAAGAAATCTGACAAAATCATTTGCTATTCTAGATCTTGTAATAAACTAGGACATTTCAAGAATGATTGTCCCGACAGATTCAGAAAATCTGACAAATGGAAGGGTAAGAAGAAGAACAAGGCCATGGTGTCCACATGGAGCAATAAAGAGGAAAGTGATGACGGAACTAGCTCCTCGGACAAAGAAAAAAAAGATTTCTACCTTATGGCCAAAGGTGATGAAGAAACTGAGGTAAATTCTCCATTTGAAGATTATACAATTGATGATTGGGAGGATGCATATATATAACTCATGGAAAAATATGAAATGTACAAAAGGGAGATTAAATCATTGAAAAAGAAAGTAACTCATTTGTGCATGATCATGATATGAATGATAAGAATGCTCTACTTGAAACTGAAATTGAAGATCTTAAGAAAATGATTGAGATTTGGAGGAAGGAAGAAAAGAAATGGCTGACTTGAAACTGAAAATAAAATTTGAGAAATGAGATTGACAGCATGAAACTCAAAATGCAAACCTATGAAAAGATAGCAAATTGAGCAATGAAAGTATGAAGCTGTCAAACATGTCAACACTCAACTCTTGCAAAACATTGAAAACCTACAAAAAGAGTTAAGGATAAACAACAATCTTTAGAAAAATTTGTGGATGGAAGAGAAAACCTAGATGCATTGCTAGGTACTAGAATGAACTTCAACAAGGAAGGGTTGGGTTTTGAACCAACAAACAAAAGGCCAATTGGGCTAAAAACTATCACATTTGTTTCATCGATCTTCCGAAGCTTCCACCTCAAACACAACTCCCACACAAAACCAGCAAAAATAAAAGGAGAAAGGGAAAGAAAAGATTGAAGAGGCAGTCACCAACATTCCCAAAAAGCCTGTCCAAAAACCTATGAAAGGTCGACCTTCCCCGCAGTATAGGTCAACACTTCCTTGGCCATTGCATGCTCAACCTTCCAGATTTCACCACAATTGGACTGCACACTCATATAGGCCAGCATCACCATATCTTTGGCAAAATTATGATTTCTGTGTTCACCAATCCCATAGGTGGCAAAACAATCAGTTTCAACCCAAAACCAACCAACGGCCTCAATGGTTTAAGAAGCAAACCTCCTCAAACTTCCACAAAATCCAACAAAGAGCTTCTAAACAAAAAATGAATGTCAAGATGGAAAAGAAAAATCAAATCCCTGCTCTAAGCAAACAAAGCATGAATGTTAAGAATGTTTGGATTCCAAAAGAAATGGTTTCATGTTTTGAAATTCTGAAAAGCTTGAAGGGACCCAAATTTGGTTGGGTTCCAAACACCATTGCTTAATTGCTTGTGCAGGAATGTCTTGCAGCCATGCATAACATGTGGTACCTTGATAGCGGCTGTTCAAGACACATGACTGGAGATAAATCAAAATTCTGTCTCTTGGAGGAAAAGGAATGAGGATATGTCACATTTGGAGGAAACAATAAAGGAAAAATCATTGGAACATGTAATGTAGGTAAGAACCTCTCCAACTCCATTTGTAACGTGTTGTTAGTTGAAGGATTGAAATATAACCTACTTAGTATAAGTCAATTGTGTGATAAAGGACACAAAGTGTTATTTGACTCTCATGAATGCAGAATTCTTGAACCAAAATCCGACAAGGTAAAATTTTCTGGTAAGAGAGTCAACAATGTTTACATGATTGACTTAGATGATCCTGCTCATTTAAATCTTTGTCTTGCTGCACCAAAATCTGAACTTGCATGGATATGGCATCGTAGACTAGGACATGCTAGCTACAATGTCTTGCATAAACTCTTGAAGCATTCAATGGTGAAAGGTTTGCCTGAACTATCATTTAAATAAGAAAACAAATTGTGTGATGCATGTGCCCTAGGTAAACAAACTAAAAAATCATTCAAGGGAAGATCTGAAAATACATCATCCAAACCACTCGAGCTAATTCATATGGACCTATTTGACCCAACCAAAACTGCTAGCTTAAGTGGTAGAAAATATGGATATGTCTTGGTGGATGACTTTTCTAGGTTCACATGGGTTTTCTTTCTCACACATAAAAATGATGCTTTTGATGAGTTTCAGGCACTCTATATGAAGATAAAGCAGGACGGTGAGTTTAAAATTTCCAAGATTCAATCTGATCATGGTGGTGAATTTGAAAATGTTAACTTCTATAACCTTTGTAGGGCCGAAGGGATTTCACACCGATTTTCTTCACCAAGAACGCCGGAGCAAAACGGTGTGGTTGAAAGGAGAAACTGGACACTCGTAGAGATGGCAAGAACCATGCTTGCTGAATGACAACTTCCAAGGAGGTTTTGGGCTGAAGCGGTAAACTCGGCATGTTACATTATCAACCACTCTATGGTAAGGCCACACACCAAAAAGACTCCTTATGAGTTGCTAAAAGGTAAAAAGCCCTCTCTCTCACATATGAAAGTGTTTGGATCGAAATGCTTCATTCACAATAATGACAAAAGAGACTTAGATAAATTCGAGCGCAAGAGCGATGAAGGTATATTCCTTGGATATTCTGATAGATCTAGGACTTATAGAATTTATAATATCAAAAGTCAAACTGTGGAAGAATCACCCCATGTTTCCTTTGATGAATATCATGATTCTAACAATGATAACTCTTGCAGGAAAAATGATGAAGATGGGAATTCCTAAGCATAAAGGACAAGAGTGATCCTCCACAAGAAGAAATAAAAGAAGATGGTGACCTAGCTGAATCAAGCAATGCAAGGGATCAAGCTCCAGGGGAAGGTAACAATTCTACAAATATTAGAATTCTTAAGGATCATCCTTTAGAAAATGTCATTGGTAGCTTGAATGACCCACCTAGAACTAGGTCACATTTTAAAATTGTGGAAGAATTAGATCAACTTGCTCTTGTCTCGCAGCATGAACCCAAAAATATTGATGATGCTTTAAAAGATGAAAATTGGATAAATTCCATGCAAGAAGAGCTAAACCAGTTTGAGAGAAACAAAGTTTGGCATCTTGTTCCTAGACCTTCATCACAATCTGTCATAGGCACTAAATGGGTCTTTAGGAACAAACTAAGTGAGGATGGCAAGATAATAAGAAATAAGGCTAGATTGGTGGCTCAAGGGTATAATCAAGAGTTTGTGGTAGACTTTGATGAATCTTATGCCCCAGTTGCTAGACTCAAAGCCATCAGAATTTTACTTGCCTTTGCATGCTCCCTTAGAATAAAACTTTATCAAATGGATGTCAAAAGTGCTTTCTTGAATGGCTTGATCAAAGAAGAAGACTATGTTGAGTAGCCCCCTGGCTTTGAGAATTCTAACAATGCAGATTTTGTATATAAGCTAGACAGGGCGCTTTATGGACTTAAGCAAGCACCAAGAGCTTGGTATGAGAGACTAAGCTCGTTCCTCATTGAAAAAGGGTACACACGAGGTAAGGTAGATCAAACACTTTTCACCAAGAAGCAAGGTAAGAACATCTTGATTGTTCAAATTTATGTTGATGACATTGTGTTTGGTTCTATAAAATCTGAAATGTGTGAGGAATTTGCTAACCTCATGACTAGCGAATTTGAGATGAGCCTAATGGGAGAACTTCAATTCTTTCTCGGTTTTCAAGTCAACCAAGGAGAAGATGGTTGCTTCATAAGCCAAGCCAAATACATCAAGGAGCTGCTAAAAAGATTTGACATAGCAAACAGCAAAATCATTGCAACTCCGATGAGCACCTCAACTTCACTGGATTCGGATGAAAATGGTAAATTGGTGGATGCAAAGGTCTATAGAGGTATGATTGGTTCTTTGCTTTATTTGACTGCATCCCGACCAGATATCCAGTTTAGTGTATGCCTTTGTGCTAGATTTCAAGCTAGTCCTAGATAATCTCATTTGACTACCGTCAAACGTATCCTTCGAAATCTTGCCGGCACTCAAGATTTGGGATTATGGTATCCGTCATCATGTGATTTATCTCTTATATCTTATTCTGATGCGGATTACGCTGGATGCAAGCTGGATCGTAAGAGTATTAGTGGCTACTGCCAGTTTCTAGGTGGGTGTTTAGTTTCTTGGGCCTCCAAGAAACAACACTCAGTTGCACTCTCAACCGCGGAGGCAGAATATGTTACTACGGGGAGTTGTGGCACCCAAGTGTTATGGATTAAACACCAACTCCAAGACTACTTGGTAGATCTTGGCTGTGTCCCGATTCTGTGTGATAACACTAGTGCTATCAACCTTGTAAAAAATCCAGTCCAGCACTCTAGGACTAAGCATATTAAGATTAGGCATCACTTCATTAGAGATGAGGTCGGTAAGAAAAATTTTGAACTGCATTTTGTTGATACTCAAAATCAAATTGCTAATATTTTCACCAAGCCCTTGTGTAATGACAGATTTTCAACACTTAGAAGGGAGCTTGGTCTTTGCCGACCTCAGGCCAATAAGAATTTGAAATGATGATCATGTTCAATTTAGTGTGTGTTTTTGCAGATTGGTGTTTCATGCATTGTTGATATGTCAATATGTCATTTTGCATTGCATGTAGATGCATAATAATGAATTGAGTTCATATTCATAATGCATTGTATGGTTTGTGTCGCATCATTCTTGCATGGCCATGGTATATCAAATGTTGATGTATGGAAGGGCAGGTTATGCTTATCTCGAAGCACTCAATATGCGTGAGGTTTCACCTCCGCCAAGTACCATGTGTCAATGTCGCATATAGGTCATATAGTAAGGGGGAGTTTTCCTTGTGCAACATTCATACATATTCATTCTGTGGCATTTAATAAGTGTACAGCCATGCGTTGGGTCATACATTTCATTTCTGCTATCTTCATGCGTGACTAGGTCAACCTCCTTTTCCATTCCACTTGATTGCAAACATAACTCCTTCGCGTATCCATTGCATATCCTTAGGGGGAGTTTTGTTGATTCTCTTAACCTCTTGCAAACTGCACTTCAGTGTCTTACAGTCTGGTTTGAGTTCATGAGACAGATGGACATATGGTGTAAGAGCTTTCTATTATATGCCCTAATGATTATCCATCCAATGAAAATGGTTCAGATTTAATGATTTCCTTGACGTTCTGAAATATCTGTTTGAAATCATCTATGTTCTGAAGCTTTAATTGACCTTAACTAGAGACTGCATATTGTGTTTTACATGACTATCCTGAAATCTGAAAATCCAAACGTCTTGACAACTTTGGTGATACACTCAGGCTTAGTATTATTTTTTAAACATCTTGATGAGCTGGAATTCTTGAAAATCAATTTGACAGAGCAATGATATTGTTGCACGGAGAAACATGTCATGTCATCAAATCAAGTGACAAATGTATATGTCATGATGTGCCCTTGTTATCTCTGTCTTAAAACTTTTGGACTCTAGGCAGAGCAATGGCATAATTGCTGAGAAATATATCCCCTCATCAAAGAATTGAGACAGGATATGTCATGACGTGACTTTGCTATCTCTGTTCATCTTGAAACATGACAGTCAGTCTTACCAAATTCCTAGGAATACTGGCGTCTAAACAACGTGTATTCTTACGGCTTGGAGGCATGTACTATACTTGATTGCTCGTAAAATATGAGTCTTGTGCCTTCAAATGCAAATGATATTGATAATCAAACTTGTTAAATTCCTAAAAATTCCATGCTTTAGTCATGATTGTTTAGCCTCAATACATGCTTTTGTGTTATTGCCTTTGTCGTTATTGAATATGGATATATAAGACAAGGGAAGATTAAAAACTGTCATGATATGCACATTTGGTTCATTTCTATTAAATCTTAGATGTAGCTACTTTTCGAACTCTGTTGATGATCTCGGATTTCATTAGCTTTGAACCATATATGTTGCTCATGGCATGCTTCAGTTTTGCATATAATGGCTTGCTCTCCACTCCTTTTAGCTATGGTCTCACAGACATTTTACTATTATCACTCCTTTTTGCAGTTGGCAAAGGGGTAGAATTCTTTGTGTGAGCCATGTGTAAGAGCTATGTATGCGTTATCGCGTTGTCAAAGGGGAGAGCTTATGTGTTTTGTGAGGTTGTGTGAATGGTGTACGGAGAGAGAATCCATTGCTCCCTTTGCATCTCATATGTGTATGTGATGGGGCTTGGGGCTTGCATAACTGCTAGCATTCATATTGCATAGCATTCATATCTGCATTCATAATTGCATTCTCATGCTATTACTATCATGAATCTTGAGCTGCATTTCTTGCATTTGTTATAACTTGTACCATTTTAGACATTTCAATCACATAATGACTCACAGTGTGCCATTTTAGACATTTCTATCACATAATGACTCACAGTGTTGCCATCATCAAAAAGGGAGAGAATGTTGTGTCCCTGAGGTCATTTGAGTCATTCTGTGGTCACTTGGGTCATTCGACATCATTCTATAGTCATATGAGTTCTGTGGTATTCTTGATTTTGATAATGGCTAAACACTATCAGTCATTGATATCTTCCACTCTCATGTGATTGACATATGTGATATTTTTATTCATGACAGATATGCAAATGAATGGACAAGGAATCAAGTGGCAATGACCAAAGTGAAAGCTCATTGATCGCGCCCAAGCAATGATGCAAATCTCATCTCTCTTACAAGCAAAAGTCAACATTTCATATTCGGCTCGTCACTCATCCAAGGTCAATGCACAAACAAGTATAGCCAAGAGAATCCAAGGTTAAAGACTCAGTTGATACCTTCTAGACTATCAAGGGTGATGCCACAAACATGCACGGGCTGCTAATGGAGTTGAACAATGGAGTTCAAGACTTAACGGACCGACCCGGGCAAGCCCGGGTTCTGCCCAGCTGGCGGTCGACCGCCAGCACAGGGGCGGTCGACCGCCCCAGCCAGGGATCGCCAGTCTTCATGTGTTTCAGCTGGCGTTCGACCGCCAGCCAGTGGCGGTCGACCGGAAATCCCAGGGACCGCCCGTTTGCAGGTTTCACAGTAGCGGTCGACCGCCAGGAGCTGCAGGTCGACCGCCCGCCCCGATGCAGCCTTGTTTGACTTCGAATTCCACCTCGTGGTCAGCCCCTTTCCATGGATTTGTTTAATCAAACCTTACCTAATCTTCCATGATTTATGGATCTGGTCTGGAGGGTGTCTATGGACCATTCAAGGTCTATAAAACCAACACTTGAAGGGTTAGACACCCTAATGCTTCAAGGCTTCAAGAGAGATCAAGGGAGGCCATTTTCGAGGCACTGTAGCACCTCCGTGAACAGTGTCTCGAGAAGGAGTTCTTCATCCATTCCAAGACATTCAAGTCCAGATCTGAAGCCATCTCAACCTCCAAGGAAGAAGAAGCAATCAAGGGGTTCAAAGGTGATCTAAACTACATCCTTCTTCCTCTTCATCAACTCAAGAGGATCAAAAGGAAGATCAAAGCTACATGCAACACTCTCTCCATCAACTCAAGGTGATTCAAGTTCATATCTCAATCCAGCAACCTCCAAGGAAGAGTAGAAGCAAGAAAGGCTAATAAGGGAGATCAAAGGAGGCTGCAAGGGTGTGTTCAAGGGAGAGGAGTTCGAGTACTGTAGCTGTGAACAGTACTCCGGGAAGAAGTTCTTCATCATATCTCCAAGTGATTCAAGCTACTTCAAGAGGAGATCAACTCCAAGCCAAGTGAAGCATCAGATTCAAGCTCCAGCAAACTCAGACAAGATCTTTTCTCTTTGAACATATTTCATATCTTGTTTGAGTATTTTCATAATTGTTCTTTTCCATTACATTCAAACATTTGGAACTGAAGATCGTCCCTACCGGTGGTTAGTAGGAAGGCAATCGGAAGTTGTCCGATCTGCGATGTTGACGTCCCTACCGGCGGTTAGTAGGAAGGCAATCGGTGGTCTTTCCGATTTGCGGTTCAGTGCGTGGCACTAGTGGAGCCTCACCGAATTTGGTGAGGGGTGGACGTAGGACTGGGGATTCAGTCTGAACCACCTTAAAATCTCATGTGTTGTGGTTTGTTTGTGTGATTGTTTCATTCTAGATGCATGCTTAAGTTCTAATCGATATAATAGTAATCATCTTGCTAAGCAAATCGTTGTGTCTTTCATTTAGGTAGTTATATTCCGCTGTGATTTGTTCTATCTAGCTATTTAGAGGGTTCCATTGCGAAAAGAGGGGCAGATCTATTCACCCCTCCCCTCTAGATCCGCTGTCCACTACACAACATTCATCTCACCCCATGTATCAACCTGGGGCTCCATACGCTGAAACAACAGGCTCTCTACGTTCTTCCAATACGTCTGCACCTGTCCTATTAGCTTCATGGTCGCGAATTGAACTTTTCGGCGGTCCGTCATATCAAACCAATCAAAGTATCGATCCATGCCAGCCTCCCAATCTAAATAGACCTTCAGGTCCAAAGACCCGTCAAAAGTGGGAGGGTCCGCATGAACGGTCCTGAGGGTCTGGTCATCCTCATCATTGTCATGATTCCTCCGTTGAATACAACGGTCACGACCATATCCCCCATTCTCATTATCGGACTCATAGTCAACCAACTCGGGTACTCGACGCCTCCTATCATCTACCCCTTGAGCCCTTGGAGTAGCATGTTACTGAACCGGCTCCTGTTGACCATTTGTAGGCGCACGGTGAGTGTAGCAACCCTGGAAAAAAAATAAAGATTTTTAAATAAATTAAATTAAAATAAAAGATAAGTAAATAGATGACAAAGAGCCTAAATGAGTAAATCATTAATCAAGAGGAAAATAACGCCTTTGGTCAAGGTGCTACTTCATTAAGAAACGCCTCTAGATAAGGCGCTAATTAAAAAGGGACGCCCAAACAACAAGGCGTCAATTATCAAACGGCCAAAAAGGGCAAGTAAACGTAACGCCCTTTACATGGACGCGTTTTATACAAGAGACGGCGCTTGACAAGGCGTCAATTTAAATTAACGCCCTCGCTTAAGACGTTAATTCAGTTCGAGTTTCGTTCGAACCCAGGAGTCTATCCAGGGTAAGTTCTGGATAACTACGTCGAAGGTGGAATATGGTAAGGACTCTATCATGGAAGTATTACTTCCAATATAACTCTAACCCTATTAGGATCCCCAAAATCTTATAAATAACCTTGTCCATCGAACCCTAAAAGCTATTTGGTCGAAGGAGGTTTCGCTCTGCTGCTGTGCGTGAAGAACAGGTTTATGTTCTTCTTCCTACCTCTGTTTTCGATCAACTCATGAAGAATATTAATTTTTCTTCATCTTATTTTCCTTTAGGTTGCCTGCCGTGCTGAAGAACGAGGGGTTCTTCATCAAGCATCATCTTCTTCTTCTTCTTCTGCCGGTGATCAGAAGACTCTGTTGCAAAACAGAGTATCGTTTCTCTTCACCTATCTTCACCCAGATAGTCATCAGGTAGGTTTTCTCAAGATCGTAGCCCAAACTAGCTTAAGATCTTAATAATATCATCGGTCGTGCATGCATATAGTTTTATTGTGGTTTCAGATGTTTTCTATGTAATTTCAAAAAGGAACGCCCTTGATAAGGACGCTAATTTAAAGAAGCGACCCACACTAGGGCGCTAATTATTGTTTTGACGCCCTGCCCAGAAGTCGTCAATTGCATGTAATTAATAAATACCCATGTTTAAAATTTAATATCTATGTAACCATGAATCTAATATATTGCATGAGTATACCTGTGAAATCCTGCTATTTTTCCTGTCATGATCATGTACCCTTTTTCCTGGAATTTTATTATCTGAAAATTCGTAAATTCTGGAATTCATGACCTTGTCTAGGTCGTCTCTTATTGAACTGACGCCCCAGACCAGGGCGCTAATTGGCAAGTAACGCCCCTGTCCAGGGCGCGTTTTTGTTAAAATTCTAGAATATTGATTTTCTGCAGAATAGAAATATTGAAGGGACGACTAATGTATAAGTCGTCAAATTGTGAATAAACGCCCCTGAGTAAGGCGTTAATTGGATAATTAATGACTTAGCTTAAGTCGCTATTTTCTGTATTACTGTTTTACACTGATTACTGTCAACCGAAGGGTTTTATATATATATATATATCTATTTCTATATCGGCACTATATTTCCACTCTGTGAATATAGTCCCATGTTTCATGATATTTTTATCGCACTACCCTCAATTCTCATTGACATACAAGCTCTCCATTGGACATTCCGTTCCTTTGGACTAGCGAGTTAGTCAGAGAGACCTCCGTAAGACTCCTCGAGCCTTGGATTCCCTCAAGGCCGACTGAGCTGGTTGTACCATAAAAACCCATTACATTATTTGATTGCCATGTCACTCTAAAGAAACATGGTATACCGGCCCTCATGTTATGCAAAGTGTGTATCATGAGAATTCTCTTAATGGGATGAGGTTATCATGCCATTTGATGCTGTTCTTGTAAACCCCAATTCTATATTCAACATGATGTTCTTGTGGACCTCAATTCTATATTAAGAATGAGGACGTCTTGCCATTGATGTGCTGTTCATGTGGACCTCAATTCTATATAAAGAGTGTCCGTACTTGCTTGTCATGGTACCCAAGTTAGGGAACTAATTCCACCTAGTTTTATCGATAATCGTGATTATACCGTTATTATCGCCATTCTATGTCAAGTGTCATATTTTTAAACTCTACTCTATCCAAGTTTATCCTACATGTCTACAAGCTTTATTCTTGAAATTCCGTATTGGCTATACACAAAAGTGGATGTTAAAATACATGATTAATACCTGCGCATATAGGGCCCGATCTGGTCCTGGGAGGAGCACCCGAAAGTACTTGTGCCCATGGGAGTTGATTGATCACGGTATTGGCATTATACCGAAGTGCATGACTAGCTTGATTGAACATTCCACAAATCTTGTACTTGACTTGATATTACATGACTTGCGTGGCCCAAAAAAGGGTAATTTCATACTTACGTGCTTGAAACGTGATAGCCAAATTTCCACATGACATGATGAATACACTTGCTTGAATATCTTGATATCTTTTGATATAAGTTCTTGAAAGTTCATGACTAGTTCTTCTTGCTATCGTATTGTTATACACTCTCTCTATCTTGTCGTTTTATGCAAGCATGCATAGCTATAGTGCATTCATGAAAGATGTAATCACTTAAACCCATTGCTAGTTCTTGAGATATAATTTCCTTCTGAGCGTTCGCTCACTTAGTGTTTCCCTACTTTTCATGTAAGTCCGACGATGAGGGAACTCAAACGGATGGGGAAAATCAAGAGTGAAAGAGATGGAGCTTCTTCCGTGTTATCTAGTCTTTTTCATATTTTCTTGAGTCAACCTTGTATTTTTCCTTTATTTTAGTGAGTACTTCAAAGGTTTGTAATAGACATATTCTTATGAAGGAATAAAGGATTGTGTTATCTTTACTTTTACGCATCTCTGATTTTGGTGTCGAATACACTAATACTCTTATTGACATGATTGATATAAACTCGTCACGCGTCTCCGGGTATCTTCCGCTCTCGGGGCGTGACAGTTTTTGTGGTATCAGAGCCTAGGGTATTCAATTCCTAGAAAAACCCAAGTCCAAGGATAGGTTCAAACCTTTAACCAGTGAGATTGGGTAGAACCAAGGGTTGAGTTAACATAAAGACTTAAAAGCCCTTAACGTGAGTATATACTAACATAGTTATTGTAATTGTAGAATAATGGCTGCCGAACGTGCTCAGTGGCGCAACATGCAGCGTACACTCCAAGGCATGACCCAAGTGCTGCAACAAGTAGCACAGGGAGGTGCACAATGAGCCGGAAGTCTCCACCAAGTCTTCAAGAACATGGACCCTCCCAAATTCATGGGTTCTACTGATCCGGATGACGCAGAGCACTGGATCAGGGAGACGGAGCGTATATTCCGTGTTATGCAGTGCACGGATCAAGATAAAGTCTTATTAGCTACTTTCCAACTAGAAAGGGATGCCCGATGCTGGTGGGAGTCAGTCGAAGCTACTATAAATCAAGATCAAATTACTTGAGAAGAATTTGTTCAACATTTCAACAATAAATATTTTTCAGACCGAGTCCAAGAAAAGAAAGCTACCGAATTTGCCGCACTCAAGCAACGGTCATTATCGGTGGCGGAGTACGAGACACAATTCCCTAGATTGTCTCGGTATGCTAAGCACTTAGTTAGCACCGAGAAGATGAAAGCTAGGAGGTTCCTTAATGGGCTCAAGCCCCAATATATTACCCAGCTGGCCCCAATGGATATTCAGGTCTACTCAGAGATAGTACGCCGAGCTCAGCTATTAGAAGACGCCACGGAACTATCTGATAGAATCCGTGGGAAGGACAAGAAAGAACAAGTTACAAGTTCGGGTTCCTTTAAACCCAACTTCAAGAAGAGGCCTAGTAATGGAGGTACTTCTTCTCAAGACCAAAAATTTAAGAAGACCAAGCCCTTCTCTATCACTACTACACCTTCGAATATAATATGCAAGCATTGTGACAAGGCTGGTCATAAAGCCGAAGAGTGCTGGAGGAAACTTGGAGCATGTCTCCGTTGCGGGAGCCGTGAGCATCGGATTCCCGATTGTCCATTACTTAATGATCAAACCAGTGACGGAAAGCGCCCGGTAACCAAGAACACTCGTCTTCACGCAATTAAGGAGACCGAAGAAGAAGAAGGCGGACTAGTAGAAGGTACACTGAAAGTTTGTTCCAAGTATGCACATGTCTTATTTGATACGGGTGCATCACATTCTTTTATTTCCAAGAAGTTTGCTAACCCACTACCTATGGAACCGGAATGGATGAAAATAATTTTATCTACTCCTCTCGGAAACGAAACCGATATTACTCACCATTATCAAAACTGTAAAGTCTTGGTAAAAGGAAGAAATCTTCCTATCGATCTCATATGTTTAGATCTAAAGGAGTATGATGTCATACTGGGAGCGGATTGGTTATCCAAATACCAGGCAACAGTTGATTGCCGCAATAGCAAGGTTACTTTCAAGGACTTTCCAGAACTAGTCTATTCTAGCCCTAAGAGTCGGAGCGAGTCACCTCTTATTTCGGCTCTCCGAGCTAGCAAGCTAATAAGGAAAGGATGTGTATCTTTCCTTGCATTTGTCACGATTAAGGAGGCTAAGGAAACTAAGATAGAAGATATCCCAGTTGTGCAAGAATTTTCGGATGTGTTTCCGAAAGATTTGCCTGGATTACCCCCACAAAGAGAAGTGGCCTTCACCATCGACTTAGTCCCTGGTGCTGGACCTATTTCTAAGACACCTTATAGAATGTCCCCTGCTGAACTCAAGAAGTTAAAGGAGCAATTAATGGAACTTCTTAAGAAAGGATTCATTAGACCGAGTACTTCCCCGTGGGGAGCGCCTGTGCTATTTGTAAAGAAGAAGGATGGATCCATGAGACTATGCATCGACTATCGACAGTTGAATCATCTCACTATCAAGAATAAGTATCCACTGCCGAGAATCGATGAGTTATTTGATCAAATATCTGGATCCAAGTATTTTTCAAAGATTGATCTCAGGTCAGGATATCACCAACTAAGGATCAAGGATGATGACATTCATAAGACCGCATTCAGAAGCAGGTATGGCCATTATGAGTTTGTTGTTATGCCTTTTGGACTAACAAATGCCCCTGCTGCCTTTATGCAGTTAATGAATAGTATATTCAGACCTTATTTAGATCAATTCGTGGTGGTTTTTATTGATGATATATTGATTTATTCTGAGATCAAGAAAGAGCATGAGGAGCATTTAAGGATTACATTACAAATATTGAGGGCAAACCAATTATATGCAAAACTCAGCAAGTGTGAATTCTGGCTTGAGGAAGTGACTTTTCTCGGACATGTTATATCAAAGGATGGCTTATCAGTAGATCCATCAAAAGTTGAAGCTGTAAGAAATTGGGAAAGACCGACCAATGCTAGCGAGATCCGAAGTTTCTTAGGTCTTGCCGGCTATTACAGGCGATTCATCAAAGATTTCTCTAAGATCGCCGTACCACTTACGAGGTTAACTCGCAAGGAGATCCATTATGAATGGAGTGAGGAATGTGAAAGAAGCTTCCAAACTCTCAAGGATCATCTTACTACAGCTCATGTCTTAGCTTTACCAATGGAAGGAGAGAAATTCGAGGTATACACTGATGCTTCTGGCATTGGCCTCGGATGTGTTCTAATGCAACAAGGAAAGGTTATAGCATATTCTTCTCGTCAATTGAAGAAGCATGAAGAGAACTACCCCGTCCATGACTTAGAATTGGCCGCGGTAGTGTTTGCACTGAAAATCTGGAGACATTATCTATATGGAGTATAGTTTACTGTATACTCCGATCACAAGAGTCTCAAATATCTCTTTTCACAAAAGGAACTAAATATGAGGCAAAGACGTTGGCTAGAATATCTCAAGGACTTCGACTTCAATATATAATATCATCCCGGAAAGGGTAATCATGTAGTAGATGCCCTTAGTCGAAAGCCGAGAGCACTGTTAGCCAATTGTATGATTCAAGAATGGAAGTTGTTGGAGCAATTCTCTAAGCTCAATATCAGCATGGACACGAACTTCAAATGTGTCACATTGTCTCATATAAGCATTCATCCAGACCTTTTAACTGAAATACAAGCACTTCAAGATGATGACCCAATATTAGTGGAAATCAAGGGCAAACTAGAAGGACAATCTGATTTCCAATTAGTATCAAATAGAAGGTTGTTATTCCAAAACAAAACTTGTATACCGGATTGTCCCGAGTTAAAGAAGAAGATCTTAGATGAAGCTCATAGATCAAGGTACACGATTCATCCTGGATCTACCAAAATGTACCAAGATGTTAAAAGAAATTTTTGGTGGCCCAACATGAAAAGGGAAATAGCGGACTACGTGTCGCGCTGTCTCACATGCCAACAGGTCAAGGCGGAACACCAAAAGCCTGCTGGAAAACTACATCCTCTAGATCTCCCTAAATGGAAGTGGGAGGATATTGGTATGGATTTCATCATGGGTTTATCTAAATCAAAAGGAGGACATGATGGAATATGGGTTATTATTGACCGATTAACTAAATCGGCGCATTTCTTGCCAATAAAGAGCCGATGGTCAGTTGATGTTTTGGCTGCATTATACATCAAGGAAATAGTCAGATTACATGGTATTCCTGTTTCAATCATGTCTGACAGAGATCCCCGTTTTACTTCTCATTTTTGGAAGGGACTACAACATTCGTTGGGAACAAGGCTTAACTTTAGTACAGCTTTTCATCCTCAAACGGATGGTCAGACCGAGAGAACTAATCAGGTGGTTGAAGATATGCTCAGAGCTTGCATCATTGATTTCGATGGAAGCTGGCATGATCACTTGCCGTTGGTGGAATTTGCATATAATAATAGCTACCAGGCAAGTATACAAATGGCACCTTTTGAAGCTTTATACGGAAGGAGTTGCCGATCACCCTTATGCTGGGACGAAGTTGGAGAAAAACAACTATTAGGACCAGACATGATAAGGGATACCACTGAGAAGATACAATTGATTAGAGAAAGACTGCAAGTTGCTCAGTCTAGGCAAAAGGCTTATGCTGATACAAGAAGGAGAGATCTTGAATTCCAAGTTGGAGATCATGTATTTCTCAAGATATCGCCTGGACGTGACATACGGAGATTTGGTGTTAAAGGCAAGCTTACGCCAAGATTCATCGGACCCTTCGAGATACTGGAAAGAGTTGGCGAGGTTGCTTATCGCATCGCATTGCCTCCTCAATTGTCCGATGTTCATAATGTGTTCCACATATCTATGTTGAAGAAGTATGTACACGATCCATCACATATTATTGAACATGGAGACTTAGTTATCCAGAAGGATCTCACATATGAACAGAAGCCCATAAAAATACTAGATCGTGAAGTACGTACTCTAAGGAATAAGGTTATTCCCATGCTAAAAGTACAATGGAATAAGAGTTCCGATCATGAAGCCACGTGGGAGACCGAGGAATCCATGAGGAAGCGATTTCCAGAATTATTTTAAGGTATATACCCTACACTCTCCACATATATATATATATACTATGGAATTTGGGGACCAAATTCTTTTAAGTGGGGGAGGGTGTAGCAACCCTGGAAAAAAAAATAAAGATTTTTAAATAAATCAAATTAAAATAAAAGATAAGTAAATAGATGACAAAGAGCCTAAATGAGTAAATCATTAATCAAGAGGAAAATAACGCCTTTGGTCAAGGCGCTACTTCATTAAGAAACGCCTCTAGATAAGGCGCTAATTAAAAAGGGACGACCAAACAACAAGGCGTCAATTATCAAATGGCCAAAAAGGGCAAGTAAACGTAACGCCCTTTACGTGGACGCGTTTTATACAAGAAACGACGCCTGACAAGGCGTCAATTTAAATTAACGCCCTCGCTTAAGACGTTAATTCAGTTCGAGTTTCGTTCGAACCCAGGAGTCTATCCAGGGCAAGTTCTGGATAACTACGTCGAAGGTGGAATATGGTAAGGACTCTATCATGGAAGTATTACTTCCAATACAACTCTAACCCTATTAGGAACCCCAAAATCCTATAAATAACCTTGTCCATCGAACCCTAAAAGCTATTTGGTTGAAGGAGGTTTCGCTCTGCTACTGTGCGTGAAGAACAGGTTTATGTTCTTCTTCCTGCCTCTGTTTTCGATCAACTCATGAAGAATATTAATTTTTCTTCATCTTATTTTCCTTTAGGTTGCCTGCCGTGCTGAAGAACGAGGGGTTCTTCATCAAGCATCATCTTCTTCTTCTTCTTCTGCCGGTGATCAGAAGACTCTGTTGCAAAACAGAGTATCGTTTCTCTTCACCTATCTTCACCCAGATAGTCATCAGGTAGGTTTTCTCAAGATCGTAGCCCAAACTAGCTTAAGATCTTAATAATATCATCGGTCGTGCATGCATATAGTTTTGTTGTGGTTTTAGATGTTTTCTATGTAATTTCAAAAAGGAACGCCCTTGACAAGGACGCTAATTTAAAGAAGCGACCCACACTAGGGCGCTAATTATTGTTTTGACGCCCTGCCCAGAAGTCATCAATTGCATGTAATTAATAAATACCCACGTTTAAAATTTAATATCTATGTAACCATGAATCTAATATATTGCATGAGTATACCTGTGAAATCCTACTATTTTTCCTGTCATGATCATGTACCCTTTTTCCTGGAATTTTATTATCTGAAAATTGGTAAATTATGGAATTCACGACCTTGTCTAGGTCATCTCTTATTGAACTGACGCCCCAGACTAGGGCGCTAATTGACAAGTAACGCCCCTGTCCAGGGCGCGTTTTTGTTAAAATTCCAGAATATTGATTTTCTGCAGAATAGAAATATTGAAGGGACGACTAATGTATAAGTCGTCAAATTGTGAATAAACGCCCCTGAGTAAGGCGTTAATTGGATAATTAATGACTTAGCTTAAGTCGCTATTTTCTGTATTACTGTTTTACACTGATTACTGTCAACCGAAGGGTTATATATATATATATATATATATATATATATATATATATATATATATATATATATATATATATATATATATATATATCGGCACTATATTTCCACTCCGTGAATATAGTCCCATGTTTCATGATGTTTTTATCGCACTACCCTCAATTCTCATTGACATACAAGCTCTCCATTGGACATTCCGTTCCTTTGGACTAGCGAGTTAGTCAGAGAGACCTCCGTAAGACTCCTCGAGCCTTGGATTCCCTCAAGACCGACTGAGCTGGTTGTACCATAAAAACTCATTACATTATTTGATTGCCATGTCACTCTAAAGAAACATGGTATACCGGCCCTCATGTTATGCAAAGTGTGTATCATGAGAATTCTCTTAATGGGATGAGGTTATCATGCCATTTGATGCTGTTCTTGTAAACCCCAATTCTATATTCAACATGATGTTCTTGTGGACCTTAATTCTATATTAAGAATGAGGACGTCTTGCCATTGATGTGATGTTCATGTGGACCTCAATTCTATATAAAGAGTGTCCATACTTGCTTGTCATGGTACCCAAGTTAGGGAACCAATTCCACCTAGTTTTATCGATAATCGTGATTATACCGTTATTATCGCCATTCTATGTCAAGTGTCATATTTTTGGACTCTACTCTATCCAAGTTTATCCTACATGTCTACAAGCTTTATTCTTGAAATTCCGTATTGGCTATACACAAAAGTGGATGTTAAAATACATGATTAATGCCTGTGCATATAGGGCCCGATCTGGTCCTGGGAGGAGCACCCGAAAGTACTTGTGCCCATGGGAGTTGATTGATCATGGTATTGGCATTATACCGAAGTGCATGACTAGCTTGATTGAACATTCCACAAATCTTGTACTTGACTTGATATTACATGACTTGTGTGGCCCGAAAAAGGGTAATTTCATACTTGCGTGCTTGAAACGTGATAGCCAAATTTCACATGACATGATGAATACACTTGCTTGAAAATCTTGATATCTTTTGATATAAGTTCTTGAAAGTTCATGACTAGTTCTTCTTGCTATCGTATTGTTATACACTCTCTCTATCTTGTCGTTTTATGCGAGCATGCATAGCTATAGTGCATTCATGAAAGATGTAATCACTTAAACCCCTTGCTAGTTCTTGAGATATAATTTCCTACTGAACATTCGCTCACTTAGTGTTTCCCTACTTTTCAGGTAAGTCCGACGATGAGGGAACTCAAACGGATGAAGAAAATCAAGAGTGAAAGAGATAGAGCTTCTTCCGTGTTATCTAGTCTTTTTCATATTTTCTTGAGTCAACCTTGTATTTTTCCTTTATTTTAGTGAGTACTTCAAAGGTTTGTAATAGACATATTCTTATGAAGGAATAAAGGATTGGGTTATCTTTACTTTTGCGCATCTCTGATTTTGGTGTCGAATACACTAATACTCTGATTGACATGATTGATATAAACTCGTCACGTATCTCCGGGTATCTTCCGCTCTCGGGACGTGACAGTGAGCCTCGACCGAGGCTCTCTCTAGGACGGTGACTCTCCCTACCAATCCCTGAATAGACTGGTCCGAATCTTCGGCCCGTTCCTCTAAGGCCTGTATTCTCTCTTCTAAGCGTGTGCCTAGGCCATCCACACGTGTACTCAACCCATCCAATTTATCCACTCGTGTATTCAACCCATCAATCTTTTCCATAATAGTTCGGAACATATCGGCCACTAATGGCTCATCGGGACTATGGACTCGGGGATCTACCATAGGTGGTGGTGGTGGTAAGTATTGGGTACCCCTACGAGTAGGCATGCAATGGACAAGGGGTTGGAATGCACTGACCAAGGCGAAATGAAGGACGACTTAGACTCCAATATTCGGTACGTAGCAGAGGTTTGATCTGAAGATCGCACTCACGTAAGTGTGCTACCTTCTCAATAGGCGTATCCTATCATTCCAGGAGCACCTTTTTATATATCGGATATAGAGATGCAATGTGACAACTTGGACCGACTACCCTAGACTAAACCTGCTCCGATACCAATTTGATGCAGGATAAAATGTGAACTCAACTGATTTGAATGCGAACCTTGGACTCTAGGCAAAGTCGCGACTCGTCCCTGGTGAGGGAATAGTGCGGACGTGCGCGGTTGAGAAACCGATAATGAGTCTGGGTGGTCAACTCGCTTTCGTGCCCGGGTCGGGCCACGGGACGGGTCTCACTCTCTCTCGCAGCGGTGATTGAAATTATCTAACGAGCTAGATTAACCTATCACATGCAAGCAGCGGCATATAGAAATATACGAAGTAAATAAATGCCGAGTGAGGGAGCGGCCCCGGCCAAGACTCGTACTCCCGGTACAAATAATTATCGATAATTTATAGAAAGGAATTTCACTATCCACTCTGTTGTGCCCCTGTGTGGTTTTGATGATGGCTGACACACCATGAGTCACACTGAGGTGTTGTGAGGTGTGCTAATTAAGTTAGATGACTGTTTGACTGCTTGAATATCTGATTGTCTGCCTGAATAGCTAATTCATGAATATGGCTTGATTGGGTTAACGTAGTGGCTAATTGTTTGCTGGTTTACTTGCTGCGTTGACGCAGTGGAACAGCTGGGTTGACGCTATGCCGCTCTATCTAAGCAAGGCTTGTGCATGTTCTGGTTGGATGCACTTGGTTCATGCATACTTTAATATTCATGTTTTAATATTGTGCTCGTGCATCTTGTCTTAAATGTCCTTTGTCTTATTTGCTCACAGTAGCTCAATATTATTTTTAAAGGACATGGTGCTGAGTGCTGAGCAGTGTATTATCTCCGTGGAATATACACATATGTATATATATATATATATATATATATATCACTGATATATATCTGGACAACCATGAGATATGAATGATGTATTCAATTCAATGATGAATTAAATCTTGATTCTATAATACCTTCACTTGATTTCATTCTTGTTGCTAGAAAGGAACAGAGTTGTCGCTGGGAGCTTAAAGCATCCACGCATCAGTTAAAGAAGCCTTCACTGATATCTCACAACGTTAACACCACGAAGCAAGCAGCGTCAACTCATAATATTCTGAAGCAGAGACCTTCACAAGTTATTCCAATGCGTCAACGCCATCAACAAGCAGCGTCGACGCAGCGGCTTAAGAGACGCCAATATACAAAGCAAGACAGGCTTTAATGTACATGTTCGTGCGTCAACGCCATCAACAAGCAGCGTTGACGCAGCGGCGGAAGAAAGGCCAATACACACTTCTGATTTTCATCCGTGCGTCAACGCAACCAACTGGCAGCGTCGACGCAGCAGTTCAAGAAAGGGGCCCTGGCTATCTTCAACGCGTCAACGCTATCCATAGCAGGGTCGACGCAGTGGGACAAATTCAAATATGTTCAAGCAAAGAGTAGACGCAGTGATGACAGTGCGTCAACGCGGTCAGTCTCCAGAAACACAGGCTGATGGAGTCAACGCAGCAGACTTAAGTTTTAGTTGCTGAGCGTGCTAATGCAGGGCACGTGATCCGAGGTGCCTGGCTCGTGATCCCAGGATGGACGAGGTACCAGGATGCTGACACGTGGCCAAAATAAGAAAAAGCTCCAGAAGACACGTGGAAAGAAATTATACCACGTGGACCAGTCAAAGCTCACTAGGGCAACACCGCCCCATCCTTTCATCTCGGCTATAAATATACTGCCTCAGCCTCCGAGGGAGATATATACTCTTGAAGCAGAAGAAACTCTAGCAGTGAAGAAGAGAAGGAGTCCTAGCCGTGAGCAGCAGAGAGAGAAGTGCCCAAGCACATCAGAGAGCAGAAAGAAAAGGAAGAAGAAAGAAAAAGGAAGTATTCGTGAGAAGAAAAAGAGAGTGAGCATAAAAGAAGGAATCATGAAGATCAGTCCTTTGAGCCTGGCTGCTTGGATCAAATCCAGAGCCATCTGAGCTTTATTCCTATTCTGCTGTCTTGTTTTGTTTTTGTCTTTTCTTTAAGGTTTCTTTGTTGTTCTTCCGTGTCTCTTGTAAGAACGGGTTCCTCCTGTGCCATCAGGAGAAGAGAGGTTCTTCACCTCTGGTCAGCAAGCAGCTGGGGGCTGTCTTATGGGTTCCCTCCTGGGTAGGAGGAAGAGAGACGTGAGTCTCTGGTTTCTAGTGACCGTGAGTTGCTAGAGGTTCCCTCCGGGCTAGGAGGAAGAGAGGACTCGTCCTCTGGTTGCAAGTGACATGGTGTCACTTGGGTGTTCCCTCCGGGCTAGGAGGAAGAGAGGACTCGTCCTCTGGTTGCAAGTGACAGGGTGTCACTTGGGTGTTCCCTCCGGGCTAGGAGGAAGAGAGGACTCGTCCTCTGGTTGCAGTGACAGGGTGTCACTTGGGTGTTCCCTTCGGGTAGGAGGAAGAGAGACCTTGGTCTCTGGATTTCCGTGGCCGTCGGTCACTGGTGTTTCCCTCCTGGGTTGGAGGAAGAGACGAGCCTGGTCCTCTGGAAAGCTGTGTGACAGCGTATGTTGGCAAGCTGTGTTGCCCAGCAGTTTTAGTGAATCCACATTCCGGTTGGGAGTGTGGGGTGGACGTAGGCAGACTTGTGTCTGGCCGAACCACCTAAAAATCCTCTATGCAGTGGTTGTGATTGTGGTGTATCTTTCCGTTTCATCTACCCCATTCACAGGTATCGCATGTTTTTTTCTTTGCTCAGCTGTTTATGAATTACATTGAATATCTCCCTTGCATGTGATGTGCTTGATAGATGAGTTAGAGGACTTCTTGTCCTACACCGATTGAATTCCGGGTTCTGCTCAACAGATAAACCTCTTCACTAAGAGTGAAGGTTGCTGCATCTCCAGTTAAGACTTTATTTCCGCTTTAGTTTTGTTGTGCCCCTGTGGTTTTGATGATGGTTTTAATGGTGGTTTTGATGTTTGGCCTTTGTAGTGAGCTATTCACTGTGAGTCATCTTGTGTGAGTCAAATCGCTAGTATTCACTTTCTGATCATAATGCAGTTCTTCATTAGTTCTAATATGGCATTGCATAATTGATTATGTTCAGTCATGTTATACATTGGTCTTCAGGCGTCCCAAGTATGCATATTGTTTCAGGTTCTCCAAGTCTATACAATGAAGTCTGATCATTGCATTTGCATTCACAATGTCTTCACATTTGAAGTCTGTACATCGGACTGCTTCTTTTGAAGTCTATACATTGTGGCCTTGAAACTTCAAGTATATACACCTTCAGTTGAACGCAAAGTGTATACGTTGCAGCGTTAACTCATTGGGCTGCAGCGTCAACTCAGCAAGTATGCACATCGCATTCAGACTTTCAAGTCTATACACTCCATCTTCATAGGTTTCAAGTCTATTCAGCATGCCTTGGTATTCACAGCCTTTAAAGTCTGTACATTGGTTCAGACTCCTCAAAGTCTGTACAGCGTGAAGTCTAAACATTATTTTCAGGGCTTGTCTTCGTGTCGTTTTGTTCCATTGCGTGCAGAACATTGCAGCACCTCGTGTTGCTTTCTGTGCCACCTCGTGTCGTTTCTTCAGTATTTAGTTGCTCATCTCGAGTCATCCTTTTTATTTTTGCTCTTGTGTTTTCGTGTCATTTACTGTAGTTACTCGAGTCGTCTTCCTGCTTTCTTTGTTTTATCACGTGTCGTTGTAGCCGTTCCTGTCTTCTGTCCTCGTGTTGTCTTTCCTAGACCCCGTGTCTTTCTTGCTTTGTGACCACACTTCGTGTCAGTTTCTGTTTTCGTCTTCGAGTTGGTTTCAGTCCATGTTGTTTTCATGTCGTTTTCGTCTTCGAGTTGGTTTCAGTCCATGTTGTTTTCGTGTCGTCCTCATCTTCGAGTCGTTCGTACAATTCGAGCAACTTAGTACTCGAGTTGTTTTCGTGTGTATTCAAGTCTTTTTAGTAAAGTGTCGTTTCACCTCGTGCCGTTCTATTTGCTGTTTGTTATGTCGTGTTGTTTTTGTATTCGTGTCTTCGTGTTATTCTTGTGTTTATGTCCTCGTGTTGTTTGTTTCTATCTTTGTCCAGGTTCCCTCTGATCGCGTGTTTGTCTACCGTTTCGCTCCGTGAGACTTCCTTCTCACCTCGTGCTGCTCTCATGAGATCTCGTGTCGTTCTCTTTGTAGTGTTTGTTTTGTCACCACTGTATCTCGTGTCGTTCTCAGTATAGTGCACCTCTTGTTGTTCCTACATACCTCGTGCAGTTTCAGCTTGAGTGTCAACCGACTCATTTCAGGTAGATATATATATAGCGAACCCTGAGTATTAATGGTTTTTATCTCCTTGCAGGTCCGAGGAAGATTATTCCCCAATAACTGGGTTGCACGTGATCCAATACTAGAGGAACAAATTCGATAAGGGCACGTGGCAGGAAGGTTCTGGATCGAGCGTCGGAGGCACACGCACTTTGTACCCTATCCATCTGCTGCTACTATATATTGAAGCCTTCGCCCACAGATGAAGGTTAATCGAAAGGTGAGAAAGAAAAAAGGCAGAAGTGCAGAGAGTTCGATCCAGCAAAACGAAGAGAAGAAAACAGAGAGGTGAGGAAAAATTGAAGAAGAGGAAGAAGAGAGAATAGCAGAAAGAGAGAGAGAGAGAGAGAGAGAGAGAGAGCTCGAAGCTGAGAGTTCAGAAAGAAGAAGAAGAAGATAGATTCTTGTTTCAGGATCAAATCCGAACCAGTTTGCTCTATTGTGAGCTATACTCCGTGTTTCATTGTTCCAGCATTCAGTCTGCTGTATCTTTTTCGTTTCGTGTTTTTGACCTTTCTTTACTGTCCTTGTTTTATTTCCGATCCTCTGGACTGAGGTCGGGTTCCTCCTGTGGTCTCAGGAGAAGGGAGACTAGTCTTCAGTTCTGGGCTTCTGGGTTGCAAGTCCAGGGGTCCCTCCGGTTAGGAGGAAGAGAGGCTCTGCCTCTGGTGGGTTGCTGGTAGCAGAGTGCTACTGGCTGGTTCACTGGTAGTGGGGCTGCTACCAGTGGGGTTCCCTCTTGGTATAGAGGAAGAGAGACGCGAGTCTCTGGTTTCTAGTGACCGTGGGTTGCTAGATGTTCCCTCCAGGTAGGAGGAAGAGGGGAGTTTGCAAGCTGTGTTGCCCAGCTGTTAGTGAAGCCACACTTGGTTTGAGTGTGGGGTGGATGTAGGTCTGGAGGACCGAACCACCTAAAAATCTCTTGAGCAGTGGTTTGCATTGTGAGTGTGCTTCCGCTAGATGCTTGAATAGGCGCGTCTCATGTGTTTGCTCATTGGTTTAATTGAATTTGGTTTTATTCTGAGATTGCGTCCAGCACTTGAGTTTTTATTTGGGCATTAATTGTAGAAGGATACATTCACCCCCCTCTGTATCCGGGCACTGCACCCTAACAATTGGTATCAGAGCAAGTGTCTGCCTAGAAGGTCCAGCGACCTGCAGATCCGATCTTGTAGTCTTCGATGCTTATCTATTTTTAGTGCATCAATACTCTTGTTGCCTCGAATCTACTTGCTATTTGTTCCCATGGTTAATCCACCGATTTTTAGTGGTACACACTTCAGTGCATGGCTTGCTAATTAAAAGAGTTATGCTAAATCTATTAATCCAGACCTGTGGAAAGTAATTTCACACGGTCCTCATGAACTACCAAAGAAAAAGTCCAAATGGACTGACAGGCATACCTCCTTGCATGAAGAGAATCAGAATGCTTTTAATCTGATGAAAGCAGCTATTGACAGAGCCTTATGGTCTTGTCTTCTTGATTGCAGTTCTGCTAAAGATATTCTGAACATGCTGAAGCGAATTCAGAAGACAAAGAAGGACAGGTGCATGATGGCTGATAGAAATAATCAAGGCAGCATTCAAGATGAAGATGATGAGGTAAATCCTTTTGAAAATTATACTGTAGATGATTGGGAAAATGCATATGCTGAATTGCTAGAATCACATGAGAGCTTAAGAAGTCAGTATAAAAAGTTGAAAAAGAATACTGGGTTAGAAAGGTCTAGATCCCCATGTGAAAATTGCTCCAGTATCAAGCAACTTCATGATACCTGTCTATCTGATATTCGTAGGTATAAAAATCAGAACGAAAACTTGATGAAGGAATGTGAATGTGTAAAATCTGATCTAAATAAGCTGAAATCTGAAGATAATTCTCTTAGAAAGTTCTCCAAAGAAAATGAAGAAAGTTTAGAGAAACTGAAAAAAGATAACATTCTGATGATTGAGAAAATTGAAGCCATAAAATTTGTGAATGTGGAATTATAGAAAGATATTGAAGAGAAGGAAAAAGATTTGAAGAAATTTATGGCTGGAAGAAAACTTGAAACTAACTCAGAAGATCAGATTTTAATAAATGAGTTAATTCAGAATGACAAGCTTAAGGAAGAAAATGAGAAGTTAAAAATGCTGAACTCCACTATGTCTGAGAGGCTTCTAGCTTTAGAAAAAGGAAAATCTGTTTACTTTGAAGAATCTGAAAAAATGAAAAATCTGGAACAAGAAGTTGAGGATTGCAAAATTGCAAACAAAGTGCTAAGCGAATGTGTAAATTGCAATGAACAAGAAATTGCCAGTTATGAAATACACATCGTTTCTCTGAAAAATGAAATTGAAGATTTGAATAAATCCCTGTCAAAATTTGTGAAAGGATAAGAAAATCTGGACAGGTTGTTAGGTGTTAAGGTCAGTACTCAAAAGGAAGGGCTAGGCTACAACGATATAAATAAAAAAGCTTTCAAAAATAAGCTAATGACATCTTTTATCAAAGCATCGGATGTAGCCACCACCTCAGAAAATAAACAACCAAATGTTCAGAAGAATCAGAAACAAACAAAAGTTATTGATAAGGTCAGTCATGTGAAGAAAGGATTGGATCACACTGAAAATGTGCATGTTGTAAAACACACTGATATACCGAGACATGCACATAAGAGGGAAATCATAAAATGTCATTACTGTCACAAGATAGGCCATTTGATGCATGAGTGTGAATTAAAAGAACTGGATGATTTAAATGATGAAATGATGGATGCAGGGAAATATCATGATAGAAATCCTGCTGCTCATTCAAAGAAAAGTGAATGCTCGCATTGTGGTAGATTAGGCCCCACCTTTGTTCAATGTTGGTTTGCTAATGGAAAGAAAAAACCACTCTCACATCATGCTAAATCTTATGCTAACCAACATGCTCTTAATATCAACAAAACTGCTTCTCTGAACTAGCATGTCAAATATTTTAATTGTTACAAGCTTGGGCACAAGGCCACTGAATGTTGGGCAAGTTTTTTTAGAAGAGAGTCTCCTTTCTGCTCCCATTGTGGGAAGCATGGCCATGCAGTCAAGGACTGCTGGCATGTCCAGGGTAGGAATAGAAATTTCAAAGAATCTGGTAGGAACAAACATGTTCTTAAAAGAATTCCTGTTTGCTCAAATTGCAGAAAACCAGGCCACCACGTTGCTGCTTGCTGGGTGGCTGGTCATAAAAGAAAAAAATTTCATAATTATAACAGAAACCCTCATGCTCACTCTTATAATGCTCAAGTTCATGCTAGTGTACATAAGAGGAACATGAAACCTGCTAGTTCATGCCACTATTGTGGGCTGTCTGGGCATTCAATGCATAACTATTTTATCATGAACTCTGAAGACTATTTGGCACAGAAAAGGATGCAGGCAGTCCCAAAATGGGCCAATTACTATGCAAGACCCAAGACCACTTAGGTACCTGCTAGTGGAAAATAGGAAGGTGCCTGACAGGTGTGCCTTGGATGGAATAAAGGGGTAATAAACCAGGGCACATAAAACGACCCCATGCCTGAACGCTTCAGGTAAATCTACTGCTGCCTTCCTAATCTGAATTCAATTCTTAATCCATCAGACTGATGATTGTTGTTGAACATATAAACTGCCTGTTTTAGACTAGACATGATTATCATGATTAGAACAATCTTACTTGTCTGGCATGCCCTTTGATCATCATGTTTGACCATTATGGTATATCAAATAGTAAGCTATCAAAGGCAGGGAAAATCTGTCTGGAGGTGCTTACTATGTGTGAAGTGGTCCTTCAGACCAAGTGCTCCACCTAGTACCATAGGTCATTCTACTGAACAGGGTAGCCTGAATGTGCATGAATCACAAATTCATTTGTTTAGTTTTCATGGCAAACACTGCATGCTCTCAGGGGAAGCTTCATGCTCATAGTCAGGGGGAGGCATGCTATTTTTGTGTCAATTTACTGACTCGTGCTCATTGCATTACATTCCACTTATTTGAAAAACCATAAGTTTGCTTCAACGTATTGCATTTCAACTGATAGGATGCATGTCATTAAATAAATAATTAATATTTCCAAGAGTTGTGTGTGAGATGTCCTTGTGTAGGCTGAAAAGGAGCTTGTCAGGTCATCTGATATCTGAAGAACCTTTGTCTGCCAATGTGGTTAATTGGTGCTGAGTTCAGTCATCTCATGAGGTTGCAGCTTATTGCTCAAGAGCACTCTCTGGTTACTAGATTGAATTTCCTTAGGAAGATTTTATTTGTGAGCTCCTTGGTCTTTACTCTCTAGAGTTATCTCTCACTTGCTGCTTTGCTGTATGGAGTGCTTCTCATCTCATCTCATCTCTCTCCATTTTGTTTGTCACCTTCTTATCCTGGTCTTATCCCCTTTGGTTCAGGAATTCTCTTGAAGGAAAATTCCTTCTTATAGCTTTGTCACTCTTATCAGATTTGATCAGAATACCTTAAACCACCCAAAATCTATTGTAACAAGTTATACCTGTTAATAAAGAACTTTAATGTATGGGGGTTATATTTTGTCCTTTAATCCTTCCAAGGTATTCCTCAATGGTTGGTCAACACATTGTAAAATTTTCTGTTAAATGGAAAAGCCTTGCTGAGGATTTCATTTTAACTGAAACTTATGTGAAGAGGGCTGTGATATAAAAAAATTGTGTTAAGTAAGGGTTCTGTCTTGTGTCTAAGATCTTGAGAGGTGCTACCAGGGAATACGCCATACCTTGTGGCAGAGCAATGGCAATTGTGGAGAAATAGATATTCTAGATCAAAGAAGTCTAGAGGTTCTGTCATGATACAATTAGATATCTCTGTTTTTTATGGAAAAGTTGAAATAAAAAAAAGGGGAAAGAATAGTCAACAAAAAATTCATTGGTTTTCATTGGCATAAAGGTAGCATGTCCTGAGTAACCAGGGATTCTGGTGTCTTATAAACATGTCTCCTTGTGTAAAAGGGGACAATTCTACCTAGTGCTCAACAAATTGGTTGACTCTGTATGCCCTCTCTTGTCCTTTAAATGAAGTAATGAACCGTGCTTAACTATCTATTTGGTATTTCTTTGCTTGACAAACATAAGGAGTATTTTAATCGTAACCTTCTCTAGGCTAAGTACCTTTAACAGCTAGTTTTGTGATCATGTTGATTTAACGTCTTAAGGTAACTGACCAAGGTATTCAGAAGAATATAATATATCCATATATTGAAGAGCGTACTTTAACGGTCAATGGCTGTGTTACATATTGAATAAGGGCAGTCTGGGTAATTCCTGAAAAAGTTCGATAAGAGTATAAAGTGACCCACCAAAACCCTTCATGTCCCTCAGGTTTCATCCAAAAACCCTCGTGTGCCCTTGCCGCTTCGTGTTCCTCCTCGTTCCGCTTCGTCTCGTGTGCTCCTTCAAACCCTTCTCTCCCGCTCATTCTTCTTCACTAAAATCTCATCTCCACCACAGAGTTCTCCTCCGTTCTTGGCTCTAGCTTCATTTCCAGCAGCAACCAGCAAGAAAGAGTTGATACTCTGAGAGTTACGTCAAATGGATCAGCCAGAATCCGTCGCTCCTGTGGAAAGGAAGAGGAAGGGAAAAGAAATAGATGAGGAGCCTTCGTCCAAGCAGCAAAGATGTCTTGAACCAGAAACAGCTGCGGAAATGTCTTCAGCACAAGGTACTAGGCCCTCTCAGTCTACCGTGTTTTTAGAGAGTGGGAAAATCATTCCTCCGAGGATAGTAGATTTCAGCGATGAATCCTTGTTTTTGAAGTTTCCAGCACTTTTGGAGATTCTTGAGTTTTAGGAATAGAAGAAATTCCTAGAAAACCACCGTGTCTATTATCCTAGCCTGGTAATGGAATTTTACAATAATTTGTCTTTGAGCCGAGATAAGTCTGCTTTGATCTCGTCTGTTAAAGGGGTTGAGATGACAGTAACATGTGACTCTCTCCACAAAGCTCTTAGTATTCCAGAAAAAGGGGAAGTGGAGAGAGGATATAGATATAGTCTGCATGAAGCCTTTTCGGTCATTACTGGTAAACCCAGTAACATTCATGACAAGGGGCAATTGAAGCTGAAAGCTTACCAAACCTCGTCATTTCCCCCTCTTCACAAGCTTCTTCAAAACATCATTGCTTCAATAGTCACCCCACAGACTGGAGCTAGAGGAAGAATCACAGACACACAGAGGTTCCTATTGTTCTGTCTGATTCAGAATGTAAAGATCTGTTTGCCTGAAATTATTTTTAATGTCATGAAGGGGTGTATTGGATCCAAAAGACATCTGCCCTATGCCGCCCATTTGACAGACATCTTCAAGTATTCAAAGATTCCCTTGGATGGAGAGGCCATGTCAGAAGTTAGGGCTCGAAACATTTTTAACATGAATTTTGTTTCAGTATTTTTGGGGTTGGAGGGCTCTTCTCTCTTGGGGCAGGTTAAGGCCCAGAAAGTTAAGGAATCACAAGCTCAGGGGGAGCTTCTGGAACACCCTCAAGATTCCGCCCAAACAGTTTTAGCATCAGCTTCTGAGGTTGCTCTACAGGAAACACCATCTGAACAACCACAGTCTACTATGTCTGCTGCACCCACTGAAGTATCTTTTTCTTTTCAGAGGCTTGTTGAGATTGCATCTGAAGAAGTCAGGATGTCTGAAAATAGCATTTAGACTGATCTAGATACAAACATTGATGGTCTGTTTGATTCTTTTGGGAAGACATCAGAAGAAGTGAGGGTGCCCGTGGAATAGCCTGCTCAAGAGCAAGAAAGTAATGATCAAGAACTTGCTGATTTTGTTAATGTCATTCTAAGAGAAGCTGTGGAGAAAAGCTTGGAAGAGGCTGACAACGTGGTTACATCTGAAATTCTAGAACAGGCACCTGTTGAAAGTCCTACAGATCATGATCTCATGGAAGAAATAGTGGATGAGTGTCAGGAGAAAGTTCCTGTCATAGACCTAGAAACAGAATCATCAAGTGAAGAAGAGGCACCTGAAAATGTAGTTCCTGACAAAGAGATCCAAGCTGAAGATGAAGATCAGGCTCCAGCAGTAGACAACCAAACGCCAGTGCAAGAAGAAACAGATGAGAGAACTGCACCTGGCTGTGAATTTTTTGGTACACCTCTAGGTCAACCTCGACTTCTATCTGCTAGGGCGCCAAATATTGAAGAACTTATTATAAATTTGACTCAGCAAATGCAAAGACAAGATAAGAAAATGGATGATCTGCTCAAGTATGTGACTCTCAACATCAATCAAGTTCATTCCAGGCTACTGAAGCTTGAAATTTCTCTCCTAACTGAATGGAAAAGGTTTCTGTTAAACAAGAAAGCTTCAGATGAGGCCAACAGGTCCTTGATGACAGGCTTGCAGGAGGCATGTTCAAAGATCGCAACAGCACTTCGTGAATTACAAGATGCTCAAATTTCCTCCTTTAAGTCATCTGCCAGCATTATAAATCACTGTTTTGAGATCAGGACATCCTTAGAAGTTTTGAAGGGGTCATTTAGTGCCCTAGGTCCTGATGTCCAGAAGATCTATGATAAATTGATCGCTTTCGTAACAGAAATGACAACTCTGACTGACAGATATGAAACTGTTAATATTCGCCAAGAAGACATCATTTCTGAAGTGGCAAATGTCAGAAGCGCTGTGGTGTATTGGCTAGCTGAATTGTCCAATGACCTGAAGGAATTTCAATCTACCTTGGGTTCAGCCCCTGGTCAGGCTTCCTCTAGCAGAACTCCACCTCAAGAATATACCTATGCTGCTCCTAGGGGGAGACCACCACAAGGCAGGCCGCGTGGCCCTTCCAGCAGACATACCAGATATTTTAATCCTTAAAAAGACAGTGATCTGTATCTTGTTGCCCATTTTGAGGCTCTCTCTCACACTCTTGGATTTGTTAATTACATCTCATATCATTTGCATTTCTGCCTCCTTTTGTTTCTTTCTTTTTGATGTTGCCAAAGGGGAAGAATTGTGATCTTGCATTTTGAAATCTCCACGTGCATATACATTCTTATCCTCCCATGATTCATCTTGGCTATATCAAAGGGGGAGATTGGTTTTCATATATAGCATGCTGGTTGCTTTAATTTCTCAAACTATTTTCTTTTTGATGAAGTCAAAGGGGGAGAATAGTTTGAGTCATCAGATGACTCACTGTGTAGTGTTGCCATCATCTCAAATGACTCACTGTGTAGTGTTGCCATCATCAAAAAGGGGGAGATTGTTGTGCCCCTATGGTTTTGATGATGGTTTTAATGGTGGTTTTGATGTTTGGCCTTTGTAGTGAGCTATTCACTGTGAGTCATCTTGTGTGAGTCAAATCGCTAGTATTCACTTTCTGATCATAATGCAGTTCTTCATTAGTTCTAATATGGCATTGCATAATTGATTATGTTCAGTCATATTATACATTGGTCTTCAGGCGTCCCAAGTATGCATATTGTTTCAGGTTCTCCAAGTCTATACAATGAAGTCTGATCATTGCATTTGCATTCACAATGTCTTCACATTTGAAGTCTGTACATCGGACTGCTTCTTTTGAAGTCTATACATTGTGGCCTTGAAACTTCAAGTATATACACTTTCAGTTAAACGCAAAGTGTATACGTTGCAGCGTTAACTCATTGGGCTGCAGCGTCAACTCAGCAAGTATGCACATCGCATTCAGACTTTCAAGTCTATACACTCCATCTTCATAGGTTTCAAGTCTATTCAGCATGCCTTGGTATTCACAGCCTTTAAAGTCTGTACATTGGTTCAGACTCCTCAAAGTCTGTACAGCGTGAAGTCTAAACATTATTTTCAGGGCTTGTCTTCGTGTCATTTTGTTCCATTGCGTGCAAAACATTGCAGCACCTCGTGTTGCTTTCTGTGCCACCTCGTGTCGTTTCTTCAGTATTTAGTTGCTCATCTCGAGTCATCCTTTTTATTTTTGCTCTTGTGTTTTCGTGTCATTTACTGTAGTTACTCGAGTCGTTTTCCTGCTTTCTTTGTTTTATCACGTGTCGTTGTAGCCGTTCCTATCTTCTGTCCTCGTGTTGTCTTTCCTAGACCCCGTGTCTTTCTTGCTTTGTGACCACACTTCGTGTCAGTTTCTGTTTTCGTCTTCGAGTTGGTTTCAATCCATGTTGTTTTCGTGTCGTTTTCATCTTCGAGTTGGTTTCAGTCCATGTTGTTTTCGTGTCGTCCTCGTCTTCGAGTCGTTCGTACGATTCGAGCAACTTAGTACTCGAGTTGTTTTCGTGTGTATTCAAGTCTTTTTAGTAAAGTGTCGTTTCACCTCGTGCCGTTCTCTTTGCTATTTTTTATGTCGTGTTGTTTTTGTATTCGTGTCTTCTTGTTATTCTTGTATTTATGTCCTCGTGTTGTTTGTTTCTATCTTCGTCCAGGTTCCCTCTGATCGCGTGTTTGTCTACCGTTTCGCTCCATCAGACTTCCTTCTCACCTCGTGCTGCTCTCATGAGACCTCGTGTCGTTCTCTTTGTAGTATTTGTTTTGTCACCACTGTATCTCGTGTCGTTCTCAGTATAGTGCACCTCTTGTTGTTCCTACATACCTCATGCAGTTTCAGATTGAGTGTCAACCGACTCATTTCAGGTATATATATATATAGCGAACCCTGAGTATTAATGGTTTTTATCTCCTTGCAGGTCCGAGGAAGATTATTCCCCAATAACTGGGCTGCACGTGATCCAATACTAGAGGAACAAATTCGATAAGGGCACGTGGCAAGAAGGTTCTGGATCGAGCATGGGAGGCACACGCACTTTGTACCCTATCCATCTGCTGCTGCTATATATTGAAGCCTTCGCCCACAGATGAAGGTCAATCGAAAGGTGAGAAAGAAAAAAGACAGAAGTGCAGAGAGTTCGATCCAGCAAAAAGAAGAGAAGAAAACATAGAGGTGAGGAAAAACTGAAGAAGAGGAAGAAGAGAGAATAGCAGAAAGAGTGAGAGAGAGAGAGAGAGAGCTCGAAGCTGAGAGTTCAGAAAGAAGAAGAAGAAGATAGATTCTGGTTTCAGGATCAAATCCGAACCAGTTTGCTCTATTGTGAGCTATACTCCGTGTTTCATCGTTCCAGCATTTAGTCTAATGTATCTTTTTTGTTTCGTGTTTTTGACCTTTCTTTACTGTCCTTGTTTTGTTTCCGATCCTCTGGACTGAGGTCGGGTTCCTCCTGTGGTCTCAGAGAAGGGAGACTAGTCTCCAGTTCTGGGCTTGTGGGTTGTAAGTCCAGGGGTCCCTCCGGTTAGGAGGAAGAGAGGCTCTGCCTCTGGTGGGTTACTGGTAGCAGAGTGCTACTGGCTGGTTCACTGGTAGTGGGGCTGCTACCAGTGGGGTTCCCTCTTGGTATAGAGGAAGAGAGACGCGAGTCTCTGGTTTCTAGTGACCGTGGGTTGCTAGAGGTTCCCTCCGGGTAGGAGGAAGAGGGGAGTTTGTTCCCCTGGGTAAGCTGTGTATCAGCTTCTGTTGGCAAGCTGTGTTGCCTAGCTGTTAGTGAAGCCACACTTGGTTTGAGTGTAGGGTGGATGTAGGTCTGGAGGACCGAACCACCTAAAAATCTCTTGAGCAGTGGTTTGCATTGTGAGTGTGCTTCCGCTAGATGCTTGAATAGGCGCGTCTCATGTGTTTGCTCATTGGTTTAATTGAATTTGGTTTTATTCTGAGATTGCGTCCAGCACTTGAGTTTTTATTTGGGCATTAATTGTAGAAGGATACATTCACCCCCCTCTGTATCCGGGCATTGCACCCTAACAAGTTTTATATTTGGACAAGTTTTTATAAGGGGATTCATTCACCCCCCCCCCCCTCTGAATCTATAGCACCTGTTATAACAATTGGTATCAGAGCGGTTACTGCTTCAAGATCCAACGATCTGCAGTGATCCCCGTGCTTCTCGGTGCTTATTCCGGTTTGCTGCTCCTTGATTTTTTGTCTAATTGATCATAGCCTATAAATGGCTCTTCCACTGGTTTTCAATGGGTCTAACTTTGATTCATGGTTCAGTAGTTTGCGTAACTACGTCAATCTAGATAATCCCGATTTGTGGAAGTTAATTACTCATGGTCCTCATAGGTTACCACGAAAAGAGTCCAAATGGACTGATCGTCATAGATCAATGCATAGAGAAAATCAGAAAGCTATAAATCTGATAAACGCATCCATTAACAAGGCCTTACACTTTTGCCTTCATGATTCCAGGTCTGCTAGGGATATTCTGGACAAGATGAAACTAACTTGCAGAACAGGGAAGGAAAACTGCATGATGGCTGATGGGAGCGACCATAGCAGCAGCCACAGTGATAAAGAAGAGAACGAAGTTCAGGTAAATCCCTTTGCGGACTATACCTTAGATGATTGGGTAGATGCTTATTCCAAGCTGTTAAGATCTAGCAATAAATTGAGCAAGAAAAATAGATCTATGAAAAAACGGTTAGATAGGCTTGAAAATTCTAAACTTACTGGTGAGGACAGTGATACTCTGAAAATTGAAAATCAGATATTTAGAAGACAGCTGACTGATCTTAATTCTATTACTTCAGATCTGGAATATCTGAAATCTGAAAATGCTAGACTCAAAAACCAAACTGAGGAATCTGGATCTAAATCAGTGAGCCTTGAAAATGAAAATAGATTGATTTCTGAAACTTTGGAGACTGTCAGAATAAAAAACTCAGAACTTCAGAAAAGGCTTGTAAATCTTCAATCTGAAGATGAACAAGAAGTGTTTAGTGAATATCAGACCTCCTTAAGTGTTTTGAAATTTGATGATGAAATCTTGGAACAAAATGGTAAAATGAGACAGGAGATCTGCAAGCTAAAATAGTTAAATACAACTATGTCTGAGAGACTTATCACTCTTGAAAAAGGGAAGAGTGTTAGCCTGGATAGCTCTGATGAGCTAATGAAAGCTGAACAGGAAATTGAAAGTCTTAGGACTGTTAATCAAATGTTGAAAGAAGATGCTGTTTGCTATAAAAAGAAAGCTGATGAATATGAAATCCATGTATCAAAGCTTGGATCAGAAGTTACAGAATTGAGGAAATCTCTTGAGAAATTTGTCAGTGGAAAAGAAAATCTTGATAAAATTCTTGGATCTAAAGTGAATCTCCGAAGAGAGGGGTTGGGCTACAAACCAATAAATAAAAAGAGCTTTGAAAGTAAGCTTCAAACTTCATTCGTGAGTATCTCTAAGTCTGGCAGCACATCGAATGTGCCTATTTTTGAATTTAGTGCTAAGAAGAATCAAAATTCCACTGACAGCCCTAAGTCTGAGAAACAAGTTCAAAAACAAAAAAAGACTGTTCATGTTCAGAACAAAGATTCAAGGAACTCTCATGATAAAACTGAGAATGTTGTGCCTAAATTGAACAAACACATTCATGCAAATAAAAAGAAAATTTCATGCCATTACTGTCATAGGGTTGGTCACTTGATGCATGAATGTAAATTGATGGAACAGGATGATAGAATGCATGCTAGAAAGTACAATAACAAAAATAGTCCTGTTGAACAGAAAAGAAAAAGTTATTGTTATCATTGTGGAAAAACAGGTCATGTTAGTGAACAATGTTGGTTTGCCAAAGGTAAAGGCAAATATTTTTCAAATTCTAATCATGTCAATTTGTATGAAAATCAGCATGTCTTTAAGAGGAACAAAAATGGGTCCAGGGGCCAACACATGGTGTGTTCCACCTGCAGCAAGTCAGGCCATAGGGCGGTTGACTACTGGCTTAATGTTGGTAGAAGAAATTCCATCTTCTGCTATCACTGTGAGAAACCTGGCCATACAGTCAAAGACTGCTGGCATTCTCAGAGAAAGAAGGTCAACTCTAAATTTGTTAAACAAAGTGTGTTTGGTAGGAACAAATCTGTTCAAACAAGAAAATCCCTCACATGCTTTGAGTGTGGAAAGCAAGGTCACAAGGTGACTGATTGCTGGTTTTCTGACCATCTGAAACAAAGTGGTGGTAAAAATAGAAACATTCATGCTCATGAATTTAGCACACCTGCTTACATGCATAGTAAGAAATTCAGACCGAGTGGTTCATGTGATTATTGTGGTCGGTCTGGACATTCCATGCCTAGTCGCTATATGAAAAAGCATGATGATATGATGGCTCAGAAGCTTTGGAAAACATCCCATCAAAATGCCACTAACCCTGCAGGACCCAAGGAAACTTGGGTACCAAAATGTGCCAAGTGAGAAACTTTTTGCAGGTGTGTCTTGGGAACGAGAAATAAAAGGGGCAAATAAACCAAGACACTCTAAGAAGGTAAACCCCACTCATGCACTTCTCAGGTAAGTCTCTTGACTTTTTAATGAGTCTGCTTAGATGGCATTAGGTATATAGATAGATTTGTTAATTAGTGGTTTAAACATGCATGTTTTCATTTCCATGCAATAGTTGTTGCGTCTGGATATGCTCATTCTGTGACTGCATACATCTAGAATTTATGACTCATGAATGATTTTCAAATGTTTTGAATGCATACCGTCAGGGGGAGCTGCACTGCATATCATGCACATTTGACTAGTCTAATACCCTTCAGGGTCTTCATGCCCTTCATGAGTAGTTAATGCATCTAATTGCATCTTAGAGTGGCATCATTTAATCATGAAATTTTTCAAAAGAAAAGGGAGGGTTTCAGTTTATGCATTTAGTGAGGGGGAGCATTTCTCATTATTCATTCATGTAATTGCATGTGACCATCATACCTCTCATCAAAACTCATGTCCGATGACTAATACTCACCTTCCTGTTTGAACTGCAATCTTGATAAACTCCTTGGTGATTGTGAAATGCTTTGTATTTCAGCCTCTTGTTTCAACTCTTGTTAGCCATTGTCACCCATACTATCAATTGGTATCCATTGGCATTTGTTGACTTGGCTGTACCTGAAAAATGCTCTTGCCTTCCTTGAAGTCCCAGAAAGATTTCTCTGCGCATATCTTGATCATAAATCCGAAAACATTGTTTTTAAGGAAATTTCTATCATATAGGACTATGAATGTCTGAAGCTTTCATCCGGTTGAAGTTTCATGTATTTCTTGTGTTTGCTTATGAATTCTTCCTGAAAATATCTGAGTTAGTCTTAATAAACCTTAACCAACCCTTTCATGTTGTGTCTTTTAAACTCTTCTGAAATCTGAAATTCTGAAATCATGATTCTCCTTGACTGATTTGTATGAAAATATGTATTGTTTTTAAACATCAGGGAATATGGATTATGTCAAATACCAAATCTTGTCAGAGCAATGTCTTTGGTCACTGAGAAACACATCTCATTCATCAAAGAAATGAATTAAGATATGTCATGAAGTGCCATAGTTAACTCTGCTTAAATATGTTTATTAAAAATCTGGCAGAACAATGGCAGGCACACTGAGAAATACATGTCCCTCATCAAAGAAATGAGTTTCAGTGTGTCATGAGGTGTAAATGCTATCTCTGTTCTTAAGAAGCATGACAGTTAGTCCTTCCAAGCACTTAGGGATACTGGCGTCCAAACAACGTGTATCCTCCAGTTGTAAGGATGTACTTAACTTAATTGCTCCTGAATATTGTTGTTAAAAATTCATTGCCTATCTAGCATATCATCTGAAATTGTTTGGAAAAGAATCTTCTTTTAATAGAAACTTTGACAGAAATAAATGGTTTCTTGTTTTTTTATCCTCAATACTATCGATTGCATTTCTTGAGGAAATCTTTGAAATTAAGTGAGTAAGAATGAAGAAGGTTAAAAAGGTCTCTCAATATGAAAACTTGGTTCACTTGTTATTAAGAAAACTGATTTCAGATATGAGTAGAAAAGGCTCATGTTCAAACCTTGCATACATAAAATTCTGATCTGGTTTGTCAACGTAGGTTCATTCATAGGTTTCTATGATGGAAGAGTCTGTAATCATCTGTTTAAATCAGATTTATGAAAGTTGATATTCCATTGAAAATCTTTCTCATTCTATCTGAATTCTTTTTACTCTCTCATATTGGACTCCAGTCATTCAGACCAATCTGACTGTTTCCTTTGCACTCAATTCTATCAATTGGTCCCAACTGTTAACTTCCACTCATATCTTGGGCCTGCATAAGCATGGTGGATGCATAAGGGTTGTATGACTAAGGGGGAGCTAGTCAAACTAAATGCATAACATGCCTTTCATGTTTTGACTCATGCATAGTTCCAATATCCTACATGAATTGTCAACGACTGTGCACTCATATAGTTAATTGCACTGCATTCATAACATCTTTTTAGTTGACGATTTTTGATTGCATTCATATAGTTAATTGCACTCAGATAGTCAATTTTCAATGTTATTTTTGCTGAGATGACCTTATGTTCTGATGCATAAGTCACTGCTTGCTGTATTCATGGGTCGACTCCATGGGTCGACTCCTGCAGTCCTGGAATCAGATCCAATTCGAACTCCCTGTGTGCTTGCTGCTATGCTCCACTTCATTAAGGGAAATTTGTTATGTCAGAAATTTTCAATTGGTGTCAGAAAATAGCTGCTCTTTCCATAATTCAAAAAAAAAGGGGGGGAGACTTGATTCATGCATTTTATTGAGCTCCTAACTCCTTACATGATTGAGTTCTTCATACTTCAGTGCACCTGTGTGATTGAAGATATGACATATCTACAGGGGGAGAAGCTCTTGAAAGGATACATTTGGAAGATAGCTGTCTCCAAAGAAAAGGCCCCATTCGAACCATCAACACTCCAAAGGGAAGTATAACATTCATGTGCTTTACTGAATTGTTTCCCTATTTCATTTTTTTTTGATGACGGCAAAGGGGGAGAAGAATCTAATCTGAGTCAGTGTAACTCATAGTGTTGCCATCATCAAAAAGGGGGAGATTGTTATGCCCCTGTGTGGTTTTGATGATGGCTGACACACCATAAGTCACACTGAGGTGTTGTGAGGTGTGCTAATTAAGTTAGATGACTGTTTGACTGCTTGAATATCTGATTGTCTGCCTGAATAGCTAATTCATGAATATGGCTAGATTGGGTTAACGTAGTGGCTAATTGTTTGCTGGTTTACTTGCTGCGTTGACGCAGTGGAATAGCTAGGTTGACGCTATGCCGCTCTGTCTAAGCAAGGCTCGTGCATGTTCTGGTTGGATGCACTTGGTTCATGCATACTTTAATATTCATGTTTTAATATTGTGCTCATGCATCTTGTCTTAAATGTCCTTTGTCTTATATGCTCACAGTAGCTTAATATTATTTTTAAAGCACATGGTGCTGAGTGCTGAGCAGTGTATTATCTCCGTGGAATATACACATATGTATATGTATATATATATATACACATATGTATGTATATATATATATATATATATATCACTGATATATATCTGGACAACCATGAGATATGAATGATGTATTCAATTCAATGATGAATTAAATCTTGATTCTATAATACCTTCACTTGATTTCATTCTTGTTGCTAGAAAGGAACAGAGTCGAGGCTGGGAGCTTAAAGCGTCCACGCATCAGTTAAAGAAGCCTTCACTGATATCTCACAACGTTAACACCACGAAGCAAGCAGCGTCAACTCATCATATTCTGAAGCAGAGACCTTCACAAGTTATTCCAATGCGTCAACGCCATCAACAAGCAGCGTCGACGCAACGGCTTAAGAGACGCCAATATACAAAGCAAGACAGGCTTTAATGTACATGTTCGTGCGTCAACGCCATCAACAAGCAGCGTTGACGCAGAGGCGGAAGAAAGGCCAATACACACTTCTGATTTTCAGCTGTGCGTCAACGCCACCAACTGGCAGCGTCGACGCAGCAGTTCAAGAAAGGGGCCCTGGCTATCTTCAACGCGTCAACGCTATCCATAGCAGGGTCGACGCAGTGGGACAAATTCAAATATGTTCAAGCAAAGAGTAGACACAGTGATGACAGTGCGTCAACGCGGTCAGTCTCCAGAAACACAGGCTAATGGAGTCAATGCAGCAGACTTAAGTTTTAGTTGCTGAGCGTGCTAATGCAGGGCACGTGATCCGAGATGCCTGGCTCGTGATCCCAAGATGGACAAGGTACCAGGATGCTGACACGTGGCCAAAAGAAGAAAAAGCTCCAAAAGACACGTGGAAAGAAATTATACCACGTGGACCAGTCAAAGCTCACTAGGGCAACACCGCCCCATCCTTTCATCTCGGCTATAAATATACTGCCTCAGCCTCCGAGGGAGATATATACTCTTGAAGCAGAAGAAACTCTAGCAGTGAAGAACATAAGGAGTCCTAGCCGTGAGCAGCAGAGAGAGCAGTGCCCAAGCACATCAGAGAGCAGAAAGAAAATGAAGAAGAAAGAAAAAGGAAGTATTCGTGAGAAGAAAAAGAGAGTGAGCATAGAAGAAGGAATCCTGAAGATCAGTCCTTCGAGCCTGGCTGCTTGGATCAAATCCAGAGCCATCTGAGCTTCATTCCTATTCTGCTGTCTTGTTTTGTTTTTGTATTTTCTTTAAGGTTTCTTTGTTGTTCTTCCGTGTCTCTTGTGAGAACGGGTTCCTCCTGTGCCATCAGGAGAAGAGAGGTTCTTCACCTCTGGTCAGCAAGCAGCTGGGGGCTGTCTTGTGGGTTCCCTCCTGGGTAGGAGGAAGAGAGACGTGAGTCTCTGGTTTCTAGTGACCGTGGGTTGCTAGAGGTTCCCTCCGGGCTAAGAGGAAGAGAGGACTCGTCCTCTGGTTGCAAGTGACAGGGTGTCACTTGGGTGTTCCCTCCGGGCTAGGAGGAAGAGAGGACTCGTCCTCTGGTTGTAGTGACAGGGTGTCACTTGGGTGTTCCCTTCGGGTAGGAGGAAGAGAGACCTTGGTCTTTGGATTTCCGTGGCCGTGGGTCACTGGTGTTTCCCTCCTGGGTTGGAGGAAGAGACGAGCCTGGTCCTCTGGAAAGCTGTGTGACAGCGTATGTTGGCAAGCTGTGTTGCCCAGCAGTTTTAGTGAATCCACATTTCGGTTGGGAGTGTGGGGTGGACGTAGGCAGACTTGTGTCTGGCCGAACCACCTAAAAATCCTCTATGCAGTGGTTGTGATTGTGGTGTATCTTTCCGTTTCATCTACCCCATTCACAGGTATCGCATGTTTTTTTCTTTGCTCAGATGTTTATGAATTACATTGAATATCTCCCTTGCATGTGATGTGCTTGATAGATGAGTTAGAGGACTTCTTGTCCTACACCGATTGAATTCCAGGTTCTGCTCAACAGATAAACCTCTTCACTAAGAGTGAAGGTTGCTGCATCTCCAGTTAAGATTTTATTTCCGCTTTAGTTTTATATTTGGACAAGTTTTTATAAGGGGATTCATTCACCCCCCCCCCTCTGAATCTATAGCACCTGTTATAACACACTCCACGCAGGGAGGTAAAGGACAACAATGGTGACCCAGGAGTATCAAGCTCGGGTTGACGGGTGGCTTTTTTGGGCAGCTTCGACGGTTCCGACGCGCTGCTACTCGGTGCTGCAGCTTGCTGTCCCGAACCTGTTCTGCTGTTTCAGCACTACGTGACTCGGTGGAAATAATTACTGCGATCAGCTCCAACGTCGAATCGACGTGAAACTAGCGCCGTTGTGAAGCTAGCTTGGATATCTACGACCACCTAGTGTTAGAGGAATTTTCCTGTCTCTATATTTTCTTTGGTAAAATTTGTAACAGACAGACTTACATACTCAGAACTAACTGGGCAGACAGGGATCTGCCTGAAAACGTGGTTTGACTGAAGGGTAAACGGTGGAATTTAGACTTGAAAATTTTATGACTGAAAGATTGGGAAGTGTGGGTGACGCATAATTTTTTTGGTAATTTTTGGAGGTGGTTTATGGGGTGGAATAGATTTTATGGTGGAAGTGGTCAGATTTGGACTGCAGAGGACAGAACAGAATCCGAATTTTACAGAGGTTTTTAGGTGGGGCAAACAAACTCCTAAAATTATGAAAAAAAAATTGTGGAGAAGGTATTTAGTGGACATAAGTTCAGTCCAAATTTCAGATCGATCTGCAATTGGAAAAGGGATCAAAAATGCGAAGAGGTGGGCTGCTGGAACACAAATCTGCACCAGGACATATTGTGTAGATCTAGGGGATTTAAATGGAACGGGGGGGAAACAAGAGGGGATCGACTTGAAAATTTTTGTGGAGAGTGGGAACAACGTGGGGAACTCACCCTACAATTTTGAACTTGATCAGATCTCCGGATTGGGGGATAAAAATCGAACATTAGGTTGCTGCCCAGAGGTGGACAGATCGGAGACGGTTGACGGTGGTGGTGCGACAGCGGCTCGATGGCGGCGGCGGGGGTGGTGCCGAGCTTCACACTCAAATATAAACCAGATATGGAGGCTTCACACCTTAAGAAGGTAGCTTTCTCAGCTGCAAAGGGGTGGGAGAGGAGAGAGGGGGCTGCGCCCTTGGCTTCTTTACCAAATTTTCTGATTTTTCTTCACTTAATTCTATGGAAAATAAGAAATACAATGCTTTTATATGAAATGGAAACCCTAGACAAATGATCACCCTTACCCTCAGATCAAGGGTTAGGGAGGGGCATTTAGGGGATGGGGAATATAAAAATACCCCATATGGAACAAAAGAGGGGGCGCCCTCCTCCCTTTGGTCAAGAATGGCAACTTGGTCCAAGTTCTACCTTGGACCAAAGACCAACCTATTGGGCCCATGGACCCTTGACCAGCCTATTGGGCCTTCCAAGCTAGAAAGCCCATGAGAGAGGGATAGGCCCAACTGGGCTTTAAGTGATCTTAAGGGTCAATATGAACATAAACCCCCTAATGGACTCTAAATGAACATAGCCCAATGGCTTATAACTAGTCTTACAAAGTAACCCAAAACAAACACACATTACAAACCAAATACATTAATACAAATACACACTCCACACATTTAATGGCCTAGCTCCGATGCCCCATCACCAACCTATTTCCTCCACTTCTCCATCCACTTCCACCCCATAGAGCAGATGTGCATTACCTTTGGTGCCCCTTGGGTCTAGTTCTTAGGGAGACAATGAGTCGAGTCAGGATGGTTCATTGCCGATTCTACGTTTCAAAGTTCAAGATTATATCTGCCACATGCCGGTCCGGGTCCTGGTCCCTGGCTGTTTGGGGGATGATGAGCCTGCACTTCTAATGAAGACGACTGCCAAGAAGAGCTCTCGTGCACTGGTGTCAGTTTCTTCTCAAGCGAGGCCGGTAGCAATCTCATTGCCCGCCGGTGGATTCACTATCGATGCTATTATTACCCCTCGCTCCATTGCTATTCAGTTCACTGGCCGAGAGGGGTTCTCTACCCGCATGGTGCTAACTCCTACGGCCGCCAAGAGTTTGATGAATTCCATGTTCAAGGGGCAATTGGCCGTATTCTCAGGCTTTTTCAAGGACATTCTGCACTCTTTATGCGATCTCCCTCACCTTATGGGTACGCTAGCCACATCAACGCCGCGCATTACTCTCCCTCAGCTTCGTCCTTCTCTACTAGCAAGGGAGTTATGCTTCATGCCGGATTGCCGAGTGGAGTTATCGAATCTCATGTTGCTGGTGCCAAGTAACAAAACTCCATGGTTTTTTGATGCTCATCCATCTAAGGAGTTCACTGTTCAAGAATGTCCACATATTGTTAGCACTGGATGTCTAGGGGCAACCGCCCCAGCGAGGCTGCATGTTCATGACCTAGCCAAGCCATCTGTCAGGTGGGCCCATTATTTGAGAAGGTATTGCAAGACAAGAGGCCCAAGGGTCCGAGTCCATGCCAGGAAGGCCCATTTTCAAGAAATCTCTGCTAAGAAGAGGCGGCGGCATAAGTTTAAGGGCTATCAGTTGTGCACTCAGGGGTCCACTTCTCCTTCTTATCCTTTTCACTCATCATTTCTTCTGCTCGATTCCCACCCCTGGGTGGTGTATCTTCTCTCTTCTACCTCTGTCTCTACGATTTTCTCCTCTCCTCCCGGGTCCATGAACCCCCGCTTTTCTTCTTCTCATTCGGGGCCTCCGATTTTTCCACATTCTCGTTATTCTAGGCCTCGTCCTATGCCCTCTCATCATCCCGATCTTGGGACATCTTCTGATTCTTCTCCTCCGGTATCTCCGAGTTCTAATTTTCCTTCCCCGACCCTCTCGGGTGATTCTCGTTATTCTTCCCTGACTCTGTCGGGTGGTCCTTATTCTCCTTCCCCGACCCTATCGGGTGATTCTCATTTTTCTTCCCTGACCCTGTCGAGTGGTCCTCATTTTCTTTCACCGACCCTATCGGGTGTCTATGGTTCTTCTTCCCCAACACTGTCGGGTGATTCTAATTCTCCTTCCCCAAAGCCCGTCTGGTGATTATCATTCCTCTTCTCCGACTACGTCGGATGATTCTTCTTCTCCTCTTTCTACTTACTCCTCTTATCCCTTTCGGGATTCTTACCCTTTTTCTTGCTATTTTTGAGGCTTTAGCCGGCCTTGATCTCAGTTAGTCTCCATTTCTTCTGTATCTGGTTCCTTGTTATCAGGGTCTCTACACCCTAACGAGGGGATTCTAGCCCTTGTCTCTCTTCCTTTTTATCCTTATTCGTACAGTGTGGTGTCTGCCACTCTTTCATGTTAAGGAATCATCTCACCTTATTTTCCTTCCTATTTCTTGGTCTTGACGAGCAAGGAACACAAAGTTCATGTCACATGAAGCTTACGCTGATCAAAAATGTTTCAGGATGCTAGTTTTCACACCATGGATTTGCAAGGTATCATTTATTTTTGTGTAAGAATATGTTTTCATTTCCGCTAGCCTTATTATTCCTACGCATCATGCCTATAATGTCGGGTTCCTTAACATGAGTAGGTAGCTTTTAGGAAGTTTGCTTAGTTAGGTTTGTGTTAAAAGAGTCCGCTTCTGCAGCATCTCAAGTTGGTGATAGCTCCGTGCTGGGAGTCTAGTTTCTTTCCCCGATCGTTGAGGGTGACCTTTGAGCATGGGTTTTCACACACTACACGGCAAGCCATAGCCGATTCCTCTGAGGCAACATCGTTGCTGCTTTGGCCATACTTTGGGTATGCACGAAGGCCTTTTCTTTTCTCTGCTCGGTCAAGTGCAGGGGCAAGAGATTGATAGATGAGATGACCAACCTAGGCGCTCCCCAATAGGAGAGAGGTCTCAAATAGGGGCAGTCTTGACCCTCGAAAATGAGCTTTCACGCTAAATCTAGCCAATAAGGGCTATCAAAATCAAAACGGACGAATCAATGGCAAAATTTTGAATCAAAGGCATGGCAAGAGTGGCAGTACAGTTCCCCGCGGGATGTCATGAGCCCGGTCGCATGCGTGCCTGATAAATATGGGTCTCAAAATTAAAGACACAAAGCCCCGACGTAACAGACTGTATCTTTGAGGGGTAGTGCCCTGGGAAGAATTCGAGTCTTGATGTCTCTCATCCTGTATAAAGCTTGTCTCCAATTTTTCTTCTGCTTCTCCCTCCTAGGCCGGGTTGTATCCCGGGTATGGCCTTAGTAGGGGCATCGTTCTTTGAAGGCGGTTGGTTGTGACGAACCACCCTCAAATGCACGCCCTGCTCAAGGGAAGTCTTTAATGAGGGGGGAGGAATGACGACCCCTAGCCAATAGTTTAAGCCCGTCTCTGGGTGCTGCAGATAGCTTTGTCAAAATCTCCAAAAAATCAAATATTATTAAAAATCTGAAAAAAAATCAGATATGTTAAAATTCTAAAAAAAATCAGATATTGTCAAAATCTCCAAACAATCAGATATTTTCAAAAATAAAAAAAAAATCAAATATTGTCAAAATCAAAAAAACCAAATATTGTCAAAATCAAAAAAAAATCAAATATAGTCAAAATTCCAAAAAAAATCAGATATTGTTCAAAATTCTTAAAAAATCAGATATTGTCAAAATAAAAAAATCAAGAAAATCTAAAATCTAAAAATATATGTCTTATGTTCCCTTTTTCCTATATTTTTATCTATTTTATTTTTGAGGACGGATATGATCTGTTTGTTAGGTGTGCAGGTTGCAGGTATTCAAGCTTCCTTGCTCTTCATCATTCGCTATGCCTCCTGTTCACGTCTTTTGATCTATTCTCCTTCTTCAATTTTATCTCTTGATCTGTTTTTGAAGCTTGTGTCATTCTCAGCTTTTAATTACTTCATTTCATCTTCATGAGAGGGCTTTGCCTCATGATTATGAACATGGCAGTTCTACTTCATCTGATCTTGGGCTTTGATTGAAGAGCGTATTCGTCATGTCTATGTCCCGCCGTGTCATTGTCACATGTATCTGTGTCCCTCCATGTCATCTCACACGTGTTATTTTGTCCCTCCGTGTCGCCGTCCCACTATGTTTTCATCCCACTGTGTTGCCATGCCATGTGTTGTTGTTGTCATCCCACACATATATTGTCTGTGTCTTTTATCCCCCGTGGTTGTTGTCCCACGTGTCTTTGTCCCACCATGTCCTTATCCCACCGCGCGTGTTGTCCCACCGCGTTGTGTTGTCTTGCCCCACCATACTCTTTCATCCCGCTCACGCTTATTGTTTGTTCATGTGATCTCTTGCATATGTTGTTCATGTGATTTCATCCTTCGTTATGTTATGTTATGTTATCTTTCATCCATCTTTGTGATGTTGTGTTATGTTAATGCTCGTTCTTTTGTTGTTTTGGTTTTTTTTTAATATTTTTTGGGGGAGGGGAAAGCGGCTCGAAGCCGTGCCCTCCTGCCACCTGCGCAGGAGGGGGGAGGGGGGGTGTCCACCCCGCCACTGGCGGGGGGACTGTTGTTTTGGTTGTCTTATATCAAAAATCCAAAAAAAAATGTCGCTTCGCTTGGCAGGTAAGTCAGGTATGGCTCTCTATCCCTTCTCATTGTTGCATTACTATATAGTAATCTACATTATTATAGCCTCTCAAGGACCGGCTAGTTAACCGGGCGCTCTGGGATCTGATGTTCCCCTTTAACAAAAATGATGATGATCTAGGAGCATACGGTTAATCATTAGATAAGCCGTTAGTTTGTGTCGGGTAGGGGACGATGGACTCTGTCTCGCACGCCGTGGTTGCAAGAAGACTCTTGACCCCGTCTTGCCTCAGTCTAGCAATAGTATCCTTGAGTACTTTCTATTTTAATATTTCTTTGCATTCATTTTGATGATTTCTTTATTTTAGCCCAGCATGCATCATGTCATTTTGAGTATTCACACCTCAAAATTCTTTCACGGTTTCTCTTCAACAATGGTTGATTGCACTTCAACTCTCTTGAATAAGAGATCCTCATTCCACTCTGAATTTGAACGATTTCTCTGATCTTTCCGCTTGGTCTGGTTGGCCAACGTGATTCCTATCTGAATTTTATCTCGATTTTACTTTTTCCTTGTTCTAGCTTTTCAGTTGTGTTCTTTCAATCCCCACATTATCCGTGGATCGTGTCCCCGATGAGGTCGGTCGTGTTTCTATTTCCTTCTCTTTAGTTAGTTCTCCAGACATGTCTCATCCACGTCATCCGTTTCTTGTGGTTAGTTCGGCATTTTTAGGAGAATTCTTGTCATGTGTTGGTTATGACTGGTGTCTTTTACCTCGATGCCCACTTTTCAGTTCTCTCTGCTTCATCTCTGCTTCATCTCCATTTCACGACGTTATCGCTTACGCTCCATCTCCATTCCACTCCGCCTCCGCGTCGCTTTCGCTCGCTCCCTTGCAAAGCAGACATCAAGGAGGGGCATCTGTTGACACCTATTTTTAGCCTATAAGTCGAGTTATTTCTCTCATTCTCCTTTATCATGCCTTGAATTATTCATTATTATTTAGCCTTCTTTAAGTCTATTTCGAGCCCATTTCTTAGTCATTTCTAAGCCATTAAGCCTTGGAGCCCTTGGAGGACATTTTCCTTTTAAAAAAAATTCAAGGTCGCGGTCAACTATTGACCATCATGATCAACTATTCACTGCCTCTTCCCCTCTTCTGCCTTAAGAGTCCCAAGTGTTCAGGACTCTATTCTGGGCATTTTTACTCGTCGGGGGCTTCTTCTAAGGCCTCTATCTTCTAGAATTCTCCACCAAATCGAGTCCCGTTTATTTCTATATCTTGTCCTTGATATAATCTTGAATTCGATCTATCAAACTCAAATTTTGGTAGACTCTATCTCTTGAAAATGTGGAGGAAACTTCAAGGTTTATGCAAATTCTGTACAAGGCAAACTCTACCCGATCAAGCTTCGGGCCCTTCTTTCCACGCGAATATCTTCCAAATCCTTCCACCAAATCGAGTCCCGCTTATTTCTATCTCTTGTCCCTACTATTATCTCGAGATTGATCCAAAGAACTCGAGTTTTGGTGGACTAAATCTCCTAAAAATGAGGGAGAAGTTTCAGGATTTATGTAATTTCTATAAAAACGACCCTGTGCGAACTGTGTGACGGGGTCGCGTTTTTGAGGCGACGGCAAAGCCATGTCGCATTATCTTCATCCTTCTTTGACCCTAGTCTGAAGAGGGAAGTATTAGCTTCGCATCTGTCCTATTTCGGCTTTATTTCATCATCGTTTACCCTCTTTTCTTCGCCCCTACTTTTGACAAATCATCACAGATTTCTGGTTTTCTGCTACAACTTCACGACGGGGGCCTATTTTTCAAGCCGCGGCAGAGTTATGATGCATCCTCTTCGTCTTCCTTCGACCCTATCTTGAAGAGGAGAGTATTAGCTCCGTATTGATTATATTTGGGCATCTTTTTCTTCATTCTTTTTCTTATTCCCAACCCCAACTTTTCAGGTTTCACCATTCTGTTCTGCCAATCTGAAACCCAGATTTCTTGCAAAGGGGGCACGTTTGCGTCCCCGGGGCGAGGCCATGGTGTACCTCTGATCATTCCTTTCAACTCCATGCTCTTAAGGGAAGTATACTCTTTATTTTCCCCCGTTGTGGGCTCATTATCTCATCCTCTTCATGCTTATTTGTGTCCATCATTTTGCACTTTCACACAGTTTTCATACTTAAAAAGCCATTTTTCTGCCCTATTCTGCACCCTTCGTTTTCTTGTGTTATCCACCCCTTTTTTCACTGGTCTCTTCCCCATTTTTAATCCTTATTTTTGCCCTAGTTTCACCACAATATTCCCATCTTTCTATAGCATCCTTTCTTTCCCTTTTTGGTGTCTTATTCTACAAGTTATTCTACATTCTTTGGGTCCAATTTGTGCATTGCTCTGCATTTTCTGGACTGTTTGTATTTTTTGTCAAATCTCTGGTGCTATAACTTTCTGTTCATACCTCCTTTTGGCGTGATTCTTGTTTCCACTTGCTCACAATACTAAAGTATTCTGTCATCCTTGTTTTCTCCCTGTTTGGACTTCGTTTGCCATATTGTTTTCATCATTCTTTGCACCATGTTTGCTCAGTTTGCACAATTTTTCTCATGAACCGCATTTTTGCATCTCATTTATCTTTGTTAATTATGGCATATTAAATCAATCTCTACATGTTAGTCTCATCGCAATATACACACCTATTATTTACACCAATTTACAGGGATTAAAAATCTTCCCCCGGTGAGTTTGCCCTCAATCTTTCATGCTACTTTATGCACTTGGGCAGATTTCTACACTTAGCATTTTCCAATGGGTTTTGCCTCTTGTGTTGTTTTTGTTTTGTAGGAAAGCATGGAAAGTGAGGCCCTTACCTTCTAGCAGGCTGGAAGGCGAGGAGAAGTAATCCACATTGTCTCTAAATTACTTATATTGAGCGCGATCATCTTCTTTTTCCAAGGTACACAACGCGCACATAGTGTTCTTTCACATTCTTTGGCGTTGTCTTTCTTTGGTGGCGATCACAATATTCTTCTACATCTTTTGTCACCTTTGCCTTGCTGTATGATCATGCTACCATGTTCACATAGTCACATGTTCATGATGTTCACTTGACATTAGGACCAACGATGCTATTGAGACAGTTGGATCTTCAGTTGACATTAGGTATAATCAACCATCTGAAGATCCAATAGCGGATCAGTTCAGTGTACATCCTCCAAGGACATACACCAACACATATGTGTTGGTGCCCCGCACCAATGACCATGAGACTGGTCACTGACATATCATGTGTACTGGTTTAATAGGTAATCAAAGTCCCCGAGTGATTACCCTCCAACCAGGAACAGTTTAAGGCATGTGTACATGTAAAGTCAATCTCATGTTCGGGATCTCATCTCGAGCTGACTTTACAACCACATATCCTAGGGACAACGTAAAGTAACACAATCGCATATTTACGCTCAAACACCACTTTATTAATAATGAACAAGATCGTACATTTATCGGGTCTACCCGACCCTAAATTGGCATGTAGCACACCAACACAAACAATCTCTTACTTGAACTACAGCCAATTACCCACAACTTTGAGGCCCATCTTATCCCGATGATGCTCAAATACAGTCTGTGTCAAAGGCTTAGTCAGTGGATCTGCTATGTTGTCTTCTGACGGTACACGCTCTACCGCCACATCTCCACGATCAACAATCTCCCGAATAAGGTGAAAGCGCCTGAGAATATGCTTTGACCTTTGGTGAGATCTCGATTCCTTCGCCTGGGCGATGGCCCCATTATTATCATAAAATAATGGGATGGGAGCTGATATCTCGGGAACTACGCCAAGTTCCAAGATGAATTTCTTCATCCAGACGGCTTCCTTAGCAACTTCATCTGCAGCAATATATTCTGCCTCAGTCGTCGAGTCTGCAGTCGTATCTTACTTAGAGCTTCTCCAACTGGCTGCCCCTCCATTCAACATGAATACAAATCTAGACATGGATTTGCAGTCATCTGGATCTGACTGGAAACTAGAATCTGTGTAAGCTCTAAGCTGTAGGTCCTCTCTTCCATAAAGCAGAAAAAGATCCTTAGCCCTTCGCAGGTACTTAAGGATACCCTTTACTGCCTTCCAGTGCTCTTCGCCTGGATTTACCTGATATCTACTGACAATGCTTAAAGCATTGGCAACATCAGGCCATGTACATAGCATTGCATACATGATTGACCCTATCGCCGAAGCATAGGGTACCTTATTCATGTGTGCCACCTCCTCAGAAGTTTTAGGACTCATCCCCTTGGATAGGCAAATTCCATGTCTCATGGGAATAAGATCTCTCTTGGAATTTTCCATCCTAAACCTTTTGAGGATAGTGTCTATGTACATGGAATGGGATAATCCTAGCATCCTTTTAGATCTATCTCGATAGATCCTTATGCCCAGCACATAGGATGCTTCTCCCAAATCCTTCATGGAGAAAGTTTTGGACAACCAAGACTTAGTTGATGTCAACATCTCTACATCATTCCCAATGAGTAAGATGTCATCAACATAAAGGACCAAGAAAGTCACAGAGCTCCCACTGACCTTCTTGTAAACACAGGGTTCATCTTCATTCCGAATGAAGTTGAAAGATTTGACAGCCTCGTTAAATCTTAAGTTCCAGCTTCTAGATGCCTGTTTTAATCCATAAATGGACCTTTGAAGTTTGCATACCTTATTGGAATGTAGCTTGGAGGTGAATCCTTAAGGCTGTACCATGTACACCTCTTCTGAAAGATTTCCATTAAGAAAAGCTGTCTTCACATCCATTTGCCAGATCTCATAATCCAGGTATGCAGCAATGGCAAGGAGGATTCTGATTGACTTAACCATGGCTACCGGCGAAAAAGTCTCGTCATAGTCAATGCCTTGCCTTTGACGATATCCTTTCGCCACTAGTCTAGCCTTGTATGTGTCAACCTGTCCATCTGCACCGATTTTCCTTTTGAAAATCTATTTGCAGCCGATAGGGACCTTCCCTTCGGGTACATCAACTAAGTTTCAAACTTTGTTGGTGTACATAGACTGGATCTCTGAATCCATTGCCTCTTGCCATTTCTCGGAGTCTACACTACGAATCGCCTCCTGGTACGACTGAGGATCATCATCCTCATCGATACATACCTTAGAGGACCCCTCTGAGACATGTCCAACATATCTCTCAGGTTCTCTCGGTAGTCTACCAGATCTCCGTAGTGTCAGTGTTTCACTCTGAATAGGATCAACCGATACAGTCTCATCTAATGAGTTTGTGTCTATGGGTTGTGGTTCTTAGACCTCGTCCAATTCTATCTGGCTCCCACTATTTTTCTGGAGTGGATATTCTCTTTCCAGGAATACAGCTCTCTTGGCCACTAAGACCCTTTGCTTAGAAGGGTGATAGAAATATTATCCAAACGTCTCCTTTGGATATCCCACAAACCTACACTTATCGGTCCTCGACTCAAGCTTATCACTCTCGTTCTTCTTTACATGAACAGGACACCCCCAAATTTTAATGTGATTAAAATTTGGTTTCCTGCCCTTCCATATCTCATATGGTATAGAAGGAACTGATTTACTTGATATCCTATTCAATAAATAAGCCGCAGTCTCTAACGCATAGCCCCAGAGAGACAAGGGTAGTCCTGACATAGACATCATGGATCGGACCATGTCTAACAAGATCCTGCTTCTCCTTTCGGATACACCATTGTGCTGTGGTGTATACAGTGGAGTCCACTGAGAAACTATTCCATGATCTTTAAGATAAGAAGTGAATTCATGGTTTAAGTATTCACCTCCTCGATCCGATCAAAGAGCCTTAATACTTTTGCCTGTCTGTTTCTCTACTTCATTCTTGTATTCCTTAAACTTCTCAAAGGCTTGTGACTTATATCTCATTAAATACACATAGTCATATCTAGAGAAGTCATCAATAAAAGAAATGAAATAGAGGTAACCCCCTTTTGCTTCCACGGACATGGGTCCACACACATCCGAGTGTATGAGCTCGAGAAGGTCAACATCCCTCTCACCATGTCCACTAAAGGGAGCCTTGGTCATTTTCCCTATGAGACACAACTCACAGGTATCAAATGGCTTGTATTCGAACGAATTCAAATACCCATTTGAGTGTAAGTGAGAGGCTCTTTTCTCACCTACATGACCAAGTCTGCAATGCCATAGATATGCAGAATTCACTTCATCAGCATTGGAAATTTGCATAACATTAGAACGTGTATCTAATACATAAAGACCATTGACTAATGAACCATTGGCTATAATCAAACCATTATTCATTATAGAGTACCCAGTGCTATTAAAAGCCAATGTATATCCAATGTTATACAAGCCAGAGATTGAAATAATATTCTTAATAATATTAGGAACATAATAACAGTCATTCAGCTCCAGAATGACTCCTGAAAGTAAACTGAGGCGTGCAGTCCCGACAGCTTTGGCAGAAACCAAAGCTCCATTGCCCATCCTCAGTTCAATCTCCTTTTTGCCCAATCGCCTTCTATTTACCAGCACCTGCACAGAATTGCAGATATGAGATACACATCCAGTATCCAATACCCATGATGTGGATTCCATATATGACAAATTAAGGTCTATGACAAAAATACCTTCATTTAGAATTACCTTGCAATTCCTCTTCCAATGCCCAGTTTCCCTGCATCGAAAACATTTATTTTCCTTCTCATTCTTCTTGCCCTTCCCTTTGTCAACTTTGGCGATTTGCTTACCCGTTGCCTTTTTCTTTCCTTTCCCTTTGTTACTCGTGGTGGATATTTGAGAGGCCTTCCTTTTCTTGTTGGCCCGGCCAACAATCATTACAGACGAAGATGGTTTATCTTTCTGCATGGTTCCTTCAGCACTCTTTAACATGTTGAGTAGCTCCGAGAGAGTTGCATCAATTCTTTTCATGTTAAAGTTTATGATGAAGGAAGAAAAGGAATCGGGCAATGACTGGAGTATAAGATCAATGCATAGTTCAAGATCCAACTTGAACCCCAATGCATTGAGTCTTTCAATCCACTCCATCATTTTCAGTACATGGGCCTGTATTGATGAACCCTCAGACATCCGTGTCCTGAAAAGCCTTTTTGAGATATCATATCTCTCAATCCTACCCTGCTCCCCGAAAAGCTGGCGTAGATTGAGAAGTATGCTTCTACAATCAGTCTTTTCAAATTGCCTCTGTAGCTCGGGAGCCATAGAGGGTAACATGTAACATTGGGCAAGGGAGGAGTCCTCAGACCACTTGGCATAAGCCAGTAACTCGCCCTCGTCAGCATCAGGAGCTGGCTCAGAATGAACCGTGTCCAACACGTACGCAATCTTTTCGGCGGTAAGGACTATGCGTAGATTACGCAGCCAATCCGAGTAGTTCGGTCCAGTTAATCTATTTGCATCCAAGATGCCGCGGAGGGGGTTGGACGACGACATTATAATCTGGATAAGAAATAAAAGATAACTTAGCATGTGTTCAAATTCTAACTTAGATGTGGTTTTCTATCTTAGTTAGTCCCACTATTTTTTGATCGGACTATATAACCCTCAGTATATAGAACGGGAGATCAACGAGATCAACCTAGTGGGTTGAAATCCCAACGAGACTGATGTACGACCTTGTGGAAAACATAACAAGCCATACACCATCTTAAGGGCAGTCAACAGGCACTTGCATCTAATGCAATATCCGATATTCGGCCCCCGAGAAATCATCCCCTTGTGGAAAGCACAACAAATGATATTCTCGGTTAGATCTAACCATCATTACTTCATAGCAATGAGTTCATGACCCGACTCTTGTGGAAAGCACAACAAAGCCGAGTTCAATTCCTCACCCCATTGAGGCCGAGCCTTGCAGTTTAATCCCGTCCCCAAACTCATGGACCTTGTGGAAAGCACAACAAATCCATGAAATGAAGACGTTCATTCACTCCATAATGATGGAGGGCCACGACGACTCCTAGAGCCACGCTTACCAGATCTAAAATTCAATCGCGAGGGAATTTAATTTTATCTTGATCTCACCCTAGGTGGTAATATAAATATATCCAATATATTTACCGTACCTAGTAGTTTGCACAAAATAAATGCATCCAATGCAAAAATAAAATGCAAGTGATCATGGACTTAATCCCTAATGTAACTAAGGCATCCGGCCCGCTTCCGAAGCAGCTGGATCATCCTCGTCGGGTGTGCTCCGCACTTTCAAACTCCGACGCCGCAGTAATTACAACTTTTACACAGCACGTAGGTCGAAAAAATGTAAATTACATATCAATAAAATTCCAGAAGCCCTTAGGGCGAGTACAACAATTGAGGAAGATAGAAGTACATTGGAATTTTAGCAGAGAGAGAAAGGAGGTTCGCAGACCCCAATTAATTACATTAATCCAAGTCCATGATCACTTGCCAACACATTCAAATAAAACCAATCAAGGGTTATTTTCTGAAAATAATCCTTACTTTTGAATTTAAAAATGGGATGTGTAAACAAAAACAGGCCAACTTTGTTTAATTTTAAAAATCGAAGCATGATTAATAAAAATTAAACAGACAAGCAGGCCAATACAAGGTAAATAAAGTAGAGCACGTAAAGAACCATCATTTTCTACAGGGGCATCTAATTGAGATAATTAATTAAATTTAAATTTAAATTTACTTATCCAATAATCAAATTGAAATTCAAAATTTAAACATGCCAATAATTTAAATTTAAATTCAAACTAATTATCCAATAATTTTGTTTGAAAGTAAATTTAAAATAATGCAATTATCCTCAATTAGTAATTTTCTAAAATTCAAAATTTGAATTTAACAATTATCTAATAATTAAAATTCAAATAATTGAATTTTTTTACATTTAACTTCAATAAAATTCAAATTTTGAATTTTCTAATTATCTAATAATTAAATTTTAAAAATTAAAATTTACTGAATTAACTTTAATTATTACCATTTTATCTCGAGGTAAATAGTAATTATCTCACTTCGGTAAATTCAACACGGTTAAATAAAATTTAACATTTGACATTTACCATCGAGATAACATAATTAGCCTACTAGATAAAATCTGATTTAATTTACTGTGCATTTTCATATATTTATCATATATATATATATATATATATATATATATATATATAATTTTAATCACATAATAAATTAAAAACAAAAACAAATTTTTTTAAGCTAAAAAAAAATGCGGGCGCCCGCAACGCGGGGTCCGCGTGGCGGCGCCACACGGGCGCCCGCCCCACGGGTCAACGCCTGCGGGCGCTGACCCGCGGGCGCCGCCTGCGGGCACCCGCCACGCGGTCGCCCCGCGTGGGCGGCGCCCGCCGGCGCACTGCGCCCTTGGCGAACGCCCAGGGCGCAGTGCTCCCAAACCGGGCCGGCACAATTTTTTTTAAAAAAAAAATTGCTCCAGAGATGCCCAGCATCCTGGAAGAACGGAGATGCCCAGCATCCCCTTCTAGCAATGACAATTGAAGATTTTAATTTCCCCTAAAACATGGTTATATACGATGATAAAACACCTACCAGAGCGCAAACCTGGCTCTGATACCATTGTAAGGGTTTGCACAGCACCTACGGGCGACGCAGCGGATAACAAAAATTCATTTGCCCAATCCCGGTGTTATGGAAACCTTAATCTGTGCTCTAATCGGTGTTTCTAAGACTCCAACCCGCCTAATTACGGGTTACGTGTTTATACCTTGCGCGGAATGACGCTGTCCGCTATGCCCGATGCAGAATACCGAGCCGCACAACTGCACGGCCTCTAGAGCAGATCCACACGGACCCTTCTGCAGTGACGGTACCCCCAGCACGGATCTTCCCCGACCCTTTCACCTTCTGGAGAGAGAGAGAGCAAGAGGAAGGAAAGGGGGGAGGAGCTAATCCTCCTCTCTTAACCCTTAATGCTTGGTTAAGCCAAGAGAGATTGAAGAAGCTCGAATGAGCTTCACGTAGGATTCTATATATAGAGTTTAGGCTTATTTGAAAAGGGCTCCAAAAGACCGAAACTGTATATATGTCCTATCTCATATTATACATATGTATTAAGCTCCATTTACACTCCTTTCCAAAAGGAATTAAATGGAAATAATACATACATTTGTATAATAATAATCCGTCACCCAAGAATCCATTGTGTGTGATCCTCTAGGCCCATAGTCACTCTAGTTTAAGACCCATTAACTTCTAATTCCCAATTAGAAGTAAATTAAACGTATTCTTCGCTTCTACAAGAGCCGAATAATAGTTTAATTTATTCCGAACCTTCGATCACGTTGGGTCAAGTAAATCCGCGTGATCCTAGAGGACGCCGGGTTTAAACCAGCCTGTCTGGTACCTGTAAGTCCACAGTTACCGCATCGATATAATCCCTCGCTCCTTCTATGAGGCTGGTACGATCGAGGGTATGGTTTCTGTCAAACCCCATGATCGTACCATTTGACCATGACCTCCTTAAAGTGTATGACGTCCGTTCTAAACGAACTCACACGACCCTGGCCGGGAATTTAACGGAGCGTCAATGTCATGACCCATTAATTGTCTGATATATACCCGACAGTGAGCGATCCCCTCTTGACCATTGATGATCTTCACACGTATCCTAGAGTGGTTAATGACTTGGCAACTCATGACTTATGGCTAAAGTCACTTAGCCAAGTAATTAAACCATTCCAGTCCTCGTGTAAGATCCGATCAATGTCTCAGGTCAAAGGACCAACGATGCTATTGAGACAGTTGGATCTTCAGTTGACATTAGGTATAATCAACCATCTGAAGATCCAATAGCGGATCAGTTCAGTGTACATCCTCCAAGGACATACACCTACACATATGTGTTGGTGCCCCGCACCAATGACCATGAGACTGATCACTGACACATCATGTGTACTGGTTTAATAGGTAATCAAAGTCCCCGAGTGATTACCCTCCAACCAGGAACAGTTTAAGGCATGTGTACATGTAAAGTCAATCTCATATTCGAGATCTCATCTCGAGCTGACTTTACAACCACATATCCTAGGGACAACATAAAGTAACACAATCGCATATTTACGCTCAAACACCACTTTATTAATAATGAACAAGATCGTACATTTATCGGGTCTACCCGACCCTAAATTGGCATGTAGCACACCAATACTAACAGAGAGTGCTCAGAATGGGTTCTTCCCTCTTTGGAGGGATTTCTTGGGTTTATATGGTTGTTCACTTCTCCCGCTGGAGAGGAGAGTGGACGCAAGGGGAGTTTCCTTTAGGTTGAGGGCTCTTGCCCTTCCCTTATCTACCAGCGTAACGCTCGGGCGATTATGAATCTCTGAGTCTTCATCTCCCTAGGGAGTCGAGCGTACAATTGATCTGCGCATGCTTGATTCTAGCTCGGTCCTCCTTTCAGCTCTTCCCGACCAAGCGGGGTGCCGAGTGGTTGGTAGCCAAGCTAAGTTCTCACCCGGCTTCTGGGCCATGTAATTGAGGCTTCCGGGCTAAGTGGGCCCCAAGAGGCTATCACTTGGCTGGCCATGTACTTGGGGCTTCCGGGCTAAGTGGGCCCCGTGGGGCTATCACCTGGTAGGTTATGTACTTGGGGCTTCCGGGCTACCCGGGCCGAGCATCTTATTGGGCAGCAGATTTCCCCCTCTCCATGTACCATCTACAATGGCAATCTCTTTTTCAAGCTTTTAGAGCACGCATCAACATGGAAATGACAATAACAGTCATAGTGGTATTTGAAGATGAATAGCAGTAAGAATTAAAATGTCCAAAAAAAATGTACGCAAAAAATATAAGCAGAGTAGTTAGGGTATTATATAAATATGGGCGAATAGAACAAGAAAGACATCCCACATGTGCAAGTAGTGCTCTTGATGCTCAACTACACATGAAAGATCAAACCTAATTGCATACTATTTTTTTGGGCGAGACGGAGAAGAAAAGTCTCATAGTTAGTAGGGAAGGTTGATACCAACGACATCACAGATGGATCTGGCACACCAGTCCGATCACGACTGATCGGCACACAACCAGCAAGGATGACGATCGCCAGAGACAACGATCGTACCACCACTGTCATTGGAAATCAACCACAGTAGATGAATAGGGAATGGGGAGGGATTGAGAAGACGGAGCTAAGAGCAGCTGAGAAGGGGGAGAGGGAGGTCGTTGATGTGCTTTAAAGAGAAAATTTTAACTGTTCACTCATGAGAAAGGAGTCAACTGTAATAACCTATGCGTATTTGGTGGACGGGATGGCACACTACAAATCTGCAAGATTCCCTACCATTTCTCGCGTCAGAAGTACAACCATCGGAAGGCACCGCTGTCTGGGTCGCAGAGACGTCAAGGACGAACGAGGACGAACGGGAACACTTCCTTGACTCATCCATAGCACAGGGAGATCTCGTATCCCAGATGAAGGAGGGATCGAGATGTCCAATGCCTGCACGAGGAGGGATGGAGAGGATCGACGCCAGATCTGTGGAGAGATGAAGGTTTCGCAGGAGGGAAGGAGGGTTTCACAAGACAAAAGATGAGCGTTGTGATGTCTAAGGCAGTTCGAGTTCCCCGGCGCCAGGGCAGAAAAGAGAGAGATAAATTGGGACAAATGTAATCCATCTCTGCCAGTGGATTTCGAAACCCAGGGGTAACTCGCAGTAAGCCCACATTTAAACCTGATTATCATTAATATGCAATCAAACCTGAAAAATAGTTAACCCTGAGTTAACTTCAGGTTAACCCAGGATTAACCCATAACCAAAGAGGGAGAGGAGGGTTACTTTATCCTGATTATGTTATCAAACTAAATGTGTGTAAACATTAGGGTAAATTAGTTCTGTAAAGTTAGCCAACCTGAGTATATGGTAATCCACTATCGAAGCAGGGCTAAAGTAATAGTCACTCTAACCGTGACTAAAAATGCCGTGTTGACATAAAACACTATAAAACATATTGAAATGACCCTGGAGAGGGGGATTTCTGTAGCCCATCTAAGAGCGGCCGAACTAGGTCTGTCAAGACCAAACAAGGCCCAGCTCATCCAAGTTATAGCCCCGCAGGGCTCACTTAGGATAAAAAGCCCAATAAGATTACTCGGGATCAAACCCTTCCTCGACGGCCCTTAGGCTCGGAAGGCCCGAGCGTCGGTCAGAACGGAGGAAGACCCATGCTCGAGTTATCCCCTCACCGGGATAGAGGCAAGCGCTCAGCGCCCACTCCGTCCTACCTTCATCCGAGCTATGCCTATCACCCGGACAAGGCTGGCCCCCCTCATGCTCGCATCAACCGACGAACGCTTATCCATACTGCCGTTGAGAACCCTTTATAAGCAGAAGTTTATGACGATAAGGGACCCATGATCCCTCAAGGCTATAAATATCCCACGATGAGGACGCAAAGAGCCCACGTTGAGGACGTAACTCCCGCCTGAAACCCCTCAGCTTACGGGACTCATGAGGCCAATGCACTATTTAAACTTGGGACTCCCTCCAACGAAAGGTAAGGGAAAACATATGCCTAAACTCCCTGAGCAGGAACCACTTCACCACCTTGGCGTAGAGGGATCTCGTGCATCTCCTTCCTCCTCCCTACATAGCTTCCACCATTGCTCTACTGACTTAAGCATCGGAGGATTTGTCCCAGGGAACCATCCCTGGGCCCCCTGATCCGTTTTCCTTCCTTGTAGTTCACTATCCGGTGATCATCTCCTCAGCTCAGGACCAGCGCGAGATCACGCCTCTTCATCTGGCGCCGTCTGTGGGAAACGACCAAAGAGCCAGCATGGTGCAAAGAAGTTCAGGGAGGAGGTCCGTCGGTGACAGGGGAAAGGCCATGGTGGCGGCGGGAGAAGGTCTCTCTCAAGCCTCACAAAATCCCCCCTCTAATGCCAGCACCCCCACCGACGGACATCCCCCTCCCCCCGCGGTGGTAGGGCTCCCGCCCCCTCCCCCCTCGGCGGTAGGGCTACCACTCAACGGTGGCGCTGACGTCTTCCAAGCCCTCAACGCAAAATTGGATGTCCTCGTGGAACTCATGAGGACCCAGGCGGCCAGGGATGGAAGGTCACGTGCCCCTCCGGAGAGCCCTCCCCGCGAGAACGTGTCCCAGCACACCGTCGGAGGCCGCTTCACCCTCCAAGGCCGACAGATCATCCGTAACAGGTCAGGACGACCTTCACAAGCCCCCCCTCCGGAACAAGAAGCCTCATCCACGCTGAAGAGGGGAAAACTCGGGACACCGTCTGAACCCAGAGACCGAAGTCCCTGGGGAACGCCAAGATAGCCCCCCCAGCCCGACGGCGCAGCGATAGCCGGAGCTATCCCTCCGACTGCGAGAATTCGAGAGGCGTTTCACAGAACAGGAGCGCACCCTATGCGCCCTGCAGAAAGTCTCTTCCATGGAGGACGAGGAGAAATCCTCATTCTCCGACTATATCTTGAAGGCAGAGGTATCTCCCAGAACCTCCATCCCGACCTTCAAGCTTTATGACGGCCAGGGCGACCCGGCCGATCACTTCGACAGCTTCGACGCCCTGATGACCCTTCATGGAGCGTCCGACGCTATCAAATGCCAAGCCTTTGTGACCACTCTAGTCCAAGGCGCCCAAGCATGGTTTCGGGCCCTCGCCCCCGGATCCATCCAGGACTTCAAGCAATTCAGGCGAGTATTCAAGCAGAGTTTCGCCGGCAGCGGTCCCCCAAGGTCTGTAGCGGGGATTTTGGCCCTCAAACAAGCGCAAGGGGAGAAACTTCGGGCTTACATTACCCGCTTTAAATCAGAACCCCTGAGGATCCCCCGCCTAGACGTCGCCTCGGCCATAACCGCGTTGACCGGGGGCACCCGTGACGAGAACCTCTGTCGTAAACTTGTCCTCTACCCTCCCTCGACCCTTGCCGAGCTAGTGACTCTGGCTTTGCACCATGCCGAGTGCGAAGAAGTGCTCAGCGCATGCCGAGACGCAACCGGCTCGGGTCGGGAGGGGGACAAGAAGCGGACACCTGAGCCAAGTTTGGGTCCAGGAAAAAGGCGGAACCTAGACGGGGAACACAAGGAACCGTCACGGAAGTACGAGCGGTACACTCCTTTAACCACTCCGGTTTATGAGATTTACGAGGACATCAAAGGCTTGGGCCTCTTCCGCCAACCCGAGCCAATGAGGTCGAAGAACCGCAATCACAGCAAGCATTGCCTGTTCCACAGCGATCACGGGCACCACACCGGCGACTGCCACCAGCTCCAGGATGAGATCGAGCGCCTCGTCCGTCAAGGACACCTATCCCGGTTCGTGGCCAGGCACAAGGAAGACCGAGGCGCCCCAGAGAAAATCGGCAACACCCCCCGAGGGGTCCACATCAGCGTCATCGCTGGAGGAGCTGCATCAGGAGGAGACAGTGGCCGAGGAAGGAAGCGTCATGCTGAGCGGGCAAGCCGAGCCATCGAGCCTCCCAGGGCCCCGCCAAGTGAGCCCCAGGTCATAGTCTTCTCCGACCAAGACCTGGAAGGGCTAAGCACCCCGCATGACGACGCCCTAGTCATATCGGCCACGATAAACTATTGTAACGTAGATAGGATTCTAGTTGACAATAGAAGTGCCCCTGATGTATTATCCTATGAATGTTTTCTTAAGATGGGGGAGGATCCGTCTAAACTCAGCCCGATCCGAACCCCCCTTTGTGGGTTCAATGGCCAGGCCACTTATCCCGAGGGAGCCCTAAGCCTGCCAGTTACTCTCGGCACCCCACCCAAAATCGTTACGGTCATGGTGGACTTCATAGTGATCAAAGGTATGATAGCATACAACGTAATCTTCGGCCAAGGAATCCTTAGCCGAACGAAAGTAGTGCCTTCTACCTATCACCAAAAGATGAAGTTCCCCACCAAAAATGGGTTGGGGGAAGTCCGAGGTAACCAGGCCACAGCCAGAAGGTGCTATAATATCTCGGTTGAAGCCACAAGGCCGGAAGGGAAGAACAAGGGCCCCCGGGAAGTCGAGGAAAAATCCGCAACCGCCGAGCCTGGAGGCGAATTGCTAGCGGTTTTCCTAAATGACGACCCGACCCTAGGAGTAAAGATTGGAGGCGACCTACCGTCTGAGGTCCAACAGCAATACAAAGAGTTTCTTTCCGCGTACATCCGAGTCTTTGCGTGGTCTGATGATCAGCTCCCCGGGATACCAGAGGAGACGACGATGCATAAGCTCAACCTTGACCCGACCATCAAACCCGTACAACAACGGAGAAGGAAGCACGTGCCAGAGAAGCAGGCGATCATCAAGGAATAAGTCACCAAGGGGTAAAAGATTGGTCTTTTTAAACCGGTCATGTACCCGACGTGGCTGGCCAACGTCGTCCTGGTGCCGAAAGCTTCGGGAAAGTGGCGGATGTGCGTGGACTTCACCGACTTGAATAAGGCCACCCCTAAAGACTGCTATCCGATGCCGAGCATCGACCAACTGGTTGACTCAACCTCAGACAACGAGATACTCAGTTTTCTAGACGCCTATTCAGGTTACCATCAGATCAGAATGAATCTAGAAGACATCGAGAAGACCGCCTTTATCACCGACTTCAGCGTATACTGCTACACCCGGATGCCTTTCGGGTTGAAAAACGCTGGAGCCACGTACCAGAGGTTGGTCAACCATATGTTCGAGGGACAGCTCGGCCGAAACGTCGAGGCCTATATTGATGACATGCTCGTCAAGACCCCCAAGGCCGAGGACCACTTCGCCGACCTAGCTGAGACCTTCGACACCCTCCTGAGGTACAATATGAAGCTCAATCCTACCAAGTGTGCCTTCGGAGTAAGATCTGGGAAATTCCTGGGTTTCTTAGTAACCCAGCGTGGGATCGATGCCAACCCCGACAAGGTCCAGGTGATGAGGACATCTCACGACACTCGCTATGGCTCGGGTCGCCTGCACACCCTTGATTTGGGTCGACTCATTCTCATCTTATGTATCCTCCTTTTATTGAGTCTTATCATATATAATTTTCCTTTTATTGGGTCATGTCGCATGTATTTCCTTTTATTATGTCATGTTGTACTAGTCCATTTCCCCTATTTGGTCTAATTGGGCCCTAATACCTTAGTTTGGGCCTATTGGACTGAGTCTAGGACATGTTTGGTCTTTTATCTTAAATGGCAGGGTTATTTTTATCTTGTAAAGATGGGTTGCCTATAAATAGCCCCCATCTCCCTCCATGTACTAACTTTTGATGAATATTGAAGAAAACTCTTTCAAATCTCTCATTATTCCATTCCTCTCTCTCTCTCTAGCTCTCCTCTCTCCCACAAGGCAAGGGCGAACCTCCCCTCTCTCCTCCCCCCTCTCTCATTCAATTCCAACCCCCACCTACCTCCATTAATACCCCACAACTTCCCACAACCCTCCTTTACTCTCCACCTAGTCCCAACAACCCTCCACCAATCCAAACTCTACTTCCCAACTACCACCCACCTCCCTTCACTTCCCAAGGCACCTATCCACCTTCCCAAGGCTAAATTAACCCCTCCCAAAGCCTAAATTCGAATTACCCTCCCCTCTCCCATCCCTCCCTCACCCTAGGTCGAAATCCACTCCCTCCCCATAGCCAAGTTCACGCCCCACCTTCCCTCACACTCATCTTCTCTCTTGTGCACATCCACTCCCCCATCTCCACCTCTAGCAGTTCCAGCCCCCTTTCTCCCTCCATCCCTGCCATTCCTAACCTCCTGGAGCCCTAGCCACGTCCTCCCCCCCTCCCTAAACCTTCAGCCATCATCCTCAAGCTTTGTTAACCCCCTCCCACTCCCTTCATTCTTGCTAGTTTGCCATTTCAGAAAGCAGGTCGCAGGCTGCAGAGTTGGGTCCTGAAGATCGCAACAGGACAGGCCGTTCCCTAGTCCTCCTGATGTCAAGGCCTACATCTCTGGAAAGGGCGTCCAGGGAGCTTTCAAGGCGAGGTGGTTTAGTCAACATCCGAGGTCGGAGCTGTCCTCAGGAGCCGATCTCCCTCAACTGCGCAGAAGCGCTCAGGCAGGGAACCAGAGCTGCAGTCACAGTCCGACCACGACTTCCTCCCTGAATATCTGAGCGCCATTTTTGGAGGGCTGAAACTACTACCAGTTAGCTGTCTCCTCCAAGAAGAAGGACCTCATTCGGACACCGGAGCTGCAAGTTAACATTTTCTTTGTCAGGGTGGGTAGTCTGCCCACTGTGGGACCAGGTTCGACCTGTACCTACTCTTCCGGCTATCCCGCTCTCCTCTGACCTTGGATCGAGGCCCCGTCAACTGCTGCTCGAAGCTACTCCGACCACGATCGCGTCACCGCTAATCTCGTCCCAATCGGAGTTCAGGAGCGGCCACAGAGATGTCTGCAACCTGCTGCATCAGTTCGGTACCTGCCAGGAGCCAGACATTGCTGTCCTGTTCCCATCGCCGGCACTGCCAGCCTCGGGTGTCAAAGCTGCCCCAAAAATTCAAGCTTCATCCCCTGTCAGCTGAGAAACTTTTGGCAGTGGTTTCGTCAAGTTTGGAGCTCCGTGGATCCCGTGGCAGCATCAACAGCGACATCCTGTCCTGCAAACCTGCAGATTGGCAGAACCGGCGGACTCGGAAGATCGGCTTTTCCTTTGCATAAATCCCCACCCCGCTTGGCCGGCTGAAGGCCCCTCCCTGCGTGGAGGTATTTTTGGGTGTAATAAGATTAATCCCCACCCCAAGTTCATCCCTCCTGCGTGAGGTGTAGTGTTGTACTCTTTAAGTTTCAGGTCAAGCGACAATCGCCGCAGCGTTCGGGTAATTACCCACGCTTCCCGGCGCGCCCTCGTCTCCGAACGGGATCGGTGTCTTCACACCGATCAGGTGAGCTTCTGATCACACCCTTGTAGCTTCATTTCTGCAAATGTAGTATTACCTTGAATGCCCGTCGGTAAGAGAGCGCTCGGACTTAATTTTAAGCGATTTCGTGCCCACCGCGGCCCGTGAGTGAGTGCCACCCAACACCCCACCTTGCGGGCCAGCCACCCACAAAGCTGGGTCTCCCAGGCCCATTGGGGGTCAGCCTTAGCATTGTAAGTCCATTAGGACAATTGGGTCCCACCTCGGACCCTCACCATCATCTCCCGGACCCATCGGGTGAACGTGTGAGCCGAGTGAGCAAAAATCGTCATTGTGAGAATCATTGAGCGCTTGTATGCTTGCGGGTCTAAGTCCTAGGGTCATCCCATCATATTTAGTGGTCTTTGGGCTGTGCCACATCACCAGGCCATCCTGGACATGCGCCTACCCACCTGCATCAAAGACGTTAAACGCCTTACTGGACGCATTGCCGCGCTCAGTTGATTCCTGTCCCGTGCGGCCGAACGATGCCTACCCTTCTTCAAGCTATTGAGGGAGCCCAAATTGACATGTGCTATGTTCACATGGTACGAGGAATGCCAAAGAGCATTCGTCGAGCTTAAAGAGTTCCTGGCCTCACCTCCAGTGCTGTCCAAGCCTGTCCCGGGCGAAGCCCTGCATCTCTATCTTTTGGCAACCCCATCGACAGTTAGCTCGGTCCTAGTCAGAAATGACTCGGGAGTCGAGAGACCGGTCTACTACATCAGCAAGGTGCTCAACGAGGCTGAAAGGAGGTACCCCGCAACCGAGAGACTTGTGCTAGCGTTGGTTACCTCGGCCAATCGCCTCCGACCCTATTTCCAAGGGCACTCCATCACCGTGCTAACCAGCAAACCATTGAAGAGGGTCCTCGCTCACCTTGAAGCCTCGGGACGCCTCGTCAAGTGGGCCATCATGCTTGGGGCCTACGATATATCATACCGCCCTCACTCGGCAATCAAAGGCCAGGCGCTCACTGACTTCATCACCGAGAGCACCATCCCGACTGAAGAAATATCTCCGTCCACGCCCGGGCCAACATGGGAACTGTTCATCGACGGATCCTCCAACTCAACCGGAAGCGGCGCTGGAATCCTCCTAAAGTCCCCCGAAGGGGCAGCGCTATAATACGCCTTGAAGTTCAACTTCCAGGCATCCAACAACACTTCCGAGTATGAGGCTCTCATCTCGGGAGCCCGTATGGCCCGGCGGCTGGGGGCTGAGTGAGTCAAAATTCACACTGACTCCCAGCTGGTCGCTAGCCAGGTCAACGGTGATTACGAAGCTCGAGAAGCACCGATGGTCAAATATCTCCAGCTGGTCAGAGCCGTGGGACAACATTTTGAGAGTTTTGAGGTAGTCCGAATAGCTCGGGAGGAAAACTCTCGAGCGGACACCCTCTCTCGACTGGCCTCCTCTCTTGACCCCGAGGGTACTCGATCGGTCCTCCTCGAAGAGCTGGAGCGACCGAGCATCGACTCGGAGCTCCTGGCTGTTGACTCGGCCTCCCCAAGCGACTGGCGTACCCCGTACCTGTCGTGGCTTCAAGATTCTCAAGAGCCTCCCGACCCTCGGGAAGCCCGAAGATTGAAGTACCAAGCTCGGCGATTCGTCACTCTAGACGGCACTCTTTACCGGAGATCCTTCTCCTGTCCCCTCCTGAAGTGCCTCAGCACTGATGAAGCCAACCGAGCGATTCAAGAAGTTCACGAAGGTCTGTGCAGAGCGCATTTAGGAGGAAGGTATCTCGCCAGGATCTTGCTACGGCAAGGTTACTGGTGGCCCACTCTGCAGTGCGACTACTCGACTTACACACAACATTGTGACCGATGCCAGCGATTTGACCACTTTATCCATCAGCCAGCAACGGAGCTCATCACCTTAGTCGAGCCGTATCCTTTCGCTCGCTGGGGAATCAACATCCTTGGGCCATTCCCCACGGCCCAGGCCCAGAAGAAGTTCATCATCGTCGCCATCGACTACTTCACCAAATGGATCGAGGCCGAAGCCACGGCAAGGATCACCGAGACAGTCTTCTAGAATTTCATCTGGAAGTCGATCATATGTCGTTACGGCATCCCCCGGGTGATAGTAAGCGATAATGGTCGGCAATTTGATTCTCATTATTTTCGAGATAGATGCGCCGACCTGGGCATTCGCAATCACTTCACCTCGGTCGCCCACCCTCAAGCTAACGGGCTGGTCGAAAATGCCAATAAGACTATCTTAAAAGGCATCAAGACCAGGCTCAGCAAAGCCAAGGGCAGCTGGCTTGAGGAATTGACGAACGTACTTTGGTCACACAGAACGACTCCCAGAACGGCAACCGGTGAAAGTCCTTCTCAGTTGGTGTACGGCGCAGAGGTCGTCATCCCGTTGGAGATTGCCAATCCTTCCCTCCGAGTCATCTGTTTCTCTCCTGAGGCAAACGATCAGAAACTGCTCGAAAACCTCGACCTAACAGATGAACTCCGAGAGATTGCCGGCATCCGAGCAACGGAATACCAGCGCCGCCTCACTCGATACTACAACGCCAAAGTCTGAGATGGACACTTTCAACCGCGAGATTTCGTTCTCAGGAAAGCCGAAGCCTCTCGACCACTTGAGGCGGTGAGCAACCTATCCCCTAATTGAGAAGGCCCCTATCGAGTGATCGAGACGCTCGGGAAAGGAGCATACCAACTATCCATGATGGAAGGAGAGCCCATCCCTCGGACGTGGAACGTGACTACACTACACAAGTTCTACTTCTGAGTACCGAACATTGTGTAAGCAACATGGAATAAAACAAAAGGTTTCCCTTTCCTTTATTCAAACAACTCGCTTGTACATCAGGAAGGCCGAAGCCAAGAAAATACATGTCAAAAAAGCAAAAAATCCATCTGGCGACGCCGTATGAGCCCATCGCTTGGCTGACTCGGTTGACCTTCCTGCGTCCAGCCACTGACTCTGCCTTGTGCAGAAACTAGCTCGGATAAAGGGTAGTCGACCCCGTTGACTCGGGTAGCTCGGGACAAAGGTGACAGAGGGATTAGGAAGAAGAAGGCTACCTTCCAAGTTGAACTTGGAAGAGGAAGGGGAGAGGGAACGCATATGAAGACATCTTCCCTACCAATCTGCCAACTCTTTGGAAGGAAGGAAGCTCAGGCACCCTCCGAAGAGTGAAAGAAATGATGAGAAGAGTAAAAGAGGGAAAAAGAGGCTGTGAGAGGGAAAAAGAAACCAGCAGAGCTGGACGAGGAGGCAGGGGAAAGCCCGGAAAGGAGGGAGCCTAATTGACTTCCTCCTCCCCTCCGTGGAGCGAGCAGGAAGGGACGGGCGACAGGGATGCCTGATGCCCCCATCCGTCCACCATCCCCCCCCACCCCCCGCAAGCGCCGTCGGAACTGATAAAAAGAAGATGACGTGCCTCCGCACGTCGAACCTTCTTCAAACCTGTCCGCCGGCCGTCGAACCTCCTTCAAACCCGAAACAGCAAGGACTCTCTGCCCTCCATCATCGGCAACCTCATCTTCCATAGTATCTTTCATGTTTCGAATATATTGGCACAGCGCTACGTGAAGAAGGAATGATAAAAGACTGTTGAGGAAAACCCTAATCCGTGGAGAGGAAGGGACGCCCTTCAGACCTTTTATAGGCGAAGGGAGGCTATTTGCCTTAAATGATTCTCCCCTTGAAAACACGCCAAAGGGACCTCTTCCTACGAACGGTCACCTCAAAACTCCTTGTTTCTGCCCCAGCGGGACACACGAAGCGGCCAAACATTCAAAGCATGAGAAAACAGAAAGACACCCTGTTAGAGGCTCGCCCAACCATCGCGTGAAAATCACGCAGAAAGTATCGGCACTTTCCAACTACTGCAGATACACTGAATGAAATACGACAATGGCGATACGGAACAGTTAAGTCTTCGTCATAATGCTATTGCCTTATCTATTTTCCTACACGACAGAGAAAGTTTTTTCTTCGGAAGGAAAAAGACATACAAAAAGAGGAAGCAAAGCAGATACATTAGGCGTATGGCCCACCTTGAAGCTCGGAAGTGGAAGGCTCAGGCGGTTTACCCCCGGCACCCTCGGTGACGGTCGACCCTGGCACTGACCCCACGGGCATGGGATCTGTCTCGGTTGCATGCCCTCTCGAGACATCCGGAGCTGGCGACCCCTCGGGCGAAGAGCCCTCCTGATCTTCTTCCTCCGACGCCGAAGCAGAGGAGCCGGAGGATGACAGATCCGAGTCATACCATTGTCCGGACGGGAATTCAATTATCCCGGATGCCTGCTCCTCGGCATAAGATACGGCCCGATTGTAGCCCTGCTTGAACCCCTTACGGATGCCTCGGCGAAGCGCTGACTCGTAGTAGGGGAGGGCAGCCTCCTTAAGGTCGACCCGGTAGGCCTCCGAGCATTTGTACTACTCAAGCGCCTCCACCCCGGCCAATCCCACCCTACCAATGAGCTCGGCCTTCTCCCGCTCCGCCTCCGCTATTTTCCGCTCGGCCTCAGCCGTCCTCTCCTCGGCCTCCGCCACCCGCTTCTCCGCCTCAGCTCGATCGGCCTAGGCCTCCCCCCGAAGGCGCTCAGCTTCCTCCGCCCGGTCCACCAGCTCGGAGCACTCGACCTCCCACCGGCCATCCAGCTCGACGCGAACAAGGCACTCCTCTTCAAGAAGCCTACTCTTCCTCTCGAGCGATTCGCGGGCCTTAGCTAGCTGCTCGGTTAGCGCCCGGGCCTCCACCTGGTTCGACCGTACCAGCTCCCTAACTGAGGAAAGCTCCCGCCAAAGCCCATCACGCTCCTCGGCAAGACGAGCCAACTTATTGTCAGACCCACCGAGGGTCCAGGCCAGGGTCGCCCGCTCTGACTCCAACCGAGCGTATGCTTCCGTCAGAGTGGCCCCCATCTGGGCCAGAACCAAGCCACCCTCCATAACTGCCTCGAGGGCTATGGACGGGGAGTGCTGCCTGCTTCCCCCCTCACCTTCGCAACTATGCCGTGACACACCTGATACAAAGGGCCCTGGATGCCAAGCCTCTCCAAGGGCGCCGGAGTGGAGATCCCCCCTTCGGTCGGTATCCCACCGGTTGGCCCAGACCAAGCCGCGGCCTCAGTCGCCCCTCGTGCCTCGGTCGTATTTTCCAGCGACCCTCTGACCTGGACCGGTTCGGCACCTGCACCGCCACCTGGAGCGTCGCCCACCCCAATCTCAGTCGCGGCCCCAGGGTCACCTGTGTAATATCCCGGACCTTTCGGATCCTTCTTCGTGGGTCCCGGATCTGGTTTTCGGAGCGTCCAGCTCTGTTGCGTCCGAAATTTCGTTTCGGACATCTTTCGTGTTCGGGTCGGTGCATTCCGGAGTCGTTTCGGAGGCCCGGAGGCGTTCCGCGGTTTTTCCGTGTGTGTTTTGGCTTTTTCTTCGGAAGCTCGCTGCAGGCGAACCGGGCGGTTCACCCGGGCACGAGTGGTACCGTTGCGATCGGTGCGTTCCGAGGATTCCGGAAATGTATTTTTCTATTTTTCGGTATTTTTCCGAAAGTCAGATTTTCCTATTTAAGCCCTAATTCTTTTTCTTTTTCTTTTCTCCTTTCTCTTTCTTCTTCTTCCTCTTCCTCCGTTTCTTCCCACAGTGACACCCTCCTCTCTCCCCCTCTCTCCCATTCGGACGCGGTGAACCCCTCTCCGGCTACGGACGGCGGCGGGGCGACGGCGCGGACGCGTGGGTGACGGCGAGGCGATCTCGTGGGCGTGCGGCAAGCGTGGGAAGCGTGGGGAGTTCGTGAAGCTTCGAGCATTCTTCGCGATTCGTGGGTGATTCGGCGGAGCATTCGCTCCATTGAGGTAGGGTGACGTTCCTTAGCCTCTTGTCGATCACTTCCGTGATTTATAGGCCGAGGGGAGGCCGAGAGGGGCTTATTTGAGCATGTTTGGGGTTTTTCCATGTTTTGGGGTGAGTCGCCCGATCTATGGATTCAATGCATGGATTCGTGTTTTGATGGCCTAGAATCATGCTAGGGGTCCCCAGGGGTCTTCCCCTTTGTTTTCCCCCTCTCCGGTGGAGGCATGGGGGCGTGGAATGGTGTTTTTAGCCGTTCCCGGCCGTTCTCGGTTTTCCGGGATGATAGCGGTCCACCAAGAACCGCCTTCATCAGGTAGCGGTCAGGTGGGGACCGCCATCAGCAAGATTTCAAACGTTGGGGCTTGTGCTGTCGGCAGGCGGTCGCGGTCTCGCGACTGACCGCGACTGCTGGTGGCGGTCAGGGGGCGACCGCTTTCAGCCTGGGGTCCGGCACGGTCTTCGAGACGGGTTTTTGACCGTTGGAGTCTGGTCGCGGTCTCCAGGAGACCGCTACCAGGTGAAGGCGGTCTTCACGCGACCGCTTTCACGTTTTCGTGCACCAGGGTGGTCGCGGTTCCAGGCCGACCGCGACCAGGTGATAGCGGTCCTGGGTCGACCGCTACCACTGGAGGCGGTCCTCCGGTGACCGCGACTCCCCTTCTTTACCGATTTGAACCCCGGACGAGCTAGTCTCGATCCCTGTGCTGACCCGTAGTCCGACTGATGCGGGGCATCATGTGGGGGCTATACGTGGGGGTGTCGTGGGGTCCCGAGAGGAGGTGGCTCCGGCTTGTGTCACCGTGCGTCGGTGTTGGTACAAGGAGCATTCCTCGTACCCGTGGTTGCATCGTTGTTTTCCGTGACTCGAGAGTCTACTCCTTCAGTGACCCTCCACTAGTCGTAGCCCACCAGTACGAGGTGCTGGTCTCACCTGGGAGTGGTGTACGGGCACCCACCTTTCGAGACGGTTTGTGGACCGGTTACCGTAGGCCCCTCGTCGGTAGCCAGAGTCTGGCTACGGGGGAAAACCGGTCAGAGGACCAGACCTAGTGACGCAAGGTCTGTGTGTGCACACGTGGTTGGGGGCGGTTGGACCCACGTCGACGGGCGTGACCCCAGCTAGTTACTTGTTTGTGGTTACTTGTACGGTGTCTGCGCCTCAGGTAGGACCTACCACGTCAGGCGGTTCACCTGCGGTGCGGTGTAGGATGTCAGGGGACGCTACCGGCTGTGCTTCTAGTGGGTGGTACTCCTGTCGAGTACGGAGTGTCAGACTGTCAGTCGTGTGTTTCCGACCTTCGGGTTTTACGGTTCGACCGTTGGTTTCGGTCTTCTCGTGCCGTGGCACGTGTGTCGGTTTGCGTGCCGTAGGGTCTAGTTCTGTAGAGTACAGGACTTTCCTTTCCGAGGTACTTTCCTACCGCGAGAGTAGTGATTTCTCATTTTACGAGGTAGGGTTCGAGTGATCCCTACTAAGTCTTGTTCCGAGACACATTCCCTGCGTGTTTTCACCGTGTTTCAGGTGAGACGCCACCTTCGGGGAGCGCGTCAGGTGCGCAGCGTGGTGCGGGTGCCCAGATGTAGTGCCAGAGGTCAGAGCCGGGGTATGTCCCGTGTAGCTGTACTTTTCTTTATTGTCACTGTACTAGTCGTGGGCTACTGTTGCTGTTGTTGTTCTTTACTGTGGACCATGTAAAATGTTAATTTATTTCCTGCTTAATATTATAACTGTTTAATTATTGTAATTATTTGTGATACTTGTGTAGTCTCCACACCATCCTTTTAACCCTTCCGAGTCTTCGGGCTCGTGGGTGGCGGTACGAGTCTCGGGTTATCGGGCCTTCCCGGTAATCGGATTCTCGGGTCGTTACAGCTGGTATCAGAGCGCGGTTGTGGAATTACATGAGAATCATAGGTAATTGTAGTGGTCCACTAGTCCACAACAATGATGTACAGGTGACGCTGGCATTGGGCACCGCGTGTTTTATTCTGACCTTGCCGTTTTCGTGTTTTCTGTCTTTTGCTTCAGGAGCGAGTATGGCGCTGAGGAGGAGTTCTCGCTCTCAGCAGGGGCAGTCGGCTGGAGGCTAGGAGATCCAGCAGGAGGTCCAGAGGGACCAGGAGGAGCATAGTAGAGCACCACGGGGGGCTACCGAGGCCGCGGATGCTGCGAGAGCTCCGGGGGCCGAGGATTTCTTACGTGGCATGTACCATCTCATGTCTCAGCAGTTTGGCGGAGAGGCTGCTGAGGGCTCGTTTGTCAGGGGTGGGCCAGGCCGAGCGGTGAGGGACTTCATGCAGTTCCATCCACCTTACTTTAGCGGCCAGGCAGACCCTGATGCGGCTCGTGATTGGCTTGATGAGATGGAGCGGGTGTTCAGTTCCGCGAGGAGTACTGCCGAGGACAGAGTGGTGTTGGCCTACAACCAGTTGCAGGGTACGGCTCGGAGGTGGTGGTCTTCCGAGTGGAAGACGTCTTTTCAGCTTCGTCCACTTGAGCAGATCGAGTGGGATGACTTTGTTAGTGCTTTCGAGCGCACGTACTGTCCAGACGTCGTTGCTACGCAGCGGATGCGGGAGTTTCTGGAGCTGGTGTAGGGTGACATGTCCGTGTTGCAGTACAGGGCCCGATTTGTCGAGCTGGGTCGGTATGCACCTCATATCATGGAGCATGAGAGGGTGAGGACCACGCAGTTTGTACAGGGCTTGAGGCTGGAGCTGAGGCACCATTTGATCGCGAATGGGGCCACTGATCTAGAGACGGCGTCTCGTGTTACGATTTCCTTGGAGATGGATATGCAGAGGACTCGAGGACCGGTCAGCCAGGGGCAGTCCTTGTCAGGTCGCAGCCAGCAGTCGGCTACCCAGCAGCAGGGTTTCTTCCAGCATGCGTCGGGTGGTTCAGGAGTACCGGCACCGGCAGCGTCAGTGGCAGGATCTGCGTCCTTCGGCTCGAAGGTCAAGAAGTTCTTGAAGAAGAGTCTCCGGAAGAAGCACAAGGATCAAGGGCAGGCTTCATCGGGCAGTGTACAGCAGCCGTTTCCTTTGCAGCGTCAGGGATCGGTGGGTGGATCGCGAGGACCTTGTCCACGGTGTGGTGGGACCCACCCAGGCAGGCAGTGCACGGCGCCGATCATCTGTTTTCGGTGTGACCAGCCAGGGCATATGGCGCGCGACTGTCCTCAGAGGCCGCCGCAGCAGCAGGTTCCCCAGCAGCAGAGGCAGCAGCAGCAGCAGCTGCAGGGACAGTATCCGCCGCTACCCAGGTCAGCTAGTGTGGGAGGCAGGCAGAGGGCTCGGGGCCAGATCACGCACATGACCAGGGCAGAGGCAGTGGCGTCGCAGCTCGTGGAAGGTACCGTTCAGATTTTGGGTTGTGCGGCTCGGGTTTTATTTGATTCTGGCGCGTCTCATTCGTTTATTTCGGAGGATTTCGCGTCGAGCGTCGAGGAGCCGGTGACCCAGTTGTCCTGTGATTTGGCAGTGGAGTTGCCTTCGGGTGACTTTATGGTCACTCCATATTGCTTCGACCAGGTTCCGGTGTGGATCGATGGGCGGAGTATGCCAGGCAGGTTGTATGCGTTGCAGCTTCGAGATTATGACGTGATTCTAGGCATGGATTGGCTCGAGACTCATGGAGCGGTGGTGGATTGTGGAATGAAGAGGGTCTACTTCCAGCATCCGAGCAAGAGGACCTTCTATTTCCAAGGTATCCGTTCCGCCTCTTCTCGATTCCTTATCTCTGCTATTCGAGCCCGTCGATTGCTTGATTCCTGTTGTCAGGGTTTTCTCGCGTCAGTGGTTGTGTCTGACCGGATGGAGCCGGATGTCCAGGACATTGCGGTGGTGTGCGAGTTTCCCGACATTTTTCCCGAGGAGTTGCCTGGATTACCTCCCCAGCGGGAGATCGATTTCGTGATCGAGATTGTGCCTGGTACGGGACCTTTGGCGAAGGCTCCCTACCGTATGGCCCCCGCTGAGTTGAGGGAGTTGAGGGCGCAGTTGCAGGAACTGTTGGCCAAGGGGTACATTCATCCGAGTTTTTCCCCTTGGGGTGCGTCCGTGTTGTTTGTGAAGAAGAAGGACGGTAGTCTGCGGTTGTGCATTGACTATCGGCAGCTGAATGAAGTGACCATTAAGAACAAGTATCTGTTGCTGTGGATTGATGATTTGTTCGACCAGCTGCAGTCTGCGCGAGTGTTCTCGCGGATTGATTTGCGGTCCGGTTACTATCAGCTGAGAATTCGCGAGTCCGATGTGGAGAAGACTGCATTCAGTACGAGGTACGGGCATTATGAGTTCTTGGTGATGCCGTTTGGGATCACCAATGCCCCTGAAGCCTTCATGGACTTGATGCAGAGGGTGTTTCATCCGTGTTTGGATCAGTTCGTGGTCATCTTCGTGGATGACATCCTTGTTTATTCGCAGTCTGCTGAGGAGCATGCATACCATTTGAGTGTGGTGCTACAGACGTTGCGAGATCACCAGTTGTATGCAAAGCTCAACAAGTGCGAGTTTTGGCTCAGCGAGGTGCACTTTCTGGGGCACGTGATTTCTGGTGATGGCATTTCCGTGGATCCCGCCAAGGTCGAGACTGTGATGCAATGGCCGAGGCCGAGGTCGGTGACGGAGATCCGGAGTTTCTTAGGGCTTGCGGGTTATTATCGCCGGTTTATCCAGAATTTTTCTCGTATTGCGACCCCGATGACTAGGCTCACGCGGAAGGATGTGCCTTTCGTTTGGTCCGAGGAGTGTGAGCAGAGCTTCAGTGAACTGAAGAGGTTGTTCACCTCGGCTCCGGTGTTGGTTTTGCCTTCTAGATCGGGAGGTTTCGTGGTGTGTACAGATGCTTCCGGCGTCGGATTGGGTGCTGTTCTGATGCAGCATGGTAGAGTGGTGGCTTATGCATCTCGGCAGCTAAAGCCCCATGAGGAGAACTACCCTACCCATGACCTTGAGTTGGCGGCGGTGATCTTCGCGCTAAAAATCTGGAGGCATTATCTGTACGGTGAGAAGTTCGAGGTGTTCACTGACCATCAGAGTTTGAGGTATGTGTTCTTGTAGAGAGATCTGAACCTCAGACAAAGGCGTTGGATGGAGTTCATGAAGGACTATGACTTCACCCTGTCTTATCAGCCGGGCAGGATGAATGTCATCGCCGATGCCTTGAGTCGGAAGGTTGCGGTCAGTGCCTTGATGTTGAGGAAGTGGAGGCTCTGGGAACAAGTGCCCGAGGTATCTTTCAGGCTCAAGATTCCCCAGGAGCCAGGGTTGGCGGTGCTTGCGAGTCTGACTGTCACTCCTGCTATCCGTCGTCAGGTGATAGAGGCTCAGCATGCAGACCCTGAGTTGCCCCGGATTCTGGCGATGGCTGATGTGGAACTTGGCGAGGACGGTGCTGCGAGGTTTCGTGGCAGGCTGTACGTTCCAGCGGAGGAGCAGGTTCGTCGTGCGGTGTTACGCGAGGCTCATGGGAGCAGGTACACTGTGCACCCGGGTGCGACGAAGATGTATCGGAACTTGCGGAGGCAGTTCTGGTGGCCTGGCATGAAGAGAGATGTCGCAGAGTTTGTGGCCAGGTGCCTGATCTGTCAGCAGGTGAAGGCGGAGCATCAGCGACCAGGAGGTACTCTCCAGCCCTTGGATGTTCCTGCTTGGAAGTGGGACCATGTGACCACGGATTTTATGGTGGGATTGCCGAGGACCCCGAGTGGGCAAGACAGTATTTGGTTACTGGTGGATCGGCTGACGAAGGTGACGCGGTTGTTACCGGTCAAGGTCAACTGGAGCGTGTCTAAGTTGGCTCGCCTTTATGTGGAGCGGATCGTGCCTTTGCATGGGGTTCCCATTTCGATCGTGTCGGATCAGGATCCGCGCTTCACTTCTGGATTCTGGAGGGGTTTCCAGCGAGCTCTTGGCACGGAGTTGGCATTTAGCTCCGCGTATCATCCACAGTCAGATGGTCAGTCTGAGAGGACCATTCAGACTTTGGAGGACATGCTGAGATCCTGCTGCCTGGAGTGGCAGGGGAGTTGGATTCATCACCTACCGTTGGTGGAGTTTGCCTATAACAACAGCTATCATTCGAGCATCGGCATGGCTCCTTATGAGGCATTCTATGGGCGTCCTTGTCGGACTCCACTTGATTGGTTTGAGGTGTGTGAGCGTGTTTTGACGGGACCGGATTTGGTGCAGCAATGTGTGGATGTTGTGCACCTGGTTCGTCAGAACATGTTGGCCGCCCAGAGTCGGCAGAAGAGTTATGCTGACCGTAGGAGGCAGCCCCTCGAGTTCGCCGTGGGCGATCATGTGTTCTTGAGAGTTTCTCCGATGAAGGGGGTGATGCGTTTTGGACGGCGTGGGAAGCTGAGTCCCCGCTATATTGGTCCTTTCGCGATTGTGGAGCGCATCGGTGAGGTTGCTTACCGGTTGCAGTTACCTCCTGAGTTGGCGTCGGTGCATGACGTGTTCCACGTCTCGATGTTGCGGAAGTATATGCCCGATGACTCTCATGTGCTCGAGTTTTCCGTTTGGCCTGAGGTGACTCCAGATCTTTCTCTCCCAGAGTTTCCGATCCGCGTGGAGGATAGGCGAGAGCAGCGCCTACGGAACAAGGTCATTCCCTTGGTAAAGGTCGTGTGGCAGCGACACTCTGGTGGTGAGGCTTCGTGGGAACGTGAGGATGAGATGCGTCAGCAGTTCCCGTACCTGTTTGAGTGAGTCTTCCTCTTCTTTCCCCTTGGGTTGTTCTCAATTTCGAGGACGAAATTCCTTAAGGGGGGAGGGCTGTAATATCCCGGACCTTTCGGATCCTTCTTCGTGGGTCCCGGATCTGGTTTTCGGAGCGTCCAGCTCTATTGCGTCCGAAATTTCGTTTCGGACATCTTTCGTGTTCGGGTCGGCGCGTTCCGGAGTCGTTTCGGAGGCCCGGAGGCGTTCCGCGTCTTTTCCGTGTGTGTTTTCCAATTCCCGGTGTGTGTTTTGACTTTTTCTTCGGAAGCTCGCTGCAGGCGAACCGGGCGGTTCACCCGGGCACGAGTGGTACCGTTGCGATCGGTGCGTTCCGAGGATTCCGGAAATGTATTTTTCTATTTTTTGGTATTTTTCCGAAAATCGGATTTTCCTATTTAAGCCCTAATTCTTTTTCTTTTTCTTTTCTCCTTTCTCTTTCTTCTTCTTCCTCTTCCTCTGTTTCTTCCCACCGTGACGCCCTCCTCTCTCCCCCTCTCTCCCATTCGGACGCGGTGAACCCCTCTCCGGCTACGGACGGCGGCGGGGCGACGGCGCGGACGCGTAGGTGACGGCGAGGCGATCTCGTGGGCGTGCGGCAAGCGTGGGAAGCGTGGGGAGTTCGTGAAGCTTCGAGCATTTTTCGCGATTCGTGGGTGATTCGGCAGAGCATTCGCTCCATTGAGGTAGGGTGACGTTCCTTAGCCTCTTGTCGATCACTTCCGTGATTTATAGGCCGAGGGGAGGCCGAGAGGGGCTTATTTGAGCATGTTTGGGGTTTTTCCATGTTTTGGGGTGAGTCGCCCGATCTATGGATTCAATGCATGGATTCGTGTTTTGATGGCCTAGAATCATGCTAGGGGTCCCTAGGGGTCTTCCCCTTTGTTTTCCCCCTCTCCGGTGGAGGCATGGGGGCGTGGAATGGTGTTTTTAGCCGTTCCCGGCCATTCTCGATTTTTCGGGATGATAGCGGTCCACCAGTAACCGCCTTCATCAGGTAGCGGTCAGGTGGGGACCGCCATCAGCAAGATTTCGAACGTTGGGGCTTGTGCTGTCGGCAGGCAGTCGCGGTCTCGCGACTGACCGTGACTGCTGGTGGCGGTCAGGGGGCGACCGCTTTCAGCCTGGGGTCCGGCACGGTCTTCGAGACGGGTTTTTGACCATTGGAGTCTGGTCGTGGTCTCCAGGAGACCGCTACCAGGTGAAGGCGGTCTTCACGCGACTGCTTTCACGTTTTCATGCACCAGGGTGGTCGCGGCCAGGTGATAGCGGTCCTGGGTCGACCGCTACCACTGGAGGCGGTCCTCCGGTGACCGCGACTCCCCTTCTTTACCGATTTGAACCCCGAACGAGCTAGTCTCGATCCCTGTGCTGACCCGTAGTCCGACTGATGCGGGGCATCATGTGGGGGCTACACGTGGGGGTGCCGTGGGGTCCCGGGAGGTGGTGGCTCCGGCTTGTGTCACCGTGCGTCGGTGTTGGTACAAGGAGCGTTCCTCGTACCCGTGGTTGCATCGTTGTTTTCCGTGACTCGAGAGTCTACTCCTTCAGTGACCCTCCACTAGTCGTAGCCCACCAGTACGAGGTGCTGGTCTCACCTGGGAGTGGTGTACGGGCACCCACCTTTCGAGACGGTTTGTGGACCGGTTACCGTAGGCCCCTCGTCGGTAGCCAGAGTCCGGCTACGGGGGAAAACCGGTCAGAGGACCAGACCTAGTGACGCAAGGTCTGTGTGTGCACACGTGGTTGGGGGCGGTTGGACCCACGTCGACGGGCGTGACCCCAGCTAGTTACTTGTTTGTGGTTACTTGTACGGTGTCTGCGCCTCGGGTAGGACCTACCACGTCAGGCGGTTCACCTGCGGTGCGGTGTAAGACGTCAGGGGACGCTACCGGCTGTGCTTCTAGTGGGTGGTACTCCTGTCGAGTACGGAGTGTCAGACTATCAGACGTGTGTTTTCGACCTTCGGGTTTTACGGTTCGACCGTTGGTTTCGATCTTCTCGTGCCGTGGCACGTGTGTCGGTTTGCGTGCCGTAGGGTCTAGTTCTGTAGAGTATAGGGCTTTCCTTTCCGAGGTACTTTCCTACCGCTAGAGTAGTGGTTTCTCATTTTACGAGGTAGGGTTCGAGTGATCCCTACTGAGTCTTGTTCCGAGACTCATTCCCTGCGTGTTTTCACCGTGTTTCAGGTGAGATGCCACCTTCGGGGAGCGCGTCAGGTGCGCAGCGTAGTGCGGGTGTCCAGAGGTAGTACCAGAGGTCAGAGCCGGGGTATGCCCCGTGTAGCTGTACTTTTCTTTGTTTTCACTGTACTAGTCATGGGCTACTGTTGCTGTTGTTGTTCTTTAGTGTGGACCATGTAAAATTTTAATTTATTTCCTGCTTAATATTATAACTGTTTAATTTCTACAATTATTTGTGATACTTGTGTAGTCTCCACACCATCCTTTTAACCCTTCCGAGTCTTCGGGCTCGTGGGTGGCGGTACGAGTCTCGGGTTATCGGGCCTTCCCGGTAATCGGATTCTCGGGTCGTTACAACCTGCCTCGTCCACGACCCCCTCGGCTTCGACCGAGGGGAGAGTCGGGCCAGCGCCGCTGCCAATCACAGAAGCAGCCTCGGCCCCCTCGGCTCCGACTGAGGGGAGAGCCGAACCAGCGTCATCACCAACTGCAAGAGCAGCTCCAACCTCCTCGGCCCTCTCTTGCTCTGCAGATAGGAAAGACGGCCTAACAAGGTCGGCCCTGTCTCGCTCAGAAGAGGGGAGAGCCGCCGAGCTAGAGCCGCCCTCGATGACGGAGACGGATTCGGCCTTCCTGGCTCGCTTCTTGGCCTTCACGGCATCTCATATCATGCCCTCCACAGGATCCTTGCGCTTGACCCCCCGCAGCTTGGAAGACCCCTCCTGGGCCGCCCTCTTGCCCTTACCTCGGGCTCGGGTGCACCCCTCGAGAGATCGCGGCTCGTCGGTGGCCGAGTCATTGCCGAGATAGATCACCTCTGTGGTCTCCTCCAAAGTCGGTCACCTGGTGTCTGCACAAAAGAAAGATATAGTCAGAAAAAGAAAAAATGGTCTCAACATCCGAAGAATAGTCTAATTTGTGGCACCTGAACCTGACGGATGCAGCAGCGAAAGAAGACACTGCTCGATGTTCTCTGGAGTAACCCGCTCTTCTGAGGACTGGCGACGGTTCAGCAAGATAGTCGCATACTCCTCCACGTGTGGAGGGAACTCATCCTGCCTGGGAGGGATATTCGGATGGAAATTGGGGATTACAGGACACCTCCAGGTCTCCTCCACCGAGCAGATCCTCACCCAGAAGAATTGAGTTTTCCACCCCTTATGCAAAGAATCCTTCGCAGCCAAGGAGATGCAGCTCTTATTTCACGTCGCCTGGATAAAATAGAAATTCTTCCCGGTAGAGGGATACACCTTCAACTCGAAAAAATAGTGAAAGAGGTCCAAGAAAGGAGGAACCCCGCATTGGCGGTAGAGGATGCGAAAGGCGGAAAGGAGAAGATAAGAATTGGCTACCAACTGAATGGGCGCCAACTGGAAAAAATTGAGAAGCTTAAGAACGAAAGGCTCGAAGGGAAGGTGGAACCCGCCTTTCCACGATAGAATGAAGGTACAGATATGGCCTGTATGAGAGTCCAAGCTCGTCTCGTTCGGAGCAGCCGCGGCAAAGCAAAACTTGTGGGGCAGGCGAAACTGGTGCTCCAGCCTTCTCACCTCCGCCTCCCCCAGTTCACTGCAGCTTGGAACCGCCGCCTTCACCGCCGGCTCATCCTCCCACTCTTCAGCATCCGGACGCTGATCCGCCATGGAATCCAGAGAAGAGCTTGAAGAAAGACGCTCTCGGGACCCATAAGATTCCGGAGGAAGAGGAAGCCGTCGGACTGCCTCTGCGGTTATCTCCGCCAACTCCGCGAACGCCGCTGCAAGCCTCTGCTCTTCCGTCGTGTCCTCACGACGCATCAAAGAGCCTAAAGCAAGCACGAAGGCGAGCCAAACCCTAAAGACGAAGGGAGTCTGAAGCGACGATAAGGTGCAACACCTATATTCTTACGCGGAATGCGGCGCGTCGTTCCGACCTCTGAGAAAAGGGGGCCCCTTCAGTTCAAATCCGTCAGGATCATCATTATTACGGGCCCAGGTGACCACGACACGTGGCTTACTAACACCTCCAGATCTCCACCCACCTAAGCCACACTGGTCCAAAACCCTAAACAGCTACTCTTCCGAGTTTACTAAAGCTCGGGAGTAGGAGGGGGACAAGTGGAGAGGGGGATTTCTGTAGCCCATCTAAGAGCGGCCGAACGAGGTCCGTCAGGACCAAACAAGGCCCAGCTCATCCAAGTGATAGCCCCGCAGGGCTCACTTAGGATAAAAATCCCAATAAGATTACTCGGGATCAAACCCTTCCTCGGCGGCCCTTAGGCTCGGAAGGCCCGAGCGTCGGTCAGAACGGAGGAAGACCCATGCCCGAGTTATCCCCTCACCGGGATAGAGGCAAGCGCTCAGCGCCCACTCTGTCCTACCTTCATCTGAGCTATGCCTATCACCCGGACAGGGCTGGCCCCCCTCATGCTCGAGTCAACCGACGAACGCTTATCCATACTGCCGTTGAGAACCCTTTATAAGCAGGAGTTTATGAAGATAAGGGACCCATGATCCCTCAAGGCTATAAAGATCCCACGATGAGGATGTAAAGAGCCCATGTTGAGGACGTAACTCTCGCCTGAAACCCCTCAGCTTACGGGACTCATGAGGCCAGTGCACTATTTAAACCTGGGACTCCCTCCAACGAAAGGTAAGGGCAAACATACGCCTAAACTTCCTGAGCATGAACCACTTCACCACATTGGTGTAGAGGGATCTCGTGCATCTCCTTCCTCCTCCTTACATAGCTTCCACCATTGCTCTACTTACTTAAACATCGGAGGGTTTGCCCTAGGGAACCATCCCTGGGCCCCCTGATCCGTTTCCCTTCCTTGCAGTTCACTATCCGGTGATCATCTCCTCAGCTCAAGACTAGCGCGAGATCACGTCTCTTCAGACCCAATTTGGGTTGGGCTGACCTCTGTCGTGATCCCAATAATTAGTCCGTCTCAACGAGTTGATGAATTCTGTACAGGGGATTTTAAAAGTTAAAATCATGAATCTACCATTGACTTAAAGTTTATAAGGATTTGACAAGATCACGTAATCCCGAGGATTTTTTTACATTTTTTAATCTATTAACAATTCTCATAGTATATATATATATATATATATACAACTATTTTGATATGTTTAAAGATATTTTTGAAAATTTATATAAAATAGGATACATATGTAAAGATGAAGATGATACGGGTGAAATTTATAGAGATAATTTAACAGTAATAAATATCAAAATCATCAAAGAGGTGAAAAGTATATTTTATATATTATATTATATAAAAATACAAAAACCCCATTAATTAATTCACTTACAATTCTAAATTTTATAGTAATTTTTATTTTTCTTATAATACTCGTACTTGGTAGACTTATAAACAGATCGGATACGGAGTGGATAGTGTGATATCTGAATTCGTATCCGATTAATAATCGAATTATCTATCGGATACTTTATTCGGATACTTATCGGATAACTACGAATTCGAATTTGGTTCGAATTTTAAACGGATAAATGCTAGACCTACTTAGAGGTAAGTCGTGTGAGCCGTGTCAGAGCATCGTAGGTTATTTTCTCAAAAAAAAGAAAGAGTGAAAGTTATTTTTATTTTGAGAGATGTTTTCAAAAGATTAGACTTCATCCTAAAAATAAGAGATAACTTATCGAATAGATATAAGTGGAGTTCTTCATTTTAAATTATATTTTAAGATTAAAAAAGTAAAAAAAGAATAATCAAACAACATATTAAGATTTAAGTTAATTATATATAGAATAAGTGTATCTTTATATATTCATCTAAGGGTTCATATTAGGTCGGATAATATCCAACGCGGATATCTCAATATTCGAATTCGTATCCGATTAATAATCAAATATTCGATATCCGATTAAATTATCTATCAGATATTTTATTCAAATAATTATCTGATTAGACGAATACGAATTCGAATTCAATTCAAATTTTAAACGAATAATCATGAGACCAGTTCCTCGATTACTTTCTACGTCGTCCATACCGTACCGAAGTTATTGCCCCCGTCATCACTTCAACCCTGACCTGTATGGGTTAGGGTTCGAGTAATTTTGGTGTACAGCCCCTAATTAATTACAACCCCACGGTGGTGCAATGAAATTTTCTTTTTTATATATAAATTTTAGAAGATGGAGTTATTTCTCTCTAATTTCTCGTGTAAATTAATCTTTGATATTAGATGACTTAAAAATTTTAAAAAAAATAGTGAGATATGAGAATAGTAAAATGTTATTATTGCACATGTCACGTTATTTTTTTATGAATTTTTTAAAACTTTAGATGGGGTGTAGTGTAAGAAGGGGTGAGCCTCACCTCTCAATATTTTCAAAAAAAAAAAGAAAAAAAAGAAATCGGTGCACCCCTCGTGAGTATAATTAGGGGGAGCGGTGCGGCGTTCATTACCCTGTGGGTTTTGGGGGGAACTAAAGCCCGGCGTGGTAGGGTAGGACCGGATCAACTCCCTTTGGCAACTCAATTTGTAATGTATTTAACCATCCATTGCAGACTGGTCAACATATTTAATTACGGTGTCTAGAGGCGTAAAGCTCTGTTATCGAAGGATCGGAGACTTAAAGAGATCAAATCTTCCATTTTATCATGACGAGTGAGGAATTTATCTGCAAAGTTCGGGAGGGATTATGGCAAATTTAAAAAGAGACACTAATTAAACAAGTCATTCCCGATAAAATTGATGTCTCCCCGGCATGCGTTCGCATACTGCAATCATGCACGGATATAAAGACTGACCATCTCTCTCTCTCTTCGGTACCTTTGCCATTCTTACAAGCAAAGCTACACCACCAGTTTGGAGAAGCATATTGGGCGGCTAGACAAACAAATCCAACTCATCTCTTTCAAGGTAGAAACTAGAAAGAAACGCAAAGAAGTAACCACACTGAATGATCGAGTTCACGAAGGGCACAATTTAGTGTCCTATTTACATGATCGAGAGGATGAAAAATTACTTGTGGGTGTGTAGTTCACATCCCCTTTTTGTTGGCATATTATTAATTAGTTGTAAAAATAATAATAATATGTATACGAGTGACCCTATCTATCTATTAAATCTTGAATTCAAGTCATCTAAAAAATTGAATTCTAAAAATCACCTGTAACTGGCTAGATTTTGAATTATCAAAAAAAAAAAAAGAATACTTGAGTTCATGAATATCTTTTTTTTATTATTTTTAATGCGTGAGAAAAATTAATGGGGTTAACTGGGGCTCTCACGTACGGGGGGGCCTAATCGATCATGGGAAGGCCACGTAATACGTACCAAGGAATAAGGATAGGATAGGATGCAATACAATTATCATGGAGCCTCCTGCTTGCGCCATCCCGCAGCACGCCGGTTAAATCATTGACTTTGCCCTTCGTTGCTCACGAAATTCCAAGCTATCCGTCTGCCCCCGCCTTCGATAAAGACCGTTCGAATGCCGACCCCGGGGGCACCTTCTCCCAGCAGGAAAGCATGGCGTATCACCTTGCCGTACTATCACGCCCCCCCTTGCAATCTTTCGTATGTTTCATCTGCTTCTCTCTTCTGTGTGTTGCCCGTGCCCAAGACTCCCTTCCCGGAGAGTTCAGCAGCAGGTCACCCCACGGTGTGGCTCACCAGGCACCTACCGCCCTCTCCCCGGCGGCCTTCCAGTTCTTCCATCCGGCCTTCTCCCCCTGGGCCACCGGCACTCATCGTGGTGATGCGGATTCACCAGCTGGGAACGCCCCTCCTCCCATGGCCTCCGTGCGGGGGGGCATGGCTTCGCGAGAGCGAGGGAGTGCGGTGCATGAAGAAGAGGGGTGGCCGACAGGGACGGGTGTCGGTGGCGGCCGCAGCCGAGCGGAAGCTGGGAGGGTCGACGCGGCTGTCGTGTTGGGCGCTGTCTCTGCTGTACTGTTCGTCGCGTCCGGGGTGTACTGCATTCTGCGCGGGCGGCGAGCCAAGGCTCACAAAACCAGTACTGCCACCTTGCTGGTCGTTTGAGGAGGAGCTCCCCCGGCTGATGTTGTGCCCTATGGATGGATGGATGCCGGCATTGCTAGGTGCCAACATGCACTGAGTGGATATGGCTCCACTACGTACTCGCGATAATCACAATTACAAGAAACGGGAGCCCTGTGTATGTGACAGTACACATTTAAGTCTGACAGGTCTGTAGTGGGCTTTTGTCCTTGTGCCATTCTCACAGAGCTAGATAAAAGGTGGTAACTCTCTCTCTCTCTCTCTCTCTCTCTCTCTCTCTCTCTCTCTCGTGTGTGTGTGTGTGTGTGTGTGATATTTACTCAGCAATCTGCATGTGTTTCATTGGCATCCCCTAACAAGATCAGTGGAGGTCCATACGCTGATCTCTGATGATATGGTTTCCCGTGACGTAGAGCATACTGAAACCCAGCCCATAATTTCTAGTTCGGAAGAAGTCCGCAAAGTCACATAGAACAAGCCGCGAGATATACGGTAAGTAACCATAAGATTTAGAGTGTCTTAAAAAGGTTACGGAATCAAAGATCAATTGACCGAAGAGGAAAAAGAAAAGAGAAAAAAAAGCAGCTAGCTGCAAACCAGTACTTAAAACAAAAAATTATTACGTCCCAGAGTAGATTATAATAAAAAAGAGAGAGAGAAAAGCACTCCTCCTTTCATTTGTTTTGTTTTGCTTAAAATCCGTAACAAAACCTGTCCCCCGTTACCTAATAGCTTTGCGTTGGGGTCAGAATCTTAACGGTCGGTCCCAAGGAACGAAGTTTAAGGCCAAAGAAACCATCATCTAGACCAATAAGCGTTACTAGTCTTCTACTTTCAACACACATTTAGATCCCTCATAAAAAAGTGTGGATCTTTTTAGTGTTAAGTGAGGATTGGACTCCGAGCTCCACTTTGATAGCGGGTTAAGTAGGAGTTTGTATCTCTAGGTTAACATTATTTTACTTTGATAGGTGAAACAAGATAACTAGGCCCAAAACATGGTTCACCTAGATTTAATTCGAAATTCGAAACTCACCTCAAAAAGTTGGTTTACTCTAACCCAATGCATGTCAAACTAAAAGTGGATTAACTGCGGTACAATCTAATCTAGTTGAGTTAACATACTTTTAGTATATCCTGCTATCAAAATGGGGCCAAGGGTCTCCAATAAGAGACTTTTTTTTGTTACGACGGAGAAATTAGCAAACTCCGGTATCACATCTCTCTAATATTAAATGTGAGCAAGATAATCTCTCTCTCTCTCTCTCTCTCTCTCTCTCTCTCTCTCTCTCTCTCTCTCTCTCTCTCTCTCTCTCTCGAACTCGAACTCGAATATCACATGTCATAATCTTTTACCATGTCGGAGTCCTCTTCGATAACAAATATCACATGTTACATTTCAAGTCGGTCCTTAACCTGTTTACCAATTTCAAACACAACACGGAGCAGATAAATATAACACTGTGTTAACGTTGTATTTGTCTGCTCGGCATTGTATAACTACGTTAAATGTTGTATCTATATCTTCGGCGTATATATACAATAGTGAGCAGATGAATGCAACGCTGAATAGATAAGCAATGCTGTATTTATCTGCGCAAGGTCGCATTTAAAATCGATTGAAAGGGTTGAAAGTAAAAGAGTGGGATATGCAGACTGATGAAGGTCCAATCCTCTCTTACACTGAGAGGATGCGGACTCCCCAGCAAAAGCACAGGCGTCCCCACGACGCAGCTTCCTATGATGTGGTGGTGAAGCCCCAAAATCGAACAAATCTTTCCGCCCGTGACAATCGCCAAGTGATTCTACCTTCTTCTTTTTTGGGTTGGGAGCACATTCAATGTCATTTTCAATTATAAGTACATTTTGAGTTTTTCACAAGTTGCAACTCAGATATATTAATAATCTTTTAATTTTTAACCGATAGCTCCGAACTGAACCATCACAGATTGAAAGGGGGGGGGGGGGATGAGCTTATATAGGAGAAAGATTGGCTGGTGCAGCTATCGAAATAGCAGTTCGAACCACTTCTACCCAATACCTTGCATGTTTGTATGCCTAGTTTGCAGTGCTTTAACATGCGATCGGCATGAGAAAGAAAGAAAAAAAAAAACAAGATAGTAGCAAGACTGCACCGTAGCCATTGCAATCACCAAAACAGTTCGCTAAAAGAACAAGAATCGCCCTGGAAATTGCTCAACAATCATGAACTTATCCAGGGCATGAGATTACAAATCTGAGATACACAGAAATTAAATTAAAACGAAGAAAGGAAGAGCGAGATTTATTATTAAAGCATTTACAATCGTCCCCCACAAAAAGAAGCCGCTTCTGCAATATCCCACTTGGAAGTAATGTATAGGGGAACGGTATTCAAACAGACCGAAGAAGCTTCATAACCGCACTCCTTTCTGGCATACTTGGGATGGCTCCTTTCACTTGAACACAAAGGGAAGCTGCCGCAGCTGCAATTGGTATCAACAAGACCATGGAAATGTTGTTAGACAGCTAGCGGCAACCTTCTTTTATTATTATTATTTTTGGTGCTGGGGTGGGGTTGGAAAATAATGCCTTCGTACCAGCAAATCTCAAGCATTCTTTCCTTGTTTTCCCCTCCACAAGGGCCACAGCAAAGGCAGCAGTGAACGTGTCACCAGCACCAGTGGTATCAAGAACTCGGGAAGCCTCTATAATTGGCTGTTTTATTGGCTCCTCTCCTTCAATGAATAAAGCTGAACCTTTTGCACCAAGTTTCACTAAGACTTGTTTAACACCCTGAAATTGTCGATTGGGTAATGCCCAGTTAATAAGACTCATAAAACAGCATGATATCTGCACCTGGGCGAGTGATTCAATCAAAGTGAACAGGTGAAAAAAAATAAATATCTTTTAGTAGGGATAAGGGAGAAGAGAAAAAACAAAGCAAGAAGAAATATTATGAAGATTCAAAAAAAAAACATCTCATTGCTTTGTGTGAATTTTGAGAGCCTCTGAGCTCTCCGGAAGACAAATGTGGGAAAATTCAAAGTGGCCAAGTCACACATGCATGTATGTGATCAAATGATGGTAAAAAGATCTAAACAAAAGTCTGAAAAAGAATGTATTGGCAAAAACCTGTGAGAAATTATACTTCGTCTATTGTTCCAGAAGGGAGAATGTTTCAGAAGATCAGAACTGGTGGAGTATGCTAGGGGCTATATTATGGGATACCTTGTTGCAAAGGAAACAGGTAATTTAAGGAGCACTTTTCAATTCTAATGAGAGACTGCAAAGAATACTTGGGAATCCAGAAAAAAAATGGGCCATTATATTTGCAACTGGTTACATAAAACATTCAGTAATTCTCAGAAAAAAGAGTTTGGACGGATTGTGAATTCTGCTCAATCATCCTGCTATGACAGGTGGTCACCAAATTTGTAGGCATATGCCTCCCTCCCATACATGCATGCACTTTTTCCATTCTAATGACTTGTGGCTTCTGCCACCATCCAAAAGAATGAAGACTTATGATGCATGGAGAATTTCTTGCTCCACTCTGACCTGGTTATTTTCTGTTCTTTTTTGAAAGTGGATAGTACCACTAATGTATCAAATAGAAAAAGGGATGTACAAGTGTAGTCAATGAGTCCACAAAAATCCCTGTACAACAAAAACATCCCACACTGAGGCGGTGTGACCTCCACAACCCCCATAACAAAGCAAAAATAGCAGAGCTGTTAGGGCTCACATTACAAAGAAGGTATGCCCACTCCCTCACTCTCTCACAAATGAAGGCAACAAGCATTTCCATAGCTCTGGCTTCCCTCCTGAAAATCATGTTGTTCCTCTCTCCCCATAAGACCCACAGAGTGACATGGAGGATGATCCACCAAATAAGTCTATCTCGTTTGAGGTTCCACCTTCTGCCCCAATTAAAAATAAGCTGCTGAACACTACTCTGCTGCCTGAAAGTCACCTGTAACCTGCGTGCAAGATCTCCCCATACCTGCTGTGAATAGGAGCAAGTAGCAAAGAGGTGATCCAAAGTCTCATCCTCCTGACCGCACAGACAACGGTCAAATGACTAATCTCAATTGTAGGTTAAAGACATGTCAATATAAATTAATTACAGAAGAAAGCTACATGTGAAGAACAATACAAAAATAAATAAAGGAATGGATGCTACTAACATTGATTGGTTGTGTATTTTCTCAACAAAATGCTACTGAACTGTGCTGAAATATATGTAGTAGCTTCTACTTCTACCTTAATTCAAGCAATATCACGGCCACTTTTAACTTTAAAAAAAATAGACCTGCAAATTGTAAGTGAATTAAAACAGAAAAACAATATAACTGAAATTTCTTAGCCCTTTAAACTTTACAATTAAGAAAACAATCTAACTTTCATTTTGTTACATGTCCAAATAAAACAGTGAAAAAAATATCCACACCCTCATAGTCTTTGTCCTTAAAAACTTACCATTTCATAGCATTTTTGAACTGCTTGACAAAGTTGCTTAAAGGTCTCTGTTGGCAGTCCAGTCAATCTTGCTAGCTCTGTTTCATTAGGGCTAAAGATATCCACAAGATTTAGCAGCTCCATAGGAATAGGTCCCTCCATCCCTCCAGCATCCAAAATTACTGGAACAGCACCACTTTTTGCTGCCTGAAAGAAATCAACCTTCAGATTCAGCAAATCTATACAGGATTAAAGCATGTAGGAACAACAATTCCCATAATCCAACATTATCCATAAGAGATGAGAAGGCACATTGATTAATGCTATGAGCAACTGCGTCAAAGTATCTCATAGATCCTCCGACAATCATCAGGGAGAAAATTTAACACTGATCCTTCAAAAAAAAAACTTGCAGAAACCATAAAAGAAAAACAAATTATAGACAGGAAATATTTCATGTCTATAGCAGAATATGGAACAGCATAAAGCTACAGAAGAAGAGTGATAAAAGAGGAAAGTCACATGACGAACAGATATCCAATTAAAGGGATTAAATTTAGGTAAATAACCAGTGTATTGTTCCCTACTAGTTTAATATTTGATGCACAGGCTATTGCTCCAGATTATAATATGATACAAATTAATTTCCACAAATTCAGGTGAAAAAATATTTTACTTGAAATTCCAGAAAGATGCAAAACCCAAGAAACTGAAGATGTTGGAGGTAATTTTTTATCATCTAAAAAGAAAATTACCTTAGGTCACCCCCCTTCCTCTTCTCAAGTTTGTCACGCTACTTGGGAGATTAAGGAAGGTGAATTTGCCACTTTAATTGGGGGCTTAACAAAGGTGTTGACCACTTGATGTACAATATGGGGGAGGTGAAAGATCACTTAGGCTCACCACTGCAAAGGAAGGCTACCCAAACCCACCGGGGGGGCTTCGAGGGAGGTGTCCGAGATGAAATGGCCCTCCAATCACCCCTCTGGGGTGAACTCAGTATTCAATGGCCCCTCCCAGTTCGTCCGGGGTGAAATGGCCCTCACACAATCAACACCCAAGCCGGCCCCTCCCAGTTCGTCCGGGGTGAAATGGCCCTCACACAGTCAACACCCAGGCCGGCCCCTCCGGGGTGAACTCAATGGCCCGGAAGTGGCCCCACTAGGGTGAACTCCAGTTCGTCCGGGGTGAAATCGCACTCATAGTCAACACCCAAGCCGGCCCCTCCGGGGTGAACTCAATGGCCCAAAAGTGGCCCCACCGTGGTGAACTCCAGTCCGGGGTGAAACGGCGCTCCAATCACCCCTCCAGGATGAACTCAGTGTTCAATTTCCCCATGCGCTTCGTGTCCGGGGTGTAATAGAGGAGGCTGATGGAGTGAAATGATGGTGGAGGGTGTGGTCACCCCCCTCGAAGCCCCCCCTGGGGGTTCTGGTCACCTCACTTGGCAATGGGACTTATCAGCTCCTTTCATGTTCAACTCTTCACCTGCCAAGGAAAGGAAAGATAGGAGGGACTCATGTGATCCTGGTGGGTGTAGTGTGTGTCACCCCGGTAGGGCCCACCTAGGTTCAAATGACCCCGGTGGGACCCTATCTAGGGTCCATGAACCCTAGGTAGGTCCTTTTTCACCCCGGGGGAGTCGTCCGGTGTCATTTGACCCCGGGACTCCCAATCGGGCCCACCGCCCTCCTCATCGGGGTCATTTGACCCCAGTCCTCTTCTCTGTAAAAAAAAAAGGAGAAGACGGGAGAAAACCCACCTTGTCAAGGTGGGATTCAAAAAATCAACCCACTTTGTCAGGGTGGGGTCCAAAACTCAGCCCACCTTGTCAAGGTAGGGTCCAAAAATCAACTCACCTTGTCAAGGTGGATCTAGCGCCTTCTATATATATATCCCATGGGTCCAGAAGGGAGAGATAGATAGAGGGGAACACACACGGAATACAAGACACGCACGAGGACAAGATTCAAGGTGCGAGGAGTTCTGTTCTTCTATTTGGTCCACTATAGAGTATGAATAAATCAATACCTCGGGTCTTGTATTAATGCCCCTAGGGGCTATGTTTGGTCATTTTCTATGTCATTGGACGGCATAGTAATGTAATTTTTCAAACTAATCAAGAATTATAGAAATACCCTTCCCAAAATCGTAAAAAAACTCATAAGTCCTATAATTGCAGTTATACCCTATAAGTTTCTTAAATTATGACTATGCCACTACATCTCGCATTTGTGCGAAGGCTTTTTGTATAGTCGACAATCTGTCGACAACCTCTTATATTCACACAAATTATGAATATATCACCCAGGGTTTGTCGGATCGCTCGTACCGTCCGTCCCGATTTTTTGCCGAGACGGGACGGTACAGTACTGTCCCGCTCCGTACCGTAAGGTGCGAAGAACCTTGATATATATAGTCTATGTAAAATAATACAAAAAAATTGGTCGATTAGTTGGTTAGGCGGTTTCTGCCTTTCATCGGGGCGTCTCAGGATCGAATCCTGTGAAACGCCAATGGATTTTTAAGTTTTTTTTATTGAAAATCTTTTTAAAAAAAACGCTATGCAATCGGTCGGTTTTGAACCCAAACTGCCGCCAAACAAACAAAGACGCTTAACCAACTTACCTATAAAATGTTTCATATTTAAAATAAAATAATATATAGATAAAGCGTCTCGGTTGCGTCCCACAGACCGGTCGGTCTGTGGCTAGGACAGTCCGGGACGGGCGGTTCGGCCCGTCCCAGAACGGTTTGGCAAACCCTGATATCACCCATGTTTGTGTGTCTTTGTGTGATTGCATATAAACCTCGGCCGCCAACGAAATTATGTATATGCCCCTACTTCACTAGGGATGACTACGTGTGCATTGTTCCTAAGCCACGAACTTCCCCTTATACCCGTGGGTACTGCCTAACCATGTTTGCACTCGGGTATCGCCAAAATCTCGTCCCCTGACCTTCGGAGAAGAAATTATCAAAATACCCCTAGAGTCCAAAAATGGCCAAACAACCTCCAAACCTTCTAGAAATTATCCAAGTGCCCCTAGAAGTTAGAGAGAGTGCCCAGACATTCACCCAATCTAGAAATTATGCAATGTCCCTAGCCTAGTCTCAAATTACCAAAATACCCCTGGAACTTACAAAATTATCAAAATACCCCTATGATCCAAAAAACATCAAGACACCCTAATATATCTTCGACCTCCCGTAAATTATAAATATATCCTCAGATCATAGGATTTTCCCTAACCAAACAAGGCCTTTGATAAAACCCTAATTCCATCAATAGCCGTTGTTATTGTTGAATAGGAGAGTTCATTGAGCAACGCAAGCGAGTATGCCCTTAGCGTCAGAACCTATATAAGGGACTCTAGGGTTTCTTCGACAATTAATCAAGGGTGTTCGGACTTTATGCTAATGTAAATCAACAATGACTACGGTCAGTAAAGAAATGTCCCGCGCTCGAACCTAAATCGTCTGATCAAACCAAACCCACGGAATGAACCATGCACATGCTATCTAAACAGCCTCACACGTGCACCGGTATAAATTTTCCTTTTCTCCGAGCATGCCAAAAATTTATATCTACCTCTCACCACATGAGAAAATTTCGTGACCAACAGACTGGCACCCCCAATGGGACCTTTCCTACCGTTCTTCTTGTTGAATAAGTCTCAAACCTTTCTCAAGGTTCTAATTGTCCCTCTTCCTTTTATAAGACGGGAAGAGGAGGGCATTCGTTTGCTCACTTGGATGCGCACTTGTGCATTCGCACACCCCTTTGCTCGTGCTAAGCACCACCACTAACAACATCAGGACGATGGCAACTGTGACCCACGGACCACAAGTCATCGCAACCATGGTTGGCAGTTTCGGCCGAAACCGATACCTTTCGGCTAAAACGTATCAGTTTCGGCCGTAACTGAAACGATACCGTACCTGCTCACTGTAGCAGGTCCGAAACTAAAAAAAAAAATTAGTTTTAATGGTTTCGAGCGAAACCTGTATTGATTTCGCCCGAAACTTACATGTTTCGCCGAAACCCACACTCCGTGTTCTCCCTCAGATATGAGGGAGAAAGGGGCCTGCTACACTGCTACTGTGCTGGGTGATGCTGCTGCTGCGGTGCTGCAGGGGTTGCTGCTGCTGCTGCTGCTGTGCTGTTCTGGGTGATGCTGTTGTGTAGAGGTTATTTTCTTGAGGTAAATTTGGGGTTTGTTTTGTTTTGTGTTTTTTTTGTTGGGTTGAAAGTTTTTTTTTTTTGTAAGTTAATTTTTCAGTTGTAGGTTAATTTTAAACCATGAAATATGTTAAGACTTCAAATTAAACCTAATTAGTTCCTTAAAATTGGAGCTTTTGTCTAATTCGATTTACTTAGGCTCAATTAAGCTTCATTGAAGAATTTGGGGTGGGAGCATGTTGGTAATTAATTTTTATGAAGGGTGATTAAGGGTTAATTGATAATTAAGCCCTAATTAGTTCATTAAAATTGGGACTTTTGTCTAATTCGATTTACTTAGTCTCAATTGAAGCTCAATCAAGCTTCATTGAAGAATTTGGGGTGGGAGCATACTGGTAATTAATTTTTATGAAGGGTGATTAAGGGTTAATTGATAATTAAGCCCTAATTAGTTCCTTAAAATTGGGGCTTTTCTCTAATTCGGTTTACTTAGACTCAATTGAAGCTCAATTAAGTTTCATTGAAGAATTTGGAGTTAGAGCATGCTGGTAATTAATTTTTATAAAGGGTGATTAAGGGTTAATTGATAATTAAACCCTAATTAGTTCCTTAAAATTGGAACTTTTCTCTAATTCGGTTTACTTAAGGCTCAATTGAAGCTCAATTAAGCTTCATTGAAGAATTTGGGGTGGGAGCATGCTAGTAATTAAATTTTGTGAAGGGTGATTAGGGTTTAAGTGATAATTAAGCTCTAATTTTTTTATTGTACTTACAACTATTTATTTTTGACTGTCTTAATGCAGCATCATGTCTAGACGTGAACAAAGTCAAGAGCAGCAAGGGCAGGAGGATCCGGGGTGGGCCCACCTCTCCTTAGTTGATGCTAGGAGAAGAAAAGTGAAATGCAATTATTGTGGTAAGGAGATACATGGCGGAATTACTTGAGGAAAGTAACATTTGGCAGGGGTAAGAGGAGAGGTGAGACAATGTGACAGATGTCCCCGAGAGGTCCGAGAAGAAATGCGCCAGTGCCTTCTGGGCAAAAAGGAGAGGATGTAACAAAGGGCTGAAGATGAGCCAAGAGATCCAGAATTCAAAAGAGCAACAAAGGAGGCCAGAGAGACTCATGCGCACCGGAGAAGGGACCCAGCTTTGTTTGTTCATGGCACTGAGGAGCAGCCTGAAACCGAGCCAACTAGACACTCAGAATCAGATAGCAGGCCAGATACTCCTAGAATGGTCAAGCCACCTCCATCCTTACGAAGAAGTACATCAGTGCATGAGATGTTTGAGAGGACTAGTGCTGCTGCTCGAGAGGACCCGACAATTGAGCAGTTGAAGTAGATTTATGTAAGGCACACGCCAAGGGAAAAAGGACTCATGTCAAAGGTGACTGAAAAAATCACACCAAAAGAGAAAAAAACATCCCCGACTGGTTTCTTATGGTTCTCATGATGATGGTGATGATGACGATGATCATCATCATCCCAGTGCAACTGCAGGTGCTACAGGTGCTACTACTGGCAGTGGCACTGTTGGTGATACTTCCTCCTTCCACGCAGACACGGGCCGAGGATACAATCATAGTGAGCGAGGATATGATTCACAGAGCCAATATGGACATCCATCAGGTTATGGAGGTGGCCAACAGGAAGCAGCCATTTACGGGTGGGTTCATGAACTAGAATTCCAGTTCCATCCAGTTCCTCTTCTCATCCTCAAGATTCTTATGCTGATTCTGGATTCGAATCAAGCCAACAACCTTACACTTCAAGAGGGATTTAAAAAGGGATGCAGGACTTGGCTACCTCATTGTTTGGTTATAGGGAATATACACAATACATGCAACCTTCTTAAGGGTATCAACATCAAAAGCCAGACGATGAGGAAGAAGGTTCTAGTTATTATCCATATTAGTGCATCATCATTTAGGTAAGGATCATTTAATTTATGTAACATTTACTATGTCTAATTAGGTTTATTGTACTGTTTGAACCTACTTCATACTTAGTATGTATTCAAGAATATTAGTTTAACATGTTCAATGTTTGAACTTCAATGCCTACTTCATGTTTATTGCACTTAATCCAATTTCTTTACAGTCAAATGCATGTCTAATGAATTTTCTGATTTTGATGTAATTATTTATATTTTTCCGATTTATTTCTGGTTTTTTAGACTTATTTTGATGTTTTTTTGAACCTTTTCACTGGGTTTCGTCCGGTTTCGGCTGAAATCGAAACCGACACTGCCAACCCTAATCGCAACCACGCCAGGTTCGGCTACCTAGCGACCCGATCGTCTTCGGCGACTTTCCGCCAATCGTCAGTTCCCCCTTTTTCTTGGGCATCGTTCCAATGGCTAAGGTTAGGCCAGCCACATCTACTGATGCAACCGCCGAGGGTTCCCAACCCTCGACCCCAATTGCTGACCGAGTCTTCTCGGTCAACCAAGTCACTGTCAACGGCGCTCCTGCTCAACGGGGGCAACGTCGCCCGCCGCAATGGCATCAAGCCTACAGTGGCCACATTTCGAGGCACCGCTCCTACTTAACGGGGGCCACACCACGGCCGCAAGGGTACGAACCCTGTGACGGCCACTATCTACGTCGTTCCTGCTCAATAGGGGCAACGTCATAGTCGCAAGGCCACCAAACCTGCAGCAGCAACATCCCGTTTACGCAAGACCGTTATTGTCGGAAACATCCGCATCCGACTCGATGGAGGCGAGCCGACTATGCCTCGGGACCGCCACGTCCCAACCATATCCACCTCCAATCGCTTCAAACTTCTTCGACAAGCCCGAGAAGAGGAGACGGGATCAAAGAAATCCGACGCACCGACAACAAATCGGGTTCAAGTGCGTCGAACCAAACCGATAGCTCCCCGATCAAAGTCAGAGGGCAACCCAATAGAGGAGCATCAGCTCTATATCAAGAAGATCTAGGTCACCAAAGAGGAGGCCCGGACCATTAAGCGGGCAAGGTCAAAAAGACCTTTTCGCATGTCGGAGCTGCAGCAAGTGCAGAGTCCGACAAGTCGGTATCAAGCCGAACTCTCGACCTCTCCGAGGTCTCAAACATAATGCCCACGAGGGTAAAAGCGCCGAGAAGTCTACCAGCAGACTCGGCCAACCTCCCCGCGTGCCAGTTCAACGCATACGAAAGAGGCCTACTCCACATAGGCTTCTACGTCCCGAGTGTTTGTTTTTGACAGACTAGGGATAATGCCCAAGCCTGGAAGACAACCACCCAGGAAGAGGGTGGTTCAGGTGACCAATGACATAGCCAAGGTGTTCACCTGCTATACATCCTCCGCCGACAAACAGCCGAAGGATAGTTCTGGAGAGTTGAATCAGCCTCTCCAAACCTTGGAGAAATCGAGGCCTATCTCTCGAGTCCTTGCTCAAATGCAGCAAACAGCCGCCGCCGGAACATCTCAACCCGAGCAGACACGACTAGAAGAAAACCAAGATGATATCCATAGTGTTGACGTGGATAGCAACCCAGGACACGAAGGAGATCTTGGGAGAGAGGCTCGGACTTTCAGACTAGAAGAACTCCGACGTGAAAATCAAGAATTAAAGAACCTCTTGCAAGCACTCTTGTGGGAAAGGGCGGTTCATATCTAACCTCAAGCAACGCCCAGTGGAGTGGAACAACAGCCTCCTCCCATTCCAATCACGGCTAATACTTCGGCTACTGCAGCAAAACTACTGGTAACAGTGGAGTTTGAAGCTCTGCAAAACGAGGCTAACGTGCGATCATCTGCCACTCCAGCAGTCGAACGCTTAATGGCTCAAAGACAGATGATTGAAAGGATTGTGAAGACGAAGTTTGCCCAATATGGTGAGGGTGTAGCCATAGTTGATTTGTATAGCGTGTTATATCCACTCCACCATCAATTCAAGAAACTTCCGCCAAACTGTCTGAAAGCCCCAAAACTTCATAAGTTCAATGGGCAAGGTTCACCACATGAACACCTGGTCTACTACATGATGGCCATGGGTGAATTGGTATTGGAAGACTCGTATCTTCTTGGGTATTTCACCACATCCCTAACAGGCATCGTTTTTCAGTGGTACTCTAGGCTGAAGCCCAACTTAGTGGCTGATTGGGCCGAGATGCAGAAGAAGTTCATCGACCGCTTCCAAATGGCCGAACGCAAAATATTTCTTGCAAAACTTTGTGCCCTCAAACAAAAGAAGGGTGAAACAGCGTTTGACTTCATCAAACGATGGAGGGACGTCAGCATGAGTTGTGACAATCCTCCAACGCCTGAAGGCGCAATCACAATATGCCGTAGAGGCTTAGCGGCGGAAGTTAGTGAGATCCTTCTGGGGTCAAATATCAAAAGCTTCGACCAGCTAAATACGGTGGTAGCGGAGATTGAAATGTTCTTAGCCGACCACCCTGCACATACTCCCGTCAAAGGCAAATCCTCCAAGGATCGCCAAGCCAATGGTAAGGAGGTAAATTCAGTCGACTTCTCCCCGACCAACGGAGATAAGGGGGAAGCGAAATCAAAGTGTAACGGCAAAAAACTCGACACCAAAGTGGCGGCTGATGTATTAGCAGAGCGCATGAAGACACCTTACTCTTTCAGAAAATAGCATACGAAGATGCTCTTTGATTTGTGTATGAAGGAAGAGCTCATCACCCTGCCTGATCCGCGAAAGCCCACAGAGGTGGATAAAATGGATGGCCCTAACTATTGTGTGTATCACCGAAGGTCGAGTCATACCATCGGGGACTATTATGTTTTTCAAAAATATAACAGAAGAGCTAATCCAGAAGGGCCTGATAACTATGTTGGGCCATTCGGTCGACCAGCCGCAGCCTCACGCCTGGAGTCGACCGAACCGATCAATCAACGTGATCCATATGGTGGCAACTGCCTCGAGCTCAAATGCACCAGAGGTTAGGCCACTGGATCAACAGCTTGGAGTTGATTCCAAATCCTTCCCTTCTCCAATACCTGAGTGCCTAGCGATGCAGAGGACCATTCAAAAAATCAAGAGGGAAATCAGGCAACTACAACAGGAACAGCGGGAGCTACTACAGTTCCTAAAAAGTGTCGACAAGCGGTTGACAACTTTCCCCTTTAGGCCATTTGCCAGAGGACCTGCTCCAACACACATGCAGGGGGTAGAGGCATCAACCACCCAGATACCTCTAAGGTTGGGAGGATGGCTCTCTGAGGAATGTTCAGATTCATCTAAGGACGAGGAACCAGAGAAATTATAATCCTTCCCTCGTCACAAAGTCCTGGAGATTTTTCACGTGTGTCACCGTGAAGGGCTACTGGACCTCCCGGTGTCAGAAAGTGATGAAATGACAAGCACTATGCTGCAACATGGCTACTGTTTATACCATCGGACAATAGGTCATGTCATCCAGGATTGCCAGGCCTTCAAGGACACTGTGGAAGACCTGATAAACTAGAGGGTACTTGATATGGGCGACCATTTAGTCCGCCCGCTGCAACCACATGTGCGGAGAGAGTTAAACTTCTCCGTCAATGTGATACACGCATCAACTTCCTTCATGCTCCCCGAGTTAGGAAAAGAAGAGGCCAACTCCAGCCAGACTAAACCCACAGTGTGGTATCCAGGGTGGCGACCCTCTCATCAGTGTTCTTTCTCTAACAAAGACACTGAAAAGATATTTGGCAACCTCTTGAGAGAGGGTCGAGTGATGGTGCATGACCCACCGTCATACTACAATGAAACGGAAAAGAGTCATCCTCTCTACTGCAAGTATCACGCCAGGGTGTCTCACCCCACGGGAGAATGCCAGGAAGTGTAGGAATGCATCGAGACCCTTATCCAAAGAGGGGAAATCGATGCTCAGGGGAATCCAACAACAAGACAACGCCCTAGAGAGGATACTGAAGAGATTATCTAGCACAGCCAGAAAGGCCCGACCAGAGGGGAAGGCTCCAAGTTCACCTCCAAGCAAGGCCAACCAGGCAAGCCCACTAGAGGAAACTCCCAGAAAAGTCGCAAAGGCAAGGCTAAGCTCGAGGAGACCAAAGCCAAACCTCAACTACTCGCTAAGCGAGCGAAATCACCAACTGAAGGAAGGCCTAAAGAGCTACAAAAGCCTCAAGAGCCCAACTTCGGCTTGGCTAAATTCCAAGAGTTGTCACTTGAAATAGTTAAACAGGAAATCAATGCCACTTTCCAGGTGCGACCAGAGGAGACTGACTAGATGAAGGTTACTCCGAGAAAGAACCACGAATCCAAGACTTCTAAAGAGCCTTCCCGGAGTAGAAAGCAAAATTCCATAAGCAAATCAGCCCAACCTCCAAAGCTAATCTCACTTTCTTCCCAAGAGGCTACATGTCACAAGAAACAAGAAAAGAACTGGAAGAAGAATTTAAAGAAGAGATTGAAAAAGCAAGCCGAGCAGGTAGCAGCTATGGAAGCCTCCAAGCAGCCAACTTCTTTGCAACGGCTGCAAAAGCTCATAGATGAGCTGGAGGAGTATACTCCCCCTCGCCCCACCAGGGTCGTCACTCTAAACAAATACATTCCCTGGGAAAGTTTGGGCATAAAACCCGACTCCTTAATTGGCTCCAAGAAATGGTCTAATGCCTGGAAAAGGGTGAAGAATTTCCCATTCCTGAGGAGCTCTCTTTCTTTTATAAGGATGATGAACTAACCTTGGAAGCATTGGAGCAAATGCTGCAGGACCTTTCCTGCAATATGGTGGCGATTCCGCCGCCCGACAATATAAACTCCCCATCTGGAGAAGGGGACATGGCTAACCGTTCTAGACGTAATGCCTCCGTAACGACGTACCAATGTCAGTCGGCGAGAAACAGCCGAGGCCGTGGCAGAGGAGGTCGCCATCGTGAAAGTAACCTAACTCTCGACCGAGTTATATTATTCAGAGGAGAAGAACCGAGCCCCATCCCGGAAACCAAAATAAGAGGTGTCCCCTTTCTATACCCAATCCCTCAGAGAAACTGGACCCCAATACTAAAACTAAAGGACGAGATGGTATCCCCTTTATACTCGACTCCTCCAATGAAGAGGAAGCACCAGTCAATCCACCAGTGCAGGACAAGGCTGTATAGCAAGCGGGTCCCTCTGACAAGGGTGAACCTATAAACCAAGTACGTGCTTCTGATAAAGGCAAATCTGATGAGCCTTTGCCATCCTTGGAGGAATCTTTGGCACCACTATTCAAAGAAAGAGTGGTCCGTCGGATGAGGATGAGCATCCTTACAAGCGGGAGAGGCCACACAGAATGCCGAAAACCCTAGTAGAGCTCATCCCACCATTTGACAAGACCCGTGCTCGGGCAAACCGCAAGATCATCCACCATATGAAGTGGTTCCCAACCAACTCACCATCTGGGAAGCCATCTCTTGAAGCAAGGATTTGAGAGAAGCTCTCATTAAGATACTCCAAGACCCCGACACATATGAAGCCCATATCGTAGAATTGCAAGCTCAAGCATACGAGACATTCACGGCAAGCATCACATTCAGGGACAGAGACATGTTGCTGCCTTCTCTGTGGTATAATTGCCCCTTATATATGCGAGGGACGATCAATGGGCACGATGTAAACCAAATTCTGGTCGACGCTGGAGCAGCCGTCAACATCATACCTATGAAGACTTTCAAGTCTTTATACCTAACACCTTATCTACAAAAGGTGAATGCCATCAAGATTTCGGGGTTCAATCAAGACTCCGAAGAGGCTCTCGGCCGAGTTGAGGTGAAGCTCATCATGGGCGATTTCATCACCAAAGTGACGTTCCATATCACCAATGCCGACACATCTTATAAGGTGTTGTTGAAAAGACTATGGTTGCACAAAAATTGAGTTGTTCCTTCAACTCTACACTAATGCCGTAAATATGTCAATGGAGGGGAGCAACATACTGTCTTCGCGAACCAAGCTCCATTCCGTCCTAACGAGTGCCATCTGGCAAACACTTGTACTTCAGGGAATTCACTCTAGCAATCCCCGAGTACACAAAAGACAAAGGAAAGGAAAAAGTGGACATTGAAGGCGAAGAAGAGCAACTCTTCACTGTCAACCACGACTTGGTAAGGTTACACAGGTTGAGTCTCAAAGTCGACTCTAAACCGACTCAACCGGAAAGGCAGTGCATTGACTTCGAGGCCAACTTCATCAGTAAGGCCATCGACAAGAGCATTCCCTTGCCGCCCAAATGCGTCCAACTCCCATTTCAGAGGGAAGAACACAGAGTAGAGTAGCTATAGACTTTCATAGTCTCCTACCAGCGCAAGGGAAGGAACAAGAAAAATAGGGAAGACCAGTCAATCGTCTTCTACAAAGGGGATTTAGTCCCAGAAGGCCCTCCCGAGGACGATTGACTGGAATATCCCCGCTGATAGTACACCGGAACTAGTTGAAAAAATGGACGGTATGCCGGAATACATCAGGGAAATGTGTAGAAAGTAGCACATTCCCCAGGTCCAAGACCCCACACGGAGCGCGTATTTTCGTCGCCTATGGATCTCTCCACAAGTCCGAGGGCAACTTCCCTTCTCTCATAAAGATACGAGGGGACTCGAGTATGATCAAGAGAGGGATTTTCAGGTCTATTTGGCAGTCAATACCATAGGGCTGCTACCTCCTTCTCATGGGCGACCAGAAGTTGAGCCCAAGCTTGACAACTTCAAAAAGGAGTTCGAAGAGGAGTCAATATCACCCTCGTTGGAGATCACCAGTGACCACCTCCCTAAAGGAGGGACAACTCAATCTACTGATTATCAACAAATCGAGGGAGATTCTTCAAAGTCAAACTATGAGAAAGAAAGATTCAAAAAATTTGAAGTCTACGAAGCCAACACTGACGACGAGAGAGACTTCCTCGATCTCCAAGCAGCTTCACCAGAGCTTGAAGATGGTGGTCAAGCAACTGTAGACGAATTGATTGAAATCAACCTCGGAAGCAAAGAAGAATATCGACCAATCTTCGTAAGCGCTCTTTTGAGTGAGAAGGAAAGACATGCATATCAGCAGCTCCTGGAAGAATTCAAGGACTACTTTGCCTGGACCAATAAGGAAATGCCCGGGCTTGATCCCTCTATGGTTGAACACGAACCGGCAATACTTCCAACAGTCAAGCCGGTCAAACAATCTCAGAGACGCATGCGCCACGAATTGGAGCTTAAAGTCAATGTCGAGGTTGACAAGATGCTCAATGTAGACTTCATAGAGCCATGCATGTATCCAGTGTGACTCGCCAATATAGTCACCGTCAAAAAGAAGAATGGCCAAGTACGGGTCTGCATCGATTTCTGGGATTTAAACAAGGCATGCCCGAAAGACAACTTTCCCGTCCCAATCACTAAAACAATGGTCGACATGACCACCGAGTATGAAACCTTGTATTTCATGGCTTGGGTCGTCGGGCTATAATCAAATCTGCATGGCCATCAAGAATAAAGATTGTTGTACTACATAACAGAGAGAAAAGACAATAAAGAAAGACGCAGAGAAAGAGGAGGCTGGAATAGCTTGTCCACCCTACCTTCAGTCGGACCCCATAGCCATTCATTTATATTTAGGGTTAACCACCTTAATTACACTATTTAACCCTTTTACCCTCTAATTAGAGAGAAAAGACAGAAAAAGGGAAAGACAGACGGTGCGCCCAAACCAATAACACATAACTGGGTCTAAACAGACCCAATAACCCACTAACAGACAAATAATAACATATTCACTACACTTCCCCTCTGAAGCTGAGCATATATATCCATCATGCACAGCTTGCCGAGAACAGAATGAAGCACTTCTCTTGTCAATACTTTCGTAAGAATATCAGCTAGTTAATCTCCAGAACGAACATAAGGTAGGCAGATTTGGCCTCCATCAAGTTTCTCCCAGATAAAGTGCCGATCTATTTCAATGTGCTTGGTTGTTTCATGTTGGACTAGGTTCGTAGCGATGTTGATGGCTGCCTTATTATCACAATATAACTTCATAGGCAGTTCAACATTGATTCCCAGATCTAGGAACAAAATTTTCAGCCATACTAATTCTGTAATTCCTTGTGCCATTACCTTATACTTTAACTTCTGCACAAGATCTAGCACAGACACTTTGTTTCTTGCTTTGCCAGGTGATAAAATTTCCCCCGACAAAGGTACAATACCCAGAAGTGGACCGTCGATCATCACGTGAACTTGCCCAATCAGCATCGGTGTAGCCTTCAATCTGCAGATGAGATTCCTTTCTAAACATTAAACCTCATCCTGATGCAGATTTCAAATAACACAGGATCCTCTCCACTGCTTTCATGTGAGAAGTGCGAGGAGCATGCATAAATTGACTTACCACACCAACTGCATAACAAATATCAGGTCTGGTAAGTGTGAGATATAGTAATATGCCAACCAGCCGTTGATATCGGCTCTTTTGTGTATCAGAAAGGAGTTCACCAACACTTGCACTCAAGCCATGGCTCACCTCAATGGGAGTGACTGCTGGCTTAGAGCCCAATTTATCTATCTCCTCGAAGGGTATATTTACATTGACAAATGTACATTCCTTTTTTGGATCTTGCCACTTCCACTCCCAAGAAATATTTCAGATTTCCAAGGTCTTTTATCTCAAATTCCTGTTGTGCCCCTATGGTCATTTGAGTCATCTTGCGGTCACTTGGGTCATTCGACATCATCATGTGGTCATTTGAGTTATTTGATATTCTTAGTTTTGATAATGGCTAAACACTATTAGTCATTGTTGTTTTTCACTCTTATATGACTGACATACGTGATGTTTTGTTCATGACAGATATGCAAATGAATGGACAAGGAATGGAGTGGAGTTGGCAAAAGTGAAAGCTCAATGACAGTTAAGGTCGATGCACAAAGAAGCATAACCAAGAGAACCCAAAGTCAAAGATTCAGTTGACACCTTCTAGACTGTCAAGGGTGATGCTACAGACATGAATGGGGTGCTAAAGAACTTAAGCGACGGAGCTAAAGCAGTTAACGGACCGACCCGGAAAAACCCGGGGTCTGCCCAACTGGCGGTCGACCGCCAGCACAGGGACGGTCGACCGCCCCTGCTAGCAACCTCCAGGCTGCAGCTCTCTCAGTGGCGGTCGACCGCCAGCCCAGTAGCGGTCGACCGAAAATTCCAGGGATCATTCGTCTGCAGTTTTCTCAGTAGCGGTCGACCGCCAGAAGCCACAGGTCGACCGCCAGCCCTGAGCCTTCATTGTTGACTTTGTTTTCCACTTCGAGAAGGGCCATTCTCCATGGATTTCTTTAATCCTAAAGTCACCCAATCACCCACAAAATGTGGATCTGGTCTGGGGGGCTTCTATTGACCATCCAAAGTCTATAAAACACATACAAGAGGGTTAGAAACCCTAATGCTTCATTTGGATCAAAGGAGATCAAGGGAGGCTTGTGGAGGCTATTCAAGGGAGATGGTACTGTAGCCGTGAACAGTACTTCGTGAAGAGATCTTCATCCATTCCAAGGGATTCAAGCCTAGATCTGAAGCTATCTCAACCTGCAAGGAAGCAAGAAGCAATCAAGACTCTCAAGGGTGATCTAAACTGCATCAAACTCTTCATCAACTCAAGGAGATCAAAGGGAAGGTCAAAGCTACATCCATAGTCTTCTTCATCAACTCAAGGAAGATCATCTCTCAAGGAAGAAGACACCATCGAAGCATCAGATTCAAGCTCCTGCAACTCAGACAAGATCTTTTTACTTTGAGCATATTATATATCTTGTTTGAGTGATTTCTATTTGCTCTCTTTCCATTTCTTTCAAACAATCGAAACTGAAGATCGTCCCTACCGGTGATTAGTAGGAAGGTAATCGAAAGTTCTCCGATCTGCGGTGATTGACGTCCCTATCGGTGATTAGTAGGAAGGCAATCGGAGGTTCTTCCGATTTGCAATTCAGTGCGTGGCACTAGTGGAGCCTCACCGGATTTGGTGAGAGGTGGACGTAAGACAGGGGATTCAGTCTGAACCACCTTAAAATCCTTTGTGTTGTGGTTTGTTTATGTGATTGCTTCGTTCTAGATGCATGCTTAGGTTCAAATGGATATATTAGTTGCTCATCTTGCCAAGCGAATCATAGTGTTCTTCGATAAGCTAGTTATATTCCGCTACGATTTATTTTATCTAGCTATATAGAGGGTTGCATTGCGAAAAGAGGGGCAGATCTATTCACCCCTCCCCTCTAGATCCGTTGTCCACTACTCAACAAGTGGTATCAGAGCCTAATCTCTCATTATGGGGTCCAACGACCTTGAGGGAATTAGTGGATCAGCGTCCAAGGGTTTTCTACCTGAAGGACATTCTGTGAATAGGCCTCCTTACTTTACTGTAACTAATTATCCTTATTGGAAACATCGCATGCAGGTGTTCATTCGCGCCCAGGACTACGAACTTTGGCGAGTGATCAGCAAAGGTCCGTATGAAGTTACGGATAATGAGGATTTGTGGACCAAAGAACAAATAAGACAATCCATTGTCAACTGGAGTGCTAAACACATCATGCAATGCTCACTCCATCTAGTAGAATTCTCAAGAGTTGCTACCTGCGCAATGGCAAAACAGATGTGGGACAAGCTAGAGGTAATCTATGAAGGAACATCTCAGGTACGAGAAACAAAAGCCAATATATTAGTGTCTGAATACGAAATGTTCCGCATGAAGCCTGATGAGTCAATTCAAGATATGTATGCTCGATTAACGGTGCTTACTAACAGTTTAACTGATTTGGGAAAGAAATATTCAGAGCAAGAAATTGTAAGAAAAATTCTCAGATCGTTAACTCCAGTATGGCACACAAGGCTACCGTGGTTGAAGAATCGAGAGATCTCGCAACTACCAAGGTAGATGAACTCATTGGGTCATTGATGACCTATGAGATCAATCTCAAGCACAAAGAGGCTGAAGCACCTAAGAAGAAGTCCCTAGCTCTTAAAGCAGGACCCAGCGGTCAAGGCTCTTCTGATGAAGGTGAGGATTCGGCAAGTGAGCGAGATGAGGATGACGTAGCCATGCTCACACGTAAGTTCAGAAAATTCCTAAGAAAGGAAGGTAAGAGCTTCATGAGAGGAAGGTCAAAGGTAAGAAATGGTTTCAAATCTAATTCTGAAAACTTTAAGAAATCTGACAAAATCATTTGTTATTCTTGCAACAAACCAAGGCATTTCAAGACTGATTGTCCTGACAGATTCAAAAAGGCTGACAAATGGAAGGGCAAGAAGAAGAACAATACCATGGTGTCCACCTGGAGTGACGAGGAAGAAAGTGATGGTGGAACTAGCTCCTCGGACAAGGAAAAAGAAGATCTTTGTCTCATGGCCAAAAGTGACGAAGAAACTGAGGTAAACTCTCCATTTGAAAATTACACAATTGATGATTGGGAGGAAGCATATATACAACTCATGGAAAAATATGACATGTACAAAAGGGAGAATAAATCATTGAAAAAGAAAATTAACTTGTTTGTACATGATCATGATATGAATGATAAGACTGCTCTACTTGAGACTGAAATTGAAGATCTTAAGAAAATGATTGAGGATTTGGAGGAAGGAAGAAAAGAAATGGCTGACTTGGAAATTGAAAATGAGGATTTGAGAAATGAGATTGATAGCATGAAGCTCAAAATGCAAACTTATGAAAAGGACAGCAAATTGAGTAATGAGAAGTATGAAGCTGTCAAACAAGTCAACATTCAACTTCTTCAAAATATTGAAAACCTACAAAAAGAGTTGAAGGATAAACAACAATCTTTAGAAAAATTTGTGGATGGAAGACAAAACCTAGATGCATTGCTAGGAACTAGAATGAACCACAACAAAGATGGGTTGGGTTTTGATCCAACAAACAAAAGGCCATTTGGGCTAAAAACTGTCACATTTGTTTCATCTTCCGAAGCTTCCACCTCAAACACAACTCCCACACAAAACCAGCAAAAACAAAAGGAGAAAGGGAAAGAAAAGATTGAAGAGGCAGTCACTGAAATTCCCAAAAAGTCTGTCCAAAAGCCTAAGAAAGGTCGACCTTCCCCGCAGCATAGGTCAACAACTCCTTGGCAATTGCCTGCTCAACCTTCCAGATATCACCATAACTGGATTGCACATTCATATAGGCCAACACCATCATATTTTTGGGGCAATTGTGAGTTCTATGTGCATCAATCCCATAGGTGGCAAAACAATCATTTTCAACCCAAAACCAACCAACGGCCTCAATGGTTTGAGAAGCAAACTTCCTCAAACTTCCACAAAATCCAACAAAGAGCGTCTAAACAAAAAATGAATGTCAAAGCTGAAAAGAAAAATCAAATCCCTACTCTAAGCAAACAAAACATGAATGCTAGGAAGGTTTGGATTCCAAAAGAAATGGTTTCATGTTTTGAAAATCTGAAGAGTTTGATGGGACTCAAATTTGGTTGGGTTCCAAACACCATTGCTTAATTGCTTGTGCAGGAGTGCCTTGCAGCCATGCATAACAGGTGATACCTTGATAGCGGCTGTTCAAGACACATGACTGGAGACAAATCAAAATTTTGTCTCTTGAAAGAAAAGGAAGGAGGATATGTCACATTTGGAGGGAACAACAAGGGAAAAATCATTGGAACAGGTAATGTAGGTAAGAACCTCTCCAACTCCATTTGTAACGTGCTGCTAGTTGAAGGTTTGAAATACAACCTGCTTAGTATAAGTCAATTGTGTGATAAAGGTCACAAAGTGTTGTTTGACTCTCATGAATGTAGAATCCTTGAACCAAAATCTGACAAGGTAAAATTTTCTGGTAAGAGAGTCAACAATGTTTACATGATTGACTTAGATGATCCTGCTCATTTAAATCTTTGTCTTGCTGCACCAAAATCTGAACTTGCATGGTTATGGCATCGTAGACTAGGGCATGCTAGCTACAATGTCTTACATAAACTGTTAAAGCATTCAATGGTGAATGGGTTGCCTGAACTTTCTTTTAAACAAATAAACAAACAAGAAAATCCTTCAAGGCTAGATCTGCAAACATGTCATCTAAACCACTTGAGCTGATTCATATGGATTTGTTTGGTCTAACCAGAACTGCTAGCTTAAGTGGTAGAAAATATGGATATGTCTTGGTGGATGATTACTCTATGTTCACATGGGTTTTCTTTCTCACACATAAAAATTATGCTTTTGATGAGTTTCAGGCACTCTCATCATCATCATCATCATCATCAGAGCCTTATCCCAATTAATTGGGGTCGACTACATGAATCCTGTTCCGCCAAAAATTTCTATCAAGTGCAATATTCATATTTAAACTCAAGAAGCTAATGTCCTTCATAATAACATCGCACCATCTCATTTTAGGCCTTCCTCGAGCTCTTTTACTAGCATCCACTAAGATTTGGTCACATCTTTTAACCGGCGCTGAGTTAGGGCGACGAAACACATGACCAAACCACCTAAGTCTATTTTCTCTCATTTTACTATCAATTGGAGCTATCCCTAAGTCCTTACGGATGCGCTCATTCCTAATCTTGTCTTTCTTGGTCTTGCCACACATCCATCTCAACATCCTCATCTCTACTACACACATTTTGTGGATGTGTTCCTTTCGTACTGCCCAACACTCGGTACCATATAACAAAGCAGGTCTCACAGTCGTTCTATAAAACCTCCCTTTGAGTTGCACAGGCATACGACGATCACAAAGGACGCCTGATGCACTTCTCCATCTTAACCAGCCTGCCTTAATCCTATGTGTAACGTCATCATAAATCTCCACATTCTCTTGTATGATAGACCCTAAGTATCGAAAGGTACTACTCTTCGGAATGTTATGTCCATCAATTAGAACCATGTCTTCCTGAACCACTCTCCCATTACTAAAATTACAGTGCATAAACTCTAACTTACTCCTACTAATTTTAAAACCTTTAGACTCCAAGGCAAGTCTCCAACACTCTAACTTAGCATTTAGAGCATCAATACTCTCATCAATTAAAACAATATCGTCTGCAAATAACATACACCAAGGGATATCCTCGTGCAATTGTTTAGTTACTTCATCCATAACTAAGGCAAAGAGATACGGACTTAGTGCAGAACCTTGATGCAAACCTATAGAAACGGGAAATTCACCAGTCTCCCCAGCGATAGTTCGAACACTAGTAATAGCACCGTCGTGTATATCCTTAATCAAATCAACATATCTTTGAGAGATTCCTTTCTTTCTTAATGTCCACCAAATCAATTCTCTCGGTACTCGATCGTACGCCTTCTCTAAATCAAGAAAAACTACATACAAATCTTTTCTCATCTCTCTATACTTCTCCATTAACTGCCGTAGTAAGAAAATAGCTTCTGTAGTAGATCTATTTGGCATAAAACCAAACTGATTTTCCGATACAGTAGTCATATAACGGAGGCGTTTTTCAATTACTCTTTCCTAAAGTTTCATAGTATGACTCATAAGCTTAATTCCACGATAATTATTACAACTTTGAATATCTCCTTTGTTTTTATAGAAAGGAACTACAACACTTTTTCTCCAAACTTCTGGCATTCTCTGTTCCTTTAAAATTTTATTAAAAAATTTAGTTAGCCACTGAATACCAATATCTCCTAGGCCTTTCCATACTTCAATAGGTAAGCCATCTAGTCCTAAGGCATTGCCCACTTTCATTTTCCTTAAAGCATCCTCCACTTCTAACATCTTAATACGCCTGAAATATTGATATTTATCAAATATTGTGGACTCTTTGGTACCTTCTAAAGATAAATCCTTGACAGAATCTCCATTAAGTAACTTCTGAAAATAGCTATGCCACCTCTCTTTAATCTCAAGATCTTTAGTTAAAACCCTTTGATGTTCACCTTTAATGCACCGAACAGGATCTAAATCTCTAGTTTTCCTTTCTCTTAATTTAGCAAGTTTAAATATGTCCTTTTCACCCTCTCGGGTTCCTAATTTATTATATAAATCTTCAAATGCCTTTAATTTAGCTTCGCTAACTATTTTATTAGCTCTCTTTTTAGCGATTTTATAGGCTTCTAGGGTTTGAGCATTTTTGTTAGTTTGCCAAACTTTAAAACATTCTTTTTTACTCTAATGGTATTTTAGATTTCCTCACTCCACCACCAAGTCTCTTTTTCTAAGTTCTTTTTACCTTTAGATTCGCCTAAGAGTTGTTTAGCAACCCTCGTTATATAATTTGTAACATTATTCCACATTACATTAATTTCTTGTTCTAAATTCCAAATATTTTCCTTTAATAGATGATTTTTAAAAGTTTCTAAAGCTTTACCTTTTAAATTCCACCATTCAATCTTGGAATAATTATTTATAATGATCTTTCTTTTGAATTTAGGGATAGTGACATCCATTACTAACAACCTATGTTGAGGGGCTAGACTCTCACCAGGAATAACTTTGCAATCTTTACATAAAACTCTATCGACCTTCCTAATGAGAAAATAGTCAATTTGACTTATATGTGTTCCACTCTTGTATGTTATTAAGTGTTCGTCCCGCTTCTTAAAGAAGGTATTAATAATTGCTAGATCATAGGCCATAGCAAAATCAAGAATAGTGCTACCCATATCATTTCTATTGCCAAAACCAAATCCTCCATGAATCCTCTCATAGCCTCTATTATCCATACCCACATGACCATTAAGATCCCCTCCAATAATCGAGTTGATCCCCCACAGCCCCATCCATGGGCTCCACCAAAGCCTGCAGCCAAAGTAACTCGTGCTTCGGCCGCATCGGCACTTCCAGAGCTTGAGGCAACAGATGCAGGGTTAGGCAATAGTAGACCCTTCCAATGGAACCCTGGTCGGCAAATGTCCGGGGAATATTTCCTCTATCGAGAGAATACAAAATGAATTTTCGACATATTGGCAAGGGAAGGGCGCATAATACTACATGCTCCTCTTAAAACACTCACAATGGCGGATAGGGGTCATCCCCTCTTCTGTGAATACCATGCTAGGGTATGTCATCCTACCCATGAATGTAGAGCGGTCCGAGAGCGCATCGAAGCACTTATTGGACAAAGAAAAACTAATGTCTAGGGCCATTCCATGACAAGGCTTCGCCCAAGGAAAATCACCAATCCAGGATGGTGTCCGAGCGGTACCAGTTCGGATCTTCCAGGCACTGAGTACCGGAGGTGCTAAGTCGAATAGGCTGCAAGCAAAAAAAAAAAAGAGCAAAAAAAAGAAAAAAATTTGTAGGGCATCTCCACTACTGTAGACATCATGCCAGGGTAGGTCACCCCACATAGAAGCAAAGGCATTAAGCAAGAGAGGATTGTCGATCCAAAAATGTTGTAAGCTAGTCCTGACAAAGAAAATGCCAAAAGAAGTCAATGGCAAATTAATGAAACAACTCAAATTGTGCAAGTATTCCACAGCCTTGGTATGTCTGTATTTGAACACTAGGGAATGGCCTCATGAAATAATCAAGCAGGGTAGGTCACCCCACACAGCAGCAAAGGTATTAAGCAAGAGAGGATCGTCGATCCAAAAATGCAGTAAGCCAGTCCTTACAAAGAAAATGCCAAGGGAAGTCAATGGCAAATTAATGAAGCAACTTAGATTGTGCAAGTATTCCACAGCCTTGGTATGCCTGTATTTGAACACCAGGGAATGCCTCATGAAATGATCAAGCAGGAAATTAGCGTCGCCTCCCAAGTGCAGCGACAAGAGGCTAATTAGGTTAAGGTGACCTCAAAGAATCTTCATTAGTCCAAGCCCTCTAAGACAAGAATTCAAGGCAGGAGCTTCGACTCTGGGGGCATGATCCAAACAGCCCCAAACTAAACACTCATTTCCCTCAAGACATGGCACGAGGCGATAAAAGGAGAGAAGAATTAAATTAAAAAAAGAAGCAAAAAATTGGGGTTGAAGAAGCCAACTGCCAGCTCAGAAAGTCAAAAGGGCATATCTGGCAAAGAAAACTCCAAAGGAAAACTAAGGGCAAAGCATTAAGCAAAACTCCAAACGAAGTCTTGGACGAATCATCAAGCAAGATAGCCATGACGAGCAAGACCACAAGTAACGACCTGACAAAGGCTTCAAGCAAAACTCTAAGCAATGTTAGAAAGGCAAGTCAAAAGAGGGACAACATTAAGTTTCATAGCCCCATGCCTTTCTAGGGGTCCACAAAGGATCACTCTTTGTTACCTCCATACCTCAAAGAGGCCATACCTTGGCTAGCTACATACTTTTCATTGTCAATAGATGTTCAAACCCACACCATTGGTTTCATGCCCTCTAAGACTCGCAATCACGAAAATCAAACTTTGGTTCCAAAACCCTTCGAGTTCGCAACCATTAAAATTCGATCCTTTGGTTCCATGTTCTCCAAGACTCGTAGCCACAAAAAACTCTTGGTTCCAAACGCCTTTCGGGTTAGTAACCTCAAAACATTCAATCTTTCGATTCTATGCTCTCCAAGAGTTGCAACTCAAAAAAAAAAAGAACGAGCCTTGGTCCCAAACTGCTTCTCACAAAATATTCAATCCTTGGGTCTCATATCTCCCACAATCAAAAACCACCCATGAACATACCGCCTTTGGTTCCATGGCTTTTAATCCTCATAGAATCCACAATCCAATGCCACCTTCGTGGCCAACCAAAAGCAACAGCAACTCGGGTATCATACTCTACCTGTTGTGAGAAATTTACCTTTATCGAAGCTTATTGGTCTCCCCCCCCCCCAAAACAAGTGGGGTTTAAAATAGAGGTGCCCCGGCGGACTTAGTCATTCCCATCAAAGGGAGGGCTAAGGGTAAAAAGGCCTTACACCCGACTGAAGTGAAAATCCGCAAGGGTGCCTCAGGCAAAAATAGATAACCCCTCGGTGTGAAAACCCGCAAAGGTACACCGGAAAAAGTTAAAGGGGACCGACCTCGATGAAAACCTGAAAGGACGGTGAGGTTGATAATGTGAAAAACAAAACATATAACTATCCCTTGCAGCATACTTCCATGGGTGGGTCCGAGTCAACGACTTCACCCTGCAATAGCAAGTTCATCACGACAAGGCCATGGCCATAACTCTAACGTCGCCATGTGATACCCAGTCCCACTGGGATCCTCTATATTTTGAACTTCCGAATTTGATTCCTATGCCATTCTTCTCGTAGAGTTGCCTCATACGCCTTTCGACTCGTCAACGCTACTTAAGTTTTGCAATTCCAGGTTTGACTTATATGTCCCTCCGGACTGTCAAACCCATCCATTCCTTTTCTGGAGCTGACCCATATGCCCTTCGGCATGTCAGCCCCACTTATATTTTGGACTTCCGGATTTGACTCACGCATCCCCCGGACCGTCAAATCCGTCCATTCTTCTCTTAGAGTTGACTCATGTCTTTCGACTCGTCAACACTGCTTAAGTTTTGCAATCCTGGGTTTAACTTATAAGCCCCTCTCGGGCTGTCTAACCCATCCATTCATTTCCTGAAGTTGACTCATATGTCTTACGGCACGTCAGCTCCACCCATCCTTTGGACTTCTGGATTTGACTTACACGTCCCTCTCGGGGTGTCAAATCTGTCCATCCTTCCAGTAGAGTTGTCTTATATGTCCTTCGACACGTCAACCCTACTCACTTTTTGGCATTCCTGATTTGATTCATACGTCCCTCTTGAGTTGTCAAATCCACTTGATCTCACCAGCAGTGTTGACTTACACATCCCCTTGGACTGTCAACCCTACTCATGTTTCAAGTCTCGGCCATGACTCACATGTCCCTTTTCGGGCTGTCAGTTCCGAAGATTGTTGCTTGTAGTATTGGCTCTCGTGTCCCTTCGGACTGTCAATCCTACTTGCGCCCTAACCTAATTTGGACTATCCGATCCTTGCGGATATGTCATTTGCCCCACCGGCATCATAGGTGTTCTCAAACCAAAAAACAAGAGAAGGGCTAAAAATATTGATGCCCCGGCGGACTTAGCCACCTCCCATCTGGGGGCTGACTAAGCGTAAAAAGGCCATTAACCCGACTGAGGTGAAAACCCAAAGGGCGCCTCAGACAAAAATAGGTAACCTCTCAGTGTGAAAACCCGCAAGGGCACACCGAAAAAAAACTAAAGGGGGCCAGCTTTGACAAAAACCCGGAAGGGCACTGGGGTTGGTAGGGTGAAGAAATAAAATATAAATGAAAAGGAGAGAAGGAGGTCATCAGCAACAAGCGGCATGGTATTCTCCATTCCAAGGTCCCAACACGGCGTAAAAGGAGAATTGACTACTCACTCAAAAGGGAAGAAGAGCAGGAAAGCTCGAATGCTCGGTTCAAAACCCCTTCCGAATCAATAACCAGCAAATCAAAATGCAAATCTTTGGTTCAAAACCCCCTCCAGGTTAGCAACCATCAAAACCAACTCTGAGATTGCCTAAACCTTTTTTGAATCACTGAAAAAAAAAATCCAAATTCTCAGTTTAAGACCCCTCTAGGTCAACAACCAATAAAACCAAATCTTTGTTGCCCAAACTCTTTTTGAGTCGGCAACCACAAAAAACCTAAATTTATGGTGACGAAACCCCTTTCGGGTCAATTATCATTCCAAAACCTGAACTTCATCTTCAAGTCTTTTTTTGAAGATAGAAGGTTACATACTTACAAGCCATTGACCCCACATCATCTTTATGATGAAGGGTCAACGGAAATCCAAACACACCTCAAGGTCAACCAATAACTACATCAACCAAATCAAGCCAACATCAAACTTTAGACTGATAAACCTCGTAAAGACCGGTCTACACCAACTTCAGGCCCACAAACCTCGCAGGGGTAGGTCTACACCAAACTCCAAACCTTTGGCCATAAAACCACAAAGGTTGGTGAAATCTAAATTATTGACTTCTAAACCACAAGGGGTAGCCAACTTAAACTTCAAACTTCTGGCCTCCAAACCATGAAGGTCGGCCAAACCATCAGCTATCAAACTACCACAGTCAGCCATCACGAATGCAAAATCTTTGGCTACAAACCATCCAGGTCTGTCAAACCCCACAAAGTCGGAAAAAAAATGGCTACAAACTACGAAAGTCAGCCAACCTCAATATCTAACTTTCAAATCTTGTTCGTCCCACCGACACAAGTGTTCAAAAAAATTCCATGAAGAGTTCAACGCTTCTTGGGTCTGCCCGTTTTAAGCTGCGCTTCGCAAGGCCACCCTGCATAATCTCAATGGAAGGAAGAGGCTCCTGGTCAAGCAGGGCCTGCAAGCCAATAATAAGCAGGGCAGTTGTCCCAGATCCCACAAAGGGCGGTCCATACGACATTCAACCAACCAACTCCTAGGCTTGGAAAGTGTAAAGCTCTTTCGAAGCATGCACTTGATCTGACAACTAGGGGAAAAGTCACACCTGCTGAGCCTGTGAAGAATGTCCGCTCAGCATACCAAAAAGATCAAACCTTCCAAGCAAAATTGACATGAGAAATGTTTCAAGATGTCAGTTCTCACACCCTGTCAGGTAGCTGAAGACTCAGCCTGTTTAAATTCCTACCCCTCCAGGGCCTTCTCGCCCGACAATCGTGACGAACTAATCGCCTCTGATGAACCAGAAATCATCAGTAAAGAAACCATAGACGGCATGTGTGCCCTGTTAAGTAAATTTTTAAATGCACTAAGGGCACTCCAACCTTAGAGTTAACTTGGTGGAGCGAGTCCAAGCCGCTTCCTTGAAGTGGTGTGCATTCTCCTGAGTTCTTCACTGGGAGAACTACTAAAAAAAATCACTGTCGAGACCAAAAGTGGTTGGTCGGCCAAAATTGGCAGTGTAAACCAAGGGGATAGTAGCGTCAAAGATCAGCCCAAAATTCTGATGACATATTGGTGATGATATCACACAATAGTGAAAGAGCTAGAGCAGCAGACAATGATTCTCAGTTCCTTCCCAAGATATTGTCATATCCTAAAAGATGTCCATCCAAGGCGCGAAGTGTCTGCAATCACTTTTGGCAACACTATCTAGCATGTCATCGAGACTCGGGGATAAACGTATGATAGTGCCAAGGTATATGGGCTGATGCGTAGGCTGTCTGCCATCGACAATATTCCATGTCATGTCATCAAGACCTAGGGATGAAAGTGTCACATTATTGAAGTGCGTAGGCTGCTTGCCACCACTTTCAGCTATATTCCCCGCTATGTCATTAAGACTCATCAGGCAAAATAGTAAGTCCAACTGCATTCTCCGCCATGCCATTAAGACACAAGAGAACGAATAAAGTTACAAAGGGTAACCAGCCCCTTTGGCAAGATTTCCCCTCATGTGGCTTTGAATCCAACTACGAAAGCCTACGAATCATGACAATACGATGTCCATATAAAGAAGATGAGGTTGCAAGAGCCCAATATCCCTACTATGTCATCAAGACTCGGGAGTGAAAATGTCACACTATCAAAATGCATGGGTTATGTCATCGCCAGTTATCACAGTCTCTGTCACGTCGACAAGACTAAAAGGAATAAACAAAAGAAAAAAGAAAAGAGAAAGAAAGAAAACGGGGTTGTAGGATGCATGGGCCGTCTGTCGTCGCCTTCAGCTCCAACAGCCGTGAGGGGCATTTGTTGAAGCCAAAAAATTGATAAAAAATTATATATATATATATATATATATGTATATTTATAGCCCCTCCATTCCCTCCATATAGGGGTTTGGACTGAGTCCACAGGTTCCAACCCCGAGTTGGGGTTTTGGACCGGTTCCAACCCCAACTTGAGGTTTTGGATCGGGGTTGGCCAAGTTGCGGTTTTGGACCGGGTCCAACCCCCAACTTAGGGTTTTTTGGACCGGGTCACTCCCCCACTTGGATTTGAACCGGTCACTCCCCTAACATGGGGTTTTGGACCGGGCCACTCCCCCACTTGGAGATTTGGACCGGGTCACTCCCCCAACATGGGTTTTGGACCGGATCACTCCCCCCAAGTGAAGGGTTTGGACCGAATCCACCTTCAACCGCCACGGGGCTCTATAAATACCCCCCTAGTGGGACCCAGACACACAAAACGCAGACATAGCGCAGAGAGGACAGAGCGCAGATGACTCTTGTGCTTGTGCTTTTGAAGGCCCATCCTTGGGGAGGGTTTGTGTCGTGTTTGTGCTCATAGTAAGGATATGTTATAAAATTGTCCCTCCTTGGGTCGGCACACATGTTCGCGTTGTGGTTAATGTAACCCCATTATTAATGTCTTGGGGAAAATAATGTGATTCCCTGAAATAATCAGGAATCCTATAAGCACCCCAACCTTTACAAAAAGGGTTTGTATAGATGCCCTTGTGGTGATGTCCCTTGCGCCACTCCTTGGAGAGGAATTATAAGAAATTTTTCTTTCAAGGGGCTCCGCCCCCCCTGGAAACCCCCCACAAGGGGCGCTACCCCCTTGACCGTCGCAAGGGGGCGCTGCCCCCTTGACCCCCGCGACATGACCGAGCAGGTCGATCCCCGACGTTGCGCCGATGGACGCATGAAGCTGAACCCCAACCCATGAGAGCTCAAGAAGGAGGAGCAATCTCCCGAGAGTCTTTGGCCAACGCGCCTCCACCAAGGAGGGACTTGCGCCTCATGCCAAGATTACGGAAAAACTCATGTTCAGTCCAGATATTACAAAAATATCCCTAGTGTGTCCGAAATTATGCACATACACCTAAAATTCTCCAAAAATTGCAGAGAAGCCCTCAATTGAGGGAAAAGTGCAAACAAACTCCTCTAGTTGAGAGAAAATTGCACACACTCCCAATTGAGGGAAAATTGCAGATAAACCCTCACTTAAGGAAAAATTATAGATAAATCCCCAATCGAGGAAAAATTATAAATCAACCACCCAATCGAGGGAAAATTGCAAACAAATTCCCAATCGAACGAGAATCACATATAGACCCGCAATCTTGGAAAAATTACGGAAATGCCTTGGAAGGGTCAAAAACTGCCAAAATACCCTGATAGGGTCAAAAAACTGTCAAAATATCCTGGAAGAGTTAGAAAATATAGAAATACCCAAAAATGGTCCAAAATTGCAGCGATACCCAAGATGGGTCAGAAATTACAAACATACCCAAAAAAAGGGATTTGGTCTCTGTGAAATATTCAAAGATTTGTTCTGGTGGTGAAATGAAGGCCAAATGTAAATCAAATGACCCGACTATGTAATCAGGATTTCATGTATTTTGTAAAGATGAATATAAAGAATGAAATGTTTAATTTTCTCCTGCAAATGTGTATCTCTAACGGGTGATCTCTTTAACCAAATCAGTTAGATAAAACCCCCAATATCACAGCGGATATTGTGGAGGTCAAAAGACATTTCTTTGACAGTTAATTAATGGTATTCTGACTTTACGCTGATGTAAATAAACATCGACTACGATAGGAAAATGTCCCATACCCGAACCCAAATCATCTGATAAACCTAAATTCGCGGAAATAATAGGGCACTTGCTGTTTAAATAACCACTAATGTGCATTTTCTTCTTCAAAGGAGAAATATTTTTTTATATATCTATTTATTTATTTATTTCCGTGAGTTAAACAGCGGGAAGGCGTTTTTCCCAGCCCAAGGTGCTCAAATGCCTTATTGGTCCTTAAAAAAGTGGCCCAAGGTGCCGCTTTGACGGTCTGGGCGGCCCAATGCGACCGCTTTGGCCTGTCGGGTCCGCGGCGCCTAGAACCCAACCCGGACCAGTTCTTTCCGGATCTTTTTATTAGAGCATCGATCCCCCATCCTCTAGATCTCAGGACCCCCACCCGCAACTACGGTTTCAAGCGGATGATAGCCGCCAACTTGCAGCGGCCGTCATCACCATAGACCTGCAGCCCCCGCCGTCATCGCCACTGTCTGCAGCGTCCGCAGCCGCCGTCGCCACCGTCCACATCGTCCGCAACCACGTCGTCACCAACGATGACTTTCGTTGCCCTTGGCTGCCACTCTACCATCTCCCATCGCCGATTTCTCTCTCTCTCCGTTGCCGTGGACAGGTTTCTCTCTCTCTCTCTCTCACACACACACACACACACGCACATTCACACAAGGGGCTTCGGCCCCCTCTATCAGGCAAGTATCACACCTCCCTCTCTCTCTCTAAGACATAACCCTCTGTCTCTGTCTCACACCTCTCTCCGTCTCCCCCCTCTCTCTTTCACCCCCTCTCTTTCTCTCTATCTCTCCCTCTCTCCGAGTCTTTCTCTTTGTCTTTGTCTCACACCTCTCATCTCCTGCTCCTCTCTCTCTCTCTCTCTCTCTCTCTCTCTCTCTCTCTCTCTCTCTGTAGTCTGTCCTTCTCTCTCATAGTGAGGGGAGAGACTCAGACTCACAGCTCTCTCTCCATGTCTCTGCCCCCTCCCGATCCTCTGCCCCTCTCTCACTTTCACACCTCCCATTCTCTCTGTCTCTGTCTCCCGCCCACCGATCTCTGTCTCCACCCCACCCCCTCTCTAGCTCACTGTGAGATAGATACTCTCCACCCCAAAGCCTAAGCCCAAAGGGGCTTCTTCCTCCCTTTCTATTTAGCTAATTTATTTAGAATTTTAAGTTTTAATTTGAACTTAGTATGTTCTGAAATTGGTGCTCCAAACGTTATTTGTAGATGTTTGGAAGAAGTTGACAAATATCAGGTTAGTATTTTCTTTATTCTGGAAGTTTCATTTTATTATTTTTATTTCAAAATTAATTTTAATGCTTCATTACAATGCCATTTTATTAGTTTTCATTTCTATGCCATGCTAGTGTTGTTTCCTATATTTAAATGATCGTGATAAATTTTTGTATAGAAAATTATATATATATTTTATGAACTTGACGCCTAGGCACCGCTTAGGCAGACGCCTAAGCGCTTAGGCCCTCGAGGACCCGAAGCACGCCTTGGTCACCTTGGCAACTATGGTGAGAATAGCACACATAATCAGAGATCGGATACTTAGCACAACTCCTCTTTTCCTTCCTGACTGCAGTAGGAAGGTTAAGATCTGTTTGTGCAACAATGGTGCTGTCAAGTGTTGAATTTCCAAGAGTTGGAGTAGCTTCAGGACTTACTGATTTGGCTTCCGCTTGGGCTGACAGTTCCATTGGAGATGCTTTGTCACACTTCTTCTTGAGTAGGTGATAATTCAGTGTTTTGTTGGCAAGGAGGGTCTCCATTTCCGAAGTCTATCACATTCTCAATGGCAGAAATGTGGGAATGTGGGGAGTCAAGAACTGGAGTTAATAGGAACAAAAGTGGGAAGATGACACTCAGTTGTGAGGGTTTTCAAGTTATGAATGTTAGAAGGATTCTCCCCCCTGAGAAGAAGTCTCATGAGAGTAATAGGATTCAAATTCCATAAAGTTGACATCCTTAAGACAGTATTTTTTTCCCAGATCTAGGATCTAGACATTTATATCCCTTCTGGGTGAGTGAATGCCCAAGGAAGACACCCTTTATGGATCTTGGGTCAAGTTTTGAAGTGTGAGGACCAAGGGAGTGTATAAAGCAAAGGCAACCAAACACTTTAGTTGGTAAAGTGAATAAGGGCTGACCCGGATACAGAAATGTAATGGGGGACCTATTCCCAAGGACTTTGGATGGTATCCTATTTATCATGTATGAAGTTGTAAGAATCGCTTCACTCCAAAAAAATTTTGGGAGTTGACGCTGGAAAAGTGAAGCTCGAGCTGTCTCCAAAAGATGTTGATTCTTCCTCTCTGCTACATCATTTTGTTGAAGAGTACAAGAGTAGGAAGATTCATGTATGACCCCTTCATCTTCCAAGAATATGTTCATGTTCTTCCCAAAATATTCTTTTGCATTGTCTGAATGGAATACTTTTATTTTTTTGTTGAATTTGGTGTGTACCATTCTACATAATACTAGAATAATCATTGGATGTTCTTCCCTGATCTTCATGAGATAGATCCAAGTACAATGAGAGAAGTCATCGATGAAGCTAATAAAATATTTATGCCCATCCATGGAAGGAACAGAAGGCCCCCATACATCTAAATGGATTAACTAAAAAGAGGAAGTGCTTTTATTAAATGAACTTGGAAAATGAGTTCTACAATGTTTTGCCAATTGGCAAATTTGACACTGAAGGGAATGGATGTCAATTGAGTGAAATAAAGATGGAAACAAGACTCTCAAAGACTAAAAGACCAATGACAAAGAAAAACATGCCACAGAAGGATGTCCTTCACATGACTCCTAGCAGTGGATGACTGACATGCCACACTTCCTCCAGGTTCAAAGTGATAGAGGCCTCCTATTTCACGTCCAGTCCCAATTGCTCGCCTCATCTTTAAGTTTTGAAAAATACTAATCAGGAAAAAAGGTGATTGAACAGTTCAAATTTTTGGTTAAACTGCTAACAGAGAGAAGATTTATGGAGAGAGAAGGAACATGAAGGGTTAAAGGTAAGATTAGGTGTATATCCAGCTTAATGGTTCCCTTGCCAGCAACAGTGGCATGGGTACCAGCAACCACTGTCACCTTATCTTTCCCTAAGCTAAAAAGATAGGATGAAAAAAGACTAGAGATACCAGTCATATGATCAATGGCTCATGTTGAGTATATTTGGGTTAAATCCAAATATTATCTTCTATCAGTTTTGGTGACAACAAAACTATTGTGGAACAAAATTTCAAAATTCTGTTGCGTATATTGAAAACAAGATTCTATCCATTTGTGATGACAAAACAAATCATAAGTGTCTATCACACACAAAACAGAAACAAGAAGCTTAAAAACTGAAGAAATCTAACTAAGAACATAGACGCTAACTGAGAAGCTATCAGATCAAATTGGCGTTAAAAGGGACTTAGGAGCAACAAAGTCAATATAGGCGCACACTTAGGCGAACTTAAAATAATTTAGGCGTTGAAACACTTCGCCTATCATGAAATACTTCGCCTATCTCAAACCAAACAAACTAAGGCATATAGACGTTGAAATACTTCGCCTATCCCTTTTTCATAGACGCTCCTATTCACATAGGCATTGCATCGCCTACTACTACATGCATTTCTCTCATTATTTTTTGATAGCTACTTAATTAAAAAAATTAATTTCTTAACTATCCGTCTTATAACTCTGAATTCTTAAGATAGCTAATCTCATCTTAGTCATAAGATTAAAGGATCTATACTGCTCAGACTAAAATTAAAACATTTTATCTTTGAAATCAAACTATCCATCTTATACTTTCATTTTTAAGATAGTTGTATTTCTGAAGCCACTCTATGCTTATCATACATCTGTCTCAGTGATCTATAGCTACCGTTTAAACTTTGATCCAGTCAAACGAGTTAAACGAAAATCTTTATATACTAAAGAAAAGATGATCATCAATCCTTATGAAATTCAAATTCAAATTTATCTGTCACAGCAAAACATGTGAAATATGGTACTCTGCCTTCTCATATCTACTTGACTAACAGCCTGGAAAGAACAAGCTCTTTATTATGTTTCAGACTATATTGACAAATGCACAATGCTCAGGGACACGTTTCAACCTCTCCAAAACAGAAGGAAATATTTTAATCAAGATTTACTTGACTTCAACATCTTATAAGGTAAACAAGTACCCTTCTGCCATCTAACAGTCCCAGGTTGAAAAGAGGACCTACGAAAATGAAGTTGCTACTGAAGATTCACAGAAAAGGAAGATCTTCTCCTCAAAAAAATATTTGAAATCAAACAGAGAGAGAGATCTTATGTCTATCCCGTCACTTAACGAGTACGGAGATCTCTGCAATATAACTAAAAGCTACAAGCTCCAGAAAGAACATGAAGATGGCCACTGTATCTAACGATAACCAAGATGTGTCTAATGAGCCTCAGATTAAACACCAAGATCTGTCTAATGATCACCGAATAGTCTAAACGGGCCATTTATAAAAGGAGCTAACCAAGCAAGTGTCGCGCTGATTAGAGCATATATGCACATATCCATTCAACTAAGCAGCCGAGCAAGTGCATCCACGATTACATCTTTTCCAGCAAGCTCACATTGTGTGCGTTGAGAAAAGCTGAAAGCCAACTCCAGTCTCAACCACCATTGATGTTGAATGCTCGACGTGAAGAAGAAGTTGAACAGGATCTTCACTCTAATCCTTCCTTGCTTCTTCTCTTAAAGCATTTGCTTTCCGTTCAAGACCGTTGTCTCTTACTCTGATTTCTTCGTCTTGAACATTATGTGCTTATTGTACACACCTTGTCTTTTATAGAGGCATTATTTGTGTAACCTCATCTAAAGAGGTATTCTTCTCCTTGAGAGGAGAAGTCTTTACTTGCAAGCAAGAGTACCAACAAGGGGGTCGATACCTTGTAGGTATGGCTGAACTTGTAAGTCAGCTGGGGTCTTTGTGAAAAGATGCCCATGGTGTGGCCGAACACCTGATCAAAAACGACTGGGTCTAGCTAACATGTATGTCAGCTGGGGTCTTTGTGAAAAGATGTCTGTGGTGTGGCCGAACACCTAATCAAAAACGACTGGGTCTGGCTAACCCGTAAGTTAGCTGGGATCCTAGTGAGAGGATGCCCCTAGTGAGCTGAACACCTGATCAAAAACAGCATTTGTACTATTCCCGGTTGAGGGAGATAGTGGAAATCCCGGTGGTTACTGGGTACTGGACGTAGGGTTGATAGAGATCAACGTTGAACCAGTATAAATTCCTTGTGTCCCTTGTATGATTGCCTTTGTTGTTATATTCTTTGCATTTTTAGCTCCTGTTGTACACAAGTTTCCACTATCACTTAAACGATTTGCTTTGATCGATCATTATCGCCTTGGTTAAGTCATATCTTATTGTGATTAATTTTTATAATCCCATTCACCCCCCTCTAGGTTAATAGTCATTTACTGGGTAACAGCTCCTGAGTTAATAATCCAAGAGGTGCTGAATGGATGGGAACTTGCACTGAATGCCATCCCAGTTGTACCTGACAGAGATGAGGAAGGAGGGTTCTCAAGGTGGGAGAGGATCCTTTGAAGGTTGGCAATATCCGAAGCTGACAGTGCCTTCAATCCCGATACATTGGAGTTGATGGAGTCCCCATCAATAGGGACACTACCAGCTAGTTGAGAGATAACAACATTCCCTTTTGCCTGCTGCACCTTTTTTCCACCTTTGAATTTTGCTGGTTTCTTCTCAGGGTGAAGTTCCCAGCAATCTTCCTCCTTATGATTCTCTCTGCCACAAGAGTGCAGACCACTCCACCCTTACCCTTCTCTTTAGTCTGTCCAATGCTTCCCTTTCTACTTTTAGATGATGTACTGACCAAAGCATAATATTCTCCAACTCCTTGTTCACCTAGAGTAACTTTTGGAGTGCTCATAACATGTTTCCTCCCTTCTTTATTAAGAACTTTGTGATATACGTGCTCCAAGGAAGGTACAATCTCCATATTTAATATCTGACCCCTTAGAGTCTCATACTCCTCGTTCAAACCAGCAAGGAACTTAAAAGTTCTATTTTGTTGAACATACCTCATGTGTTGTTTTTGATCTACCAAACATGACCAACTATCAATGACACAACAATCCAATTCTTCCCACTTGTTTCTCAAACTGTTAAAGTAGGAAGTAATTGAGGAAGTTCCCTATTCCATTTTGTGAATCTCTCTAGTCAACTGATATACACGTATAGCATTTTGTTTGTGTCCATACATTTCATTCAGAAGTAACCACACATCCCTAGCAATTCTCTTTCTCAAAATTGAGTGTTGCATTTCTGGACCAACAGAATTAAGAATCCAAGATCTCACTATGTTGTCCTCCAGTAACCACGCATCATGCTTCAGGTCTTCCTCAGTTGGAGCCTTGATTTTACCATTAACATATTCGAATTTCCCGCAACTTGTGAGGTAAAGTTTAACGGTAGCAGACCAGAAGATGAAGTTCTTTTCGTCCAACTTCATTGGAGTAATCTGCAGTGTGGGATTGTCATTCCCAACAACCACAGTCATCTTGTTGGTGGCTGTGGAGTTAACTTCACCTTCGACAGTCGACACGGATTAGGATCAAGGGTCTTCCTAAACTGGAAAGGAAGGGAAGAGGTGTGACCACAGAAGGGAGATGAGAGAGGAGGGTGGAGGCACCAACTGCACCTGTTTCCTTCAGTCAGCAGGCCTTCATGTGCCCTAGTTCTTGTGACGAGATGGCACACCCCTTGCTCCTATTCTAGAGTTCTGAGAGGGTACCCCAGCGGTGTCGCTTCCCACACTTTTCCTCTTGCTCAGCAGCCTGCGGCCTGTCCCTCCATGCCCTTGCCCTACTCTGAAACCATGTTGTACTACATAACAGATACAAGAGACAAGAAAGAGAGGCGCAGAGAAAGAGGAGGCTGGAATAGGTTGTCCGCCCTATCTTCAATCGGACCCCACAGCCCTTCATTTATATTTAGGGTTAACCACCTTAATTAGACTGTTTGACCCTTTTACCATCTAATTAGAGAGAAAAGACAGAAAAGGGAAAGGCAGACAGTGCGCCCAGACCAATAACACATAGCTGGGACTAAACAGACCCAATAATCCACTAATAGACAAATAATAACCTATTCCCTATAAAGATCATACAGCTTTTCGATCTCCCAAGGGAGTTTTTAACTACAAAGGATGTCATTTGGCTTAAAGAATGTCGGTGCAATCTACCAAAGGGTGATGACTAAGATCTTCAATGAGATGGTGCATGACCTCCTTGAATGTTATTTCGATAATCTGGTCGTCAAGACTAAACGACGAGAGGATCACTTAGTTGACTTGCGTCAAGTCTTCGAAAGACTTCGACAATATCAGCTCAAAATGAATCCAATGAAATGTGCTCTTGGTGTCTCCAATGGCAAGTTTCTCGACTTCATCGTCAGATATCAAGGGATAGACATCGATCCTGACAAAATCAAGGGTATAAGAGGATTGCCTCTGCCTAAAAATTTGACAGAGCTCATATCTCTGCAAGGAAGACTCGCCTATATCATGCTGTTTATTTCTAACTTCTCTGGAAGGTGTATGCCCTTTAGTAAATTAATGAAGAAAGAAGCAACCTTCATATGGGACGAAGACTGCCATAAGGCCCTTGAGCAAATTAAGGAGTATTTGTTATCTCCTCCGGTCCTAGGGGCACTTGTTAAAAGGAAACCCCTTATCCTCTACATTGCTGCTATGGATGCATCTCTGGGGGCACTTCTAGTCCAAATCAACGAGGAGGACAAAGAGCAACCACTGTACTATCTCAGGTGGAAACTCATCGGGCTGGAGCATCGGTATTCGCCCATAGAAAAGGTGTGCTTAGCCTTGGTATTTGCTATCAAGAAGCTAAGGCACTATCTTTTGGCACACCGAGTGGAGCACATTTCAAAATGTGACCAGCTCAAATTCCTTCTCAGTCAACATGTTCTCTCAGGAAGGCTCGAAAAGTAGGCACTTATCCTCATGGAATTTGATATCACTTTCGTCCCACGCAAGGTAATCAAGAGACAAGGGATGGCTGAGTTCTTAGCCGCACATCCTTTGCCAAAAGACTCGCCGCTCAATACTGAGCTACCTGATGAAGAGGTGTTGGTATCTCTACAAGAAACAGAGGAACGTGCTGAAGATGTCCCATCACAAGCGAAGCATGACTTTCTCGCTCTTGATTTCCCATTTTGGGAATTGTACATTGACGGCGCTTCCCGAACAATCAAGAGGGCCGGCAGCCTAACAGATTTTGCATCTGGCACCGGAATAGTTTTTGTATCTCTGCAAGGCGACATTCTCCATAATTCGTGTGCTCTCATGAAGTCGTTGACTAACAACGAAGTGGAGTACGAAGCACTAATTACTGGGCTTCAGTTGGCGTTGGAGATGAACATTAAATGCATCAAAGTGTTCGGGGATTCTCAACTCGTCATTCGACAAATTCTGGGTGACAATGACATCCGAAAGAAGGAATTGATCCCCTATCATGCAGCCGTCATGAGACTAAAAGAAATTTTCTATTTATTTGAAATAAGTCATGTTCCAAGGAACAATAACTCCCAAGCAGACGCTTTGGCAAAATTGACATCAACTTTAAAACTCCCACCTAAAGGAGAGTTGAATGTCACCGTCAGACACCGAAGAAGAGCAAACGTGTTGGATGAAAAAATTGGCCTCACTGTCTATGAGGTCAATAACATTCAAAAGGAGGACACTCCAGAAGAAGAGGATTAGCGCGAGCCAATCATTAAAAAAAAAAACCGGGTGGCTTCCTCCCGCTCGAGCCCAAAGAGTGCAATTACTGCACATGGCAACAACTTATCAATTAATTGACAGTTGGCTCTTCAGGCTTGTCCATGAGAAAGACCGATCTGTCCTCCTACGGTGTCTTTCGTCTAAGGAAGCAAGAACTGTGATGTACGAGGTCCACTCTGGACTGTGCAAGGCTCATCAGGCAGGAGCTAAAATGAAAAATAGCATTAAGCTCAAAGAGTTTTACTGGTCCACTTTGTACGAAGATTGCAATCAGTAGGCTCGTACATGTCACCAATGTCAAGCATTTGGACCAGTGCCCCGAAGGCCGCTTAACCCGCTCCATCTGACCGCGCCCACTTGGCCATTTGCGGAGTGGGGCATGGATATTGGGGGCCAATTCCCACCTTCATCCTAAGGCCACAAGTTCTTGCAACCACAGATTACTTCTCCCGTTAGGCTGAAGCTATTCCGCTGCGAGAAGTGACAGGCGAAATAGTTACCCGATTTGCGAGCCCGTTAGGCTGAAGCTATTCCGCTGCGGGAAGTGACAGGCGAAATCGTTACCCGATTTGCGAGGCATTATATAATCTATAGATTCAACACCCCTAATTGAATCGTGTCAGACAATGGCACGCCATTCAAAAACAAGACTGTGTACACAATGACGGCTAAGTTCCACATTGACTGGAGGACATCGTCAGTCTATAATCCTCAAGCTAATGGGCTGGTCGAAGCCTTCAATAAAACCCTTTGCAAATTATTGGCCAAAATAGTTGCTGGCCGCAAGAGGGATTGAGGTGAAAAAGTGCACGAAACCTTATGAGCCTATCGGACTATCTACAAGACACCCACGGGCAGTTCCCCATCTCCCTGGTTTATGGAGCTGAAGCAATGATCCCTGTGAAAATTGAACTGACATCCTATCGCGTTGATGTCCACGCTGGGCTACCAGGCCAAGACCAATCTGAAATAGAAAGAAGGCTCGAGGAATTATCAAATCTGAAAGGCAAAAGACTCCAAGCTTATAAACACTTGCAAGTTTATCAAGCTCAGATGACACAAGCTCACGATAAGCTCGTCAAGCAAAGGGCATTCAAAAAGGGTGATCTTGTCATGATCAAAGAAAATGAGGTCTTGGTAGGGAGAGCCAGTGGCAAACTTCAGCTCAACTGGCATGGACCCTACATTATTCAAAAGGTCTATGAAGGAGGTGCTTATGCGATCATTGATCAGAAGGGAAACAATCCATTCTCTCCTCTTAATGATAAACATATGAAGCTCTACCATGCACCACAACACGAGCTCATACAATAATCCTCACAGGATACGTCTCTTCCCGAAAGATACTCAAATTGAGTTCAAAAAAAAATGGAGCTTAAAATACTGGTGCCCTAGTAGACTTAGCCATCTCTCATCCGAGGGCTGGCTAAGGACAAAAAAACCTTACACCCGGCTGAGGTGAAAACCCGCAAAGGCACTTCAAGCAAAAATGGGTTACCTCTCGGTATGAAAACCCACAAGGGTGTACCAGAAAAAGCTAAAGGGGGCCAACCTCGGCGAAAACCCGAAAGGGCGGTGAGATTGATAATGTGAGAAAAAAAACAACAAAAACTCCCTTTGCAACATATCTCTATGGGTGGATCCGAGTAAATGACTTCACCCTATAACGGCAAGTTCATCATGGCGACGTCATAGCTACAACGCCCACGCCGGCCTGCGACATTTGATCCCACCATGATTGCCATGTTTCAAGTTTTGGGTATGACTCATACGTCCCTCTCAGGCTGTCAAATCCGTTCATTCTTCTTGTAGAGTTGACTCACATGTCCTTCGGACCATCAACCCTATTCATATTTTGAATTCCGAATTTGACTCATATGTCCCTCTTGGGCTGTCAAATCCGTCCATTCCTCTTGTAGAGTTGAATCACATGTCCTTCGGACCGTCAGCCCTACTCATATTTTGAATTCCGAGCTTGACTCATACGTCCCTCTCGAGCTGTCAAATCCATCTATTCCTCTTGTAGAGTTGACTCACATGTCCTTCGGCACGTCAACCCTACTCAAATTTTAAATTCCGGATTTGACTCATACGTCCCTCTCGGGCTATCAAATCCACACATTCTTCTTGTAGAATTGACTCACATGTCCTTCGGCACGTCAACCTTACTCATATTTTGAATTCCGGATTTGACTCATGCGTCCCTCTCGGGCTGTTAATCCGTCCATTCTTCTTGTGGAGTTGACTCACATGTCCTTCGGCACGTCAGCCCTACTCATATTTTGAATTTCGGATTTGACTCATACATCCCTCTCGGGCTGTCAAATCCACCCATGCCTCTTGTAGAGTTGACTCACATATCCTTCGACACGTCAGCCCTACTTATATTTTGAATTCTGGATTTGACTCATACGTCCCTCTCGGGCTGTCAAATCCACCCATTCTTCTTGTAGAGTTGAATCACATGTCCTTCGACACATCAACCCTACTCATATTTTGAATTCCGAATTTGACTCATACGTCCCTCTCGGACTGTTAAATCTGTCCATTCTTCTTGTAGAGTTGACTCACATATCTTTCGGCACGTCAACCCTACTCATATTTTGAATTCCGGATTTGACTCATACGTCCCTCTCGGGCTGTCAAATCCACCCATTCTTCTTGTAGACTTGACTCACATGTCCTTCGACACGTCAGCCCTTCTCATATTTTAAATTCTGGATTTGACTCATACGTCCCTCTCGGGCTGTTAAATCCGTCCATTCTTCTTGTAGAGTTGAGTCACATGTCCTTCGGCACGTCAGCCCTACTCATATTTTAAATTCCGAATTTGATTCATACATCCCTCTCGGACTGTTAAATCCATCAATTCCATTTGTAGGGTTGACTCATATGTCCTTTGGACCGTCAGCCCTACCCATATTTCAAATTTTGGGTTTGACTCATATGTCCCTCTCAAGCTATCAAATCCACTAATTCCATTTGTAGAGTTGACTCATATGTCCTTCAAACCGTCGGCCCTACTTATATTCCAAATTTCATGTTTAACTCATATGTCTCTCTCGGACTGTCAAACCCATCCATTTCATTGTGGAGTTGACTTATATGTTCCCTCGTACTGTCAACCCTACTCATATTTTGAATTCCGGATTTGACTCATACGCCTCTCTCGGGTTGTCGAATCCATCCATTCCATTTGTAGAGTTGACTCGCCTGTCCCCTCGGACTGTCAACCCTATCAATGTTTCAAGCTGTGGTTTTGACTCACATGTTCCTTTCGGGCTGTCAATTCCATACATTGCCGCTTATAGTGTTGATTTTTATGTTCTTTCGGACTACCAACCCTATTTGCGCCTCAACTTTCGGTTTAGCTTATTTCCAATTACAAACCTCCGAAGCCATTCTTACCCTTGACTCCCAAATCCTGAGAGTCAACCAATCTTGACTGTCTGATCCTTGCGGATATGTCATTTGCCCCACCGGCATCATAGGTGTTTAAAAAAAAAAAAAAAGAGGGGCTAAAAATATCGGTGCCCCAATAGACTTGGTTGTTCCCGTTAGGGAGACAACCAAAGACAATAATACTTTTAACCCAACTGAGGTGAAAATCCGCAAGGACGCCTCAGACAAAAATAGGTAACCCCTCAGTATGAAAACCCGCAAGGGCGCACTGGAAAAAGCAAGAGGGGGCCAGCCCTGGCGAAAACCCAAAAGGGGGGTAAGGTTGGTAATGTAAAAAAAAAGAGAAAGATGAAAAGAATAGCAGACATGCAAAAGGATGGAAACAAGCTACTGAACATTGTCCTTTATTCATCAATCTCATCAAAGAAAAAGGAACCCGAGACAAACCCTTGGGGTAATCAAAACAAAACTCGACAAGCTACAAAAGCCCTGTATGCAAAGGTGATCAAAACCCATCGGGGTCCGGACTCACTCCTCCTCAGGTCAGCAACGCGAGTCTCACTCAAAAGAAGCTCCTCTTGGAGCATGTCAAGTCTGCGCTAAATGGCCTCTGCCTCGACTCGCGCATGACTGCGCTCCTCCTTGGCCTCCTGCGTCTACCGTAGAAGATCCTACATCTCCCTCTGTAGCTCCTCTACTCAAAGGGAGGCCATCCGGTCACACTCTCTAGCAGCTTCGACCTGGGCATATCCCTCTGCCTAAGCCGCCCACAATCTCAAAAGCTTCTCCTCCTGCTGCTAGATCATTGCCCCAGTCCTCTATCTCCACTCATGGACCGCATGAAGGTGTACAAACTCATCCCACAGGGCTGCGAACTTCGCTATCCAAGCATCCCTGGGAAGACCAAATGCATGGTAGCCCTTGGTGCAACCCTCAAGACTGCTCTTCATGGCCTCAATAGTAGGAAGGCGATCGACCTGAAGCAACAATTGAAGGTTTGGAACAAGCTAGGCAGCCATATCAGCATTCGCCAGTGCCACGCCAGGTGGAGTACCATCGGGCCACTCTATCCCAAGAGCGGGGAAGCTCTGAGGCACCTCTGAAGCCCCATCAACTGAAGCTGAAACAAAGAAAGGAGACGGAACCTGATGAGTGTCTTTTCCAAACAAAATGAAATGTGTAGAATTTTGATCTACAAGTTACAACGCCCTTACCTAGGGTGGTACTGTGCTCGTCAAGTCTACGCTAGATGATATCTGCCTCAGCCCGCACACGACCGACATCAACTCAGACTAACACGTCCCTAGGGCTTGCCTACATCAACTCTGGCTATCACAAGTTAATGGTTAGCCAGCTACAACCTTCGGCTACACACCTCAACGGTCAGCCAACACACATCTTCAGCGACACCCCAGCGGTTAGCCAACACATCTTTGGCGACACCCCAGCATTCAGCTGACACAACATCTTCGCCGACATCTCAATAGTCAGTCGGCACATCTTTGACGACACCCCAGCGATCAGCCGACACATATTCGACGACACCCTAACGGTCAGCCGACACATCTTCGACGACACCCTAGCGGTTCTGGCCAACGCACCCCCAAGGGTCTGCCAACGTCAGTTTCCGACTATCATGTTGTGCCCCTGTGGTTTTGATGTCAGCAAGCACTATGAGTATGAATGAGTTTGATGTCAGCAAGCACTATGAGTATGAAAGATTGACTGATTGAGTGTGCATATTTATAGCATTGCATAACAAGTGAGTGTAGCTTGCATCGGTGCATTCATCAGTTGCACGCCATATAGTCGATGCATGATTCACTACATATGATGTCTATACACTGAAGCACGCTCATTGCATATGAGGTCCTGTCACTGAAAACCGGTGCAACATTTCTCTGCACGCTATAAAGTCTGTACAGAGTTTTGCCTAGACTACATCAACTCAAGTCTGTACATTCGTTGATGACAAGTTTGTACAACCTCCGTTGTTTCACTCGACTAGTCAGTACAGCCAGTGCTCTTCATGCATATACATAGTCAATGCATTGTTTTGTCTCACACATACACCAAGTCTGCACACGGTTGTCTCATGCATATACAAGTCTGCACATTCTCTGTTGATATGCCCGTGCATCATTTAAGCAAAGTCTGTACATCGTCTTGTCGCATGCATGCAAAGTCTGTACACTCCTTGATAGCATGCCTGAGCATTTCTCTTCAATGTGCATACTTTCGTATATGCATACTGCATTCCACGCTATCAAGTCTGTACATGCTTAGTTCAAATCTCAAACTAACTCGATGCATCCTTGTCTTTTTCTTCAGATTGATTCAAACTGATAATATGTTCAACCTGACAGAACATCTGTTAGAGGAGCTTAAGAAGGGCACGTGATCCAAGGATGGAGGTCTAACCTTGATCGTGACACGTGGAACCATTGTGCTGGGATACCGCCACGTGGACTAAGGCCTTTGGGCGGGAATCATGGAAAGCACACGCCCTACCTCACTGCTCTATAAATAAGAAGCTTCTTCCTGAAGAGGAGAGTGACAGAAGTAGATAGAAGAAGAAAGATCTACAGCAGCACGATCCAGTGAGGAGAAGAGAGTAGCAGCAGAGAAGAGCAGAAGTGAAAGTGAGAGAGCTCGTGAGATCGAGAGAGAGAGAGAGAGAGAGAGAGAGAGAGTGAAGAAAGAGCTTGAGGAGAAGAAGAAGAGAAGCTTCATTGAAGATCTGTTATCTGTTGGCTCTTGGATCAGATCCAGACCAACTTGTTCCTGTCGTTTACAGCTTTCAGTTGTTGTGTTTCCTTTGTTCTTCTTGTTTTTCTTTTGAAACTCTATTTCAAGCTGTTAGTCAGCAGAGCTAAGCTGTATTGCTCAGTGTTGCAGAGGAGGATTCCCCTGGACAGCAAGCTATGTTGCTCAGCGGGCGAGGTGGATACCTCGGACAGCAAGCTGTGTTGCTCAGCGGTTGTAGGCAAGCTGTGAGGCCCAGCTGTTTAAGATGTGTATCAGCGGAAGCCACACTCGGGTTTGAGTGTGGGGTGGACGTAGGTCTGCGGACCGAACCACTTAAAAATCCCCTTGTCTACTGTGGTTTGATTGCCTTATTCGATTCGCTAGATGTATGCATAGGCACGATCTGTTTCTTATATCTAGTGAGAGATAGGTTTGCACACCGTGCGTTTGATTCTGGTCTTGATAGAGTCTAGTTGATTAGATGAACTGAGTCATCTCTTTAGTTTATATGGAGTAGATCAGAGGTACAGTCTATCTGATCTTCCTTCCATCTTTCGAAGAGTGCATCTAAGCTGATTAAGACATCCGTGGGTTTTTAATTCCGCATCTCTGTTTGTTTAATTTTTTCAATTGGGCAAAATTCTTAAGGATATATTCATTCACCCCCCTCTGAATCTATCGCACCAGCCTCACCAATTGGTATCAGAGCAGGTGTCTGCACAGAGGGTCCAACGACCTGCAGATCTGTTCCTACACTTAGTTTTGGTGCGATCTGGTTTGATCTATTCTGTATTGCAATTTCTAATTTAATCTGAGCTTGATACTCATGACTGATCCTCCGAGATTCGAGGGATTAGGTTTTTACAGTTGGCTCGATCGATTCAGAGAATATGTGATGCATGTTAATCCAGATCTGTGGATAATCATTGCACACAGTGCATATGAAGTTCCAAAGGATAAATCCTTATGGAAAACTTCACACACTTGAAATTCTCTGAGAACCAGAAGGCCCTAGAGATAACAAAAAGGGCGATAAATACTAACAAGTTTCCTTGTGTGAATAATTGCTGCAGTGCATCAGAAGTTGTCAAGATGGTTGCAGCTAGCAAGTGTCAGGAGGAGGTGAAGTGCCTCATGGCTACAGACGAAGACCAGGATGAAATCGAGGAAACTTCATCTCAGGTAAATTCTGACACTGGTAATTTCTGTATTGAAGAATTGATTATGTTCAATGAGCATTTGATTGAGAAATACGATAAAGTTAAATCTGAGAAGAAGAAATTAAGAAAAGAAATGTTGCATGAGGTCAGAAGTCTGAAAGTTGAAAATGAAAATCTAAAGTCAGACATGAATCGAGAAAGGGTTGAAATGAACTATTTGAAATCCGAAAATGAGAGTTTAAGAAATAAACTCATTAAAGAAAAAGATTCTTGCAATGAGTGCGCTATCCTGAGAGATTTGATTAATGATCTAGATTCTGATGACAGTTTTCAAAAGGAACTAATCAAATCTCTAAAATAAAAAAATGTCTACTTAAAAGATCAAAACAAGAAACTGATGGTTTTGAACATTGTGCTTTATGAAAGACTAATGAACTTTGAAAAAGGTAAATCAATTTTGAATGACAAAGAAGCTAATGATAATCAGAAGATGATACAAGAAAATGAAACTCTGAAAAGGTTGAATGATGGTTTGCATAACCAAATAATTTCATGTGAAGATGACATTGTGTTATTGCAAACTGAGATTGATGATCTAAAAGCTTCTTTGTCAAAATTCGTTAGGAAAAGACAATTTGAATAAGCTGCTTGGTTCTAAAGTGAATTTTCAGAAACAAGGGATTGGATTTGTGCCTGTGAATGAAAACGACAATGATAAGAGGAAATCAACTATTTTTGTGAAAAGCTCAGAACAGGACAACTCATCTAGTTCTTCTATCTTTCAATTCACTGCTAAGAAGGCTGAAAATTCAGATAAGAATCAGAAAAGGATTCAAAAACAAAAGAAAAGTGTTGATTTAAATAAGTCCAAATCTGTCATTGATTCACATGTGCATGTTGCTAACTGCTCTCACACACATTCACACTCTCATGCGAATGTCAACTTTGTCAAACAAATGAATGTAAATAAAAAGATGGTAACATGTCACTATTGTGGGAAGCTTGGACATATTTTGGATGACTGTTTAATAATGAAAAATGATGATAGAAATGCTGTTAGGATGTACCCTATAAATCATCACTCTAGGAAATCTCCTACCATTCAGAAAAGAAAAACTCAATGTTATTGTTGCGGCAAATTCGGCCACATTGCTGCTCTCTGTTGGCACAGTCAAGGGAAGAAGTTCAAGTCTGAATTTGTTACATTCCATGCGAAAAGAAATGTTTCTAGTGACACTAAGTTTCATGTGAACTATGTCTCTGACAGAACCTACCATGGTTCTAAAAGCAAGTATATTGAATGCTCCCATTGTGGGAAAGCTGGCCATTTAGTCAAAGACTGTTGGCATGTCAAGAAAAGGAATGTCTCTGATGTAAATAGAAAGAAAAATTTTCATGATAACATAAATACCAATCATGTTCAGTTATATCCAGTTCATGCTCATGATTACTCATATAAAAAGAACATGAAATTTGGTGACTCTTGTCATTACTGTGGACAGTCTGGTCATGTCATGTCTAACTGTCGGTTAATGAACTCTGATAATTATAATGCTAGAAAATGGTGGAGAGCACCCTTCAAAGGTGCCACTATCATTTCAGGACCCAAGGCTGCTTGTGTGACGACCCGAGATCCGGATACCGGGAGGAACCCGATACCATTCGAATCCCGGCCCGCCGCCCACGAGCGGGAGGCTCGGAAGGGCTAAAAAGGAGTGTGGAGGTACAAGGAAATAGGAAATAAGGCAGGACAATTCAATCATTAACAGAAATTAACAACTACAGCTGCAACAGAGTCCAGTCCAACAGAAAGTACAGTCTAAAGCAATAAAAACGTACCACATGCCAAATGAACACTCGGCCCGGCAAGTTGGCAACTAAGAACCTCCGCACAGCACCCTCGAACCTCGAGGCAGAACCGCCGCACCTGTAACGCAGGGGTGAGCCTCCTGTCACTGGCCCAGTAGGGATCCCGCGAAACCCCAACTGAGAAACAACGGCAGAAGGAAAGCTACGCTAGCAAGACAGCAACGGAAAGAAGTAACTACGAAAGCAGGAAAGTAACTACGGTGGCCGGCAAAACCTCGGCACTACAGCTACTCCTACTATACCAGAACACACCCCAGACTCACGGCCAAGGGCTACCAAACTACACTAGAACCGGTCACACGGTACAAAAATCGACACACGTGCCACGGCGAGACAAACGAAACTCAACGGTCAACGCGACCAAAAACCCGAAGGTCAAAGTCACGTGACTGACAGTCTGTCACTCTCTGTCCAGAACAGGAGTACCTCCCACTAGAAGAACGACCGGATGCGTCCCCTGACGTCTTACACCGCGTCACAAGTGTCTAGCTATGACGCCCTAGGCGTGAGACTCAGAGACACACAGTAACCAGTACCACAACAAGGACTAACTGGGGTCACGCTCGTCAGTGCGTGTCCTAAGCCCCCAAACTACGTGTGCACACACAAACCATCTGCTCTAGGTCGGGTCCTCTAACTGGTTTTCCCCCCCACCGGACTCTGGTGGCAAAGGCAAGGGGCCGACGGAAACCAGCCTAAAAACCGCGTCTCACCGGGTCGCGCTCTCCACCACTCCCAGGTGGGTCCGCACACGCGTGCGCAGGAAGCTACGACTAGTGGAGGATCACTGAGAGAGTAGACTCTCAAGACAACGGAAAACAACGTCCGAACCTGACGAAGTACGGGGACCGTCCCACGTACCAGCACCATCGCACGGTGGCCACGGTCGGAGAAGAAACAGATGCCCCGCCCACGGCCAAACACATGACCCACTCGGGGATCATCTTCCAGGAAGACTCACGACATGCGGGGGAACTCCACCGCACACACACCGATACACGGTGACTCGATCGAGCGAGAACACGGAAACCCGAAACGCCTGGGGTCACCCGGACCCACCAAGCCCACGGGCACGCTTATCGAGATAACACGGCACCTCCAGACACCCCTAAACACGGACACGAAACCCACGGGGTGTCTAGGACACACACGGCCCAAGGGGAGCACGATCAGCCGCAAACCACCCGCCCCGGGTAGCCCTGCTGCTCACCTCCATGAACGCGCTATAGGTCCATAGTGCGTTCAAACAGAACGCGCTATACACCTATAGCGCGACAAGTCAGATCGCGCTATAGGCCCATAGCGTGACTGCACAAATCGCGCTAGGGTCACCTAGCGCGACAAAACAGAACGGGCTAGGGACCCCTAGCGCAACCAAGAAGAACGCGCTAGGACCCCATAGCGCGACAGCAACTGCCTTACTGTTCATCTTCTCCGATGAACGCGCCCCGTCGGGGCAGCGCGACCATCAAGAACGCGGTAGCCGAGGCTAGCGCGTTCTCAGTCCGCGCCCGAAAACGGTGGAAACCGCGGGAAAAACCATTCCACGCCCCGTTTGTTGGGTTCGGTGCTATGTATTCAGAGGGGGGGTGAATGAATACCCTTTAAAATTATTCGCTCAAATAGAAATTCTAATGCTCAGAACAGCGGAATAACAGCACTAAGACTAACTAAGAAAAACTAGTTCAGTCATCTGTGAACCTGTAGGCAGAGTACTCCTAAGCAGACATCTAATGAGCGCAGCAATTAGACAATTCAAACAACACACAATAGCAGTGTCAAACAGATAGCGTGCGCAGCTAATCAACTCTTTTGAACTGGAAGCAAACACATGAAGCGCCCCTATGCAAGCATCTAGCGGAAACAATAAAACAGATGAAGAAATCAAACCACTGCACAGAGGTTTTTAGGTGGTTCGGTCCAGCAGACCTACATCCACCCCACACTCAAACCAGAGTGTGGATTCCGCTGACTCACAGCTTGAACACCTGGGCATCACAGCTTGCCATACAACCGCTGGGCAACACAGCTTGCCGTCCGAGGAATCCTCCTCGCCCCGCTGAGCAACACAGCTTGCTGTCCAGTGGAATCCTCCACTGCAAACCGCTGGGCAATACAGCTTAGCCGTCCAGAGGCAGCACCTCTGCAAAACCCGCTGACTAACAGCTTGATAAAAAGGAGTTCAAAAGAAAATGAAAAACAGACACTACAGCACTGGAAAGCTGTAAAGAAATGAAGCACAAATGTGGCTCTCTACAAGAGCTGACTGGCCTGGATTTGATCCACGGTCCAGTTGAGACAATCTTCAGCTGATCTCTTCTTCTCAACTCTCGATCTCTCTTCTCTTTCTTTTTCTTCTTCTTCTCTGCTCTCTGTCTCTCTTTCTTTTCTTCACTCTTTTCTTCTTCTCTTCTGCTGGATAGAAGTCTCTGCACTCTGCTCTTCTGCTATTGCTGCTTCTGCTTCGATCAACCTTCAACTGAGGACGAAGGCTTCAATATATAGCAGCAGCAGGTGGATAAGGGCGCGTGGCTTCCACAGTTCCCGCCCAAGTGAATTCATCAGATCCGAGGCAATTCCATCCACGTGTCAGCATCTGCACACCTCGTCCTCCTGGGATCACGAGCTAGGTCATCAATCTCGGTAAGAATCCCTGTCAGACAGAGCATCGGATAAGTCATCAGTTTAAGTGAAGAACTCTGTACAGACTATCTGAAGACAAAGCTGAAGCAGTGTATAGATTTTTTTTCAATGTATAGACTTCATATAAGAAGCCAACGGCTGTACAGACTTAGGCAACCTTCAACTCACTGCGATGTACAGACTCTGAAGAACAACAGCCAATGCATGGACTTGCTCAGCCTGAGGCACTGTATAGACTTCAGCTCAAAGCCAGTGTATGGACTTGATGAGACACTCAAGAGTGTATAGACTTAGAGTGAGGCATGCAGTGTATAGACTTTACGAAATGCATGCTACAGTGCCGATGTGTAGACTTGGCCAATGATCAGACTTGAATGCTAGGCCATTGTACAGACTTGCACATCATTCAACAGCCAATGTGAAGACTTCCCGATGTATAGACTTTCAAGATGAAAGGCTGTATAGACTTGAACAAAGAAGCAGCGAATGTATGGACTTCCAATGGAAACTACGGTAAAGCGATCAGTGTATAGACTTCAAGGGAAACGACTGTAAAATTACCGATGTATAGACTTGAAGGAAAACGTAGGTAAAACTTCCAATGTACAGACTTCAAGATGAACAGTTGGATGTACATACTTGGGAGATCACTGATGGCTGTACAGACTTTGCTTCAATGTATAGACTTGGAAGTTCAACGAAGGATGCGCAGTGCAATGTATGGACTTTGCATAAGACGCTGCATGAGACGCTGAAGTCTGTATAGACTTTGCTCAATGCATAAGACGCTAATTGAGACGGTCCACTGTACAGACTTGATGCCATCGTCAAATGCATGCTACAGTCCAATGTATGGACTTAGAAGACTGATGCATGAACCAGTAATGTATAGACTTGCATGAGATGCTCATTGAGACGGACGATGTATATACTTGCGTTACTGTAGCAATGTATTGACTTTGCCTTAGACGCTAAATGAGACAGACGTTGTGCAGACTTTAGCCAATGCAATGTATAGACTTAATGTGATGCACAAGGACACAGTCCAGTGTACAGACTTCATGAACAATAGAATGTGCAGACTTTGTGAACAATGCATGAACGAGACGCTGGACTCTGTACAGACTTGAGCGATGTATGGACTTAGCTTCGTGCAAGCTACAGTCTAATGTATGGACTTTGAAGTTCAACTGGTGAGTGTACAGACTTCACCAATGAAACGCTCACTGTACAGACTTGCTGGATGCAACGTGAGATGCTGTATAGACTTCGTCTTCCAGCATATAGACTTGATGAATGCATATGCCAAGACCATTGTACAGACTTGACATATTTAAAGTGCATGCGATGCAGACTGTACAGACTTTGACATGTGAGACACAAAGAGAATGCACTGAAGTCTGTATAGACTTTAACAATGAATGCATGAGTCACAAGACTGACAGACTTAGCCTGTATAGACTTAGCATGAAGCACACATGCGATGTACAGACTTCAAGTCATGTAATGCAATGTACACACTTCAGCTAAGCAAGCATCAGTGAATGTATGGACTTCATGAATGCATGCTACAGTGCCAATGTACAGATTTGGTGGAAGGCATGCAATGTATAGACTTCAGAACAAATCCAGTGTATAGACTTCCACCATGATGCATGCAATGCAATGCAGATACTGACTGTATAGACTTTGAAGAAATGAGGCGATGTGTGGACTTTGAGGTTCAACAGTGGATGTATAGACTTTGAGCTCCTGAAGCAATGTTCAGACTTCAATCCAAGAAATGCACTGGCGATGTATAGACTTTGGACCCTTGAAGGATGTATAGACTTCAGTTGAGCACAGTCCAATGTATAGACTTGGAAGATTGAACCAATGTATAGACTTGGGGTTCTGAACGTAGGTAAAGGCTGGGAATGTATAGACTTGCCCTTCAGAAACGAATGTATAGGCTTCAGCTTAAGGCCAATGTATAGACTCAATGCAAGCAGATGGATGTACAGGCATGGCGAATGCAATGTATGGACTTGCAGACAGAACACATGCAGTCTCCAGATAATATACCAGTCACAGTCATATGCATTTTCCACAGAGTATATCAGTTATAAACATTCATATCAGCTATAAACATTCATGTTGCTATCATCAAAACACAATATCAAATGCACTCAGAACATCATTTCATCATCATTCATGTTGCTATCATATGCAGAATGCTCAGGGATCTCAAGGATAAAGGATGCACAGAAATGCACTCACTTTGTTGCTATCGTCAAAACAAAATAGCATTGCTATCATCAAATCAACATAGCACATGCTTGTGTCTAAGGGGCACAACATTCTCCCCCTTTTTGATGATGGCAACACAAAGTGACAGTGAGTCACACAGAATTTTCTCCCCCTTTGACATGATCAAAAAGAGAAAAACAGTATGAACATGTGTGCAACATGACAGTATGCATGCAAATACCCTTAGAGCACCTCATTCTCCCCCTGAATGTATGACTCCCCCTAATTGGTTCTCCCCTTAAATAATTGCTCCCCCTTTGAGAAGGAATATGAACATATAAACAAAGGTAGAGAAGGTAGGAGGGTCACTTGACAACAGCTGAATCATTGGTTCAGAAAGTAAGCCTGATTATAAACAACAGTTAAAGTATAAGAATCAGCAACATACAGTTTTGACAAAAATTCAGGTTTAACAGTGATAAATCTAGAGTAAAACACCTGACCCCTGAAAAAGAGTTTATAGACTCCATTTATAGCACTGAATCTAGGGCACATGGTATTAATAGATAAGTCAGAAATAATACCCTTTTGTGATTAAACAAGGAAATTCAAGAAAGGCAACTTGAATATGTATTGAGAAAAATAATTTTCACTCATTGACTTTTGATTTCAAAGGGTTACAGCAGTTTGATTTTCATTTTGGAATTTTCAAAACTGAGCTAAGTGAATAGACCAGTGGCATTTATGCTTTTGACATTAGGTGTACACCTTGATTAGAGGCAGGTACCCCCAGTTACTAGACATAAACTACTAGATCTATTTCAGATCAAGACCTACAAGGAACAGTTTTCCCTTTGACATTAAGGGCACACCTTGATCAGAGGCCAGTACCCCCAGTTACTTGGTGAAAACTCCCCCTATAGATATGCCCCTATGAACAGAGGTAGTCTGAAGCACTTCATGACTTATGAGTTCTCCTGCTTCATTTGAGGAGATCACAGTTTCTCAGTGCAATCACCCATTGCTCTGTCACTATGTTCAGCTCTTTGCATTTATGATCTTATTTACTACTGCCCTTATTTCTTTTAGAGTGATTTTTCAAAAATCAGTACACACTCTTATTCACCTTTTCTAGATATTTCCAGATTAACACATTCAGATATAAAAAAAAACTTTTTCCACTCTTACCATAAGACAAAGATTAAGAGCTATAAAAGTTTTCTTTTTATCTCAAATTCTGAAGGCAGACACATAACTCTTCAATTTATAAAGGTTAAACCTTTAGTTCCTTTCAATTGCAAGAGTGATTCTTATAAAAGAACAATTGTAATAACTGTAACTCAATTCACTAAACCATGAGCAGTACTGTTGTTCAGTGAAGGTTAGGGAAATGATAGCAATTGATAAGCAGTGATAGCAATAGGCATGGAGTTCAATGGCATCTGATGTCAAAGAATATGATAGAGTTGAATGGGGACCATGAGAAGTGAAAGGAATTCAATGTAATAATCAGAACTCTCAGCTCCCCCTGACATCATGATGCAAAAACATGCTATGCAATGATCATTTCTTTTCAGATTTTTAACTTTAATGATATGCATCACAGTGTTCTACATGAAGACTATGCAACAATGATGCACAAGACAAGTGTGCAATCAATTCAAGTTTATGCGCCCAAGTCGTAACATTTTTATCCTTTTTCAGATTTTTCAAAAAAATGATGCAGTACACTGATCTACATGAAGACAGGACCCATGGTACTAGGCGGAGACCTGGTCTCAAAGACCATCTCACACATAGTAAGAACCTCCAGGCAGATTTCCCTGCCTTTTAGTAGCTTACCATTTGATGTACCAGGGTTATGCAAGACAATGTAACATAAAGCAGTCCTACATGCATTGAACAACTTCATTGACAGTCATGCAAATGATGTATGCAGACATAAGACACATGCATTGACTGTGTGTACTAAATGACCCATTTAAAATCAGTGCAAGTTATGCATTTAACAACAAATATGCAATGCATTGACCAAACATGCATTGACACAGAGTCTATATAGTGCATTAACTGTATATGCTAAAACCATTCAAATTCAGTTCAGCAATTGGCAAGAGAAGAGCATCAGATATATGCAGAGTAAAACTCAGTAGCTGAGTCTGGAATGCAGACTGATCAGCTAGACAAGAGAAGATCATACATCAAACAAGCAAATCAACATGAAATTCTCTCTTTTTTTTCGTACTCACAAATTCAAATGATGATTCATACAAATTAGGCAGAAGAGAATTACCATAAGCATGATTGTGCAATTTCACATTTCAGAGAGTTTCAGTTCAATATCAACAAATCAACATGATATGCAATCATTTCAAGTTCACAATTTCATATGATGGAATTTTTAAACTGGATGGTCAGAACAAACCTGAAGAGCAGGATCCTGGGGTCTTCTGTTGAGTGCCTTGGATCATTAACCCCTTTATTCATCAGCTTCCAAGGCACACCTACAACATTTTAATCAATTTGACCCTGCAGGGACCCAAGAAGTCTTGGGTCCTGTATGAGCCCTAACAGGTGTTCTGAACAGTTTCTTTGCAGAATTATCATCAAATTCCATCAGAAAACAATTGTCCATGGAATGTCCAAAACTTCCACAATAATGACATGAAACAACAGATTGTCTGGTCCTATGATGCTTATCAAAAGAAGCATGAGACCTATGAGATTGAGCATGAGTTGTTCTGTTGTTTACATGGACATTCTGTTTCTTACTAGCAGCATTGGGAGCAGGAAATTTTACAGATTTGAAATTAAATCTACTTCCTTGTACATGCCAACGGTCCTTGACTGTGTGGCCATGCCTCCCATATTCGAAGCACCTTGGGTGCTTACCTCTTGAGCCATTAAAATCCCATGAAGGCCTAAACCAACACTCAACAGCTTTATGACCACGTTTGTTACAATTATAACAAATGATGTGTTGGTTTGAAGCAGACATGTTTCTTTTGGGGTGGTGATGATTATTTGAGAAAAATTTATCACGCATCATATCATCACTTTTCATCACACTGTAGTCATCCATATAATGACCATGCCTACCACAGTAGTAGCAAGAGGCATCAGATTTCCTAGGAGCATGGTTTCTATCATATGATTTCTTAGATGCATGCGAATGAGTACAAGAAGCATCAGATTCAGCAGAGCTAATAAATTTCAGAGTATAACCAGAATTATTCTTTGCCTTCTTTGTTTGACTTTTTCTTTTCAATTTCTGATTATTCTCAACAGGTTTTGTTTGCTTTTCAATTTTCTGAGCTTTGAACTGAAAGACAGATTTTGAAGGTGACTTCTGATTTTCATTTTGTTTTGGGGATTGCCTTGAGGTACCAGCTACATTAGAACTATGCACAAAGGTAGTATATAACTGGTTTCTGATAGTTTCCTTAACATCAGGACTACAGCTTGTCCTCTTTCTTGAATTGTCATCCTTCCTTTTCACAACAGTTTTTACTTTTCTTTCATTCTTAGCAGAATTGGATGCTGTTTTTTCTAGTTCCTGAATCTTATTTTCCAAGGATGTTATATGAAGCTCATAACTAGCTATCTCCTGTTCACTGCAATTGACACATTCACTCAAGACTTTATTTGCAGTTTTATACATCTCAATTTCTTGTTCCAGAATGTTCAAAGTTTGTGATTCTTCATCATGGACAGCTTTTCCTTTTTCTATTGTGAGAAGTCTTTCAGATAAGCCAGTGTTTAACAGCTTTAGTTTTTCAACTTTATCCTTCAGTTCATTATTTTCTTCCTCAAAAATTTTTGCATGAGTTTCATTACCAGCACATCTTTCTCTTCCAGATATCAGTTTCAGTTTTTCAATTAGTTCCTCTTCTCTTTCTTCCACATTAATTTTCTCAGCAACCAAGTTTTTGTGATCCTCTTTAAGTGAGACTATTTGTTTGTTCAGCCATTCATTCTCACAATAAAGATCTTCATTACGTTCTCTTAGGGCTGAGCACATGTCACAGTTTGACTCTACATAAGAGATATGCATAGCTTCCTTTTTGATTTTCTCTATTTCAGCTTCAAGGTTTTTATTCTTCATCTGAATTTCTACATTCTCAGCTTTGGATTTCTTCAGATCAACCTTAATCCTTTCCGACTCTTCCAAATTCATCAAATGTTCATTAGCTTTCAGCTTCAGCTGACTTTCTAATTCTGAGATTTTATTGATACCTTCATGGTTTTCCTTTTTCAACATGCACATTTGTTTCATATTCAAGTGATTCTCAGAAAGACATTTCTCATAGAATTCATTTATCTTCGGGCAATTTTCACATGATAAATTTGAATCACATTTCTCAATTTTCTTTTTCAGCCTTTTATTCTCAGATTTTAATTTCTTGGATACTTTGAACAAATCTTCATACATCACTATCAATTCATCAAAGGAGTATCCATCTGATTCTGAGCTTACCTGAGATGAGGTCTCATCATCATCATTTCTCTGATCAGCCATCAAGCATTTGCTGTGATTCCTGATTAGCTTTAGTTTTTCCAAAATGTCTTTGGCAGACCTGCAAGAAGAAATGCATTCGATTAGAGATCTGTCAATTGATTCTTTTAATAAAACTACAGCTCTAGTGTTGACAGAGTCTTTCAGCTTATCCTTCTTGGTCCATTTGGATTTATCCTTCGACAGTTTGTATGGCCCGTGAGTTATTACCTTCCACAAATCAGGATCGGTTGTGCTTACATACCGATGCAACTTTTCCAGCCATGGGCCAAGGTCATCACCTCTTAATATCGGAGGATTAGCCATCAAAGCAGATAACAAGCAGACTCAAAGCACAAAGTAATCGACCAGAAAACACCACAACCAGATAAGCACGGCAAAGCACTAACTCAGTGAAACTAAACAACGAGCACAGAAAGCACACTCTGGAATGCACCAAACACTTAGCAGGATCCTCTGCAGATTGTTAGATCTGTTCAGTGAGAGACCGGCTCTGATACCAAGTGTTGGGTTCGGTGCTATGTATTCAGAGGGGGGGTGAATGAATACCCTTTAAAATTATTCGCTCAAATAGAAATTCTAATGCTCAGAACAGCGGAATAACAGCACTAAGACTAACTAAGAAAAACTAGTTCAGTCATCTGTGAACCTGTAGGCAGAGTACTCCTAAGCAGACATCTAATGAGCGCAGCAATTAGACAATTCAAACAACACACAATAGCAGTGTCAAACAGATAGCGTGCGCAGCTAATCAACTCTTTTGAACTGGAAGCAAACACATGAAGCGCCCCTATGCAAGCATCTAGCGGAAGCAATAAAACAGATGAAGAAATCAAACCACTGCACAGAGGTTTTTAGGTGGTTCGGTCCAGCAGACCTACATCCACCCCACACTCAAACCAGAGTGTGGATTCCGCTGACTCACAGCTTGAACACCTGGGCATCACAGCTTGCCATACAACCGCTGGGCAACACAGCTTGCCGTCCGAGGAATCCTCCTCGCCCCGCTGAGCAACACAGCTTGCTGTCCAGTGGAATCCTCCACTGCAAACCGCTGGGCAATACAGCTTAGCCGTCCAGAGGCAGCACCTCTGCAAAACCCGCTGACTAACAGCTTGATAAAAAGGAGTTCAAAAGAAAATGAAAAACAGACACTACAGCACTGGAAAGCTGTAAAGAAATGAAGCACAAATGTGGCTCTCTACAAGAGCTGACTGGCCTGGATTTGATCCACGGTCCAGTTGAGACAATCTTCAGCTGATCTCTTCTTCTCAACTCTCGATCTCTCTCTCTTTCTTTTTCTTCTTCTTCTCTGCTCTCTGTCTCTCTTTCTTTTCTTCACTCTTTTCTTCTTCTCTTCTGCGGGATAAAAGTCTCTGCACTCTGCTCTTCTGCTATTGCTGCTTCTGCTTCGATCAACCTTCAACTGAGGACGAAGGCTTCAATATATAGCAGCAGCAGGTGGATAAGGGCGTGTGGCTTCCACAGTTCCCGCCCAAGTGAATTCGCCAGATCCGAGGCAATTCCATCCACGTGTCAGCATCTGCACACCTCGTCCTCCTGGGATCACGAGCCAGGTCATCAATCTCGGTAAGAATCCCTGTCAGACAGAGCATCGGATAAGTCATCAGTTTAAGTGAAGAACTCTGTACAGACTATCTGAAGACAAACCTGAAGCAGTGTATAGATTTTTTTCAATGTATAGACTTCATATAAGAAGCCAACGGCTGTACAGACTTAGGCAACCTTCAACTCACTGCGATGTACAGACTCTGAAGAACAGCAGCCAATGCATGGACTTGCTCAGCCTGAGGCACTGTATAGACTTCAGCTCAAAGCCAGTGTATGGACTTGATGAGACACTCACGAGTGTATAGACTTAGAGTGAGGCATGCAGTGTATAGACTTTACGAAATGCATGCTACAGTGCCGATGTGTAGACTTGGCCAATGATCAGACTTGAATGCTAGGCCAGTGTACAGACTTGCACATCATTCAACAGCCAATGTGAAGACTTCCCGATGTATAGACTTTCAAGATGAAAGGCTGTATAGACTTGAACAAAGAAGCAGCGAATGTATGGACTTCCAATGGAAACGACGGTAAAGCGATCAGTGTATAGACTTCAAGGGAAACGACGGTAAAATTACCGATGTATAGACTTGAAGGAAAACGTAAGTAAAACTTCCAATGTACAGACTTCAAAGATGAACAGTTGGATGTACATACTTGGGAGATCACTGATGGCTGTACAGACTTTGCTTCAATGTATAGACTTGGAAGTTCAACGAATGATGCACAGTGCAATGTATGGACTTTGCATAAGACGCTGCATGAGACGCTGAAGTCTGTATAGACTTTGCTCAATGCATAAGACGCTAATTGAGACGGTCCACTGTACAGACTTGGACTTCAACAAGACGCTGCATTGAGACGCAACTTGAGACGCATGGCTGTACAGACTTCGACTTCAATGTATGGACTTGGCAAAGACGCTAAGGAAGACGGTCCACTGTACAGACTTGATGCCATCGTCAAATGCATGCTACAGTCCAATGTATGGACTTAGAAGACTGATGCATGAACCAGTAATGTATAGACTTGCATGAGACGCTCATTGAGACGGACGATGTATATACTTGCGTTACTGCAGCAATGTATTGACTTTGCCTTAGACGCTAAATGAGACGGACGTTGTGCAGACTTTAGCCAATGCAATGTATAGACTTAATGTGATGCACAAGGACACAGTCCAGTGTACAGACTTCATGAACAATAGAATGTGCAGACTTTGTGAACAATGCATGAACGAGACGATGGACTCTGTACAGACTTGAGCGATGTATGGACTTTAGCTTCGTGCAAGCTACAGTCCAATGTATGGACTTTGAAGTTCAACTGGTGAGTGTACAGACTTCACCAATGAAACGCTCACTGTACAGACTTGCTGGATGCAACGTGAGACGCTGTATAGACTTCGTCTTCCAGCATATAGACTTGATGAATGCATATGCCAAGACCATTGTACAGACTTGACATATTTAAAGTGCATGCGATGCAGACTGTACAAACTTTGACATGTGAGACACAAAGAGAATGCACTGAAGTCTGTATAGACTTTAACAATGAATGCATGAGTCACAAGACCGACAGACTTAGCCTGTATAGACTTAGCATGAAGCACACATGCGATGTACAGACTTCAAGTCATGCAATGCAATGTACACACTTCAGCTAAGCAAGCTTCAGTGAATGTATGGACTTCATGAATGCATGCTACAGTGCCAATGTACAGATTTGGTGGAAGGCATGCAATGTATAGACTTCAGAACAAATCCAGTGTATAGACTTCCACCATGATGCATGCAATGCAATGCAGATACTGACTGTATAGACTTTGAAGAAATGAGGCGATGTGTGGACTTTGAGGTTCAACAGTGGATGTATAGACTTTGAGCTCCTGAAGCAATGTTCAGACTTCAATCCAAGAAATGCACTGGCGATGTATAGACTTTGGACCCTTGAAGGATGTATAGACTTCAGTTGAGCACAGTCCAATGTATAGACTTGGAAGATTGAACCAATGTATAGACTTGGGGTTCTGAACGTAGGTAAAGGCTGGGAATGTATAGACTTGCCCTTCAGAAACGAATGTATAGGCTTCAGCTTAAGGCCAATGTATAGACTCAATGCAAGCAGATGGATGTACAGGCATGGCGAATGCAATGTATGGACTTGCAGACAGAACACATGCAGTCTCCAGATAATATACCAGTCACAGTCATATGCATTTTCCACAGAGTATATCAGTTATAAACATTCATATCAGCTATAAACATTCATGTTGCTATCATCAAAACACAATATCAAATGCACTCAGAACATCATTTCATCATCATTCATGTTGCTATCATATGCAGAATGCTCAGGGATCTCAAGGATAAAGGATGCACAGAAATGCACTCACTTTGTTGCTATCATCAAAACAAAATAGCATTGCTATCATCAAATCAACATAGCACATGCTTATGCCTAAGGGGCACAACATTCTCCCCCTTTTTGATGATGGCAACACAAAGTGACAGTGAGTCACACAGAATTTTCTCCCCCTTTGACATGATCAAAAAGAGAAAAACAGTATGAACATGTGTGCAACATGACAGTATGCATGCAAATACCCTTAGAGCACCTCATTCTCCCCCTGAATGTATGACTCCCCCTGAATTGGTTCTCCCCTTAAATAATTGCTCCCCCTTTGAGAAGGAATATGAACATATAAACAAAGGTAGAGAAGGTAGGAGGGTCACTTGACAACAGCTGAATCATTGGTTCAGAAAGTAAGCCTGATTATAAACAACAGTTAAAGTATAAGAATCAGCAACATACAGTTTTGACAAAAATTCAGGTTTAACAGTGATAAATCTAGAGTAAAACACCTGACCCCTGAAAAAGAGTTTATAGACTCCATTTATAGCAATGAATCTAGGGCACATGGTATTAATAGATAAGTCAGAAATAATACCCTTTTGTGATTAAACAAGGAAATTCAAGAAAGGCAACTTGAATATGTATTGAGAAAAACAATTTTCACTCATTGACTTTTGATTTCAAAGGGTTACAGCAGTTTGATTTTCATTTTGGAATTTTCAGAAACTGAACTAAGTGAATAGACCAGTGGCATTTATGCTTTTGACATTAGGTGTACACCTTGATTAGAGACAGGTACCCCCAGTTACTAGGCATAAACTATTAGATCTATTTCAGATCAAGACCTACAAGGAACAGTTTTCCCTTTGACATTAAGGGCACACCTTGATCAGAGGCCAGTACCCCCAGTTACTTGGTGAAAACTCCCCCTATAGATATGCCCCTATGAACAGAGGTAGTCTGAAGCACTTCATGACTTATGAGTTCTCCTGCTTCATTTGAGGAGATCACAGTTTCTCAGTGCAATCACCCATTGCTCTGTCACTATGTTCAGCTCTTTGCATTTATGATCTTATTTACTGCTGCCCTTATTTCTTTTAGAGTGATTTTTCAAAAATCAGTACACACTCTTATTCACCTTTTCTAGATATTTCCAGATTAACACATTCAGGTATATAAAAAAAAAAAACTTTTTCCATTCTTACCATAAGACAAAGATTAAGAGCTATAAAAGTTTTCTTTTTATCTCAAATTCTGAAGGCAGACACATAACTCTTCAATTTATAAATGTTAAACCTTTAGTTCCTTTCAATTGCAAGAGTGATTCTTATAAAAGAACAATTGTAATAACTGTAACTCAATTCACTAAACCATGAGCAGTACTGTTGTTCAGTGAAGGTTAGGGAAATGATAGCAATTGATAAGCAGTGATAGCAATAGGCATGGAGTTCAATGGCATCTGATGTCAAAGAATATGATAGAGTTGAATGGGGACCATGAGAAGTGAAAGGAATTCAATGTAATAAACAGAACTCTCAGCTCCCCCTGACATCATGATGCAAAAACATGCTATGCAATGATCATTTCTTTTCAGATTTTTAACTTTAATGATATGCATCACAGTGTTCTACATGAAGACTATGCAACAATGATGCACAAGACAAGTGTGCAATCAATTCAAGTTTATGCGCCCAAGTCGTAAACATTTTTATCCTTTTTCAGATTTTTCAAAAAAATGATGCAGTACACTGATCTACATGAAGACAGGACCCATGGTACTAGGCGGAGGACCTGGTCTCAAAGACCATCTCACACATAGTAAGAACCTCCAGGCAGATTTCCCTGCCTTTTAGTAGCTTACCATTTGATGTACCAGGGTTATGCAAGACAATGTAACATAAAGCAATCCTACATGCATTGAACAACTTCATTGACAGTCATGCAAATGATGTATGCAGACATAAGACACATGCATTGACTGTGTGTACTAAATGACCCATTTAAAATCAGTGCAAGTTATGCATTTAACAACAAATATGCAATGCATTGACACAAAACACATGCATTGACACAGAGTCTATATAGTGCATTAACTGTATATGCTAAAACCATTCAAATTCAGTTCAGCAATTGGCAAGAGAAGAGCATCAGATATATGCATAGTAAAACTCAGTAGCTGAGTCTGGAATGCAGACTGATCAGCTAGACAAGAGAAGATCATACATCAAACAAGCAAATCAACATGAAATTCTCTTTTTTTTTTTCGTACTCACAAATTCAAATGATGATTCATACAAATTAGGCGGAAGAGAATTACCATAAGCATGATTGTGCAATTTCACATTTCAGAGAGTTTCAGTTCAATATCAACAAATCAACATGATATGCAATCATTTCAAGTTCACAATTTCATATGATGGAATTTTTAAACTGGATGGTCAGAACAAACCTGAAGAGCAGGATCCTGGGGTCTTCTGTTGAGTGCCTTGGATCATTAACCCCTTTATTCATCAGCTTCCAAGGCACACCTACAACATTTTAATCAATTTGACCCTGCAGGGACCCAAGAAGTCTTGGGTCCTGTATGAGCCCTAACAGGTGTTCTGAACAGTTTCTTAGCAGAATTATCATCATATTCCATCAGAAAACAATTGTCCATGGAATGTCCAAAACTTCCACAATAATGACATGAAACAACAGATTGTCTGGTCCTATGATGCTTATCAAAAGAAGCATGAGACCTATGAGATTGAGCATGAGTTGTTCTGTTGTTTACATGGACATTCTGTTTCTTACTAGCAGCATTGGGAGCAGGAAATTTTACAGATTTGAAATTAAATCTACTTCCTTGTACATGCCAACGGTCCTTGACTGTGTGGCCATGCCTCCCATATTCGAAGCACCTTGGGTGCTTACCTCTTGAGCCATTAAAATCCCATGAAGGCCTAAACCAACACTCAACAGCTTTATGACCACGTTTGTTACAATTATAACAAATGATGTGTTGGTTTGAAGCAGACATGTTTCTTTTGGGGTGGTGATGATTATTTGAGAAAAATTTATCACGCATCATATCATCACTTTTCATCACACTGTAGTCATCCATATAATGACCATGCCTACCACAGTAGTAGCAAGAGGCATCAGATTTCCTAGGAGCATGGTTTCTATCATATGATTTCTTAGATGCATGCGAATGAGTACAAGAAGCATCAGATTCAGCAGAGCTAATAAATTTCAGAGTATAACCAGAATTATTCTTTGCCTTCTTTGTTTGACTTTTTCTTTTCAATTTCTGATTATTCTCAACAGGTTTTGTTTGCTTTTCAATTTTCTGAGCTTTGAACTGAAAGACAGATTTTGAAGGTGACTTCTGATTTTCATTTTGTTTTGGGGATTGCCTTGAGGTACCAGCTACATTAGAACTATGCACAAAGGTAGTATATAACTGGTTTCTGGTAGTTTCCTTAACATCAGGACTACAGCTTGTCCTCTTTCTTGAATTGTCATCCTTCCTTTTCACAACAGTTTTTACTTTTCTTTCATTCTTAGCAGAATTGGATGCTGTTTTTTCTAGTTCCTGAATCTTATTTTCCAAGGATGTTATATGAAGCTCATAACTAGCTATCTCCTGTTCACTGCAATTGACACATTCACTCAAGACTTTATTTGCAGTTTTATACATCTCAATTTCTTGTTCCAGAATGTTCAAAGTTTGTGATTCTTCATCATGGACAGCTTTTCCTTTTTCTATTGTGAGAAGTCTTTCAGATAAGCCAGTGTTTAACAGCTTTAGTTTTTCAACTTTATCCTTCAGTTCATTATTTTCTTCCTCAAAAATTTTTGCATGAGTTTCATTACCAGCACATCTTTCTCTTCCAGATATCAGTTTCAGTTTTTCAATTAGTTCCTCTTCTCTTTCTTCCACATTAATTTTCTCAGCAACCAAGTTTTTGTGATCCTCTTTAAGTGAGACTATTTGTTTGTTCAGCCATTCATTCTCACAATAAAGATCTTCATTACGTTCTCTTAGGACTGAGCACATGTCACAGTTTGACTCTACATAAGAGATATGCATAGCTTCCTTTTTGATTTTCTCTATTTCAGCTTCAAGGTTTTTATTCTTCATCTGAATTTCTACATTCTCAGCTTTGGATTTCTTCAGATCAACCTTAATCCTTTCCGACTCTTCCAAATTCATCAAATGTTCATTAGCTTTCAGCTTCAGCTGACTTTCTAATTCTGAGATTTTATTGATACCTTCATGGTTTTCCTTTTTCAACATGCACATTTGTTTCATATTCAAGTGATTCTCAGAAAGACATTTCTCATAGAATTCATTTATCTTCGGGCAATTTTCACATGATAAATTTGAATCACATTTCTCAATTTTCTTTTTCAGCCTTTTATTCTCAGATTTTAATTTCTTGGATACTTTGAACAAATCTTCATACATCACTATCAATTCATCAAAGGAGTATCCATCTGATTCTGAGCTTACCTGAGATGAGGTCTCATCATCATCATTTCTCTGATCAGCCATCAAGCATTTGCTGTGATTCCTGATTAGCTTTAGTTTTTCCAAAATGTCTTTGGCAGACCTGCAAGAAGAAATGCATTCGATTAGAGATCTGTCAATTGATTCTTTTAATAAAACTACAGCTCTAGTGTTGACAGAGTCTTTCAGCTTATCCTTCTTGGTCCATTTGGATTTATCCTTCGACAGTTTGTATGGCCCGTGAGTTATTACCTTCCACAAATCAGGATCGGTTGTGCTTACATACCGATGCAACTTTTTCAGCCATGGGCCAAGGTCATCACCTCTTAATATCGGAGGATTAGCCATCAAAGCAGATAACAAGCAGACTCAAAGCACAAAGTAATCGACCAGAAAACACCACAACCAGATAAGCACGGCAAAGCACTAACTCAGTGAAACTAAACAACGAGCACAGAAAGCACACTCTGAAATGCACCAAACACTTAGCAGGATCCTCTGCAGATTGTTAGATCTGTTCAGTGAGAGACCGGCTCTGATACCAAGTGTTAGGTTCGGTGCTATGTATTCAGAGGGGGGGTGAATGAATACCCTTTAAAATTATTCGCTCAAATAGAAATTCTAATGCTCAGAACAGCGGAATAACAGCACTAAGACTAACTAAGAAAAACTAGTTCAGTCATCTGTGAACCTGTAGGCAGAGTACTCCTAAGCAGACATCTAATGAGCGCAGCAATTAGACAATTCAAACAACACACAATAGCAGTGTCAAACAGATAGCGTGCGCAGCTAATCAACTCTTTTGAACTGGAAGCAAACACATGAAGCGCCCCTATGCAAGCATCTAGCGGAAGCAATAAAACAGATGAAGAAATCAAACCACTGCACAGAGGTTTTTAGGTGGTTCGGTCCAGCAGACCTACATCCACCCCACACTCAAACCAGAGTGTGGATTCCGCTGACTCACAGCTTGAACACCTGGGCATCACAGCTTGCCATACAACCGCTGGGCAACACAGCTTGCCGTCCGAGGAATCCTCCTCGCCCCGCTGAGCAACACAGCTTGCTGTCCAGTGGAATCCTCCACTGCAAACCGCTGGGCAATACAGCTTAGCCGTCCAGAGGCAGCACCTCTGCAAAACCCGCTGACTAACAGCTTGATAAAAAGGAGTTCAAAAGAAAATGAAAAACAGACACTACAGCACTGGAAAGCTGTAAAGAAATGAAGCACAAATGTGGCTCTCTACAAGAGCTGACTGGCCTGGATTTGATCCACGGTCCAGTTGAGACAATCTTCAGCTGATCTCTTCTTCTCAACTCTCGATCTCTCTCTCTTTCTTTTTCTTCTTCTTCTCTGCTCTCTGTCTCTCTTTCTTTTCTTCACTCTTTTCTTCTTCTCTTTTGCGGGATAAAAGTTTCTGCACTCTGCTCTTCTGCTATTGCTGCTTCTGCTTCGATCAACCTTCAACTGAGGACGAAGGCTTCAATATATAGCAGCAGCAGGTGGATAAGGGCGTGTGGCTTCCACAGTTCCCGCCCAAGTGAATTCGCCAGATCCGAGGCAATTCCATCCACGTGTCAGCATCTGCACACCTCGTCCTCCTGGGATCACGAGCCAGGTCATCAATCTCGATAAGAATCCCTGTCAGACAGAGCATCGGATAAGTCATCAGTTTAAGTGAAGAACTCTGTACAGACTATCTGAAGACAAACCTGAAGCAGTGTATAGATTTTTTTCAATGTATAGACTTCATATAAGAAGCCAACGGCTGTACAGACTTAGGCAACCTTCAACTCACTGCGATGTACAGACTCTGAAGAACAGCAGCCAATGCATGGACTTGCTCAGCCTGAGGCACTGTATAGACTTCAGCTCAAAGCCAGTGTATGGACTTGATGAGACACTCACGAGTGTATAGACTTAGAGTGAGGCATGCAGTGTATAGACTTTACGAAATGCATGCTACAGTGCCGATGTGTAGACTTGGCCAATGATCAGACTTGAATGCTAGGCCAGTGTACAGACTTGCACATCATTCAACAGCCAATGTGAAGACTTCCCGATGTATAGACTTTCAAGATGAAAGGCTGTATAGACTTGAACAAAGAAGCAGCGAATGTATGGACTTCCAATGGAAAAGACGGTAAAGCGATCAGTGTATAGACTTTAAGGGAAAGGACGATAAAATTACCGATGTATAGACTTGAAGGAAAACGTAGGTAAAACTTCCAATGTACAGACTTCAAAGATGAACAGTTGGATGTACATACTTTGGAGATCACTGATGGCTGTACAGACTTTGCTTCAATGTATAGACTTGGAAGTTCAACGAAGGATGCACAGTGCAATGTATGGACTTTGCATAAGACGCTGCATGAGACGCTGAAGTCTGTATAGACTTTGCTCAATGCATAAGACGCTAATTGAGACGGTCCACTGTACAGACTTGGACTTCAACAAGACGCTGCATTGAGACGCAACTTGAGACGCATGGCTGTACAGACTTCGACTTCAATGTATGGACTTGGCAAAGACGCTAAGGAAGACGGTCCACTGTACAGACTTGAAGCCATCGTCAAATGCATGCTACAGTCCAATGTATGGACTTAGAAGACTGATGCATGAACCAGTAATGTATAGACTTGCATGAGACGCTCATTGAGACGGACGATGTATATACTTGCGTTACTGCAGCAATGTATTGACTTTGCCTTAGACGCTAAATGAGACGGACGTTGTGCAGACTTTAGCCAATGCAATGTATAGACTTAATGTGATGCACAAGGACACAGTCCAGTGTACAGACTTCATGAACAATAGAATGTGCAGACTTTGTGAACAATGCATGAACGAGACGCTGGACTCTGTACAGACTTGAGCGATGTATGGACTTTAGCTTCGTGCAAGCTACAGTCCAATGTATGGACTTTGAAGTTCAACTGGTGAGTGTACAGACTTCACCAATGAAACGCTCACTGTACAGACTTGCTGGATGCAACGTGAGACGCTGTATAGACTTCGTCTTCCAGCGTATAGACTTGATGAATGCATATGCCAAGACCATTGTACAGACTTGACATATTTAAAGTGCATGCGATGCAGACTGTACAGACTTTGACATGTGAGACACAGAGAATGCACTGAAGTCTGTATAGACTTTAACAATGAATGCATGAGTCACAAGACCGACAGACTTAGCCTGTATAGACTTAGCATGAAGCACACATGCGATGTACAGACTTCAAGTCATGCAATGCAATGTACACACTTCAGCTAAGCAAGCTTCAGTGAATGTATGGACTTCATGAATGCATGCTACAGTGCCAATGTACAGACTTGGTGGAAGGCATGCAATGTATAGACTTCAGAACAAATCCAGTGTATAGACTTCCACCATGATGCATGCAATGCAATGCAGATACTGACTGTATAGACTTTGAAGAAATGAGGCGATGTGTGGACTTTGAGGTTCAACAGTGGATGTATAGACTTTGAGCTCCTGAAGCAATGTTCAGACTTCAATCCAAGAAATGTACTGGCGATGTATAGACTTTGGACCCTTGAAGGATGTATAGACTTCAGTTGAGCACAGTCCAATGTATAGACTTGGAAGATTGAACCAATGTATAGACTTGGGGTTCTGAACGTAGGTAAAGGCTGGGAATGTATAGACTTGCCCTTCAGAAACGAATGTATAGGCTTCAGCTTAAGGCCAATGTATAGACTCAATGCAAGCAGATGGATGTACAGGCATGGCGAATGCAATGTATGGACTTGCAGACAGAACACATGCAGTCTCCAGATAATATACCAGTCACAGTCATATGCATTTTCCACAGAGTATATCAGTTATAAACATTCATATCAGTTATAAACATTCATGTTGCTATCATCAAAACACAATATCAAATGCACTCAGAACATCATTTCATCATCATTCATGTTGCTATCATATGCAGAATGCTCAGGGATCTCAAGGATAAAGGATGCACAGAAATGCACTCACTTTGTTGCTATCATCAAAACAAAATAGCATTGCTATCATCAAATCAACATAACACATGCTTGTGCCTAAGGGGCACAACACCGTTCACCCCCAGGTGAAGGGGAAACAAAAGGGAAAACATTCCCCAAGCCCCTAGGCATGCATCTAAACCCCTGGATCGCCCAAAAACACGGTAAAACGGAAGATCCGGCTCACACCCCAAAGACATGCATTTTCTCCAAATTGCCCCGTTTAGCCCGCTCGGCTCACCACGGCCTACAAAACTCGCGGGAAATGAAGTACGCGGGTCGAGGGTCCATCTCCCTACCTCCACCGAAGAAACGACGCGCCGTGGACGCCGGTCCACGAAGAAAACACCGTTGAAGCCTCGCCGTTCCACGAACCCACGGCCGAGCTTCACCGCACCTCCACCTCCTCGATCCTCACCCATCCTCGCCCGCGCCGTCCCCGCCTCGCCCACGCTCCACCCCGTCGGCCGCCGGAGAGAGAGGGAGAGAGGAGAGAGCGTGAGAAGGGAGAGGGAGAGAAGAGAGAAATGAGAGGGGAGAGAGAAAAAGGGTTAAATATATAGGAAAATCCGGAAATTCCAGAAAATACCAAAAAAATAAAAAATCACGTTTCCGCGATCCTCGGAACGCACCGATCGCAACGGTACCACTCGCGCCCTGGTGAACGGCCCGGTTCACCCGCAACGAGGTTCCGAAGGAATTACCGAAACACACACCAGGAATCAAAAAACACACGCGGAAAAGCCGCGGAACGCTTCCGGGCCTCCGAAACAACTCTGGATCGTGCCGATCCGAACACGAAAGATGTCCGAAACGAAATTTCGGACACAACGGAGTCGGACACTCCGAGAAACCAGATCCGGGACCCACGAACAAGGATCCGAAAAATTCGGGGCATTACATCCCTCCCCCCTTAAAGAAATTTCGTCCTCGAAATTCAGGACTACCACCAAGTCACAGGGGAAGAACGCCTCCACCAACTGACAACGCTGTCAGGGCCCCAGCACAGAAAAACCTCGATTCACGCAAAAGCACCGATCGTGAGGGATACGGCCAGACCATAATCACGAACAATGCCACGCTCCGCACACCGCGCACACACCGGCCACCAGAGCAGGCATAACACAAGGGCACAAGTCTGGTATCACCTCAGACACAACGAAAAACACCCACGGCATCGCTGCCACCCTCTCGCTCACAAAGGGAACGCAATCCTCGCCACGAAAACCAATCCACCGGTCAACGCCCATGCTCGGCGGACCAATCAAACGCCAGCTTCACAACCTGCTGACCGATCTCACACCCCGCACCAGGGGCAACCAATCACTGAGCTTCCACCAGCTTACACCTCAGAAACGGCCACCAAAAGGCCTCGCTTGCACGCCGCTCTCTCCATTCTCGAGCCCTTACAACCAGCATCTTCTGTCTGTGAAAGACTATCCACTGGTCACCAGACATTCGTCAACGGGAAACCTCCACCGGCCCAGTAGGTACGATCCAACTCATGACAGGCCATCCGCTGACTCTTCGTACATACCACCACTTCATCCAGATGGATCCCTGCGCCAACTCTACCCTTCAGGGGAGCACGGCGGGACCCAAAGACTCCATCTCCCCTCGGTCTTCACGTCACTCGACTCAGACTTACGGGGAATCCTCCCTTGCTGGTCGCAAACTGAGGATCAATATCCCACGCCAACGTCTCATCAGAGACTACTCTCCGACGCCAATCTCACGAAAAAGGCCTCCGCCCACAGGCGTCGCTCTTCCATCTGGTCTCATCAAATCCTTCGATCAATCCAAATGGACACCTGCCAATCCCGACTCCTGCCCTTATCACAGAGCCACGGGACACACACCCTCTTACAATCCACAACACACTTCTCCAAAACACGATCTCATCCGCGAACGCAACCTCCAACGTAAAAACAGGGTACTCATGCGGCGACCTCGCTAGCATATTTCCCCAACTCTCCACCTGCCAGTGCCATGAACCACAATATCTCAAGCAACGGCACAGCAACATGTCTCACGCCGCCGGAGACGACGCTTATCAATGAACCAATCCTCCGCTGCTCTTCACTTCCTCAGAAATCAATCCGCAGCAACCAACGCTACGATCCGCGCACTCTGATCCACACACACAGCCACCACAACGCCAATTCGGGATCCACCATCCCGACAACCATCTGCAACCCCGCAGACTCCGATCCTCCGCACATCGGGAACCACAACACCAACCGCAAATCTCAAAAACACCGCCCAGCCGGCACTCGTCCTTCTGGAATAGCGCCAACACCCTTACACATCAGGGAACGGGCAACGCTTCTCACAGGCAACCACCTTGCCAAGACAAAGAGCACGTCTCGCACGGACTTCATGACACACAAGGCCAATCAATCCGAACACACAATGCAAGACGACGAACCTTAGCCCAACACAATTCTCTCCAACCAAAGGAGAACAATCAACAGCTCAACACAAGATCCTCTGCTCGCCAAAGCACAATTCTCGACCAGAGCACCCGCTCCAACACCTCAAACCACAACCTTAACACCGCAGGGGCTGGGTAAACCTCATACTGAAGTGGCCAACTCGATAACAGCTCTCTCAGAGCACGCTCACGGCCACTTAACAACGAACGGTCCTCGCCAGCCACCTGACCTCGCTATAAATTCCTCGAACGCAGCACCACCGCAACACACCCTGCCGGCAACCTCTGCCCAACGCAACACGACCAGGGCCACCAACCAAGGGAGAAAGCCCTCGACCTCGATCCGCAGACCCCACGCCGGCACGAAAGCCGTGAACAGCAACCACCTTCACCGCGCCGCACAGCGCACTCGAACTCTCAAGCGAGAAACAAAGCGGAAAACATGCACGAAACCCTATGCCAACTGCTGACTGTACTGGACCTTACGGACTCTGATCACTGTAATATCTCGAATTCCCATGTACGTCCACAACCACGCTCTGATACCAACTGTGACGACCCGAGAATCCGGTTACCGGGAAGGCCCGATAACCCGAGGCTCGGACCGCCGCCCACGAGCGGGAGGCTCGGAAGGGCTAAAAAGGAGTGTGAAGGTACAAGGAAATAGGAAATAAGGCAGGACAATTCAATCATTAACAGAAATTAACAACTACAGCTGCAACAGAGTCCAGTCCAACAGAAAGTACAGTCTAAAGCAGTAAAAACGTACCACATCCCAAGTGAACACTCGGCCCGGCAAGCTGGCAACTAAGAACCTCCGCACAGCACCCTCGAACCTCGAGGCAGAACCGCCGCACCTGTAACGCAGGGGTGAGCCTCCTGTCACTGGCCCAGTAGGGATCCCGCGGAACCCCAACTGAGAAACAACGGCAGAAGGAAAGCTATGCTAGCAAGACAGCAACGGAAAGAAGTAACTACGAAAGCAGGAAAGTAACTACGGTGGCCGGCAAAACCTCGGCACTACAGCTACTCCTACTGTACCAGAACACACCCCAGACTCACGGCCAAGGGCTACCAAACTACACTAGAACCAGTCACACGGTACAAAAATTGACACACGTGCCACGGCGAGACAACCGAAACTCAACGGTCAACGCGACCAAAAACCCGAAGGTCGAAGTCACGCGACTGACAGTCTGTCACTCTCTGTCCAGAACAGGAGTACCTCCCACTAGAAGAACGACCGGATGCGTCCCCTGATGTCTTACACCGCGTCACAAGTGTCTAGCTACAACGCCCTAGGCGTGAGACTCAGAGACACACAGTAACCAGTACCACAACAAGGACTAGCTGGGGTCACGCTCGTCAGCGCGTGTCCTAAGCCCCCAACTACATGTGCACACACAGACCATCTGCTCTAGGTCGGGTCCTCTAGCTGGTTTTCCCCCCCACCGGACTCTGGTGGCAAAGGCAAGGGGCCGACGGAAACCAGCCTAAAAACCGCGTCTCACCGGGTCGCGCTCTCCACCACTCCCAGGTGGGTCCGCACACGCGTGCGCAGGAAGCTACGACTAGTGAAGGATCACTGAGAGAGTAGACTCTCAAGACAACGGAAAACAACGTCCGAACCTGACGAAGTACGGGGACCGTCCCACGTACCAGCACCATCGCACGGTGGCCACGGTCGGAGAAGAAACGGACGCCCCGCCCACGGCCAAACACATGACCCACTCGGGGATCATCTTCCAGGAAGACTCACGACATGCGGGGGAACTCCACCGCACACACACCGATACACGGTGACTCGATCGAGCGAGAACACGGAAACCCGAAACGCCTGGGGTCACCCGGACCCACCAAGCCCACGGGCACGCTTATCGAGATAACACGGCACCTCCAGACACCCCTAAACACGGACACGAAACCCACGGGGTGTCTAGGACACACACGGCCCAAGGGGAGCACGATCAGCCGCAAACCACCCGTCCCGGGTAGCCCGGCTGCTCACCTCCATGAACGCGCTATAGGTCCATAGCGCGTTCAAACAGAACGCGCTATACACCTATAACGCGACAAGTCAGATCGCGCTATAGGCCCATAGCGCGACTGCACGAATCGCGCTAGGGTCACCTAGCGCGACAAAACAGAACGCGCTAGGGACCCCTAGCGCGACCAAGAAGAACGCACTAGGACCCCATAGCGTGACAGCAACCGCCTTACTGTTCATCTTCTCCGATGAACGCGCCCCGTCGGGGCAGCGCGACCATCAAGAACGCGCTAGCCGAGGCTAGCGCGTTCTCAGTCCGAGCCCGAAAACGGTGGAAACCGTAGGAAAAACCATTCCACGCCCCGTTCACCCCCAGGTGAAGGGGAAACAAAAGGGAAAACATTCCCCAAGCCCCTAGGCATGCATCTAAACCCCTGGATCGCCCAAAAACACGGTAAAACGGAAGATCCGGCTCACACCCCAAAGACATGCATTTTCTCCAAATTGCCCCGTTTAGCCCGCTCGGCTCACCACGGCCTACAAAACTCGCGGGAAATGAAGTACGCGGGTTGAGGGTCCATCTCCCTACCTCCACCGAAGAAACGACGCGCCGTGGACGCCGGTCCACGAAGAAAACACCGTTGAAGCCTCGCCGTTCCACGAACCCACGGCCGAGCTTCACCGCACCTCCACCTCCTCGATCCTCACCCATCCTCGCCCGCGCCGTCCCCGCCTCGCCCACGCTCCACCCCGTCGGCCGCCGGAGAGAGAGGGAGAGAGGAGAGAGCGTGAAAAGGGAGAGGGAGAGAAGAGAGAAATGAGAGGGGAGAGAGAAAAAGGGTTAAATATATAGGAAAATCCAAAAATTCCAGAAAATACCAAAAAAATAGAAAATCATGTTTCCGCGATCCTCGGAACGCACCGATCGCAACGGTACCACTCGCGCCCTGGTGAACGGCCCGGTTCACCCGCAACGAGGTTCCGAAGGAATTACCGAAACACACACCGGGAATCAGAAAACACACGCGGAAAAGCCGTGGAACGCTTCCGGGTCTCCGAAACAACTCCGGATCGTGCCGATCCGAACACGAAAGATGTCCGAAACGAAATTTCAGACACAACGGAGTCGGACACTCCGAGAAACCAGATCCGGGACCCACGAACAAGGATCCGAAAAATTCGGGGCATTACAGCTTGGGTTCCTGCGGGATCAAGATAACCTAGCTGTTGCAGGTGTGTTTTGGAAAGGAATAAAGGGGTAATAAACCAGGGCACCTGAAATGACCCCATTTTCTGAGCTTTCCAGGTAAACTCATTGTATTCTCTGTCTTTACATTCATTGCTTAATTTGTCAGTTAAATTGATTGATTGCATAGCATGTTAAATTTGGTTCAGCATTATATGCATAGCATATCTCTTGCATAACATGTTAGTTCATCTGCGTGTCTTCTAACTGATCTTCTCTGAAAATCTGAATTGATCATCAAGATGATTGTAGCATGTCTCAGTTGGAATTGCATACTTGTTTCATGAGCATATTTCATGATTTTCCTCACACAATGTTTTGTATGTTTGTAGCACTTAAATGATATTTTCATAATGGACATAGTTAGGGGGAGTAAGTCAAAGCATTTCTTGTGTATCATGCATACTTGTTAGACTAATTCCCTGCATGGTCTTCATGTCATTCATGAGTGAGTAATGCATATGCATACATATAATAAATTGCATAGCACTTCATTTATTTTGAAAAATCCAAAAAGAATTGACTCATAACATCTAGACAGGGGGAGCATTTTAGACTCTTTAGTCTTTTTCTATCTGAACCCTTCTTGTCTAGTCACTCAAATCACTCTCCTACTCTTGTGTGTCAATGATTGCTCTTTAATCAACTGAACTTTCAACTTTCTTGAAGCTGAAATCTACACCTGCTACTCCTTAAATTGCTAAAGGAGAGCTTTGCTTGAATACTTCCTTGTCAAATTTGTCAAGCTAACCTGTCTGAATCCCAGTCTTTAACACTGGTTTCTGAACTGCATTGCTTTAATGCTTACCTCTTGCTGCATATTTGTAAACTCACTGCTATTGGCTTTCTGAAAATCTGTCTGATGCATATTGATCATATCTGCTACAAGCATGTGTTTCAATTCTCACTTTTTATACATGCTTGTTAATGTCTCTGCTATTGAATGCCATTGTCAAAATATTGTTTGAACTGATTTTGAAGAGACTTAAATCTGTGTACCTCAGTTATAAATCTAATATCTTAAAAGAAACTCCTATTATACAGGTTTAAGAATAACTGATTGATCTACGTTGGTGTAAGTCTAATGTATTCATGAATTTGAATTTGAAAGACTTGAAAGTATCTGAATCACAAGTTTTAATAAACTTTAACCAACTGTTTCATGTAATCCCTGGACAAAACCTTCTGAAATCTGAAAATTTGAAATCAATGTTATTTTGGTTGAGATACATGTTAGTAGTATTGTTCTTAAACATTAAATCCGTCTGAAGTTGACTAAAAAGAAAAGCAAAATTCAGAGCAATGACTTTGATCATTGAGAAACTGGGTCCTCCTTCAAAGAAATGGAGTAAACCTATGTCATAAAGTGCCACAGTTATCTCTGGGATAAAAATAATTGAAAAGTCTGACAGAGCAATGACATGGTTGTGTTGAGTAACTGGGGATCCCGGCCTCTGATCAAGGTGTTTCTTCATGTAAAAAGACACTCCAATTGCTAACTATGTTCTCATGTTCGAGAGGCAATGCGGTTATCACACTGAGTAACTGGGTCATTTCACCTAAGACATATTTTGTCTCATGTAAAAAGGTGTTGATCAACCAAGATTGCTCAGGAAAATTAAAGTGCTGATCAAGAGTATATTTCAAAAATTTTCTGCAAACAGCTAACTTCAAATACTATTAAAGGTGTTTAATCTCAATACTACAATGTGTAACTCCTAAAGGAGTCATTGAGATTAATTAAGTAAGATGGAAGAGGATTGAACTGGAATGCTATATGAATAATTGGTTCACCTTTATTAAAACTCAGTTTCAGATATGAGTATTGTATACAATTGTCAAATTTGGTATACATCATGCTTAAACCCATTTTTGTCATGCAGTTTAATTCATAACCCCTTATGATAGGAGAGTCTATCCCTAATTGGACTTATAACAGTGGTACCTGGAATAAAATTTCGTCTGATCAGTTACATCCTTAACTGCTCCATCATATTGCACATTTGTTTCCTGATCTTTACTTGAAAATACTCACTCTTTCTACTGAACTGTTACTGAAAGATCCTGTGCTCTGTATGTTGCCTTGACATTCTACCTCAATCTACTTCTTGTTGCTGTGATACACTCCTCACATATCCTCTTGAAACTTTTGCTTTATTCTGAGCAAGGACTGTTGAACAGATTTCATTTATTGCTTCTTAAAGGGGGAGGATTGATACTTGATTGTCTAACTGCCCCTGTGCTTGTCGATTGTATTCCTTTATTCAGGGGGAGTTTCTTGTATGACTGTTTTTCCTTTTTATCTAGGGAGAATATGTGGTGTCATATTGCACTTTGGGGGAGAATAGATAGCTCTAATGTGCTTTCATGTAGTAAAAGGGGGAGATGTTGTATCAATCTTTTCATACCTGCTTAATTTTTCTCTCAAACTATTTTCTTTTTGATGAAGTCAAAGGGGGAGAATAGTTTTCTGTGTGACTCATAGTGTTGCCATCATCAAAAAGGGGGAGATTGTTGTGCCCCTGTGGTTTTGATGTCAGCAAGCACTATGAGTATGAATGAGTTCGATGTCAGCAAGCACTATGAGTATGAAAGATTGACTGATTGAGTGTGCATATTTATAGCATTGCATAACAAGTGAGTGTAACTTGCATCGGTGCATTCATCAGTTGCGCGCCATATAGTCGATGCATGATTCACTACATATGATGTCTATACACTGAAACACGCTCATTGCATATGAGGTCCTATCACTGAAAACCGGTGCAACATTTCTCTGCACGCTATAAAGTCTGTACAGAGTTTTGCCTAGACTACATCAACTCAAGTCTATACATTCGTTGATGACAAGTTTGTACAACCTCCGTTGTTTCACTCGACTAGTCAGTACAGTCAGTGCTCTTCATGCATATACATAGTCAATGCATTATTTTGTCTCGCACATACACCAAGTCTGCACACGGTTGTCTCATGCATATACAAGTCTGCACATTCTCTGCTGATATGCCCGTGCATCATTTAAGCAAAGTCTGTACATCGTCTTTTCGCATGCATGCAAAGTCTGTACACTCCTTGATAGCATGCCCTTTGTAGTTGAAAACGCGCCTAGGCGGTCGCCTAGGCGGTGAGGCGGGGCGAGGCGCCCGTCGCTCGCCTCGCGCCGTCCCGGCTCGCCGAGGCGAGCGCCTCGCACGCGTCGGCCGCCTCCGCCCGCGTCGGCCGCCTCCGCCCGCGTCGGCCGCCTCCGCGCGCCTCGCCCGCTCGCCCGAGCGCCTCTCCCCGCTGTATCGCTTGCCGGATCCGCGTATCGGGTCTCAACGACCCGATATACGCGTCGTCGGGTTAACTCCCCCCCCCCAGGGTTTCGACTGTGCGTTTATTTTTTTCCTTCGATGCTTCCATCTCCGCGGCAGCGGCGACTGCGATCCTCCCTCCGGCGTCCGGCGAGCGGCAGCGGCTCCGGCTTTCTCCGGCGTGCGACAGCGCCACTAGCTTCCTCCGACTTCATCCGGCGTGCGGCAGTCCGGCTTCCTCCAGCTTTCTCCGGCTTCCTCCGGCCACTCTCACTCTCGGTATGTCCCCTCTCTCCGATCTCCCACTGTCTCTCCACTCTCTCCGATCTCTCTCTCTCACTCTCTCACTCTCTCACTCTCACTCTCTCACTCTCTCCGATCTCTCATTCTCACTCTCTCCGATCTCTCATTCTCTCCACTCTCTCACTCTCACTCTCTCCGATCTCTCACTCTCTCCGATCTCTCATTCTCACTCTCTCCACTCTCTCCACTCTCTAACTCTCTCCGATCTCTCACTCTCACTCTCTCACTGTCTCTCACTGTCTCTCACTCTCTCAATCTCTCCACTGTCTCACTGTCTCTCACTCTCTCCGATCTCTCACTCACTCTCTCCGATCTCTCACTCTCACTCTCACTCTCTCCACTGTCCCTCTGATCTCTCACTCTCTTAATTTTATTTTTTTTTAATTTCTCGCCTCAAACGCCTCGGCCATCGCCTAGGCCTTTAAGGCGTGAGGCGCCCCCCTGGTCGCCTCGCTCGCCTCACGCCTCAGACTACATAGAGCATGCCTGAGCATTTCTCTTCAATGTGCATACTTTCCTATATGCATACTGCATTCCACGCTATCAAGTCTGTACATGCTTAGTTCAAATCTCGAACTAACTCGATGCATCCTTGTCTTTTTCTTCAGATTGATTCAAACTGTTAATATGTTCAACCTGACAGAACATATGTTCGAGGAGCTTAAGAAGGGCACGTGATCCAAGGATGGAGGTCTAACCCTGATCGTGACACGTGGAACCATTATGCTGGGATACCGCCACGTGGACTAAGGCCTCTGGGCGGGAATCATGGAAAGCACACGCCCTACCTCACTGCTCTATAAATAAGAAGCTTCTTCCTGAAGAGCAGAGTGACAGAATTAGATAGAAGAAGAAAGATCTACAGCAGCACGATCCAGTGAGGAGAAGAGAGTAGCAGCAGAGAAGAGCAGAAGTGAAAATGAGAGAGCTCGTGAGATCGAGAGAGATCGAGAGAGAGAGAGAGTGAAGAAAGAGCTTGAGGAGAAGAAGAAGAGAAGCTTCATTGAAGATCTGTTATCTGTTGGCTCTTGGATCAGATCCAGGCCAACATATTCCTATCGTTTACAGCTTTCAGTTGCTGTGTTTCCTTTGTTCTTCTTGTTTTTCTTTTGAAACTCTATTTCAAGCTGTTAGTCAGCAGAGCTAAGCTGTATTGCTCAGCGTTGCAGAGGAGGATTCCTCTGGACAGCAAGCTGTGTTGCTCAGCGGGCGAGGTGGATACCTCGGACAGCAAGCTGTGTTGCTCAGCGGTTGTAGGCAAGCTGTGAGGCCCAGCTGTTTAAGCTGTGTATCAGCGGAAGCCACACTCGAGTTTGAGTGTGGGGTGGACGTAGGTCTGCGGACCGAACCACTTAAAAATCCCCTTGTCTACTTTGGTTTGATTGCCTTATTCGATTCGCTAGATGTATGCATAGGCACGATCTGTTTCTTATATCTAGTGAGAGATAGGTTTGCACACCGTGCGTTTGATTCCGGTCTTGATAGAGTCTAGTTGATTAGATGAACTGAGTCATCTCTTTAGTTTATATGGAGTAGATCAGAGGTACAGTCTATCTGATCTTCCTTCCATCTTTCGAAGAGTGCATCTAAGCTGATTAAGGCATCCGTGGGTTTTTAATTCCGCATCTCTGTTTGTTTAATTTTTTCAATTGGGCAAAATTCTTAAGGATATATTCATTCACCCCCCTCTGAATCTATCGCACCAGCCTCAACATATCACACCTCAACGGTCAGCCGACAATGACTCAGACCGAAGCGCCTCGTCGAGACAGGTCTACATTAGCTCAAGCTGATATGCCTCGCCGAGGCAGGTCTACATCAGCTCGGGCCGATACGTCTCGCCGAGACAGGTCTACATCAACTCAGGCCGATACGCCTCGCCGAGATAGGTCTATGACAATTCCGAGGCGGGTCTACGTCAACTCAGGCCAATAAGCCTCGCCAAGGCAAGTCTACATCAGCTCAAGCCGATACACCTCGCTTAGGCGGGTCTACATCAGTTTAAGCCGATACGCCTAGCCGAGGCAAGTCTACGATAATTCAGGCCGATACGCCTCGCCGAGGTAGGTTTATATCAACTCAAGTCGATACGCCTCACTGAGGCAAGTCTGCAACAACTCAGACCGATGTGTCTCTCCTCTAGCAGAAGGGGATCAACACTCTCCGTGGTAGAGGATACAAAACTCTGGAGGAAGAGATAACGGTCCAGTGGATAATGGGACAGATATCCCCCTGACCAGTCATATGTGTAGACTCCATTCCTCCTCGTAATGCCAGTGGTGTCAACAGTTCTCGCGCTCAGACTAGCACTCTCAGTTGGGCCTTCCACGACCCAAAAAAGGTCATGGTCCACTCTATCAAAACTCTCAGTAGTAATGGTGCGTGGAAGAAAAGGTGACATGGGATTGTCAGTTCATTTCACATAATGATCCTCAGAGCCCCCAACTCTCAGCTTCTTGGAATAATCTCTGTCTCTACCGTAGTGAGTCGTGACTGCAAGTGCTGCGAAAAAAAATGGAGCCGAAGATTAGAAGAAATATACAGGGACAACTCAAAACAATGAGGTATAGTCCTAAAAAGTCTAGCTATGTCAAGAAGATGTGGGGGAAGCAAAGAAAAAGACAAAGGACACGGGTCGTCTGCCCCAACCTCCGGCCCTAACGGACGTCCAGTGGGGAGCATTTGTTGCGGGTAATTTTTTGTCATCTAAAAAGAAAACTACCTTGGGTCACCCCCTTCCTCTCCTCAAGTTTGTCACGCTACTTGGGAGATTAAGGAAGGTGAATTTGCCACTTTAATGGGGGGCTTAACAAAAGTGTTGCCCACTCGATGGACAATATGGGGGAGGTGAAAGATCACTTAGGCTCACCACTGCAAAGGAAGGTTACCGGAACCCACCGGGGGGGGGCTTCAAGGGAGGTGACTGGACCCTCTATCCCCTCCAAGGTGAATCAACAGGGTTAACACCCAGTCTCCTCCTCCGAGGTTAACTGGCCCTCCTAGCCTCTCCCAATCCAACCCCTCTGGGGTGAACTTAATGGCCCGGAAGTGGCCCCATCGGGGTGAACTCCAATTCGGGGTGAAATGGCCTTCCAGTCACCCCTCCAGGGTGAACTCAGTATTCAATGGCCCCTCCCAGTTCGTCCAAGGTGAAATGGCCCTCACAATCAACACCCAGGCCGGCCCCTCCGAGGTGAACTCAATGGCCCAGAAGTGGCCCCACCGGGGTGAACTCCAGTTCACCCGGGGTGAAATGGCCCTCACAATCAACACCCAGGCCGGCCCCTTTGGGGTGAACTCAATGGCCCGGAAGTGGCCCCACCGGGGTGAACTCCAATTCGTCCAGGGTGAAGTGGCCCTCACAGTCAAGTAGTCAACAATATAACGGCCCCTCCGGGGTGAACTTAATGGCCCGAAAGTGGCCCTATGGGGTGAACTCCAGTCGGGGGTGAAATGGCCCTCCAATGGAACTCAGTATTCAATGGCCCCTCCCAGTTCGTAAGGGGCGAAATGGGCTTTGCGTCCAGAGTGCAATAGAGGAGGCTGGCGGGGTAAAATGAAGGTGGAGGAGGATGTGGTCACCCCCCCCCTCAAAGCCGCCGCGGGGGGGGGGGGGGGGGGGGGGTTCTGGCCACCTCATTTCATGTTCAACTCTTCACCAGCCAGGATAGGAGGGACTCGTGCGATCCCGGTGGGAGCCACCAGGGTCAAACGGTGGAGTGCACGCGACCCCAGTAGGGCCCACCTAAGTTCAAATGACCCCGATGGGACCCACTCGCGGTCAAATGACCCCTGTGGGACCCACCCAGAGTCCATGAACCCTTGGCGAGTCCTTTTTCACCCCAGTGGGGTCGTCCGAGGTCATTTGGCCCCGGGACTCCCAGTCGGGCCCACTGCCCTCCTCACCAGGGTCATTTGACCCCGGTCCTCTTTTCTCTAAAAAAAAGGAGAAAAAGGGAGAAAACTCGGCTTGTCAAGATGAGGTTCAAAAAATCAGCCCACCTTGTCAGGATGTGATCCAAAACTCAACCCACCTTGTAAAGGTGGAGACTAAAAATCAACCCACCTTGTCAAGGTGGATTTGGCACCTCATATATATACCTCATGGGCCCAGAAGGGAGAGACAGACAGAGGGGAACACAAACGAAATACAAGACATAGACGAGGATAAGATTCAAGGCAAGAGGAGTTTTGTTCTCCTGTTTGGCCCACTCTAGGGTATGAATAAATAAATACATCGGGTCTTGTATTTATGCCCCTATGGGCTATATTTGGTCGTTTTCTATGCCTTTGGGCGGCAGAGTAATGTAATTTCCTGAACTAATCGAGAATTATAGAAATGCCCTTCCCAAAATTACAAGAAAATCCATAAGTCCTATAATTGCAGTTATACCTTACAAGTTTCTTAAATTGTGGCTATGCCCCTACATCCCGTGTTTGTGCGGAGACTTTTTGTATAGTCGACAATTTTCCGACAACATGTTGTATTCACACAAATTATGAATATATCACCCACATTTGTGTGTCTTTGTATGATTGCATATAAACCTCGGCTGCCAACGAAATTGTGTATATGCCCCTACTTCACTAAGGATGACTACGTGTGCACTATTCCTAAGCCACGAACTTGCCCTTATACCCGTGGGTATTGCCTAACCATGTTTGCACCCGGGTATCACCAAAACCTCACTCCTAGCCTCCGGAGACGAAATTACCAAAATACCCCTGGAGTCCAAAAATGGCCAAACAACCTCCAAACCTTCCAGAAATTACCCGACTATCCCTAGAAGTTAGAGAGAGTGCCCAAACATTCACCCAGTCCAGAAATTATGCAATGCCCCTGGCCTAGTCTCAAATTACTAAAATATCCCTAAATACTGCAAAATTACCAAAATACTCATGGGATCCAGAAACCATCAAGACACCCTAATATGTCTCCGGCCTTTTGTAAATTATAAATATATCCTCAGATCATAGGGTTTTGCCTAACCAAACAAGGCCTTTGATAAAACCCTAATTCCATCAATAACCATTGTTGTTGTTGTATAGGGGAGTTCATTGTAAGCAACGCAAGCAAGTATGCCCTTAGCGTCAAGACCTATGTAAGAGACTCTAGGGTTTCTTCGATAATTAATCAAGAGTGTTCAGACTTTATGCCAATGTAAATCAACACTGACTACGGTCAGTGAGGAAATGTCCCGCATTCGAACCTAAATCGTCTGATCAAACCAAGCTCACAGAATGAACCATGCACAGGCTATCTAAATAGCCTCACATGTGCACCGATATAAATTTCCCTTTTCTCCAAAGAGGCCAGAAATTTATATCTACCTCTCACCACGTGAGAAAATTCCGTGACCAACAATTACTCATGAATGAAACTGGATTCTTGCATCACCGCTTCAGTGGAAATGGAGGATATAATGGTACTTGAGTTGATTTATGGAGCCGCATCAAAATTAGCGCATGTTTTTTCATGACGCCATAGAAATTGATGATCAATAAATGATGTAAGTCTGGTGATAATATATATGATATAGCCAACAACATAAGACTGGTAAGGAGTGGATTTGGTGGTTGATAAACATGATAATGTCATAACCATGTTGACAGTCTACGCATTTAATACACAACTCCAGTTCAGATGTTATGTGCAACCAGCATAACCTGCTTGCAACCCATTTCATTAACAGGTAAAAAATTGGCAAACACTATATAACTGCCATTAGAAATCACAACCCCTTACATCTCCTTCATACATTTTCAAGATTACATTATAAAATAACTGTCATGGAAATCATACCACTCTTAACCTCCTTTATGGCCCTGGTCACACATGGGTCAGCTCATGTTGACTTAAACGTGCTCTGATGTATTGTTATGTGGCCAGGGAGATACGTGAATCAAGATGGTTGGTTTTTAGTTGGAAGCATATGAGTGAAATATAGACCATGTTCATGTTGAGCTTAGATTGTCAGGACATAGATAGGTCCAACCAAAATGACCATTGAAATAATCTCCCATGTGACAAGGGATATAAAAACATGAGGCAGGATCTACAGCCAACAGTTGCAGAATAAGATTTTGCCACCAAAGCACAGCCGTAGGATGCTTGAGATCCAATGGCTCAACAATTTTGTATGAAGGAGGTATGTGATGGTTATGACAGGCTCGTTCCACAGTTTGGGTGACACCCCCCCCCCCCACAGACACACAGGCAAACTCATTCTTTCCATCCTCCCTGTGATGCTTCTCCTTTGACGACCTATTCTTATTCTTTCTGGTTCCCATCATTTCCCCAACTTGGAATCTGCATTAGGAGCTAAAAGCCCTTTTTCCCATCATCAGATCTCAACTGCAATAGGACCATGCTTTCCATGAGAACAAATTTAGTACTCTGCTTACAAGTAAATTCAATCAGCTCAATGTGTTAACGTAGGTCCAAAATAATTCACAAAATCTCTCTCATCATTTTTCTTCGGAGGTTTGTTTCAATGAAAATTTTCCTCAAGAAAAGATGTGCTTGTCTGTAATGAGGAGGGTTGTGTTGCCACCGGTGGCAACAGGGTATTCAAACCCGGTACCGGTTTCGGTATCGGGCAAGGCCGGTACCGGTACCCCACTTCACCCCCCACCCCCCCCCCACTCCCCAGTTCCACCTCCCCCATTTAAGTATATGTTCTACTTATATTTGGTAATTTATACAATATACTTTTGTTATGAGGGTCATTTTATAAATGACCATCATCTTTTAAAAGTGAAAACCAACCCTAGTCAAGCCAGCTTCGTCCACCCTAAGCCCGCCGCCGCCGCCCTCCTGTCGTGAGCCGGCTGCCACCTGCCGCCTCCCTGGCCTGACTGCCTGAGCCCGCTGCCGCCAGCCCACCATCCGCCATCCTCACCTGAGCTCGCTGCTGCAAGGTTCCTCTCTCTTCGTCTCAGTCCCACCCCTGTTCTCTCTCTGCCCCGCCCCCTTCTCTCTCTCTCTCTCTATTTCAATCTCAATCTCAACAGTGAGATGAGAGTCCAGAACTAAAATAGGACTCTCCAAACTGTTCGTCCAGTCTTTGTTTTTTTTTAACCTGTACCAGCCGGAACCGATCTAAAATAGGAGGAAGCAGACTGGCCACGGCTAGTACCGGTACGTACCAGGCGGTATTGAATACCATGGGTGGCAAAATAAGATTGGTGCCACCTAATTCAAAATCACAGGATTCAGTCTCAAATTTTCAATCCACAACGTTAAATATTCTCTATTATTAGTATACTACTTGTGGATTAAAATCATATAGTTCTGATCTTTATTTCTCATGCATCGGATGAACATAAAATGAATAGCTTAGATAGTGTAATTTTTGGCATCATGTCATATATGAGTTTTTGATATCGGATTTGAATGACTTTGCATGTGCAGTTAAATTTACGATATTGGAGAAGATTTAATGGTGTGGATTGAAAATTTGAGACTGAATCCTGTGGTTTTATAATACGTGGCACCATTCTTATTTTGCCATCAGTGGCAATAGAACCCTCCCCGTCCGCAATAATTCAATTACTTCATCTCTTTTTACTGTGGAATCCATTGTATTAGTATAAAAATCTCCGAAGAACAGTTTTATAGCAACTCAAAGATTTATCTGCAAATACTCCGCTGCCCTATCTTCTCACTAAGATCCTTTTGAACCCACCAAAAATAGGCATTAAAGTTATGCAACCACAAACCACAATGACAGTGGCAGAAGGAAAATATAAACGCACATTTGTAGGCTTTAGACACTGATGACACTATTCATCATCCCTGGGGCTGGGCTGATGCAGACCCCATCATCTTCTGTAGTCTCTCAGGTTCCGTTGTCTTCTAATCTTTTTCTGCAGTGAAACAGTGGGGAGAGAAGTGGAAGGGACTCAAGGGAGTGTCCATTTCAGAAGGGGAAACCTCACATGCCCCCATGTTCCAGCTGGTTTTCTATTAATCTGGACCATCCGATGGAGGGGAATAGATGGCTAAATTAGGTGGCAAACTAATTTGGTGCCACCCATGGCAATTGATCCCAGTTGAAGAAAGTTAAGTAACAAAAGCAGGCAGAAACAAGAAAATGTCTTTGCACGCATAAGGGGTCTTTTTGGTCCCAGATTTCCTGGGAAATGAAGAATCACAGGAAATATTTCCTCAAAAAGAAGAAAAATCCTGAGAAACAATTTACATGAAAGAAAAAAAGGTTGTTAGCAAGTTTCGTAGGAAAATGGCTCCGAAATGAAACATCCCCGTGTGGTCTTCACTGGTGGCAAAACAAAACAACTCAGTCTCATTCAATCATATTCAAGTTGAAAGTCAACAAACTTGATACTCCAACATCTAATATGTTAATTTTCTATATTTTCCGTGAGAATTATGTGAATGAAACAAATATGTGTAATCAAGACTTTTATCATTGGAAGATCACATGAGAACGTGGACCACTTTGAGGACAAAGATGCCGAGAACCAGGAGGATCAGGATGTCTATTTAGGTGTAAACTTTGGAAGAAAGATGGTGCAATGTGTGCATCAGGGTGATGGAGAAAATTTTGGGAGAACACAGGTGCTGAGAACCTCCCTCGGTTCTATTTCCCATTTTCCCCACAGGAGGTGGGGAAGTAGATTAAAAGAGAAAAAGAGAATAGTTAGAGAATGTGGGGTACAGTTTCCCAACTAGTGTTCTTTCATGAAGAAACAAAAATCTGGAAAAAGTGGTGCACCAATCCCCTCCCGGCTAATGCATGTAAAGAACTGTGCAGAGCATGATATTTGAAACATGTACTTTTTGGTTTTTGGTAAATACAACATGTCGGAAAGAAGTGGGAGAAGGTTTATAATGTGGAATGATCTTGGTTATACAATTTGCTTTGGGGGTACACCCAGTAACTATAATCCCGAAAGAATATGCTTCTTATTCTGATATTTGAATATTTTCTATAGTCCTCCATTTTTCAGTTTAGTCCAGAAAGCCCTGTGGAATTTTAGGCTTGGTCCTCTGGAAACACTGAGAGGCGATTCCATGGATCCAATGTTGATCTTTTGTCAATGATTTGAATTGTACCAGTGAACTCTCTATTCAAAGAAGGCAGTCAAATCATACAGGTACAAATACGCTAGTGTTAATGGCAGAGCCAAGGGGATTAAGGGACAGCTTCCCACCCAGAAGTCTTTGAATTGTCCATACCCTATCTGCATGTGTAATCTTACTTATAAGATTCACTCCCCCCAACCCCTGCAATATCATCTCAATAAAGCAAAGAAAATTTTTAAAGAACAGTTCTTTTTTTTCTAAAACTACTCAGAACTTACTAAAAGAGATATCATTTCAAGGAAATGAGCACGCAGACAACCAACATTTACATAACTGGAAGATCCGCACAAGTCCAAAACCTAATCCAGTAAAAAAGGGGGAAGCTGCATTATCATCCAAGAGGTTCCTCTATCTTTTTTAACTTTGTAATCATTTTAAAACGACGACCACCACCACCGTCATGAAAGCAGATCAGAAATAAAGAGAAACGGAGCGAGGCATTCCCCACAGAATATCCCCTCAAAAGCCAATTAAACAGCCTTAGGAAGTGACGTAGAGGCAGAATTACCTCGGCAACCTGGATGTTGACACAGTCGGGAATCTCCCTCTGCAACAGTAACACACCGGCCCTCCTTATTACTTCCAGATCTTCTTCCAGCAACCTCTCAGGCCAGTAGCACATGTTAGCCCCACCGACGATTATGATGGAGTTCTGCCCATCAGGCTGGAGCATCACCACCGCGTGGCCCGTGGGAGCCGCCGGAACCCGGCTGAGGTGCCCGAGCATCACCCCACCTCCCTCCAGCGCCTCCTCGATCAGCCTGCCGTGCGCGTCCTCCCCGACCTGCCCAACAAAGTACGTGGGGTGGGCGAGCTTCCCGCCGCAGCAGGCCTGGTTGGCCCCCTTGCCGCCGGCGAGGGTCTGCCCCGTCCTGGCGGAGATGGTCTCCCCTACCATGGGCAAACGGTCGATCTCCACGTAGATGTCGGCGTTGGCGGACCCGACGACCACCATGGGCTTAACATCGTTCTGCTGCTGGGCGGAGAGGGATGGGTGGGCGGCGGCGGTGTGGCGTCGTTTCGGGATGGAAGCGGAGAAAATGTGCTGGCGGAGGGGGCGGTGGCGGGGGTGATGGTGGGTGGTGGCAGGGGAGCTGGGGAACCGGCTCAGGCTTTTCATCTGTTTGTGCTAATGCCGCTGTTGCTGCTGGGCTTCGGCTGGATCGCTGCCGTGGTGGTTTGCTGGTGCTTTGTTTTGTTGGCGTTTGGATGGGAAAACAGACGGGGGTGATGTAATCATGTAAGACGGAGAGAGCGGCGGCATCCGGCAAGTGTGAGCGTGAGACGGGAGTTGGATGGGAATCGGTGTGTAATAATAATCCGGATGGGATTTGGAACTCTCTCTGATATTGTGTTTGGTTGGCAGATGGATCTAATTGTTGTTAAGGTTCCTACTGTACTGTATAATGTATACGCCGGCTCAGTTGGAAATATTATCTAGTGTCTTTTACCTTTAAGATATTTTTTATTATGTTTATATCACTTAAAACTATCATAGTACATTGTTTAGCCTGTGTGGACGCGCCACGTGACTGACATAGAGAGAGAGATGGGGTTTCTCCCTCTCTGAGTGAAAGAGAAAAGATGGTGAAAATGAAAACGCGTGCGTAAAAAGGATGATGTAGAAAAGACGGTAGAAAGTATGACCTGAAAGGTCACTCCGTACGGGGACGTAGAACCTAGACTTACCGAACCTTCGGTACAGGGCGGAGAACTGGATCCGAAGACCCTCTCACACGAACTGAATCCCTTCCCGGTAGGCATGACCTACCATTCCGATGACAGCTTTCTATATACCGAGTGCGAACCTGAGACTCTACGTAGTAGAAGTTGGTGGACACAAAGACACACATAGACTCAGAATTTAGAACGGCATATCACTCCTCACACGATGATAATAACATGGATATAAACAGTAAACAGACCACCGCAGGATGTTGGTCCTTGCGGGGTTTTAACAACAATATAATAAAGTGCAGAAAGGAAGTGCAGAAAGTAAATGACCACGGTGAAATGACTCACCGCGGCCGATTATAGTACAAATAGACCCGAGATTTAGCTATCCGCGGGTATTATAGACATAAAGTAAAATTTACTACAAGCACGCGTTTGATGGTGTGATCGCCAGGGACCGTGGGTCCTGAACTGGTTGATCGCTTTTGCCTTTGACGCGGGATGCGCGAGTTCCTTCTTCCTCTTCGTTCGGCCGGCCGAATAAGAGGGCTTTCAATTGGTTACCCTGCAATATGAACAAACACAGAAAACTAAGTCAGAAAAGTGATATGGTAACAATTCATGAGATAAAACACTAATGGCTGGATAACAGAATATGCTACACAATCAAATGATAAAAATAACAAACAAAGCCGATGATGGCGGTGCAAGCGCGGGGGCAAGCGAACGGTGGGACGAAACGTCTTCCCTCGTGTACGGGAACACGCGGGAATGCTGATTGGGCCGAAGCCTCGACTTTTATTCCTGTACTTTCAGAAGATAACAAATTAATGTAAATAAATAAAATATTTATGATGGGAATCGACGCCGAGCATTAACTTTTATTTTTACATTTGAGTCCTTTTATTTATTTTTATATCCATGGGAAAGTATAAGCGCAATTGTACGGCTTTGTAAACCAATGTGTCATTCCCTTGGATTGTGTGGGTTTTTGTGCAAATGTGTAGTGGGTCCAGTTAGGGGGCCCCCTCCCCTTCCCCATTGGTCCACCTCATCCATGTGGGGCTGGTCAACCATCCTAGGTGGCCATCTAGAAGGTTTGAATGCTAATTGACCACATGGGAGACAAAGGGGTTAAAATTTCAAAGGTAGGCCACCTACCTTACCTACCTAGTCAAAGGAGTGCTCCATTCATATGTAATTTATTTTTTTTGAGTTTTGACCACATGGGGGATGAAAATGACATATTTCCCACGAAATTATCAGCCCCCCCACCCCTTGCTATTTTCTATATAAACCTATGTATAGTGTCATTAGAAATTAATGAAGAAATGACGAGAAAATTGTTGGAAAATCAAGAGTGTTCTTGAGCCCCTCCTCTCTCCCCCTAGTTTCCTCTTCCCCAACCCCAGATCTAGAGTGTATCCCCCTTCTATCATCCCCTCTCAACCTCCGGTGATCGTTTGTGCCGCCACCGCCGCCGTTCGTGCCGCCTTCGAGCCGCCACGGGATCGTCTTCGGTTTTCTGTCCTGCTGGACAGAGGTGCAGTTCGTGAATTCCTGAAGCCAGCCACAAGCTCAGATCGATTTGAAATTTTGAGGGTTGGTTCCTATCTTCTAGCCCATTCTCCATAAACAAATCCAGGTTCAAAAGCCACCGTTTCATATCTTTACCATTTCGTTCAACTCTCAATCTCAGATCTGTTCTGTCACTGTCTACAGTGACAGTAGCCCTGAGTTCTCCACCTTCGACCACCCTTTTGAATTTTTTTAGACCTCCCAATTTAACTGCGTATTCTGTCCATCGTCCCCTACCACCATAATTTTTCTTAAATTTTTATCATCCTTCTACCTATTTTTAATAATTCATGTTCTACCGGAGCTACAGTACTTTCAGTCAGATCCCAGATCTGACTTTCGTCTAGTAAACAAATCACAGAAAATCATAGACACATCCAAACATGTCCAAACCAATTTTGCTGTCTTCCCAACTCCATTTCCAACAACTTCTCTGAAGAACACAACCCCAGATTCGGACGTCTACATCACGACCAAGGCAATCAACAGTCAAGTCCTCTGCAGGCCTGAGTCTTTGGTTATTGTACAACAGAAGATTGAAAATTCCATAAGTCACGATCCGAGCAGATCCGGGCCCGATCTTTGGGCCTAGGTTGAAGAACTTCAAGGTAGCTTTCCAACGGCGCCAGTCTCGTGTCGATCCGACATCGGGGCTGATCGCAGCGCCCATTCTCGCCGGAGCGCGCGCTACAAAACAGCAGCAACCAGCCCGTGGACAGCAAACCCGACGGGTGCCGATCGGAGCCGCCCGACCTCCGGGCGACGTTCCAGCGTGTCGCCAGCCCGGGGATCGCCTCCACCAGTGTCCCCACCACAGTGGTGACACCGGGTCCCACAAGGCCCCTCCGGACAGCACGTGGGCCCCACCGTCACTAGTTCGGGTGCTGCCGAAGCTACGCGGAAAGCCGCCCGTCAACCCGTATTCGGTCCTCCCGGGCCCCATTGTGTCGCCCTTTACCTCCCTGCGTGGAGTGGGCATATTTCCATTGCTGTACTATTCATGTATTAACCGTCCCGGGAGCACGAGTTCGGCCGGGCCCGTCGTCCCCACGCCGAGTGCGTGGAGGTATCGTCTTCGCTCCTACACTTGGCATTTCGCTTATTTCATATATGCTTGTTTATGCCACTGCTAGAGAACATGTTTTAGGACCTAGATTGTTATAATTTCATATCACCGCTGCTGCGAGAGAGTGAGCGAGACCGTCCCGTGACCCGATCCGGGCACGAAAGTGCGAGCCGACCACCCTAACTCTTGCCGGTTTCTCAACCGTGCACGTCCGACGCTTCCCTCGTTAAGGGACGATCGCGAGCTTGTCGTGTCCGTGGTCCCGTCCCGCATCAATTTGGTATCAGAGAGAGTTTGAGTCTAGGGTGTTTGCATTCACACAAAAAAGTGTCATTTACGTCTAGTCATTAGTCATTGTCTAAGTCGTGTTTAGGGTCATCATTGTTTCAAAATAAAAAAAAAGTGTCTTTTTGTATTTGCATCCCTTTACTCGGTATATCAAAAGGTGTTGTCCGAACGTTAGGCCATGCCTATCGGGAAGGCCGCACACTCGTGCGAGTGATCTTCGGATCGGTTATCTCCGCCACGTACCGAGTCTTGGTTTACGTCTAGGGTCCTTAGTGTGCATGCATTCCAAACTTGCATAGTCGGTCTAGTGTCTTGTCACCGTGTGTATGCATGTCCATGTCCACTACCCATGGCCGATCTCCAAGACCATACGTCCGAGTGGTCAACTTTTGTGGCCAAAATGAATGTCCTCATGGACCGAGCCTTTGGTTTTGCCCCTCTCATTATGAAAGCCGCTCTACCCAACGGGTCCACAACGGAACTCCATTTCACCGATAGGGAGTCGGATAATTGGGTTTCTCTTGACATCGTGGAGTCTCTCTCCAAGACAGGCGAGATTGTCCGTGATGGTGATTTTGCTTGTGTTGAGTTCTATAAGAGGATCGGCTCTGTTCTCTACACCGATGGCGCATGGTGTAGGATCGGCACACTTGCTGGTTCATGCATCATTTTAGGGCAAAAGTGGTTAGGAGAGAGAAGGGCCAATCTTGACTGGGACAAGAGGACTTGCACCTTATGCCCACCTTACCTACCCGGTAAGATCACCCTTAGGGACCCCGTATGGCCAGCCACCCAGCCCCAGCGGCCCACTCCACCTTCGGATTCGCGCTTGGAGCCACCTCATCCCGAGCCACCCGTATTTCTAACGGGTACATTATACATAGCCGAGCCACTTCTTAGTTGGCTCAAGGATGGCTTGGTCCCACCTCCCTTCCCATCAATGGACCCTACACTACCACTAGTGTCAAGCAACTCATTTCATACCACCTTCCGGTCCCGTCACTATGTGGACGCATTGGACGACCTTCTTAAAGGGTTAGACCGGCAGTTGACCTTTACACATTTATTGGCCCGAGGCTTCGACCAACCCGCTAGTCTTAACTTCATCCATCTGGCCTATGGGTCCATTACCTCCGAGTGCACCGTGGGTTGTGTCACCACGGAGATCCTCTTACTCCTTCCCTTACCGGCCGAGCCCGAATCCATACCCTTTTGTCCGAGGGAGGAATCGTACTTCTTGCTTACGGTCCCCGTCCCACCCATCACAATGCAAGAAGGTGACTATCCACACCTTCAAAACTTCTACACGTGGGACCGTGACTTGGGGGAGCTCACCACAAGGGGTCATACCTTCTTCGATCCCTTTGACCCATTCCTTAGTGGACCCCATGACCCACCTTATATAGTTCATTTCTTCAAGGGAGTCCACTATCACACTCCTACCCCACGGGCCGGGTCATTTACACCCACTAAGCCCGTCCACGATACAACAACATTCGGCCCTCCTAGCCCTCTCAAGTCCCCCAAATCTAAAGGGTCGTCCATGCATGAATGGGTCATACTTGGATGTTTATGTGTTCCCCATACCACCCATCTTCGGTTACATAACATGCATGCATGGCACACATTCGGGTGTCCTGGTCCGCCGTCACCTATGTACGGGTCGGACTAACAATAGGTGTGTCTAGAGTCATGTATGAGTCGTTTCTTATTTGTGTGGTTTGCATATGTGTGTTAGTGCATGGTGAGTCTGCATATGTCGTGTGCAAGCTCGTCGATGTCAGTCCCTTATGAGTGTGAAAGCGAGTAGACTCACTCGATGAGTATGGGATCGGTTCTACATCTATACCCGGATCAGTCACCTACAGGGACTCAGCGGTGATTCCTAGTGAGTCTTCGAGCTGCTTTCTTCCCTTTTGAGAGTGCCCCACCCGGAGTGTCCACCTCTAGCCCGTAGCAGCTTGTGCATATCGAGTATATATGGATTGAGCAGGTGACGGTCACTTGGAGTGGAGCATACCCGCGCTACTCGGCACGGTGACGGATCCGCCGGAGTACTCGAGCATCCATACCCCTACTCGACGGGGTCGAGTTCCTCCCACCCGGGGAGAGTTGATGGGAATCGACGCCGAGCATTAACTTTTATTTTTACATTTGATTCCTTTTATTTATTTTTATATCCATGGGAAAGTATAAGCGCAATTGTACGGCTTTGTAAGCCAATGCGTCATTCCCTTGGATTGTGTGGGTTTTTGTGCAAATGTGCAGTAGGTCCAGTTAGGGGGCCCCCTCCCCTTCCCCATTGGTCCACCTCATCCATGTGGGGCTGGTCAACCATCCTAGGTGGCCATCTAGAAGGTTTGAATGCTAATTGACCACATGGGAGACAAAGGGGTTAAAATTTCAAAGGTAGGCCACCTACCTTACCTACCTAGTCAAAGGAGTGCTCCATTCATATGTAATTTATTTTTTTTGAGTTTTGACCACATGGGGGATAAAAATGACATATTTCCCACGAAATTATCAGCCCCCCCACCCCTTGCTATTTTCTATATAAACCTATGTATAGTGTCATTAGAAATTAATGAAGAAATGAAGAGAAAATTGTTGGAAAATCAAGAGTGTTCTTGAGCCCCTCCTCTCTCCCCCTGGTTTCCTCTTCCCCAACCCCAGATCTAGAGCGTATCCCCCTTCTATCATCCCCTCTCAACCTCCGGTGATCGTTTGTGCCGCCACCGCCGCCGTTCGTGCCGCCTTCGAACCGCCACGGGATCATCTTCGGTTTTCTGTCCTGCTGGACAGAGGTGCAGTTCGTGAATTCCTGAAGCCAGCCACAAGCTCAGATCGATTTGAAATTTTTAGAGTTCGTTCCTATCTTCTAGACCATTCTCCAAAAAAATATCCAGGTTCAAAAGCCACCGTTTCATATCTTTACCATTTCGTTCAACTCTCAATCTCAGATCTGTTCTGTCACTGTCTACAGTGATAGTAGCCCTGAGTTCTCCACCTTCAACCACCATTTTGAATTTTTTTAGACCTCCCAATTTAAAAAAATGTTCTGTCTATCGTCCCCTACCACCATAATTTTTCTTAAATTGTTATCATCCTTCTACCTATTTTTACTAATTCATGTTCTACCGAAGCTACAGTACTTTCAGTCAGATCTCAGATCCGACCTTCGTCCAGTAAACAAATCACAGAAAATCATAGACACATCCAAACGTGTCCAAACCAATTTTTCTGTCTTCCCAACTTCATTTCCAACAACCTCTCTGAAGAACACAACCCCAGATTCGGACGTCTACATCACGGTCAAAGGCAATCAACAGTCAAGTCCTCTGCAGGCCTGAGTCTTCGGTTATTGTACAACAAAAGATTGAAAATTCCATAAGTCAAGATCCGAGCAGATCCGGGCCAGATCTTTGGGCCTAGGTTGAAGAACTTCAAGGTAGCTTTCCAACGGCGCCAGTCTCGTGTCGATCCGACATCGGGGCTGATCGCAGCGCCCATTCTCTCCGGAGCGCGCGCTGCAAAACAGCAGCAACCAGCCCGTGGACAGCAAACCCGACGGGTGCCGATCGGAGCCGCCCGACCTCCGGGCGACGTTCCAGCGTGCCGCCAGACCGGGGATCGCCTCCACCAGTGTCCCCACCACAGTGGTGACACCGGGTCCCACACGGCCCCTCCGGACAGCACGTGGGCCCCACCGTCACTAGTTCGGGTGCTGCCGAAGCTACGCGGAAAGCCGCCCGTCAACCCGTATTCGGTCCTCCCGGGCCCCGTTGTGTCGCCCTTTACCTCCCTGCGTGGAGTGGGCATATTTCTATTGCTGTACTATTCATGTATTAACCGTCCCGGGAGCACGAGTTCGGCCGGGCCCGTCGTCCCCACGCCGAGTGCGTGGAGGTATCGTCTTCGCTCCTACACTTGGCATTTCGCTTATTTCATATATGCTTGTTTATGCCACTGTTGGAGAGCATGTTTTAGGACCTAGCTTGCTATAATTTTATATCACCGCTGCTGCGAGAGAGTGAGCGAGACCGTCCCGTGACCCGATCCGGGCACGAAAGTGCGAGCCGACCACCCTAGCTCTTGCCGGTTTCTCAACCGTGCACGTCCGACGCTTCCCTCGTTAAGGGACGATCGCGAGCTTGTCGTGTCCGTGGTCCCGTCCCGCATCAATTTACATCTAAATAAACATGCACACATGTGTTTAACCGGGCACGAAAGTGCGAGCCGACCACCCTAGCTCTTGCCGGTTTCTCAACCGTGCACGTCCGACGCTTCCCTCGTTAAGGGACGATCGCGAGCTTGTCGTGTCTGTGGTCCCGTCCCGCATCAATTTACATCTAAATAAACATGCACACATGTGTTTAACTATATATGTATATATATATATATATGTATATATATATATATATATATATATATATGTATATATATGTATATATATATATATATATATATATATAAACATATACGTATACACACACACACACGTATACACACACACACACACACACACACACACACACACATATATATATATATATATATATATATATATATATATAGAGAGAGAGAGAGAGAGAGAGAGAGAGAGAGAGAGAGAGAGAGAAAAGATAAACATATATTATCTATTATCTACAGACTCTACGTGCATGGTGTATGCATGAAAGTGGGAGGGTGCACGTGTGTGCATAGTGCATGTGTGTGGTGAAACTGTGTTCATGTGTGTGTAGTGTGAATCATGGAAAGGGATAAGAAGACAGCATGGAGGAGAAAGTGAGTTCGGGAGAGAAACTGAGACAGGGAAAAGGGGAGAAAGAAAAAAAAATAAAGAAGGATAGGGTGAGCAGGGAGAGTAAGAGAGATGAGAAGGATGAGAAGAATAAAGAAACAAAATAAGATAAAAGAACAGACAAGTCAAAAGAAAAAAAAAGGGAGGGCGAGAGAGAGACAGGGATGCGTCAGAGAGAAAAGAAGAGAGAGGGGGTTCGAAGGAGTAATAAAAAAAATAAAAAAAGGGAAAGGTGAGAGAGATCGAGAGAGAGACGGTGGGACGGGGAGGGAGTGAGAAGCAGATAGAGGGAGAGAAAGAGAAAGAGGGAGAGGGGATTAAAGACACGGAGGGAGAGAGAGAGTTGGGGAGAATAAAAAAAAATAAAAAAAGGAAGAAGAGAGGGGGGAAGGCAGAGAGAGGCAGAGGGAGAGAGAAGAGAGAGAAAGAGAGGGAGACGACAGGGGGAAGAGAGAGAGAGGGATTAAGAGAGAGAGAGAGAGGAAGGGGGAGAGAGAAGTAGAGAGAGATCGCGGCGGCCTGGAGAAAGAAAACGGAGGGGGAGGAAAAGAGAGAGGTGGAAACAAGGAGAGGGGGAGGAGAGAGGAGAAGAGAGAGAAGAGACTGGAGGAGAAAGAGAAAAGAGAGGGAGGGAGGGAGAGGAAGAGAGAACGGAGAAGGGAGAGAGAGGTGGAGAGAGAGAACGAGAAAGAGAGAGAGAGAGTGGTCGAGATACGGCGGGGAGCAGGAGAGAGAGAGGTTGCGGGAGAGAGGGAGACGGCAGGGGGAGGGGAGCTCCGCGGTGGCGAGGTTGGCATGCGACGGCGACCGCGGCAGGAGATGGAGGCGTGGCGGTGTGGAGGAGGGCGTCTGCAGCGGCGGTGAGTGGCGGGTTGGCGTGCGACAGCAGCAGGTGCAAGGGCAAGAGACGACGGCGGCAGCGGCGTGGAGGCTGTCGAGGGCGTGGCCGGCGGACGACGACGCCGATGGCGGGGCGGCTCGCGGGCGGCAGCGGCGTGGAGGTCTTGCGGCAGTGGTGCTCGTGGGTGCTCGGACGTGGGCGGCGCGGTGGCGGGCGTGCGGCGGACGGTGGAAGTCGTCCGGTGTAGCGACTAGCAGGCGGGAGAGGTAGGAGGAGAGGGGGTGGCGAGATGAGACGAGAGGGAGGAGCCCGCGGCAGACGGCGGCAGCGATGGTGGCATCTGGAGGTGGGGTGGTCGACGATGGCGTACTCGACGGGCGACGGCTTCACGATGGTGAGAAGATGGCCGGAGGGTGGTGGACGGCGCTGCGGCGTCGGTGGCGTGGCAACGGTGGCGACGAGGGGACTACCGGCGACGAGCGGCAGGTTGGTGCTCGGAGGAGGAGCTCACAGAGTTGGTTGTCCGTCGACGGCGGCTTGCAGATGGCGGGGAGAGGTGGAGTGGACGGCGAGAGATGGTCGACGGCGTCACGACGGGAGCGTCGATGATGAAGGCGACAACGGCGGTGATGGAGGGCGGTAGCGGCGGCTGGAGGTGGCTCGTGGCGACGACGTCGAGAAGAGGTGGTGCTTCACGGCGTACTGAATATGGACGAGCGGCGGCGGTGCATGCACGGGGGCTGCGGCGTCCGCGGCAGGTATGGCGTCGGTGGTGGCGTTGGCCGATGTGCAGCCGTGGGGGTCGTCTCACGGGGGTGATGGTGGCGGTGGAGTAAGGGATGAGGACCGACGACGGGCGCGACAGTGGATGGCCGGGGACGACGTGGCGGGAGTGATGGTGGAGACGGCAAACGTGGGGGTGGCAGCGGCTGCATGCAAAGGGGAACTGGAGGCGTCGTCGGGTGGTGGTGACGTGCGGGGTGGATGGCTGGAACGGAGGTACAACGTGGGTGTGCAGAGGGAAAAGAAGAGAGTGTAAGAGAGAGGGAAGTGGGAAGAGGTGGCTGTAAGAGGAGGAGACACGGTGGCGATGGCAGTGTCTGTGTGGTAGGGGGCCTTCTGGTGGTCGGATGACGACAGTGGTGTCGCGGAGGGTGAGCTCGGTGGCGGAGCCTCGCGGTGGCGGGAGCGGCAGTGGACGGGAGAGGTTAGAGAGAGGGGAAGAGGCTAACAGGGAGAGGAGTGGGCGATGGCTATGGAGGAGGTGCCGTGGGAGGAGTTGTTGCGCTGTGTTCGCAAGGGATAGAGAGGGGGAACAGGGAGAGATGAGTATGATGTGTGCCGTGAGAGTGAGGGTGTGTGCAGTGAGGAGTGTGTGTGTCGTGAGAGTGAGGGTGTGTGCAGTGAGGAGTGTGTGTGCCGTGAGAGTGAGGGTGTGTGTGTTCTGCCAAAGATGAGAGGGGGGATTCCTCATGTCGGGAGAGAGTGTGATAAGCATTGAGAGAGAGGGAGATAAGATGGGGTAGAGATGAGTAGACAAGAAAGAAACCAGATCCGAGAATATAGGGGGTGGGGTAAGTGATTACTATTATTGTATTTAAGTTAATTAAGAATGTTTTGTTTCTTTTGTTTAATCTTATTATAATAAAACTATATATATATCTATATATCTACGTATATATTTTTACAACTATGTATATATATATATATTTATATTATATATTACACATATATATATTTACAACCATATATATATTACATATATATATTTACAACCATATATATATATTATTTATTATTATTTTTAATTTTTTCACATTTTTTTGTATTTTTTATAACCTTTAAATTTTTTGTTTTGTATTTTTATAACCCTTTATTAATTTTTGTATTTTTTTAAATAACATTTTCTCATTTTTTTGTATTTTCTTCTTTATAAATTTTTCTCGATTTTTTTGTATTTTTCTTCTTTATAAAATTTTCTTGATTTTTTTTGTATTTTTCTAACCTTTTCTGAATTTTTTATTATATTTTTATATAAAAGCTAGAAAAAATGACTAATCACCCACATAAGTCAAATGCGTAAGCCACTTTAGGACATCGAAGTATAATATGAAATTTAATCACAGAAATGTTAAAAATGACGTGTCTACAGTTGCCCTGCCTTGGCGTCCGCTTTGTAGGGGAAAGACATGTAGTGGAATGGAATGAAGTGGGTTGGAATGAAATGGAGTGAACTGAAAAGCGGATGCCAAGGTATGATGAGACACGCCATCTAACACTTCCTGATGGGAATCTTTCCCGAGTTTCACCGAAACAACCTTGAAGAATGTCCTCCGAAATCCACAATTGTTTAGATGATAACAAACAAGGAAGGAGATAATGTGCGCTGGGGCACAAACAACTAAAAGGAGGACCAACTTCACGGCGCGGAAGTACCTGGGTCGTAAACCTGCAGGTTTCACCATTGGGGAGCGGTTACCAACCATTGTGGAAGTGCTGCAGCCAAGGCGGGTCCATGGGGAATAAAAAAAGATGATTTTGGGACAAATCCAAACAATGGTCTCTTTCAGAGAAACAGTCCAAGGTAACCTCGGGAAGACTCGGTACTCGACTCTGAATGGAATATCTCACATTTCAGAGTGTTTAAACACAGTGGCTTGGACAATTGACTTAAGTGAATGATTTTCGCAATGAGATCAACTAGCCAAGGATGATATCGTTAAGCTGTGGAGACTGGGTCAGGACACCGATTCGATGAGTCGATAATGAACCAAGGCCCGTTTATCGCCACACCAAACGGAACCGTCGTCCCCATTCTAGCACAACTTAAATGGCATGTCCGTATTGTAATGCCCTGGATCTCGTTGGATCTCGTAGGATCTTTAATGGATCTTTCGGATCTGTTTCGGATTGGTTTCGTTGAGTTTCGGTTCGCTTTTGTGGCTTCCGAGTTGAGTTTGACGAGCCGTGTGGGTTTTTCTCACGTACTAGTTACGGAACCCTACGGTGAGTTTATTTGTCAATTCTCGAACTCGTGAATGCTACAGCGTCGATGTACTCTTCGAGCCGGTCGTTTCGACTATTTTTGTGTATTTTTCTGAATTTGTGTATTTTCGGCGCATTTTCGGAATTTTCGGAAATTAGAAAAATTTCCTAATTTCTTTTCCTTTTTCTTTTCTTTTCCTCTCTCTCCTCCTCATTCGTGCGATCTCCTCTCTCTCTCCCGTTCTCTCTCGTTTCTCCCCCTCTTTGGCCCCGGCTGCAGACGGAGCGACCGTGGGTGAGTTGGCGAGGACGTGGAGCTGGATTGGTGCGCGATGGAGCGAGGATCGGATCGATTCTGGCGCGATCCCGAACGGTGGATTCAAAGCCGGTGAAATTGGTTCGCGAGTGGTTTTCGGCGTGGTTTAGTCCCTTCGGGGCACGGTTTCTTCGGTGGAGGTAGGGTGACGGATCCTTGCTTCTTCACCTTCGTTTTCCCTGCCATTGCACGGCGTTCGGCTAGGAAACGAGTGTGTTTGGGCTTGTTTTGCCTAAACCGTGATTTTCATGGTTTTTAGGGTCGGCCGGTAAACGGTGACCGTTTGCGGTTCAGTTAGTTTCTAAATGACCGCAGGGATGTTAGAATCTCATCCACGTTGATTTCGTGCGATTCGGTGTTCATTCGAGGCCGGTAGAAGCCCGGGAACCTCGGTGACCCACTTAGGGTGGATTTGTCTAAATCGCCCGGATCGAGCGTTTTTGGTGTTGCATGTGGGCATTTTGGCCCTTGAATGTTGTTATTCGGTGTTGCGGTGTGTTTCCCCTGCGTTTCGGCGTGAATGGGGCGTGGAACGGGCCGATCCGGCCATTCCTATGTTTTCCCGCCGTAACCGAAGTAGCGGTCATGCCAGCGACCGTTACTTGTCTTTAGCGGCCCTACGACTGACCGTCGTTTGGTCTGCATCGTTTTAGCGCTTTGGCTTCTAGGTGAGTGACGGCCCTAGAGTGGCGCGTCGCTTCCTTGTAACGCGCCTAGGTTAGTGCGTTACTTCGCCTTCGTCGTTTTATGTTGGGGTTGAGTCGGTTGGTCTAACGCGCTTGACCCAGTGCGTTAGATGGAAGTGGCGCGCCTTGCCCAGGCCGTTGCTTGCCTGTTGACTGACGTTGACTCGTTGAGGCGGTGCCTCTAGCGGTCGTGCCCCTATGCGTTGTTTGAGTGTGACGTGCCCGCCCCTGGCCGTTACATTCTCTTTTGGTCGAGGTTGGGTTGACTGCACCGTTGGGTGTGACGGTGGGGACCCCGTGCGTCGTTTGTGAGTAACGCGCATGCCTCCGACCGTTGTTTGCTGTGGTGTTGGGTTGAGGGTGGCCATGCCGTCTGTGAGTAACGGATGGGTCCCCCGTGCGTCGTTTGGTTCTGACGGCCCTCCCCTGCCGCGCTGTTTCGTGAGTGACGCGCCTGGCTTAGCGCGTTACTTCGCTTTGGTTTGGGTTTGCTGCACCGTTGAATGTGACGGTGGGTGCCCTGTGCGTCGCTTCCTTGTAACGCCCCTAGTCCCGTGCGTTACTTGGCTTTTTTGTGTTTTGTAGGTTGTTAGGGTGGTGTGTGTGACGGCCTTGCGTCCGTCCGTCGTTTGGGAAATAACGGCCCTAACCTAGACCGTCGCTTGCTTGTAGCGGTCTAGAGCTGGTGCGTTACTTTCCTTGTGCCTTGGTTTTCCGCCCGATGATTCTGTGTGTGTCTTGGCTTGTCCTTGTGGTCTGCCCGTTGTCCCGTGGATGTCTCTTGATGTCCTATGAGGGTTAAGACTACGTTGTAAGGTAGCCAGGAGTCTTCTTGCTTGTGGTAGGGTTCCTTATCCTACCTTTGCATGTGCTTGTTTGGGTTTCGGTCAACCTGGTCTGACCCAATGGTTGACATGTGACCTTGTTTGCGCGTGTCTTAGCGGTTCTGTCTTGCCTAAGACACTGCTTCTGGATGCTTCGAGGTATTGTTCTACCTCGGTTTGCGTGTCCAGGTGTGCTGAGGGTTCTTGATGTCTCCCTCAGGTCTCCGTGTGTCGTTTTCTACGGAGCGTGGTTTCTTTGGCTTAGGATTAGACCGATTGGCGGCTTGTTCCGCTGTTGTGACGATCTTACCTTTGAGTCGTTTGGCTCAGGATCGTTACGTAGGAGGTCTAGTGCTTGTCCTGAGTTGTCGGCAGTGGTGATACTGTCACTTGGTGCCTCGAAGTGCGTGTTGAGGGGCGTGGTTGCCCGTTAGTACTTCGGCACTTGTGTTTTGAGCTTCTGTGTCGTGTGAAGCCTCCACTTGTTCTTGCCTAAGGCCGCGGGCCGACCCGCTAGCGGATGGCGGAGGGTTTTTCCCAGTGAGCGGTTTTTAGTTAGTTCCGCGGGCTCCTAGTCAACGGTAGCGTCCTGCCGAGGGAGAATACTAGCTAGAGGACCTGGCTTAGACTATAGCCAGTGTGTGCACACGTGGTCAGGGGTTAGGACTTACGTCGACGGGCGTGACCCTGACTAGTTACTTGTTCTGTCGTTCCTGTGTGGTTCAACTTGTGTCTACATCTCTGCTGTTGTTACAGCAGTACTGTAGGTGAGACACTTGAGGTGCGGCGTCAGACGTCAGTGGACGCAGCTGGCTTTTTAAGGGGGTGCTTCCGTCACGTGATGCGTAGCTCTTCGCGTTTCCTTGCGCGTTGTGACCTTTGCGAGTTGCCCGTTCGTGGCCGTGCTCGGGGTCAGTGTTTTGTTGTCCGCACGGTGTTCTGATCGTGCGTGGGGCTTTGTGCACGACGTTCCCTGTCGTGTTTTGTCTGTTTCCCGGTGTCGGCGTTCGCCTTCGCCTTTGTTTGGGGCTGGTTGACAGACTGGTGTACCCTTCTGTGTGAGTTTAGGGTCATCCATCTGTTGCCTTTGTTTGGAGTAGTTTGGGATACCGAGGTTAGTTCGGTAGCCGCTTGTTTGGTGCGGGTTCTCACCCTCTCCTGCGTGTTCCCTACTCCTACTTCCCGTCTGTTCCTTTACAGCTTTGTAGTGTAGCTTTCCTGCTTTGCTACGTTGCTGTTCTTGCTGCGTTTGTTGCTGCTTCCGTTGCCTTCGCTTTGTGCGGTTTTCCAGTGGGGATCCGCGTGACCCCTACTGAGTTTCTGTTGAGACTCACCCCTGCTGCTTTTCAGGTGGGTTTCGCCGTCTGCCTCTGCTGTTCCTGGCGGAGTGCTCGCTTGCTGTTGTAGCTGCCAGCTGTACCTGCGGTCGGGCTTCTTCCGACTTCTGTGTACGTTTCTTTCTGTCGTACTGTGCTGTGCTAGACTTGTTGTCTTTCCTTGGGCTAGACTCTGGTGTATAATTGAAAACTTGAATATTAATGAAAAGGCAATTTTATTTCTGCTACTTTAGCAATCCATTGTAATGAAATTTAATTGCTTACTGTTATATCTGCTGGCTTCAATGTATTCCACACACTCCTTTTTCCCTTCGGCGCTTTCCCGCGCTTGGGAGGCCTCGCGGGTCCCATGTGGTATCACGTGTATTCGGTATTTATACCGGGTGCACCGGGTATCCGGAATCCGGGTCGCTACAGGTGGTATCAGAGCAGTGTTCTGAGATGTTCGGAGTTCTTTTCTGAGCTATCAGATCATTGTCGTGTGAGATACATGGAAATCCAGATATACAGTTACCAGAGTCTTTAGGCCCAGTACAGTCTCTTGCTGGCGTAGGTGTTGCGATGGTTTATCGCGGTGCTTTTTGCGTGTGGTCTTGTACGTGCTTGGTTGGCACTGTGCGAGATGGTTTTGCTCTCGTCTAGATGAGACGATGTGCTTCGTTCGGTTTTGAAGTTGGTCTCGATCGTGGTGCACTTTGCAGTGTTTGTCGGTTGGCATGAACCTGCAGTGCCTTGTTCGAGCTATTTTCTGTATTTTGCTCAGGTGGCTTATGACTTTTAGCGTTGGTGTGATGGCCACGCACGTTCTTACGTTGCTTGGGTTGTCCCAGCTTGAGTTTGTGTAGCTCCTGATGCTTCGTTGTTTTGGTTGCTTCGATTGTCGTGTTGCCTCGATTGAGAAGTTGCTCGAGCGAGCCTTGGATTTTCCCTTCCTGGTGAGCTGTTGTTGTTGAGCTTGTTGCTTCTCATCCCTCTTTGGTGAAGCTTTCCGAGGTTTGCCTTGGAATTGCTGTCTTGGTTGTGCCTTTGTCCTGTGTCTGCTTAAGTGTAGACAGCTTTGTTTTGAGCCTGATCTGCTCCTTGTTGTACGATTGCTTAGCTTTGGACTCCATGATGGTGTTAAGAGCTGTTGTGTACCGTAGTTGTCGTGCTGTGTCTAACGGCCGATGTGTTGTGAAGGCTCATTTATCGTGTCAGGACGTGATGGTGAGCTGAGATTGATGCTTTCCTTGTGCTTTGTGCTGAAGCTGGTGCTCTTCTTTTGTTGCACTTAGGCTCTTTGTGATCGGTTGTTCGCCTGATCAGTGCTCGTGGCGTGTTAATTGCGATCTTTGTTGATTGCGATGACGCCTGATGTGTGCTGAGATGCGATTTCTGATGTTGTTCTGTTGCCTGTGCACGTTGTTGAGAGTACAGCTGGAGTGTGTGGGCTGGCTACCCATTTGTCGAGAGGTCTTGTTCCTTTCTCGATGTGGCTTTGTCTTGGCTTCTTGTGCCTTGACTTTGGTTGTTGCCGTGCCGTTGTTCGTGGTTTTCTTGTGTTGGCATCGGCATTGTGCGAGTATTGGGGAATTTGTCGGCATCTTTGCGGATTGAGTACCCTCTACTCTGTATTTTCTTCTTGGGTGTTGTGCTCTTGAGGCGTGTTGCTAGTCCTTGAGTTGCATTCCCCGAGATCATTGTTGTTGTTTTTCGTTGTTGTGGGTCTTTCTCTTGGTGAGCAGTCTGATGCGTGACCTGTCTCTTGTGGTCGTGTGTTCAGCTGTTTTTGTGCCTTGTTGTGACCCTGCTTGCAGTTGTGTTCCGTGGTTCTGCGTGTTAAGTAGAGCCGGAATTCTGCAGGTGTTGCCGTTGTGTTGTTTTGGCGCTGTTTCTTTATGATTTTGTGTCTCTGCCTTGGACCATGGTCTTGTCAGTTGGCTTGCTGTGCTCTCTTTCCCTGGTGGAGTTAGCTTGCGACTTGATCAGATGTGATGTCTGAGTGAGTACTGACTTGATTGTGTTTCGGGTCCAGCAGCGTTGTTGTTGTCGTTGGTGTCCTGTGTACCAGGTGTTCCCTGTTGCCTTTGGCACTGGAGCCGATGATGTTGCAAGCTGTCAGCTGTGGGGACTGCGTTCCTTGTGTAAGCTGCCGCTTGCCGTGTTGTCGTTGTGTTTCTCAGTTGTCTGTGGTTGTGGCAGTCGTGTCTCTAATTCTGGTGAGACGTAAACGACGTTGCCCTTGCTTTGGAGGTGTCAGATGTATTCACTTTGGTGCCATACTCGTGCTGTAGACTTGCTGTCTTGGAAGCTGAGTGTGTACCTGTAATTGTGATCTGACGGTGTTCCTCTGAGCTGTGTTTTCCGAGTTTTGTGCTGTTGGGTTGTTCTTCCCTGCTTCTCCTTTATTAGTCCTGAATTTCGGGGGCGAAATTCTTTGAAGGGGGGGAGGATGTAATGCCCTGGATCTCGTTGGATCTCGTAGGATCTTTAATGGATCTTTCGGATCTGTTTCGGATTGGTTTCGTTGAGTTTCGGTTCGCTTTTGTGGCTTCCGAGTTGAGTTTGACGAGCCGTGTGGGTTTTTCTCACGTACTAGTTACGGAACCCTACGGTGAGTTTATTTGTCAATTCTCGAACTCGTGAATGCTACAGCGTCGATGTACTCTTCGAGCCGGTCGTTTCGACTATTTTTGTGTATTTTTCTGAATTTGTGTATTTTCGGCGCATTTTCGGAATTTTCGGAAATTAGAAAAATTTCCTAATTTCTTTTCCTTTTTCTTTTCTTTTCCTCTCTCTCCTCCTCATTCGTGCGATCTCCTCTCTCTCTCCCGTTCTCTCTCGTTTCTCCCCCTCTTTGGCCCCGGCTGCAGACGGAGCGACCGTGGGTGAGTTGGCGAGGACGTGGAGCTGGATTGGTGCGCGATGGAGCGAGGATCGGATCGATTCTGGCGCGATCCCGAACGGTGGATTCAAAGCCGGTGAAATTGGTTCGCGAGTGGTTTTCGGCGTGGTTTAGTCCCTTCGGGGCACGGTTTCTTCGGTGGAGGTAGGGTGACGGATCCTTGCTTCTTCACCTTCGTTTTCCCTGCCATTGCACGGCGTTCGGCTAGGAAACGAGTGTGTTTGGGCTTGTTTTGCCTAAACCGTGATTTTCATGGTTTTTAGGGTCGGCCGGTAAACGGTGACCGTTTGCGGTTCAGTTAGTTTCTAAATGACCGCAGGGATGTTAGAATCTCATCCACGTTGATTTCGTGCGATTCGGTGTTCATTCGAGGCCGGTAGAAGCCCGGGAACCTCGGTGACCCACTTAGGGTGGATTTGTCTAAATCGCCCGGATCGAGCGTTTTTGGTGTTGCATGTGGGCATTTTGGCCCTTGAATGTTGTTATTCGGTGTTGCGGTGTGTTTCCCCTGCGTTTCGGCGTGAATGGGGCGTGGAACGGGCCGATCCGGCCATTCCTATGTTTTCCCGCCGTAACCGAAGTAGCGGTCATGCCAGCGACCGTTACTTGTCTTTAGCGGCCCTACGACTGACCGTCGTTTGGTCTGCATCGTTTTAGCGCTTTGGCTTCTAGGTGAGTGACGGCCCTAGAGTGGCGCGTCGCTTCCTTGTAACGCGCCTAGGTTAGTGCGTTACTTCGCCTTCGTCGTTTTATGTTGGGGTTGAGTCGGTTGGTCTAACGCGCTTGACCCAGTGCGTTAGATGGAAGTGGCGCGCCTTGCCCAGGCCGTTGCTTGCCTGTTGACTGACGTTGACTCGTTGAGGCGGTGCCTCTAGCGGTCGTGCCCCTATGCGTTGTTTGAGTGTGACGTGCCCGCCCCTGGCCGTTACATTCTCTTTTGGTCGAGGTTGGGTTGACTGCACCGTTGGGTGTGACGGTGGGGACCCCGTGCGTCGTTTGTGAGTAACGCGCATGCCTCCGACCGTTGTTTGCTGTGGTGTTGGGTTGAGGGTGGCCATGCCGTCTGTGAGTAACGGATGGGTCCCCCGTGCGTCGTTTGGTTCTGACGGCCCTCCCCTGCCGCGCTGTTTCGTGAGTGACGCGCCTGGCTTAGCGCGTTACTTCGCTTTGGTTTGGGTTTGCTGCACCGTTGAATGTGACGGTGGGTGCCCTGTGCGTCGCTTCCTTGTAACGCCCCTAGTCCCGTGCGTTACTTGGCTTTTTTGTGTTTTGTAGGTTGTTAGGGTGGTGTGTGTGACGGCCTTGCGTCCGTCCGTCGTTTGGGAAATAACGGCCCTAACCTAGACCGTCGCTTGCTTGTAGCGGTCTAGAGCTGGTGCGTTACTTTCCTTGTGCCTTGGTTTTCCGCCCGATGATTCTGTGTGTGTCTTGGCTTGTCCTTGTGGTCTGCCCGTTGTCCCGTGGATGTCTCTTGATGTCCTATGAGGGTTAAGACTACGTTGTAAGGTAGCCAGGAGTCTTCTTGCTTGTGGTAGGGTTCCTTATCCTACCTTTGCATGTGCTTGTTTGGGTTTCGGTCAACCTGGTCTGACCCAATGGTTGACATGTGACCTTGTTTGCGCGTGTCTTAGCGGTTCTGTCTTGCCTAAGACACTGCTTCTGGATGCTTCGAGGTATTGTTCTACCTCGGTTTGCGTGTCCAGGTGTGCTGAGGGTTCTTGATGTCTCCCTCAGGTCTCCGTGTGTCGTTTTCTACGGAGCGTGGTTTCTTTGGCTTAGGATTAGACCGATTGGCGGCTTGTTCCGCTGTTGTGACGATCTTACCTTTGAGTCGTTTGGCTCAGGATCGTTACGTAGGAGGTCTAGTGCTTGTCCTGAGTTGTCGGCAGTGGTGATACTGTCACTTGGTGCCTCGAAGTGCGTGTTGAGGGGCGTGGTTGCCCGTTAGTACTTCGGCACTTGTGTTTTGAGCTTCTGTGTCGTGTGAAGCCTCCACTTGTTCTTGCCTAAGGCCGCGGGCCGACCCGCTAGCGGATGGCGGAGGGTTTTTCCCAGTGAGCGGTTTTTAGTTAGTTCCGCGGGCTCCTAGTCAACGGTAGCGTCCTGCCGAGGGAGAATACTAGCTAGAGGACCTGGCTTAGACTATAGCCAGTGTGTGCACACGTGGTCAGGGGTTAGGACTTACGTCGACGGGCGTGACCCTGACTAGTTACTTGTTCTGTCGTTCCTGTGTGGTTCAACTTGTGTCTACATCTCTGCTGTTGTTACAGCAGTACTGTAGGTGAGACACTTGAGGTGCGGCGTCAGACGTCAGTGGACGCAGCTGGCTTTTTAAGGGGGTGCTTCCGTCACGTGATGCGTAGCTCTTCGCGTTTCCTTGCGCGTTGTGACCTTTGCGAGTTGCCCGTTCGTGGCCGTGCTCGGGGTCAGTGTTTTGTTGTCCGCACGGTGTTCTGATCGTGCGTGGGGCTTTGTGCACGACGTTCCCTGTCGTGTTTTGTCTGTTTCCCGGTGTCGGCGTTCGCCTTCGCCTTTGTTTGGGGCTGGTTGACAGACTGGTGTACCCTTCTGTGTGAGTTTAGGGTCATCCATCTGTTGCCTTTGTTTGGAGTAGTTTGGGATACCGAGGTTAGTTCGGTAGCCGCTTGTTTGGTGCGGGTTCTCACCCTCTCCTGCGTGTTCCCTACTCCTACTTCCCGTCTGTTCCTTTACAGCTTTGTAGTGTAGCTTTCCTGCTTTGCTACGTTGCTGTTCTTGCTGCGTTTGTTGCTGCTTCCGTTGCCTTCGCTTTGTGCGGTTTTCCAGTGGGGATCCGCGTGACCCCTACTGAGTTTCTGTTGAGACTCACCCCTGCTGCTTTTCAGGTGGGTTTCGCCGTCTGCCTCTGCTGTTCCTGGCGGAGTGCTCGCTTGCTGTTGTAGCTGCCAGCTGTACCTGCGGTCGGGCTTCTTCCGACTTCTGTGTACGTTTCTTTCTGTCGTACTGTGCTGTGCTAGACTTGTTGTCTTTCCTTGGGCTAGACTCTGGTGTATAATTGAAAACTTGAATATTAATGAAAAGGCAATTTTATTTCTGCTACTTTAGCAATCCATTGTAATGAAATTTAATTGCTTACTGTTATATCTGCTGGCTTCAATGTATTCCACACACTCCTTTTTCCCTTCGGCGCTTTCCCGCGCTTGGGAGGCCTCGCGGGTCCCATGTGGTATCACGTGTATTCGGTATTTATACCGGGTGCACCGGGTATCCGGAATCCGGGTCGCTACACGTATGCTTCGAACGCTCCTGGAGTTATCAGAGTCTGAACTCAAACTCCAAATTCATTCAAGGCGCACGGTGCTTGACAGACTCCAATTGTGTAGATACAATACCAGACACAATGCGGATATGATACATGTGGGAGGGTGATGATTCATCTTTTTCTTGTTTTTCTTTTCTTTCATCTTTTTTTCGTGCTTTTTATTTTCCTCTTTTTTTTTCTTTCTTTTAAAGCCTACATCCATCAATAAATAGAAATATTTCACAAGAAATAAAACACTCAGATGTACAGAATATCAGTCACAAAAATTCATACAAGCAAGAGAAACATAGAAAGCAGAGTTCATCTAGCAAGGCATGGAGTGGCAACTCATTTTTTTATTTGTTTTATTCTTTTTCTCTTTTTTTTTTGGTTTTGGAGTCCCAATGTTCAGTCATTACACAGTATTTGTTCCTCTCGTTTTTAGGGTGCCCAGCATGTGGCAAAGGGTGGCCGACAGAGCCTTTTGGTTGCTAATCTCCTCTTTCGGAGGTCATGTCCTTCCAGGAGCAAGTTCCTGGCACAGTGGCTTGTGCCAAAGAGATCGAGCATGAGCTCGCGACTCAGGTGAGTGTAATTCAATTTGAAATTCAACTACACACTTCACCCGCTCTTCCTGACCTTGTGGGATGGTTGGAGCTGGAAGACAGTGGAGATTCAGGGCTTGCTAGCTCCGGTGGTCTGAGCAGAGAAGGAATGTGTCGCTCGATCAGAGAGCGATGCCCAGACGACAGAGCTGGAGAAGGAATGACGACGACACGTCATCGAGAAGCTGCCCCCGAGACATCTTGGAGCTGAAGGTTTCTCTCCGGATAGCGAAGAGAGAAATAAAGCAAGAGAGAAAGGCAAAGACAGAGCAGCACAGGAGGCCCAGGAGATGGAGCTCTGGGAGGAAGAGCATCCAGACACCTAACTTACTCAGAGTCAGTGCAGATCAAGGGAATTGGAGCTCATGGCAGAGGAGCTCCGAGAGCTGGTGCAGTCCCTATCGGCAGAGCAGAGCATAACTCAGCTAGCGGCCTCAACTTCAAGAGCTTTGCGGCCATCGGGGTCGCGAGAGAAGCAGGAGGACGACGAAGAGCACCGCCAAAGAGCAGGTGGGAACGTGTGGCACGGCAAAGCGATTGCTGCGTCACGGAGCTACAGAAAGCCTCCGAGGGACTTCTTGCCTTCGGAGAGAAGAGAGAAGAGAAGTGACTAGGAGGGTGATGAGGGTTAGTGAGTGGCTTGCACACCCACTCTTTCCTCATGACAGGCACAAATCCTTATATAGATGTATGAGTGGAATGGTTTGATTCAAGAGCGGCTTGCCTGCCTAGGGTGCGTTCCTTCTGGTATACTCTTCTTCTTCACCACGTGGGTCCCGTGAGACATGCTCGATGAGTCATCTCCTCGAAACATGGGGTAGTGACTTGTTATAGCCATGATCGTCAAAAGAAATCTTCCACCGCCTTTGAAACGACGGCCCGTTAGTACTATATTCCCACGTGAATGTCCTAATTTTCTTTCTTTGCGCTGTAAGTGGTCACAATAGGACAAGGGGCATGGGGAATCTTTAGACCGTATCATGGCTCTGAAGCATTCGCCCGACATGGCAAAGTGGCATCCGAGGGCACCTTGGTCATGACTTGCAATGGAAGCTTTCACCAATTTCAATAATATCGGCCCATGTCACAAGGGACACGTGGATTCTTCAGACCGTATTACGGCTCCGAAGCATTCACCCGTCATGGCAAAGTGGCATCCGAGGACACCTGGGCCATGGCTTGCAGTGGAAGCCATCACCAATTTCAATAATATTGGCCCCTGGCCCTGTTTTCCCGGATAAACGTCCCCTGTTTTCTTTCGTTGCGCTAGCAGTAGTCGCAACGGGACAATGAACACGGGGAATCTTTGGACCGAATAGGGAGGACAAGTCAATAAATCACGGCTCCGCTCTGTTTACTTCACATGGCGAAGTGGCACACGAGGGTACCGTGGCGATGATTTTTCAAAAGATTTACCTCCAATTTCAGAAGCATCGGTCCTTGGTCCTTGTTTCTCACATAATTGTCCCCTACTTTCTTCTTTGCGCTAAAAGTAGTCGCAACGGGACAATGAACACGAAGAATCTTTGGACCGAATAGGAGGACAAGTCAACAAATCACGCCTCTGCTCCGTTTACTCCACATGGCAAAGTGACATGCGAGAGTAGAAGGGGTGACTTGTCGCAAAGGCTGTGGCTAGGGGTGATGATGATAGATCCAGATCACCTTCTCTCCGATCCTATAAATATCTCCCCTTTCTCTCGACTTGGAAGCACCAAGGTCCTGAGAGCAGACTTGAGGAGTGCAAGTTTGTAAGGAAGGTAGGTTGCGAGTGTTACTCATTTTTTCGGGATGGAGGGTGAATCCAACTTCAGAGCAGAAGGTGAGTCTTCCTGCTCCTCGAAGAGGAGCAGATCAGGTAGCAGTTCCAGGAGACTCTCAGAAGTCGAAGGACAACTGAGTGAGAGGACCCGATCACAGCTTGTAAGTGGCTTCTTTGGTTTCCTTCTTTCATCCTTTTCTTCTCCTTTCTTGCTTAGCAATGCTCCCCTTTTTCACCTTTGTGTATGTGCAGAGCATGATGCGCTCGCACATTTCGTGGGAGCTGGTAGTGGCAGCGTATCGAGGTCTCCTGGACTTCCAAAAGGCCAGGCTAGACGTGATGGGGTTCGGTGCCTTCCTCCGAATCGAGCCGATAAAGCTTGACCTTGCCCTGATCCAAGCATTACATGAAAGATGGGATCCGGCGAGTCGGGCATTCCTGATGCCTTGGGGGCACATGGTGCCCAGTCTGGAAGATATGGTCTGCATTACGGGCCTCAAAGTGGATGGAGAGGCGGTGACCGGCGTCACTTACGCGGATTACCGAGAAGGTGCCCAGAAACTGTTAGGACTGGAACTCGACGGTCGGAAGAACAGGTCAGTAGCCAAGACATCGATCATGGAGGTGTTAGGGCTTACTGACATTCATCCACGGGATGACGAGTCCCTAGAGGAATTCATGGAAAGGGCAGAAAGAGGTGCCCGTGCTGTATACTGTGCGGATGCTAGCAACTGGGAGAGGTCCAACATGGACCTGAGGAGGTTCTTCCTCTTTCTGTTGGGTAGGTTGCTACTGGGCTCCAAAGGAGACAACATACACTGCCGCTTCCTGGAGCTGCTCGTGGACTTGGAGAGAGTAGGGCAGTACGCCTGGGGAGCTGCCGTACTAGCGCATCTATTCACAGGTCTGTCGCAAAGGACAGGCCGAGAGGTGACAATAAATGGGTTTACGCCCTTCATCCAGGTAAAAGATTATTTTTTCTGTGGTTTTCATTTTATGATTTTTTTCTTGTATTTGTTGATGCCAATGACACATGATGGTGTAGCTATGGAGCTACTATTATATTTCAATGGGGAGAGCTCGACACTGTCGGCCAGTGACGATCCCGTTGGCTAGGCGGTGGCAACCCATCATGAGTACAACACCATTATCCTACCAGCTGACGGTATCGAGACGGGAGCTACAAGAATTCCCTACAACGATGGTAGGATACCCTTTTCTATTTTTCTATTTTTATTTTGTTCATTTTTTACCATTTTTTTTTGTATTTTTGAGTAATTAAGAAGATATGTACAACCAACATAGGTGAACTGGAAGCCTTACTTGAACATGGTCGATGCCGACCAGCCATGGGTAATTGAAAGCCGTGCCCGATTTGAACGGGACCTCTGGCTTCATTGTTTGAATGAAATTGAGCCACTAAGGCTACGATTAGCCATGAGGACTCTCGGGCTTGCCCAGGAATGGGTGGATATAACCTCCTCACCCAGCGTCGGGAAGAAGACGCGTGGGCCGGCAACCTGCGTTGATTGGAGGGTGTGCTTCCCCGAACAGTATGAAGACTGGCAGCGGGGTGGTACGCTCGTGGAATCGCAAGCGCAAGACAGTGAAGATTACTTACGGCTTTATAGGGCAATGTATGCGGAGAGGCTCCAGCTTGGAGGGCTTATAGAGGTAAAGTAAAAAACCATTATTGTCTTTTATAATTTCCATTTTTTTTATTTTTATTTGTGAACTCAAGAGCCATGGCTGTAGGATGCCCGTGACACCATAATAACGAACTTACAAGCTCGTTTAGCGGACACGGAGCGAGAGTTAATTGACACCCGAGCGGCTCTGGGTTCATCAGTAAGTGTGTATATACATGCTCCTGGCATGATTTGAAATTCATAGCGTTAACCATTTAACTGTCACCTCTCGTATGTGTACGCAGCGTGCCCAACTCGATGTAGTTTCATTGGCAATGGGGGCAGACGGCGTTTCTTCCAGTCTATGGATTCCCACTTCAGAGTTAGATTTACTCCACGAGCAACTTGCTCATGCCACCCAACGGGCTACGGAAGCAGAAGGGATGCTTTCTGTACAGGTGAGAGCCTCACCATTTAATATCCCTTGTTCAAGCGTTACCAGAAGCCTGAGATAAAACGTTTGGCAGGAGAAAGAAACGGAGGAGGCACTCGCGCATGACGCCCAGAAGGAAGCTAGAATAGCCGAGCTAGAAGAGGAACTGCAGCGTCGTCCAGGTGACGACTTTTCTAGGGACGCTATAGAGCTGAGGATCACCCTTCAGCTGGAGAGGGAAGACAGAGCGAGAGAACGTGATGAGAGGGAAAAGGCCAAGGAAAGAGAGAAGGCCAAGAGATCGGCCGAGAAAGAGGAGAAGAGGGCCCTGGAGGCCCAACTATTTGAATTGAAGACCAGTCTTGGCCTCGCCGAGCAGTGGCTAAAGGACGGTGAAGAACGCTACCGAAGAGCACGAGAGCGTGGCTTTCGTGTCAACAGCTTCTTTGGTGCCCCCGCAGATCGGCGCCGGGGAGTAGAGATAGCAAGAGGCCCACAAAGCGGTAGAAGGACCGCTTTCCATGATTGGGTAGCACCCTCAAGAATGTCTAGCCCGGAGGGTGGCGGGACAAATAATGTGGAGAGAGAAGGTGAAACCTGATGTAGACTTCTATTTGTTTTTAGTTGAGAGTGGAATAAATTAGTTCGTGCTTGGTTCTCTGCTTTTCTTGATCACTCTAGTCCCTGCATACACTTAAGCAAACAAGTTAGCATTTCTGCTCTGACTTGCCCCTTGCTCAATAAATAAACATGATTTGAGCTGTCCTTGATAACGAGTCAAGGGGCAAGCCTTTATTAACAAAGGCAATAATAAAGGATGATGATGAATGCGGCATACAAGCATACAGATGCAAACGGAAATTTAAAATGAGATATTGCATACAAATGCCAACATGCAAATTACGATTTTTTTTATTTTGGAGTTTTCATTGATTTTTTGTGTTTTGTTATTTGTTTATTTTTTTTGGTCTTTTACATTTCCATTTTTTTATGCATATACATTTTTCTACTTTTTTCAAATTTTTAGATTTATTATTTTTTTGTTTTTTTGATTAGTTTATTTTTGTTTTTGCTAATACATGATGACTACGTGAGATAGCATCTAACCTGCATGAGAATAAGGATTTCTTACTAACCTCCCAGGCATCCTAAGTGCACATCTAAGTTGATTTGGGCCTCTAGACTCCTCGAATGATAATCCCGCTGGCTAAGACTTACCCTGATGACAATACCGTCATGCCATGCTTTGGCTCCCAGTTGCTTCCGTCCGCAGGGATTCACCCAAAAAGTGTTCGAGGTAAATGATTTGCCCGACCCGGGTCTATTTCCTCACAACTCTAAATGATATATGATGGAACGCCCTGGAACCCAAATGACCAACCGCGCGACGCTGACCCGGAATCAGACGCCGTGGCACCTATAGGTGACGCGCTTGCATTGGTCTAAGCCCGAGGTTAGGCTAAGAAGACATCTAGATGGTAGATAAGGGTCTTAACCGGCCAGAAACACGGGGACTCCTTCACGACAACGGCTTTGACTTTTCAAAATGGACAACCATATGTTTGTATTGAAATGAGGTTACAAGCTTGGGCAAGCCTCACCCTTCAGGAACTCCATTGAGCCTTCTTCTTTAGGGGAAGAAGGAAGAATATTGGGGGCAAACCTCCTGAGAGGACCGGCAAAACCGTTAACCCGGCGAGCCAGTAGGGGCGCACTTAACTTCCCCTCTCGGGCAACTTCAGACCAAATCTCGAGCATTTACATCTGATGACCCCTTTCGTATAGAATTTGACTTTCAGTCAAAGGAGTTCGTTTGTGGGATCAGGCACGGTCACGACCAGGCTTATCACTTGACTTTGACTTTGTTCTTTTTTTCTGATTTTTCTTGATAGATTTTTGTGAGGGACATAGGATTTTGACATTATGGAATCCCTCTTAGATGCCTGCGGGGACACTGCCCTCTTCTCGTGCTCTGACCCATGCTCGAAGAATTAGGCCCTACTCTTACCCTAGGAGTTGTGTTCGTGCTTCCCATGCTCAGCGTTTTAAGGGCGCCGGCTGTCTCATTCGGTCGAGAAGAGAGAGAATAAAGATTTAAGCCTTCTGGAGATCTTCTGGGTGAGGCCTCACCATGAGCGGTGCTACCGATCTTTCATATAACACATGTGTACATGTATGTTGCCTTCTTTTGAGGGGGCATAAGCCGAACTAGTCAGACAGGGATCTCCCCGGTTCTGGCAAACCAAGACCCGGAACCTACCAAGTCTTAATAGGCCCTATCCCAACATGGAGGTTGAATGCAATGACTTGATTGCATGGTGGTCTCCAGGCATTGGCATTTTGAATTTTCTACTTTTTTCTTTTCATTTCTTTTCTATTTTTTTTCTTTTGTTGTTGTATATATACATATTTTTGTTATTTTTGTTATTTTCTATTTTTTTTGTTGTTTCATCATTTTTTGACACTATGTACACCTATCTAAGGGTAGTATTTCTTAAGATAAAGCTCATTCCAAGGGTGGGATAACTCGATCCCCTCAGCATTGACTAGCCTATAGGCCTTGCCAGGATGCACAGCCTGAATCACGTACGGTCCTTCCCAATTGGGTTGGAGTTTAGAACGCGGCCCACCAGGTTTTACAAACATTCTTTTCACTACCATTTCACCGACTTGAAATTTCCTCTCAATGACCTTCTTTTGATAAAAACGTGTGAGTCTGTTTTGATATATACGTGCATGCTCGGCAGCGGCCAGCCGTTTCTCATCTAAGAGTTCCAATTGGGCAATGAGTGAATCACGACGTTCGTCGAGGGGGAGATCCTTATCCAATTATACTCTCAGAGAGGGTACCAGAATTTCGTACGGAACTACCGCCTCTATCCCATAAGTAAGGGCGAACGGAGTTTGTCCAGTGGGGGTACGGATTGAGATGCGATAGGCCCATAGAGCCTCAATGAGGTTTTCTGGCCAATCCGAGAACTTGTTAGACTCACATGTCTTTTTTATGATTTTAATCAATGTTTTGTTAGTGGCCTCTACTTGGCCATTACCTTGTGGATAATAAGGTGATGAGTGATGCAATGCAATCTTATATCTTTTGCAGAGGTCCCGAAGGTCCTGAGAAATGAATTGCGGTCCATTATCGGTGATGATCGTGCTTGGAATGCCGAACGTGGCGATGATATTCTTCATGATGAATTTGCAGACTGTTGATGCTTTGACCTCCACGTAAGCTTCGGCTTCAGCCCATTTGGTGAAGTACTCCGTTGCAGTAAGGATGAATGATTTTTGCTTAGTGAGGGAGTTAGGATTACCAAGAGGACCAATGACATCGAAAGCCCACATGGAGAAAGGCCATGGGGAGGATACTGGATGAAGTGAAGAAGATGGGGAATGAATTTTATCGGCGTGAAGTTGACACTTAACACACCTGCGGACATAGATGGCACAATCCTCTTCCATGGTGGGCCAGTAAAAGCCTTGCCGAAGGATTTTCTTGGCAAGCATTTGGCTATTCACCTGACCACCTCACACACCAGAGTGTGCTTCCTCTACTCACTTCCAAACTTCATTGTCATCAAAACACTTTAGAAGAATACCAGTGAGACTTCTCTTATATAGCAGTCCTCCAACCAATGTGTACCTATGGACAACTCTCCTTATGACTTTCCTGTCTTCTGCTGTAGTTTATTGTAAAGGAATGGCGATAAAAAAAGGATTAGGCAGAAGGTACCTAGAAGAATTTACAAGATAAGAAAGGAATCAAAGACAAAGGTGAGGACTGAAGCCTCGAAAGCAGTATGAGAACGGGCAGATACCCGAGACAATTGATATGACATGAATCGAGTCAGACTCAGGATCAAGATCAAGAGGAATTAGAAATTGATGAATTGAGAGAGGCGGATTCGGAGGATCCGAATGTAAAGGAGGAGAATCAGAGGAGTATGGATCCGGAGGTTCCACAGGAAGAAAATGATGAGGGACGCGATGCCCTGAGAAAAGGTATGCAAAAAGGTAATTTAAAGGGATGAAGAGGACGAAAGACAATGCCACGGAAGAACAAAATGATAAATCAGAAGAAAGAAAGGTCCGGAGACTTCGGACGAATATGAAAAGGTAGGGCGCGATGCCCTAGGAGGGATGGATAACAAGATGAGAAATCCGGATGTTCCGGAGGGATATAAAAAGGAAGGGTGCGATGCCCTGAGAGAGATGGAGAATGATATGAGAAATCCGAAGGTTCCGGAGGGAGATGGAAGACGGATAAAGATAAAGAATTAAACATGGAGGGGTCCGAAGGTTCCGGACGGGGTGGAACGTGAGGGTAGGATAAAGACAAGGAACCAAACAGAGAGGGGTCCAGAGGTTCCGGACGGGAAGACAATGAATTAAACAGAGTGGGGTCCGGAGGTTCCGGATGAGGACGATGATGAGGGATGGATAAAAAGATGGAATTAAACAGGGAGGGGTCCGGAGGTTCCGGACGGAGATGAATATATGGGTCCGGAGGTTCCAGATGAGGTAGAAGGTAAGAGTCCGGAGGTTCCGGAGGGAGATAAGAGACGGATAAAGGTAAGGAATTAAACATGGAGGGGTCCGGAGGTTTCGGACAGGATGGAATGTGAGGGTAGGATAAAGACAAGGAACTAAGCAGAGCGGGGTCCGGAGTTTCCGGACGGGGACGATGATGAGGAATGGATAAAAACATAAGATTAAATAGGGAGGGGTCCGGAGGTTCCGGAGGGGGATGAATGTGAGGGTCCAAAGACCCTAGAGAAGAAGAGAAACTTGATTGCGTAGATCTAGATGATGGGAAGCGTCCTCTCAGCCAATGGATTGCCCATAAAAAGAAGATGAATAACAACACAAGCAGTGATGGAATGGGGTATGTAGTAGATGTGCTACAGGATGGCTTCTCCACATGGGATTTATCACTCTTAAGCTCCACTTTATGCTTTCCCTTCTTCCTGGTGGATACTCTCTCGTAGTGTGGCCTCTCAACCTTCAACATGACTTCTTGACCTCTTGACCTTGTAGGCCGCTCTCGCCAATGATGTGCTTCAAAAGATGGCCTCATCCTTATCTGACCAATCGGTTCAATTGGTGCGGTCAGAGCCCACAGGCTCTCATTTGATGTAACAAGATCCCTTGGACATTCGAAAATGAACGGTAACTCTCTTGACAAATAATCATAGCAAAAGTTTAAGAGTCCCGCTTGTGCAGTAGGGATCTTGACATGGAATGGCTCTTTTAGAAATAACTCCCTTGATAAATGGATGGTATCTATCATTGGGAGTTTGACCTTCGGCATAAAGGGCTTCTTATTTGATGCACTACTCAAGGGCGTTGGAATATCGCGTGTGAATATGCTTGATAGCATAGACGTTCGCCCCTTACATGGAAGTTGGTAGGGAGTAGACAAAACGTCAAAAGCTTCCAATAAAGAGCGGCTTGACCCTCCCTTGAGCATAGAATTCATCATCTCCTCAGCAGTAGAATGTGTCATCACTATGCATGAGGAGATCCCCTTCTTTTGATTGGCCATTTGGACTATGACCGAACAAGGGGTAATAAGGGCCTTGAAAGCATGTTGGCCAATGAGTAACGTGATCGTTATTGTTTTGGCCCTTGATTTACTTAGCACCAATTCCTGAGAGTCCTTTTTGATGGACATTGGTGCAGATGGAGATTCGCCCTTCTCAAAGGTGACCGGTACAAGAACTCGAATTGGCATTTGACATATGAAATCTTGAATTTTTAATGGCATAGCCGTAACTGAATTCTTCTTGTCCGATTCTTGATCATCATCTTTGGCACATGTATTTATAAGAATACACCCACTCCGAGAGGTGATAGAAAGAGGTAAGTCGGAAACAACATGATCGGACAATGGAGGTTCAATGGAAGGGGTAGAAGGAAGTTGAAACACAGCGAGCTTCTTCTCTTGCTCGGGAGCAGATGAGGTTGACTCGGGTGCAAAAATGGATGGGCCCTGCTCAGGGTTAGCCACGAATTTGGGTAAGGGGTCAAGTGGAGGAGTAAGAGGGGTTGGGTTTGAAGTTATAGGGATGGTGGAGGCCTTAGGTGGCGGAGGCGAGATGGAGGCAACAGGCTCAGCGGGTAATAGAGGTTCAATGGAATGGGTTGTAAAAAGAGTAGGTGGAGGTTGAAACACGACGAGCTTCTCCTCCTGCTCGGGAGCGGACGAGGTTGGCTCGTGTGCAAAAATAAATGGGCCCTGCTCTGGACTAATCACAGGTTTCGGTATGAGGTTGAGTGGAGGAACATGAATGGTTGTATTCGGAGTTACAAGGCTAGTGGAGGTTTTAGGTGGAGACGATGGAGGATTACTTGGTTGGGGACAAGGGTTAATAGAAGGCTCCGTGGAGGTTTTAGGTGAAGGCGATGAAGGATTACTTGGTTGGGAACAAGGGTTAATGGAATGCTCAGTGGAAGCCAATGGTGCGAGGGTTAATTGTGCGATCGAAGGGGTAACAGTAGAAGGCTTGGTACATAGAAAATGGGTGGTACGTGGGGGGTTAAGGATAGAAGGCGATTCATGGTGCATCGATGCGGGTTGTTGGGGTGTAAACCCGTCATCGTAACACCAGGTGGTTTCATAGGTAAGGGTAGAATCAGTGGTTGACTCATGGTATATTGACGTGGGTTGCTGGTGCATGGACCCATCATCATAATGCCATGATGTCTCATAGATAGGGGTAGAATCAGTAGAAGACTCATGGTACGTTGACGTAGGTTGCTGGAGCATGAATCGATCGTCATAATACCATGACGTCTCATAGATAGGGGTAGAATCAGTAGGAGACTCATGGTACGTTGACGTAGGTTGCTGGAGCATGGACCCATCATCATAATACCATGATGTTTCATAGGTTGGGGTTGGGTCAGTGACTTCGTCCTGAGCAGGGGAGTCTTCTGGTGGTGGTGGGAGAGAGAAGGAACGAAGAAACCTTGGAGTGGGTAAATCTTCAAAATTTTCATAGATGTGATCAGGTGTCATTTGCAATTCCTCATAATTATTAGGTTCAAATGGATGTTGTGATGGAGGCGTATTGATGAGGTGAGGTGACGTGTATTGGTATGGAGGGTTTTACGTATATGAATATGGATGTGGAGACGGAGGGCCGTATGAATTAGCGTGATAAATGGGTGATGGGTAGATGTCATCCATTTGATTGTAACGACTTGAAAGAAGCTCTTGCTCATACTCATCTCTTACCTTCTTCCACTCCTTATCTATTTCAGCGATTTTAGCATGAAGGGGGTTAACTTGAGGAGGAGTAGGAAGAGGTCGCAGACTCGTGATCCTCTTTAATTGTTCCTCCATTTGATCAATTTTATCAATGATAGCTTGTTGGAGAGGTGTGACTTGTGAAGTTGAGAGTTGACTTTGAGACTCTGGAGGGGCGGCTTGACATGAAGGCCGTGAAGAAGAAAGGGAGTGAGGTGTGCCCATGGAATGACCAGGCCGAACCGGGGTACGAGGTATAGCCAGATTTTGGGGCCATGAGGGATGCTGAAATGAGGGAGGTGGTTGGCCCATGTGGTCCTCAAAAGGAGCAGCACGAGGTCCACCTATAGCGCATGGATGACCTAGGGGAGAGGTAGAAGTAGAACCCCTCTTAATGATAGCCTGGATGGCTTCAAGTTGTTGAGGAGTAAGGGAGTCGATGTAAGGAGCTAGGACATCTAAGGCATAGGGAGCACTAATGGAGGAGGAAGCTCCCCCGGCAGTGGCCTGTACTCCATAAGAGGACTCATATGATGGACCAACGTCCATGGGCTGGACGTGTGGCTCACACTGGTAGCCCCGATCTGAGTTATAGACTCCATAGGAGTCGTGACCTGGGTCACGCATTTGGGACTCATAGGCGTCGGTCTTGAAAACATTGTGATTATATGCAGCCATGCATAACAATCTTTTGAGAGCATAATAGCAAACACCAGCAAACAATTAACAGAGATTAGCAGACAAGTGAATGCTTTACGTCCTTTTTTTATTTTTATTTTAACTCTTTTTTGTCTTTTTTTTAACAAATGTAAAAATTCACACAAAAATTGCAAAAGTCCTAGTTACACCTTTGTTTTACCGCCGTGTGAACTAGGGACACTCGACTCACCACGAATGGGTTGACTATCTTCGGGGTACTTCAGTGGTACAACCTGCCCAGTGAACGAAGAGGGAATCCTTCGATGTCGGGGACTTACGGAAGTCCCGATGAAGGAGATCCTAGTCCGTCGAGAGGAATTCCCGACGGAGAGTCCTTCCTTCACCATGAAAAGGTGATCCTAAAAAAAATGGAACAAAAGAAATAAAAATAAAAGGGAGATGATATGCAATGCAGTGCTGAAATATATAGCATAAATAGAACAGAGATAAACACAAATAAAACAGAGATACACAAGAATACAACAGATATAACAGTGATATAACAGAGATATAAAAATAATAAACAGATAGAGTAGGATATAACCGTTCTTCTTTCCAAGCCGACACAGACTAGAAATCACAAAAGAGGAGACTAAGGGGGTGCACACGGTGCACGAGAGGGGTGACGTAGCACACGCGGGCGCAATAAGAAGGGGGACACACGTGGGTGCCGAGTGGAGGGGCACACGTGGGTGCCGATGGCAAGAGTGCTACTGGGAGCACGAATGTAGCGCATGCGGACGCAATCAGGAGGGGGCACACGTGGGTGCCGAGTGGAGGGGCACACGTGGGTGCCGATGGCAAGAGTGCTACTGGGAGCACGAATGTAGCGAACGCGGGCGCAATCAGGAGGGGCACACGTGGGTGCTGAGTGGAGGGGCACACGTGGGTACCGATGGCAAGAGTGCTACTGAGAGCACGAATGTAGCGCACGCGGGCGTAATCAGGAGGGGCACACGTGGGTGCCGAAAATATTTGAATAACCAAAGAAAACAAAAGAGGTCCCACCGTGATCGCCAGAGATGTGGATGCGCCACGTGACTGACATAGAGAGAGAGATGGGGTTTCTCCCTCTCTGAGTGAAAGAGAAAAGATGGTGAAAATGAAAACGCGTGCGTAAAAAGGATGATGTAGAAAAGACGGTAGAGAGTATGACCTGAAAGGTCACTCCGTACGAGGACGTAGAACCTAGACTTACCGAACCTTCGGTACAGGGCAGAGAACTGGATCCGAAGACCCTCTCACACGAACTGAATCCCTTCCCGGTAGGCATGGCCTACCATTCCGAGGACAGCTTTCTATATACCGAGTGCGAACCTGAGACTCTACGTAGTAGAAGTTGGCGGACACAAAGACACACATAGACTCGGAATTTAGAACGGCATATCACTCCTCACACGATGATAATAACATGGATATAAACAGTAAACAGACCACCGCAGGATGTTGGTCCTTGCGGGGTTTTAACAACAATATAATAAAGTGCAGAAAGGAAGTGCAGAAAGTAAATGACCACGGTGAAATGACTCACCACGGCCGATTATAGTACAAACAGACCCGGGATTTAGCTATCCGCGGGTATTATAGACATAAAGTAAAATTTACTACAAGCACGCGTTTGATGGTGTGATCGCCAGGGACTGTGGGCCCCGAACTGGTTGATCGCTTTTGCCTTTGACGCGGGATGCGCGGGTTCCTTCTTCCTCTTCGTTCGGCCGGCCGAAGAAGAGGGCTTTCAATTGGTTACCCTGCAATATGAACAAACACAGAAAACTAAGTCAGAAAAGTGATATGGTAACAATTCATGAGATAAAACACTAATGGCTGGATAACAGAATATGCTACACAATCAAATGATAAAAATAACAAACAAAGCCGATGATGGCAGTGCAAGCGCGGGGGCAAGCGAACGGTGGGACGAAACGGCTTCCCTCGTGTACGGGAACACGCGGGAATGCTGATTGGGCCGAAGCCTCGACTTTTATTCCTGTACTTTCAGAAGATAACAAATTAATGTAAATAAATAAAATATTTACATCTAAATAAACATGCACACATGTGTTTAACTATATATATATACATATATAAACATATACGTACACACACACACACACACACACACACACACACACACACACACACACACACACACACACATATATATATATATAGAAGATAAACATATATTATCTATTATCTACAGACTCTACGTGTATGGTGTATGCATGAAAGTGGGAGGGTGCACTTGTGTGCATAGTGCATGTGTGTGGTGAAACTGTGTTCATGTGTGAATCATGGAAAGGGATAAGAAGACAGCATGGAGGAGAAAGTGAGTTCGGGAGAGAAACTGAGACAGGGAAAAGGGGAGAAAGAAAAAAAATAAAGAAGGATAGGGTGAGCAGGGAGAGTAAGAGAGATGAGAAGGATGAGAAGAATAAAGAAACAAAATAAGATAAAAGAACAGACAAGTCAAAAGAAAAAAAAAGGGAGGGCGAGAGAGAGACAGGGATGCATCAGAGAGAAAAGAAGAGAGAGGGGGTTCGAAGGAATAATAAAAAAAATAAAAAAAGGGAAAGGTGAGAGAGATCGAGAGAGAGACGGTGGGAGGGGGAGGGAGAGAGAAGCAGAGAGATGGAGAGAAAGAGAAAGAGGGAGAGGGGATTAAAGACACGGAGGGAGGGAGAGAGAGAGAGAGAGAGAGTTGGGGAGAATAAAAAAAATAAAAAAAGGAAGAAGAGAGGGGGGGAAGGCAGAGAGAGGCAGAGGGAGAGGGAGAGAGAAGAGAGAGAAAGAGAGGGAGACGACAGGGGGGAAGAGAGAGAGAGGGATTAAGAGAGAGAGAGAGAGGAAGGAGGAGAGAGAAGTAGAGAGAGATCACGGCGGCCTGGAGAAAGAAAACGGAGGGGGAGGAAAAGAGAGAGGTGGAAATAGGGAGAGGGGGTGGAGAGAGGAGAAGAGAGAGAAGAGACTGGAGGAGAAAGAGAAAAGAGAGGGAGGGAGAGAGAGGAAGAGAGAATGGAGAAGGGAGAGAGAGGTGGAGAGAGAGAACGAGAAAGAGAGAGAGAGAGAGAGTGGTCGAGATACGGCGGAGAGCAGGAGAGAGAGAGGTTGCGGGAGAGAGGGAGACGACAGGGGGAGGGGAGCTCCGCTGTGGCGAGGTTGGCATGCGACGGTGACCGCGGCAGGAGATGGAGGCATGGCGGTGTGGAGGAGGGCGTCTGCAGCGGCGGTGAGTGGCGGGTTGGCGTGTGACAGCAGCAGGTGCAAGGGCGAGAGACGATGGCGGCAGCGGCGTGGAGGCTGTCGAGGGCGTGGCCGGCGGACGACGACGGCGACGGCGGGGCGGCTCGCGGTCGGCAGCGGCGTGGAGGTCTTGCGACAGTGGTGCTCGTGGGTGCTCGGACGTGGGCGGCGCGGTGGCGGGCGTGCGGCGGACGGTGGAAGTCGTCCGGTGTAGCGACTAGCAGGCGGGAGAGGTAGGAGGAGAGGGGGTGGCGAGATGAGACGAGAGGGAGGAGCCCGCGGCGGACGGCGGCAGCGATGGTGGCATCTGGAGGTGGGGTGGTCGACGATGGCGTGCTCGACGGGTGACGGCTTCACGATGGTGAGAAGATGGCCGGAGGGTGGTGGACGGCGCTGCGGCGTCGGTGGCGTGGCAACGGTGGCGACGAGGGGACTACCGGCGACGAGCGGCAGGTCGGTGCTCGGAGGCGGAGCTCACGGAGTTGGCTGTCCGTCGACGGCGGCTTGCAGATGGCGGGGAGAGGTGGAGTGGACGGTGAGAGATGGTCGACGGCGTCACGACGGGAGCGTCGATGACGAAGGCGATAACGGCGGTGATGGAGGGCGGTAGCGGCGGCTGGAGGTGGCTCGTGGCGACGGCGTCGAGAAGAGGTGGTGCTTCACGGCGTATTGAATATGGACGAGCGGCGGCGGTGCATGCACGGGGGCTGCGGCGTCCGCGGCAGGTATGGCGTCGGTGGTGGCGTTGGCCAATGTGTAGCTGTGGGGGTCATCTCACGGGGGTGATGGTGGCGGTGGAGTAAGGGACGAGGACCGACGACGGGTGCGACAGTGGATGGCCGGGGATGACGTGGCGGGAGTGATGGTGGAGACGGCAAACGTGGGGGTGGCAGCGGCTGCATGCAAAGGGGAACTGGAGGCGTCGTCGGGCGGTGGTGACGTGCGGGGTAGATGGCTGGAACGGAGGTACGGCGTGGGTGTGCAGAGGGAAAAGAAGAGAGTGTGAGAGAGAGGGAAGTGGGAAGAGGTGGCTGTAAGAGGAGGAGACACGGTGGCGATGGTAGTGTCTGTGTGGTAGGGGGCCTTCTGGTGGTCGGATGACGACAGTGGTGTCGCGGAGGGTGAGCTCGGTGGCGGAGCCTTGCGGTGGCGGGAGCGGCAGTGGACGGGAGAGGTTAGAGAGAGGGGAAGAGGCTAACAAGGAGAGGAGTGGGCGATGGCTATGGAGGAGGTGCCGTGGGAGGAGTTGTTGTGCTGTGTTCGCAAGGGATAGAGAGGGGGAACATGGAGAGATGAGTGTGACGTGTGCCGTGAGAGTGAGGGTGTGTGCAGTGAGGAGTGTGTGTGTCGTGAGAGTGAGGGTGTGTGCAGTGAGGAGTGTGTGTGCCGTGAGAGTGAGGGTGTGTGTGTTCTGCCAAAGATGAGAGGGGGGATTCCTCATGTCGGGAGAGAGTGTGATAAGCATTGAGAGAGAGGGAGATAAGATGGGGTAGAGATGAGTAGACAAGAAAGAAACCAGATCTGAGAATATAGGGGGTGGGGTAAGTGATTACTATTATTGTATTTAAGTTAATTAAGAATGTTTTGTTTCTTTTGTTTAAGCTTATTATAATAAAACTATATATATATCTATATATCTACGTATATATTTTTACAACTATGTATATATATATATTTATATTATATATTACACATATATATATTTACAACCATATATATATTACATATATATATTTACAACCATATATATTTATTATTTTTATTATTTTTAATTTTTTCACAATTTTTTTGTATTTTTTTATAACCTTTAAATTTTTTGTTTTGTATTTTTATGACCCTTTATTAATTTTTGTATTTTTTTAAATAACATTTTCTCATTTTTTTGTATTTTCTTCTTTATAAATTTTTATCGATTTTTTTTGTATTTTTCTTCTTTATAAACTTTTCTTGATTTTTTTTGTATTTTTCTAACCTTTTCTGAATTTTTTATTATATTTTTATATAAAAGCTAAAAAAATGACTAGTCACCCACATAAGTCAAATGCGTAAGCCACTTTAGGGCATCGTAGCATAATATGAAATTTAATCACAGAAATGTTAAAAATGACGTGTCTACAGCCTGCATACCCTTGAAATGTTCCATATAAAAGTCATTTTGTTTGACGTAAAATATTGTACATCATTTCGTGTGCACGGAAATATGATATTTTATGGTGTTTACAGCATTTTAGGTCATAATAAATAACCCTATGATTTAGTGTACGTCCTCTTGACTTGTCTAATTCATATTTTCAGATATTATGAAAATAAGTATCGTAGAGGTGGAAAAATAGTTCTTAGCCCTCGTACCACACTTTTCTATTTATTTGATGGGGAGGACCGCCTCACACTCGTGGAAGCCTACAATCACCAGAAACGAAAGGTGTCAGAAGTAGCCCCAGGCGTTACCCGGGGGGACAACCCTCCGATGCTTAAGTCAGCACTTGGGAGATAAGGGAGGAGTAAGAAGAATATGGAAGAGAGAGTTAGTAGGTCGCGAAGCAAGTCTAGAGAGACGGACTGCCTTCAAAGAAGGTCCACGCCGTGGCCAACGGGCGCTCAGAGAGTGCTCGCTGGGCGGTAAGGGTGCTCGGAGGGCAGCCGTAGCTTGGCGTGGGCTTTCTCTCTGGACAGCCAGATGACTCTTCTTTTCCCTTGTTTTGAGCTGAGTGTGTGTTTCCTAGTGAAATTCACCGTGTTCTGCTCTGTCCGTCGGAGTCCCATTTATAGGGGGTTGTCCTGGTAGCAAGGGTCAGTCCCTTAGCAGAAAAAGGCGTAAGTCGTGGAGTAACGTCTCCCGCGATCATGGGGAGTTTCCCGTTGAGGGTCCGTTATTCCGGAGTCGAACGGTCCTCTGGCGAGTCTTACGGTGCCCGTGGGGCGTGCTCGCCCTTAGTGGAGTCAAGGCCGATGTCGTGGGAGGTAATGTTCGGTCGCCGGAGAGTCATCCGGCGGCCGTCACACCTGGGTCGAAGCCCTTCATGCACTAGAGAATCCGAGGCTCAAACGTTGTGGCCCGTTTGTCACGGGCTGCGGCTCTGGGGCCCATGGGCACGTAGTAGATCGTGGGCCCGAATGGGCCTGGCAAATATGGGCCTTATATAGGCCAAGCTGATTTTACCCTCCTCACTAGCCCCCCTACTCTCATATGCTGAGCACTTTTTCGGGAACTGAGAGTCGAGTCCGAGAGGGTGCGCTGGAAAACGGTTGTGAGGATGGTATCCTTGTGTTGAATTGGGCTGGTGGTCCCTACCGTATGCTTGGCGTGCAATGCGCACCTGATGGTGGCAGGAGGCGCTTCTGTAATCATGACGCAGGCCGCTTTTGTCTTGGAGCGCGAGTGCGAACGGACGCTTGAGTCTGGCTATCGTGCACTGATAGTGACATGCGCCCTGTTTTCTTCCGTGCGGTTTCGAAGTGGTCGTTCTGCCTTCGAAAGTTATAAGAATCGCCATAGGGTTCCTCAAGGAGTCTCACCTGATTCCTCATTGTTTGTTGTGGTCATTAGTTGTTGCTGCTCCGACTTTTCCTTCTTCTGGTGAGGGATTCCCCCTGTCTTCTTTTTTTTTGGAATTATGCCACCTCGTAGGAGAGCTCTCCGCGTTGGCCCTACGTCTTCCGCCGAGGAGGCGGAGGCTGGTCGTGGCGGCACTCAAGCACTTCGGGGGCGGGCCCTAGTCGTCCTCGTTCCCCACCATTGATCGCCTATAGGGTGGTCCATGGGCTGCGAGCGGCCTTTCAGATCCCTTTTGATTTTGATATCGTCTTCCCAACCGCCGGCGATGACCTGTGGAGCCAACCCCCGGGAGGCATCAGGGTCCCCATAGAGTCCTTCAAGGCTGGCTTCCGCTTCCTTGTACACCCCTTCTTCGAGTCTGTCCTCCACCATTATGGTCGATATCTAGGGGAGCTCTGTTAGTATTGGTGTGCTACAGGTCAATTTCGGGTCGGGTAGGCCTGATAGTTGTACGATCTTGTTCATTGTTAACGAAGTGGTATTTGAGCGTAAATTTGTAATTGTATATTACTCTACGATGTCCCTAGGATATGTGGTTGTAAAGTCAACTCGAGATGAGATCTCGATCATGAGACTGACTTTACATGGACACATATCTTAAACTGTTTCTGGTTGGAGGGTAATCACTCGGGGACTTTGATTACCTATTAAACCAGTACACATGATGTATGGGTGAGCAGTCTCATGGTCACTGGTGCGGGGCACCGATACATATGTGTAGGTGTACATTCTGGGAGGATGTACACTGAACTAATCCGCTATTGGGTCTTCAGATGGCTGATTATACCTAATGTCAACTGAAGATCCAATTGTCTCAGTAGCATCGTTGGTCCTTTGACCTGAGACATTGATTGGATCTTACTCGAGGACTGGAATGGTTTAATGAGTTGGCTAAGTGACTTTAACCACAAGTCATGAATTGTCAAGTCATTAACCATTTCAGGATACATGTGAAGATCATCAATGGTCAAGAGGGGATCGCTCACTGTCGGGTATATATCAGACAGTTAATGGGTCATGACACTTACACTCCGTTAAATCCCTAGCCAGGGTCGTGTGAGTTTGTTTAGAACGGACGGCATACACTTTAAGGAGGTCATGGTCGAATGGCACGATCATGGGGGTTTGACAGTTACCGTACCCTCGATCGAACCAGACTCATAGAAGGAGCGAGGGATTATAGCGATGCGGCAACTGTAGACATACAGGTACCATATAGGGTGGTTTGAACCCGGCGTCCGCTAGGATCTCGCAGATTTACTTGACCCAACGTGATCAAAGGTTCAGAATAAATTAAACTATTATTTGGCTCTAGTAAAAGCGAATAATGAGTTTAATTTACTTCTAATTGAGAATTAAAAGTTAATGGACCTTAAACTATAGTGACTATGGGCCTAGAGGATCACACACAATGGATTCTCAGGTGACGGGATATTATTGTATAGAGTTATATATTAAAAGCCTTCAATTCTTTTTGGAAAGGAATATATGAAGGGCTTAATATATATATATACAATAATAGGAAAGGATACATATGCAATATTGATTCTTAGGGGCTCTTTTAGAAAGAGCTCAACCCTTATATATATGCATCCTACGTATATCTCTTCTTGATGCCAAACACTTCCAAGAGGAGAAAACTCCCCTTCTCTCCTCCCTCTTGCTCTCTCTCACTCCCTAGTTGCTCTCTCTCTCTCTCTCAAGGGGGAAAAGCTTAGGGAAGAAGAAGAGATTTAGGAGGATCCGCGGCTTGTGTGCGCGGGGGAAGGACGGAAGGATACCGTCACCGCGCGAGGATCCGTGTGAATCAACTCTAGAGGCTGTACATCTACGCGGCTCGGCATTCGTGGAAATCGGCATCGGGAGTTACGGACAGCGTTGTTCCGCGTAAGGTAAAGATCTACAACCCGCTATTAGGGGTTGGGAGTTTTATTGCAAAAATTAGAGCACGGTTCTAGGATTCCACAAAGCCTGGGTTCGGGTTAAAAAATTTTTGTTATCCGCTGCGTTGCCCGAACCGGGCTGACCGAATCCTTACAGTGGTATCAGAGCCAGGTTGCGCTCTGATCGATGTAATTTCTCTACATAGAATCATGTATAGGGGCTATCTTCATGATCTTCAATTATTATGAGGGGAACGGGATGCTGGGCATCTTTTATTCCCAGAAGTGAAAAGCATCTCTGGTTGCTGGAAGAGCAAAAAAAAAAAAAAGGAATGCGTTGGGCGCAATGGGCCGCACAGGGCGCCCTGTGCGCCCGCCACCGCGGGTGGGCGGGAGGCGCCTGGCGGCGCCGCGTGGCGAGACGCGGGCCCGCCACGCAGGCGGGAGCCGTAGTCGGCGCCCGCCAGGCCTGCAGGCCCCGCCCGCGTGCGCCCGTGGGCGCACGTGGCCCGCGCCCGCCTGGCGGGTACCCTCCCGCTCGAGGGCGCGCCTGCGCGTTGACCCGCCAGAATTTTTTTATTTTTTTATTTATTTATTGGTTAACTCTTCCATGTAATTTATTGTGCCATTAGTTCATATAATATATAAATATGCATATGGGCACATTAAATTAATCTAATTATTATCTCAAATGTTAATTATCTTTTCTCAATGAAAAAATTCAAATCTTAAATGATATTTACCTTTTGAATTTAATGAGTTAAGATAATTATCACTTTAATTTGAGATAAAAGTGTAATAATTGAAGATGATCATGAAAAATTCAATAGTTTAAAATTTTAATTATTAGATAATTATTAAATTCAAACTTTAAATTTCATTGAAGATAATTATAGAAAATTCAAATATTTAAAATTTTAATTATTGGATAATTAAATTCAAATTTTGAATTAAAAAAAATAATTGAGGATAATTAAATTATTTAAATTTACTTTCAAATGAAATTATTGGATAATTAATTTGAATTTAAATAATTAGCTTATTTACATTTATTTTAAATTTAATTATTGGATAATTAAATTTAAAATTAAATGTTAAATAATTATCTCAATTATCTATATTATTTGAATTAGATTCAAATATGTATGCCCCTACTATAAATGATGGTTCTATGTATGCTTTGCTTAATGTTACATTAAATTGGCTTACTTATATGTTTTAATTTTAGTTAATCCAATTTAGATTTTTAAAATTAAATAAAGCCAGCCTGTTTTTGTTTGCACATCCCACTTTTCAATCTAAATATAAGGATTATTTTCAAAATGACCCTTTGATTGATCTGATATGTGTAGGTTGGCAAGTGATCATGGACATAGCTAATGTAATAATTTGGAGTATGCGAGCCTCCTTTCTCTCTCTATTGAAATTCTTATGTACTTCTATCTCCCTTCATAGTTGTACTCGCCTTGAGGGCTTCTGAAATTTTATTGACATGTAATTTAAATTTTGTCGGCCTGCATGCCGTGTAAAAGTTGTAATTCATGCGATGTCAGAGTATGAAAGCGTGGAGCACACCCGGCCAGGACGATCCAGCTATTTCGGAAGCGAGCCGGATGTCTTAGTAATATTAGGACTAGGGTCCATGATCACTTATGATTTAATTTGTGCATTGTATGCATTTACTTTGTGCAAACTACTAGGTACGGTAAATATATTGGATATATTTATATTACCACCTAGGGTGAGATCAAGATAAAAATAAATTCCCTCGTAATTTAATTTTAGATTTGGTAAGCGTGGCTCTAGGAGTCGTCGTGGCCCTCCATCATTATGGGGTGAATGAATGTCTTCATCTCATGGATTTGTTGTGCTTTTCACAAGGTCCATGGGTTTGGGGGCAGGATGCAACTCCAAGGCTAGGCCTCAATGGGGTGAGGAATTGAACTTGACCTTATTGTGCTTTCCACAAGGGTCAGGTCATGAACTCATTGCTATGTAGTAATGGTGGTTAGATCTAACCGAGAGTATCCTTTGTTGTGCTTTCCACAAGGGGATGACTTCTCGGGGGCCGAAATAGGATATTGCATTAGATGCAAGTGCCTGTTGACTGCCCTTGAGATGGGGTATGGCTTGTTGTGCTTTCCACAAGGTCTTACCTCAGTCTCGTTGGGATTCTGACCCACTATGTTGATCTCTCATTCTATATACTAAGGGTTATATAGTTCGATCGAAAAATAGTGGAGCTAACTAAGATAGAAAACCACATCTAAGTTAGAATTTGAACATATGCTAAGTTATCTTTTATTTCTTATCCAGATTACAATGTCGTCGTCCAACCCCCTCCGTGGCATCTTGGATGCCAACATGCTGACCGGACCCAACTTCTCGGATTGGCTGCGTAATTTACGCATAGTCCTCACTGCCGAAAAAATAGCCTACGTGTTGGACATGGTTCATTCTGAGCCAGCTCCTGATGCCGACGAGGGTGATTTAATGACTTATGCCAAATGGTCGGAAGACTCTTCCCTTACCCAATGTTACATGCTGGCCTCTATGGCTCTTGAGCTGCAAAGGTAATTTGAAAAGAGTGATTGTCGAACCATACTTCTTAACCTACGCCAGCTCTTCGGGGAGCAGGGTAGGATTGAGAGGTATGATATCTCCAAGAAACTTTTCAGGACTCGGATGTCAGATGGTGCTTTAGTACAGGCTCATGTACTGAAAATGATAGAGTGGATTGAGAGACTCAATGCACTGGGATTCAAGTTGGATCTTTAACTGTGCATTGATCTTATTCTCCAGTCATTGCCTGATTCCTTTTCTCCTTTCATCATAAACTTCAACATGAATAGAATTGAAGTAACTCTCCCTGAGCTGCTCAACATGTTGAAAAGTGCTGAAGGGACTATGCAGAAAGATAAATCATCTTCTGTAATGGTTGTTGACCGGGCCAACAACAAAAGGAAGGCCACCCAGATATCCAACAAAGGGAAGGGAAAGAAGAAGGCCAAGGCTAAGGAAATCGTCAAAGTTGACAAAGGAAAGGGCAAGAAGAATGAAAAGAAAGACAAGTGTTTTCGATGCGGAAAAACAGGGCATTGGAAAAAGAATTGCAAGGTAATTCTAAATGAATGTATTTTTGTCATAGACCTTAATTTGTCATATATGAAATCCACATCATGGGTATTGGATACTAGATGTGCATCTCATATCTGTAACTCTTTATAGGTGCTGGTAAATAGAAGGCGGCTGGGCAAAAAGGAGATTGAGCTGAGGATGGGCAATGGAGCTTTAGTTGTTGCCAAAGCTGTAGGGACTGCACGCCTCAGTTTGCCTTCATGGGTCATTCTGGAGCTGAATGACTATTATTATGTTCCTAATATCATTAAGAACATTATTTCAATCTCTAGCTTGTATAACACTGGATATACATTAGCTTTTAATAGCATTGGGTGCTCTATAATGAATAATGGTTTGGTGATAGCCAATGGTTCATTAGTCAGTGGTCTTTATGTATTAGATACATACTCTAATGTTATGTAGGTTTCCAATGCTAATGAAGTGAATTCTACATATCTCTGGTATTGCAGGCTTGGTCATGTAGGTAAAAAGAGAGTCTCTCATCTACACTCAAATGGGTATTTGAATTCATTCGAATACAAGCCATTTGATACCTGTGAGTCGTGTCTTATGGGGATGATGACCAAGGCTCCCTTTAGTGGACATGGTGAGAGGGCTGCTGACCTTCTCGAGCTCATACACTCTGATGTGTGTGGACCCATATCCATAGAAGCAAAATGGGGTCACCTCTATTTCATCTCTTTTATTGATGACTTCTCGAGATATGGCTATGTGTATTTAATGAGGCATAAATCACAAGCCTTTGAGAAGTTTAAAAAATACAAGAATGAAGTAGAGAAACAGACTGGCAAGAGTATTAAGGCTCTTCGATCAGATCAAGGAGGAGAATACCTTAACCATGAGTTCACTTCTTATCTTAAGGACAATGGAATTGTTTCTCAGTGGACTCCACCGTATACACCACAACACAATGGTGTATCCGAGAGGAGAAACATGGCCTTGTTGGACATGGTCCGATCCATGATGTCCATGTCAGGACTACCTTTATATCTCTGGGGCTATGCCTTAGAGACTGCAGCCTATTTATTGAATAGGATCTCGAGTAAATCTATTCTTTCTATACCATATGAGATATGGAAGGGCAGGAAACCAAATTTTAATCACATTAAAATTTTGGGGTGTCATGCCCATGTGAAGAGGAACGATTGTGATAAACTTGAATCTAGAACCGATAAGTTTAGGTTTGTGGGATATCCAAAGGAGACTTTTGGATATTATTTCTATCACCCTTCTGAGCAAAGGGTCTTAGTGGCTAAGAGAGCTGTATTTCTAGAAAGAGAATATCTACTCCAGAAAAATAGTGGGAGCCAGATAGAATTGGACGAGGTCCAAGAACCACAACCTAAAGACACTTTCTCATTAGATGAGACTGTATCGGTTGATCCTATTCAGAGTGAAACACAGACACTATGGAGATCTGGTAGACTACTGGTGGAATGATTTTTATATAAAATGGGTTAGGCGTACCAGTCACGTGTGTGACAAATTCATTGTGCGCTCGATCTGACTTGGTCAGTTGATTGTGAAGTTCGTGTCGGGACTCAAAACCCGCCGTATCATAAAGGCTACGACGTTAATTACGTCCCTCCGGAAGAGGGACAACCCTTGATTAATCGCCAAAATAGAAGGACCGTGGGGCCCATAGAACATATGAAAGACGTAATTGCATGCAAGCACACAATATGGTATTATTTATTTATTAAGCCGACTTCCGGTATAAGGTGGAGAACTTAGGTTCAAAGACCATCATCACGCATAGTGAAAGCCTCCGGTCGATCATAGCCCGACTTTCCGCTAATCACCATTTGATATACCGGAGAAGCGGCTCATGGAAGCATATAGGGTAGTAGTATTTAGTTTTATTGTTATTTATTATCTATTTGATCGTTTATTCTTAATTTTAAGGGAGGTTTTGGCAACATCTCTCTTATTTCAAAAGTTATCGGGGCTATTTCTTTTTTAGGCCGCGCATGGCATTACGGTACACACATATGGACCCATGAGGTGGGCCTGACGTGACCGTGTTCGGGCAGACTCATGTATTGTTGGGACAATGTATGCCAGGATGCGGCAAATTTGCTATTCAAGAACCGAGGGATCGAATGCGGTTGAAACCCGACCGAAATGAATTGGAGCCAGCGGATTATTGGCCCGGAGCGAGGTTATGCCATGACCATAATGGGATGAATTCCGAGGTTTAGGCACGACTCATCGAGCATCATTAATATTCCCCGTACTCGGATCTAGAAGAGGTGAGAGCTCTGAAGCGGACACAGTCATGTTTATTGTTTGTTATTTACTCTTGTCATTATTTTAGATGCGTGAATGCGTCTCTTCTTTTAATTCTTTGTTTCATTTCGTTTATGCTATTCCCCTTTGCATTGTTTATTTATTTATTTTTACATTGCATGCATATATTTTATTTTCTTTATTGCCCTTTGTTTGATTTTTATTTATTTATCATTTTTTATTCAGTTACCATTTTTATTCTCTTTGCTTATTTATTATTATTTATTTCTTTGTTCTTTATTTGACCATTATTTGGTTAGTATGGTTTTGTTTTCTTTTCCTTTTTATTATTATTATTTGTTTATTTTTTTTATTCTAACCATTTTTTATTTCCCTAATTTTGAATGAGTGTATTTTATGTGTCTCATTATTTCGTATTAGTGGATTTAAACAAACAGGGTTGATGGATGTTCCCCTCCCCAGGTGTGGACGATAAAAAAAATTGTCGAAGAAACAACGCATTGATTAGAAACAATCGAAGAGATGGCCCTCATCCTTCTACCCCGTCACAGGGTAAGTCCCAATCTTCAAGCAATCACGATCGCCCTGAACGATTCCTGCTTATCTCGATAGAACAGTACGAGAGAGGGATATACTCTTTCAAAGACAAACCATCGAACACCAACGGGACACATATGTAATGACTTTGAAAGAAACAGACAGACAACTATCGCATCGATTATTAGAGCGCACTGGCATCCCTACAACTGACGGAGGTGAGTGAAAGGACGTCCAGTAGCCTCTCATTCACTAACCAATCCTTCGGTGGGGCATTGGCACAGGTATAACACTGAAACACGTTAAACGGCGAGAGGAGAAACCCTTGGGGAGGGAATTTGATGTCGCCCATTCAGGGTAGGGCGTGGTCGAAGACCATTGGATGGAGGGACATGGCAAACCCCACGGGTCTCTCCCCTCTTTCGGAGCGGTCACTGGACTCATGGCCCCTCACAGAAAGGCTTCCTCACGCTCGGGGGAGAGACGTTGGAGGACTCAAAAGATAAAACAAACATGGAATCGGGGTGGTCTGATAAACCTAAAGGAGCAGCATATACACAAATACGAACATTAATGTTGAAAGAAATCACACTATGCTTTATATAGTCCCAGAGGGGCGCAGACTAGAGATACAATCTTTGGGGGAATTAGAAGGGAATGGGCATAAGAACACACTGGAATTTTTAAGGGGAGAAAGAGGGAGTTACATAGAAAATAAAAGAGGAGACTCTAACACCTTCCCCTACCTTCTTCCTCATGGACTCTCTCCCAGACCTTTCCTTCTCTCTTCTTTCTCTCTTGGACTCTCAGAAGAAAGCTCTTCGCCTTTCGTCCTCCTTGTGGCTCTGTTCGGGGTGTCTTCTTCTTTCTTTTTTTCATTTGATCTTCCTCTCCCTCCCTGCTGCTTCGAGGGCGAATGCCCAATTTATAGAGGAGATCAGGGAAACAGGGAGTCGGTCCAATGACGGGATGGATGGGGGGGCCACCGACTCGCTGGAGCGCCCAAACGTGTCGCTGAATTAACGACGCCACCGACTCCGCAGACGGGGGCCATCGACTCGCCGCACACGCGCTACCGATCGACGTTCGACGCCACTGGCTCAACTTGCACAGGACGCCATCGACTTTCCCAATTCAACGCTACCGAATCAATGCCCGGGAGCGCCACCGATTCAACATTTGGAGGTGCCACCGACTCACTAAGAGTGGCATTTAGGTAATTTTAGCTTTTTGCCCCGAAATTGACCCGGTGAGAGCTCGTCGCCCAGGGCAGTCTTGAAGTTGGTGCAGTGGCCTCAGAGTACATTTCGGCGCTCTGATTTGGAGTTTCCGAAGACTTATGGCACACGCCGAACCCGTGCTGATTTTCTCGGGTTTTGTCCTGATTCGGCCTTTGGCACTATAATTCATGCGACCAACTCAACTTCGAATATATGTGGGACATCTTCATCGAGTGGACTACCTTTGGAAGTACTTTCGTTCTGATTGGACGTCCTTTCGGCCACTTACGGACCTTTCCGATACGATGTGTATCCGAATCGGGTAACTCGAGGTTTCTCCTGATTTGGTGTTCGGCATGTTGATTAGTACTGCTAACTCCACGCTGTAGACACGTGGGGTGTCTTCATTAGGAGTGCCATCGCTCGAAGCATTTCTACCCTGATCGGATGACTTTTTGGCCACTTACGGACCGTTCCGGCATTCTGCGTATGCTGAGCGAATTTCTCGAGTTTTTCGTTGATATCACCTTCGGCACTTCAAATCATGCTCTCAGGCCTGCTTTATGATAGGATCGGTGCGATGGATTCAGAGGGGGGGTGAATGAATCCCACCCTTAAAAAACTTTTCGCTCAATAAAAGACTATAACACTATCAAGGCAAATAGACAATCTGAAGAACAAGTTAAGTTCTCTTTTAAACCACTGAGCAAATATATAAGGCGCGCCTAAACAAGCAACTAGCGGAAGCAGCACAGATAGAAACGAGAATGTTAAGGCAACCTGTGAAGGAGGTAGAAGACAAGGAGCAAAACACAACCACACTGCACAGAGGATTTTTAGGTGGTTCGGTCACCAAGACCTACGTCCACCCCTCACTCCCAACCGGAGTGAGGCTTCCACTAGCAACGCTAGAACAGCAGACTCAGTCTGCAAACACTTGCTGCCAAATAGCTTGACCAGGGGAACAACCTCCCCTCTTCCTCCAGACCGGAGGGACACCCCAAGTGACTCCCAGCCACTTGGAACCAGAGACTAGGTCTCTCTTCCTCCAGACCAGGAGGGAACGCACCAGTGACACCTAGTCACTAGAAACCAGAGACACAAGTCTCTCTTCCTCTAAACCGGAGGGAACACCTGGACTTGCAACCCACAAGACCAGAATTGGAGATGAATCTCCCTTCCTCCAAACCGGAGGGGAACCCACAAGTGACAACCTGTCACTTACAGACCGGAGACAAGTCTCCCTTCTCTTGAGACCACAAGAGGAACACCGATCTCTAACCAGAGAATCGGAAAGCATAGTTGATCAAATAAAAGGAAAATAAGAAATGAAAATACAGCACTCGGAAAGCTGAAAACGCAATGTAAAATGTAGCTCTCGCAGGAGCAACTGGATTGGATCTGATCCAAGTCCAGTAGACAGATCTTCAATAAAATCTTCTTTCTTCTTCTCCACGAACTCTCTCTCTTTCTCTTCTTCTTCTTTTGCTTTCACTCTCTGCCTCTCTGCTCTTCTTCTTCTTCTTCTTCTTCTACTACTCTGACACTCTGCCTCTCTGCTCTTTTTCTTCTTCTTCTTCTTCTTTTCCTTCTTCTGCTGCTCTCTGCCTCTATCACTCTCTGCTGCCCTCTCCTTCTTCTATCACTCTCTCGATCAGCCCTCTTCTATCTGTCTGCTGCGGATGAAGAAACTTCACACATATATATATCAGCAGCAACTAGGGCGTGTGCCCCCTTTATCCAGAGGACACCTCGGATCACGTGCCAGGTGCCAACCTCGGATCACGTGCCCATTCATCAGCCTGTACAATGACAGAGTTACTTCAGTCGATCAGCAAAGAGTGTATAAACTTAATGAAGTAATGCATGAGCGTGTACATACTTTAGATGCAGCATTTATGCAAGTATGTACAATGTGATAATGTGTAGACTTGAAGCCCTTCAAGCGACCTCAGTGTACAGACTTGCAGAATGATGCATTAACATAACAGAGTGGAATGTGTAGACTTCTGTGTAAAGCATGAAGCAATCGAATGTGTAGACTTTAGAAGCAGCAGTTAAGCAAGTGTGTACAATGTGAGAGTGTGTAGACTTGAAGCCCTTCAAGCGACCTCAGTGTACAGACTTGCATGGGTAAGATGCATGAACAAGCCATAGCCAGTGTATAGACTTAACCGATGCATGAATAGTGCGCCGATGTATAGACTTGGAGAACTGATGCATGAACAGCGCGCCGATGAATAGACTTGGAGAACTGATGCATGAACAGTGCGCCGATGTATAGACTTGGAGAGACGAGCGAGTGTATAGACTTGATGAACGCGTGCATGGGAAGGCAGTGTACAAACTTGAGAAGAACGATGCATGAACAATGCCTAACAAGTGTATAGACTTTGATGTAAAGGCTTGAGTTACACAAGCAGTGTATAGACTTCACGATGCACACCCATATCCAATGTATAGACTTACCCCTTGAAGATGTACAGACTTTGAAGACTTCGAAGCCCCACGATGTATAGACTTTGAAGCATGTGAACATGGGGACAAAGTACAGACTTCACTTCGTGCTAGCTACAGTACAATGTCTAGATTTGATGCAGCTTCAAAGCACAATGTGCAGACTTGACAATGCACGATGTATAGACTTCAAATTAAAGGAGACGGTGGATGTACATACTTTAAGTTCAACTGAGACGGTGCATGAATATACTTGACACTGTATAGGCTGTACAGACTTGGAAAGCTTGAAGGTGATGTATAGACTTGGTAGAGCTTCAAAGCACAAGACACTTGGCCAATGTACAGACTTGGAAAGCTTGAGCCAATGTGCAGACTTGAAACAAGTGAACACAGCGATGTGTAGACTTGGCTAATGTACAGATTTGAAGCAAAGACCAATGTGTAGACTTCAAAGTAGATGCCAAGGCTGTACACACTTGAAGAGATGCAAGGTGAGATAGAGTTGGCTGTACATACTTCAATGACTCATGCAAGCTACAGGACAGTGTGAAGACTTGTGTTTTGAATGTAGGCAAAGGAAAGGAATGTATAGACTTGCTCAGTTCAGAACGTAGGTAAAGATGGGAAGCAATGTATAGACTTTAGATGTGTGAAACATACTGACTGTACATACTTCAGCTAAGCAAGCTACAGGGCAATGTATGGACTTGATGAACGATGCAAAAAGCTCTGTACAGACATGATGTAAACTGGATGTGCAGACTTTGTAGCATGCAATGTATAGACTTCAACTAAGCGTGAAGCACAGACAATGTATAGACTCTACGAGCAAGAGGCAATGCTGACTGATGTATAGACTTGCTAAGTGATGCACATGTGACGATGAACAGACGATGTATAGACTTGTGCATGAAGCAAGGCAATCTGATGTGTAGACTTTCTCAACACAGTGGTGTGCAACTAAACGATGTGTAGACTTCAGAAATGCATAGAGACGCTACAGCGTGATAGCGTCGACGCAGCAGTTCACCCTGATGTGAAGTTAGATCTGGGTCAGTTCAGTGGGTCGACGCAGTGACCCCATGCGTCAACGCATCCAGCCTTATCTTCAAAGCCATCTGAGGCATTTCAAGGCTGCGTCAACCTCGTGGACTCAATGGGTTGATGCCATCTGAACTACTTACGAGATGTATAGACATGCGAATCTAATGTAAAGACTTGAGGGGGGTCGACCCATCTAAGAAGGGGGTCGACCCACAATAATCATCAAAGCACAAGGGGCACAACATTTCATGCACACATGCATATGGTGACTGATAGTGTTTGCTATCATCAAAACCACAGGGGCACAACACTTTACGCCTGTAGGGAGCGTCTTCATTGACTGGGCAACCAGTCCAGATGTTCTCACCCCCATGGGATAATTCTTCGGCCACTTACGGACCACTTCGACATTCCACGTGTCTTGATCGGATCACTCGGGTTTTCCGCTGATTAAACCTCCGGCTTCCCATTTTGGGGGTGTAGGGGCACTCGGCCAGCGTTTATGACCTGCCAAAACAAGGGTCAAGGAAAATTAGAAATATTTTTAGTGTCAACAACTACCAAGAGAACCTGAGAGATATGTTGGACATGTCTCAGGGAGGTCCTCTAAGGTATGCATCGATGAGGATGAAGATCCTCAATCCTACTAGGAGGTGATCCATAGCGCAGACTCCGAGAAATGGCAAGAGGCAATGGATTCAGAGATCCAGTCCATGTACACCAACAAAGTTTGGAACTTGGATGATGTACCCGAAGAGTAAGTCCCTATCGGCTACAAGTGAATTTTCAAAAGGAAGATCAGTGCAGATGGACATATTGGCACATATAAGGCCAGATTGGTGGCGAAAGGGTATCGTCAAAGACAAGGCATTGACTATGATGAGACATTTTCACCAGTGACCTATGGGAAATGAGATTTTTATTAAAAATATTTTATTATTATCTATTTAGTTTATTTATTAAAGGTTTATTCGAGTGGGCGTGCCAGTCACTAGGTGATGAGTTTATTATGCGCTCAATCTGACCCGGGTCGGCGAAAGTGAGGTACGTGTCAGGACCGAAAGTCCGCCATACCATAAAGGTTATGACGTTAATTACATTTTCCAATAAGTAGGAAAACCTCTGATTAATTACCGAAATAACGAGCCGTTCGAGGCTGAAATAGAATGAAAGTGAAGGCATGCGATGATGAAACCTTTGAGGTCGCATGAGATGATTCATTTGTTATTTTCTTAGTCATGCAGAGCAGACGTAAGTCATTGAATTCGGGCCTTCGATAAGAGGCGGAGGATGTAGGTTCGAAGACCACCATCGCGCATAGCTAAGACTTCCAGTCAGGCGTGACCTGGCCTTCTGTCGATGCCATTTGATATACCGAGGTCTCGTTCAGGCAAGCATGCATTAATGTAGCATATGGAAATACATATCTATATCTAATGCATAGATTAGCAAATGCATGATGACATATGATTTGGACTTAGACGATGCCCTTTATTTGACTTATGATTGATTAACCCCTGCCACAGGAGGTGAGGGTAAGCTCGAGAATGAGAGAGGAGTTAAAACGGCGCGAAAGATGCATTTTTGTTCAAAACCGGCGCGGGGTAGCGTAGGTAAAAAGGGTTAAAACGGCGCGGGGTAGCGTAGGTAAAAGGGTTAAATGGCGCGGCCAAGGCAAAAGGCCTTAACCGGCGCGACCCGCCCGGTGCACGCCGGATTAGGGCGCGCCGAGTGGTGACCATTTAAAAATATGTGAGTTTGAGTGTGAGGATATTCTGGCGCGGGGGGTACCATGTCGTATTAGGGCGCACCGGATTAGGACCGCGTCGGGTTAGTTGATTTTTGAGGTATTTTTGAGTTTATTTAGTTTATTAAGATGCATTGAGTTGATTAATAAGTGAATTGAAGTCCGTGATGCCCCTAAGACAAGATTAAGACTCGTGCGAGGTTCATACTCAAGCACGGAAGTCAATTGTTTCGAAAACATATCTTATTAAGCCTGAATTATGAGGGCAAACAGTCAAGCATGTCTGACAAAATTTTGGCAGCATCTCCCCATCTCCGGAGGATTACGGGGGGAAAGTGGAGGCATACCCACATAATGGAGTAAGCTCCTTAATATCGGGTGACACAACGGAGGTCGGTGGACCCAAATGAATGGAAAACCCCGAGGGCCAGCCTACGAGGGGCACCAATATTCCATGGGCCAAAGCATGATTAAAAAGGGACGACCAGTAAGGAAGGAAACCCCGAGGGCTTGCCTACAAGGGGCACACAACCATGGCCACCACCATTCCCTTCGGGATAGTGGGTTTGGTGTTGGGTGATAAACCCTATTAATATTCACCTCTGATGGTTCAGGGGGAAACATGCCATCAGTGGGCATGCCCCTATGAACCGGTGGTGACTCAGAAACGCCGATGAGAATGTTCCCCTCCCCCGGGCTGCTAGACCATTGCATACATGGACAGTAAAACACGGTAGTATTCACGCATAGTAAGAAGTAATAATCAAACCATTAGACCATCCAGGATCGGTTATATGCATGATAGAGCTAGTCAGTCAGCTGGTTAGTGGATTAGCACGTTAATAGGTTAGCATACGAACTGAGCGATTGGAAGGAGCAAACGATCGAACAGTAAAAGGGGATCCCACAACATAAATGACCATGATAGGGAGAACCCCCTCACGCACATAGACTTTAGGGATGGCTCTTTCCTCCCTAATCTATGGCTATGGATAGGAAGGTGTTGAGAAGCCATTCCCAGGGCCAAAGGGGAGTGTATCTATATGCACACCTCCGGCATGGAGAAGAGAAACATATGGGCATACGGAGCATGCGATGCGGTCTACGCAATAGAGGGGATCCTGGGGAGAGGGGGATATTGCTGTAGCCCCTTTGGGAATATCCCAGGGCACATTCGGTGTCAACGAGGAGAGTCGGACGAAAACACACAATAAGAGATTGAATGCACTCAAAGAAAGAAGGCAAAGGGAGCACGTACGCATATCAGAGCTTCATTCATACTCAAAACTGATCACATAAGCCAAAAAGGTGTATGATGTTACATATTCTGATACGGCTCGGCGTTGTCGCATGAAGCTGATCAAATCCCCAGATCAAGCCCAAGAGAAAGAAGAAAAGGGAAAGTAAAGAAAATCGAGGGGTAGTGGGCTCATATCATTGCCCTATCATTATAGAAGCTGCAAAAGCGCAGAGTTACAGAGAGGGAAGAAGAAAAGGGTGGAAGGGACGATCCACCACCCACCTAAAACCTTCGCTGGCGGAAAACAGAGTATCGGAGAGGGAGAGAGGTTCTTCTTCCCCGGCCCTAAGCTCTTCCAGGTGGACGGACAAGAGGCTCCGAAGTCTCATGGCTCTTTGATTCTCTCCTCAGAAAACCCCCCTTCCTTGCTCCGGAAGCTTCTTTTTCTTCTTTTTTCTTCTTCTTCTTCGACTGCTGTCTATATCTTCTATTTCTCCTCTATTCTTCTCTCTTCTTTTCTTCTGGCCGATGATTGGCTTATATAGCCTGGCCAATGTGTGGTCCTTCTCCGGCGTGAGAAGAGCGCGCCGATGAAGCATCCAAGTTACATTTACGCGCCGGGAAAAGGGCGCGTCAGATAAGGCCATGCCGTCGCTCGGGTGTGGGTAGCAACTTCTATTGCTAATGGAGTAGGGGGATCTATGGTGGGTGATTTGGTGATAGCTAGCGTATGACACACCCGAGGTGGTGAACAAGCATGGGCTTGGGTTGGGATAGGAAGGGGAAGTAGAGGAGGCCTAGGTTGGGGAAAGATTGGTGTAGGAAGTGGGAGGTGGGTTGGGTGAGGGGTTTTGGGTTGATTTATTTTGGGAGATGTGTCCCTTTTTGGGGACGATGGTGGGTTTGTGGTGGTGGTCAAGGGGGCTTGTGGGGTACGGGTTTGGTGAGGGGTTTTGGGTTTGGGGGTGGTGGCCATTATGGGCCTAGGTGGAGGGGTGGACGCGGTGTCCACTTGATTTTTAATGGTGAGGGTTGGATAAGTGGTGGTCACTATGGAGGGAATTGGGTCGGTTAGGGGTCTCTTGTCCTTGGGATCGTTTGGGGTGGAAGTGGGGGCTAAAGGGGCTTGACTAGTGTAGGTTAGGGAAGGGGGGTTTGGTTGGGGTGTGGAGGCCCTCATGGGGTTAGGTGGGGAGGTGGAGGCCTTGGACACTTGGGTTCTATTGGTAAGGGTTTGGACGGGTGGGGTTGGAGGAGTGGGAGTGCTCCTCGAGTTTTGGTAACCCGGGTAGGAGGGAGGAGGTCGGGGAGTGTAGACTTTCCTAAGTTCGGCTCTCATGTTCTCCCATGTGTTAATAGGCTCTAGCCTCATAACCCTCCTAAATTATTCAATGAACTTCCACCTATCCTCGGCATGGTACACAAGTCGACTCTTGGCAAGGTAGATTTTCATGGGTTCAGTCATTGGATTCCTTTTAAAGTATTTGTCCATGTTTTCCTCCCACTCTAAATATGCACTAGGGTGGTATCCGTTAAAGATAAGGTCCTCAAATAGGACTTTGTCCAAAGGGGTGTCAATCGGACCTTTGCGGAGGGCCGAGTGAGATTGATGTGACTTACATGAAGTAGCCATGCTAGTGGACAAAAGAGATGCAACCGAAGACTCTAAATGCATATGAGCGTCCTAGGACCAACTTGATAGAGACAAGTTGTGAACCTGGCTCTGATACCACTTGATGTGACACCACCTTGGGGTGATGACCACAAGACAATATGACCCTTGGACCTAAGGTTGCAAGCAAGCAAATTGGCGATGATACCACTCGAGCGGCTCACTCGCTTGGTGCACACTTGTGCCCGTGGGCAACTAAACGATAATGGAGAGGGTCCGGGGTGGGACAATGATGCTCCAGTGCTTGGCAAGCTTGGGGAGAACCCCAATTGGGCCAGGGATGCCCACTCACGGGCGGCCATCACACCATGGGTGTGGGTTGAAATGGCTCGCTTACAACTCGCCCGCGATGGACACTCACGTGTTCGGCAATTTGGGCCGGGCCCTCGCTCTCCGTCCGACGCAGCAAAGCAAGAATACTAAGCTAAGCAAGTGATATTGACCAGCAAGGAAAGGGGGACCGAGGCTCACCTAGCCGGCGTGAAGACGCCAACTCCGGCCGAAGACGGGGGCGAGCGGGGAGGCAAGGGTTTGCGCCCGCAAGCCGCGTCGGTGTCGCTTCAAATCTGTGAAAATATTATTACATGAACTACACCTCTCGCAGGAGGGGGGCTCTTGGGGTGGGGGTTAGACTTATTACAACCAAGATTACCTCCACGCAGGGAGGGGCCTTCAGCCGGCCAAGCGGGGTGGGGAAATTATGAAGAGAACGTCGACTCTCCAAGCTTCGCCGGTTCTGCCACTCTTCAGTTTTGCTGAACAGGTTGTCGATAAAGATGCTGTCACGGACTCAACCGAGCTCCAAATTTGATGAAACCAGTGCCAAAAGTTCCCCAACTGGCCGAGGATGATGTTTGAATTTTTTGGGAAGCTCTGGAACTCGGGGCTGATCGGACCGGCGACTGGAGCAGGACAGCAACACTCTGCCTCTGACTGATGCAGAACTGATATAGTGGATTGCAGAAGGCACTACGGTAGCTCCCGAACTCCAAATCGAACGAAACTGGTAATGACGCGATCGTGGTCGGCGTAGCTTCGAGCAGAAATTGACGGGGCCACAATCCGAGGTCGGAGAGGAGAATGGTGGCTTGAGAAGTGAAGACAGGTCGAACTTGGACCTGCAGGGGGCAGACTGCACACTCCGGCGAAGAAATTCAGAACAAATAGCTCGGGCAGGCGATTGGCGTCGTTCCTTCTGCTACTGATGGAGAACTAGACGAAGAAGAATTTTTTAGAAGGAAGCATGATCGAATTACTCCAAGGTTGGCCGCTGAATGGCTTCCAAGATCGCTCTGGCCTTCAGTCTGGGACAGATTGCGCAGTCGTTGAAGATGACGTTCCTCCGGACAGCTCCGAACTCGGATGCAGGCAGGAGTACCACCGTTGGAAAGAAGACTTGGAGACGATTCCAGCAATATAAGATATGCCACCGGGAGCCTTCAGGGGAAGTCGTGGCTGCTACTACAAATCACTACTTTTCTGAAACTTGCAACAGGGACAGAATAGGTGGAGGAGAGGGTGTGGGGAAGGGCATGAACAAGGGGTTATTTGGTGGATGGGGAAGGGGGGGTGCGACCTTGGGTGGTTAGGGAGGTGGGGAGATGAAAGGGCACAGCCCAAGGGAGAGGGAAATTCGAAATTTGGCCTAGGGAAGGGCTCTTTCAGTCTTGGGGAGAGGGAGGGTTGCTTGGGAGAGTGGAAAGGTGCCTAGGAGAAGGGGTTTCCACCTAGGGGTTGGAGGGGGAATTGAATGAGTGCATGGGGAAGGGGAAGGGGCCTTAATGAGGGGTGAATGGGGAGGAGAGAGAATGAATTTTGAAATTAGGGTGGGGAGGAGAGAGAGAGGGGGCACAACCCACTTAGAGAGAGTGATAGTAAGAGAGAGAGAGAGGGAGATATTGAGAGGGAACTAGAAGGTGTGGAAATTTTCTAGATTCAATATTCAAGCATAATTGTTACAAATGAGAGAGGGGTGGTGCTATTTATAGACCCCACACTTTTCCTAAGACCAAACTGACCCTGACAAACTAACTAATGACCAAACAGTCCAAGGGAGGGGCGCCCCTGGGCCTAGCCCAATGAATTGGGCCCATTAACCTATCAAACCAACATAATGACTTCAAGACTTAGGAAAATGACTTTCTAACCTAGGTACATGACTCAATAAAGGGAAATTTACATGTTTAAGACTCAAATAAAAATAAGAAAATTACATGACTCGACTCACAAACACATGAGGAACATAATGGCGTACACCGACGATCAATCTGAGCTTCAGAAAATGTGGAGGGGCAAGGGATGTCCCCATCAGTAGAGATGTGGCGGTAGAGCGTGTACCGTCAGAAGATGACATAGCAGATCCACTGACTAAGCCTTTGACACAGATTATGTTTGAGCGCCATCGGGATAAGATGGGCCTCAAAGTTGTGGGCAATTGGCTGTAGTTCAAGTGGGAGATTGTTAGTATTGGTGTGCTACAGGCCGATTTCGGGTCGGGTAGGCCCGATAGTTGTACGATCTTGTTCATTATTAACGAAGTGGTATTTGAGCATAAATTTGTAATTGTATATTACTCTACGATGTCCCTAGGATATATGGTTGTAAAGTCAACTCGAGATGGGATCTCGATCATGAGACTGACTTTACATGGACACATACCTTAAACTGTTCCTGGTTGGAGGGTAATCACTCGGGGACTTTGATTACCTATTAAACTAGTACACATGATGTATGGGTGAGCAGTCTCATGGTCACTAGTGCGGGGCACCGATACATATGTGTAGGTGTACGTTCTGGGAGGATGTACACTGAACTGATCCACTATTGGATCTTCAGATGGTTGATTATACCTAATGTCAACTGACGATCCAATTATCTCAGTAGTATCGTTGGTCCTTTGACCTGAGACATAGATTGGATCTTACTTGAGGGCTATAATGGTTTAATGAGTTGGCTAAGTGACTTTAACCACAAGTCATGAATTGTCAAGTCATTAACCATTTCAGGATACGTGTGAAGATCATCAATGGTCAAGAGAAGATCACTCACTGTCGGGTATATATCAGATAGTTAATGGGTCATGGCACTGACACTCCGTTAAATCCCTTGATGTGACATGACCCCATAGACCTAGAATTGTAAGCAATCGAACCGAACGGCGGACCCACTCAAGCGGGTTCACCCGCGTCGCGCGCACCCGGGTCCGTAGGTGGACCGGTGATAGTGGTGAGGGTCCGAGGATGGACCTTGCCTTTCCAGGGATTTGACTAACTTGGGCTGAACCCCTAAGGGCCTGGGATGCCCAATTTCGTGGGCGGCCAGCACGCCAAGGGCGTGGGATGTAGTGGCTCTCTCACAACTCGCTCCGCGGAGGCACTCAATTAGATGGCAATTTGAGATCGGGCGCTCGCCTCACCGCCGACGGGCAACTAGAAACGATACTAAGACAAACAATGGTAAAACCAGAAAAGGATGGAGGCTCAAAGCTCACCTGATCGGTGTGAAGACACCGATCCCAGTCGGAGACGAGGGCGAGCGGGGAAGCGTGGGCTACCCACACGCCGCGCCGATGATGCTTTAGCCGACGACCTGCTAGTACACAACTACTCCTCGCGCAGGAGGGTGATCGTGGGGTGGGAAAAATAGAGGTTACATTCAAACACTACCTCCACACAGGGAGGGGCGCTAAGCCGGCCAGGCGGGGAAGGGAAACTAGCTAAGGAGGTAGCCGATTGATCCCACCGTCGGTTCTGCCCGCCTGTTCTGCCAGCTGACAGGTACTCACTGTTGGATGTCCTGCGGATGCTCCTGAACTCAAAAACTGACGAAACCAGTGCCGAAACGTCACTGACAGACCAAAGAATGCCTGTGAATTTTTGTGGGTGGTTCTGATGTCGTCACCGGTAGGGGCGGGCTCTGGAACAGGGTCCCAATGATCAGGCTCAGACTTCTCCCAGGGTGAAACAGCAGATGGACGAAGCCACCACGCCCGCTCCCGAAGTCCAAATGATGCGGGACCAAGTCAAGGATGACCGTGGATGAGTCTTCTCCGAGCAGAAACCAAGCTGGGCACGAGATGATGTCGGGGCAGAGAGAGAGAGCCCGTTGAGTGGGTAGGTGTCGGGTCAGGTCCTGAGTGGCCTGATCTGCGCACCCGAGGGAGAAAAATTGGAAAACGTTCCTCTGGGTGCCAAACAGGGTGCCGTCTTCTGATGATGGAAGTAGATTGGAGGTAGAAGACCTCGGCTGAGCGGCGCCTTCAGAAGTGATTGGGTGTGACCGTGGGAGCTTCTTAACTGCAGCTCTAGTCCTGGTTCAGGTCCCGGTTGCGCAGTCGGACGAGAACGAGTCCTCCGGATAGCAGGGATGTCGGATGCCAGCAAGACCACCTCGGTTGTGAAACCGTCTGGAAGAGCTTTCCGGCGATGTATGGTGCACCTCCAGAGGACGTCGAACGACTCCGGAGCAGCCTCTGCAAGTTGACCTCCAACTGCTGTCTGCGAATTGAGATGGATAGGGTGGTGAAAGGTGATGGGAGACGGAGTAGATGGGGTGGGAAATGTGGTGGATGGGTGTGGGGATGGCACCTGACTATGTGGGGGTCTGTTAGGGGGTGATACAAGGTGTGGGAGGGGCATAAAGGGGGCTGGGAGGTGGTCTAGCAAGTGGAGGAAGGGGGAGCTGCGAATTTGAGTTGGGAATGAGAGAGGGAGGAGAGATCTCTCCTTTGGTTTGAATGTGTGGTTAATGGAGGGTTTAATTCTGGTCTAGGGAATGGGAAGGGGTGTCTTGGGGATGTGAATGGGTGCTTGGGAGATGGGATTCTCCCTTGAGAAAATGAAAGGTTGTATGGGGAAGGGGAAAGGTTGCTTGGGAGGAGGGAGAGGTGCCTAGGAGAAGGGGATTCCACCTAGGGGTTGGAGGGGGATTAAATGAGAGGTATGGGGAAGGGGGAGGGGTCTTAATTAGAGGTGAATAGGGAGGAGAGAGAGTGAATTTCGAAATTTGGAGAGAGGAGGAGAGAGAATGGGGTTCGCCCCCTTTAGAGAGAGAGAGAGAGAGAGAAATAGAGAGAGAGCTAGAGAGGTAGAGTGAGAGAGAGAGAGAGAGCACAGGGGTTTCAATATTCAACTCAAATTTTTCATTCAACAATTCATTAGCCTCCAAATGAGGGATTGGGGTCCTATTTATAGGAATCCCATAATTTAACTTAAGTCCCTGACTTTTGGACTACTAACACTAAACCAAGGGGAAGGGGGCGCCCCTGGGCCTAGCCCATATAATTGGGCCCAATAACACGCATAATGACTTAAGACTTAGGTAAATAGCTACCTAACCTAGGTATTGGACTCAAATAAAAGGAAAAGTACATGATAAGAAAATGAAAATTACATCATATGACTCGAAATAAAGTGGCAAACGAGATGTAGCATAGTTGGCGAGCATCGGGGTCCTCGATCAAATGAAATTGCTGGTGATGTCCTCATCATACCCCCGGGGTGCGAAAAACTTGACTCCGTCGAGTATGGGCCCACCGGGGAAGTGGTCCTCTCCAACGGCTCAGAGTGAACCTCAACCTCCAAAACTCAACCCTGCGTCTGCAACCAGGGGACGGTCCTTCATCCTCTCGAGGTGGCTCAGGCGCACCCTCTTGCTGGCGAGGGAACCCTGCTTGCCTAGTATTGCCTCCGTGTGCACACGTCGGATTCTCAGGCTAATTTTTGGTGGCTCTCCGAGGGTGTCCCTCTCAAAGGAAGATAAAGGCTCGAGGCACTCACTAGGATCCACCGCGGTGCCCATATAGGGTGCCGGATCCGCCACGTAGAAAATGGGGTGAATCCCAAAAACCCATTAGTAAGTCCAACCCGTTAGCCAGGTTGCCAAAGTCACTCGGAACTGGGGAAGGTCCAAGTCCTCGTGCCCTCGAATTGGAGGTGACCCTAGGGTAGAGCCACTCCAATGTCATCATCACCAGATTGCCTACTTGGAATTCTAAGTGGCGCTCGCGAGCTCTTGTCCGCTCTTTGTGAACCTCACCGCTCGTCAAGAATTCCTTGCGTGTATGCTCATGCCGTGTATCATAATGCGGTGAGTGGGTGTGAAAGAGGATAGTATGCAAAGGTGGACCGGGGCAACCGTAGATATACCTATCATGCATAGATGTGATGAAGACTTTCATGGACTCAGGGGGGCCGGGGCAACCATAAGTGGACCTATCATGCATGGTGGCGGTAATTATCGAGGGACCCGGACATCCATGTTTGCTCCATGCATGCATAAGAGCTATGACGAATGTGGGAGGACCAGCACATCCAAATGTGGCTCTATCAGGTATGGGTGCAATGAATGCCAGAGGACCTGGACTTCCATGTAGACTCCTATCATGCATAAGATGGATGATGAATGGGGGTGGACCTACATATCCAAATGTGAACCTGTCATGCACTGGACCTAGTGTGTATGTGACATAAATGAGACGACTAGCCCTACCAGATGGGGCAAAATGTTGTGGCACATGCATTCCTATCAAGATGGTCCCATCTTTTGGTGAGGGTTGATTTGGGGGTCTCCACTCATGGTGTTCGAAGGGGTCCCAGAAAGTGAACATCTTGGGATGGGTCAATTCGTCATTTCCTTGGTGGATGTCACCCTTGGTCATGGCTCTCATAGCGAGGACTAAGTTTTGGAATGGGTGGTTTAGGTTAAACATGGTGGGTGAGGCTAGGAAAAGGAGGGTGGTGGGTAAGGCGACTAGGTCCCATGGGTTCATTGGCTTCCATTGGGAGGGATCAAAGGGGTCATGGAATGGGTTGCCAAGGAAGAGATATTCTATGTCCTCAAGGTCTTTAAATGATGGTGAGTCATCCTCCTCCAAAGCAATTGGTCCAAGATCTCTAGTGTGTTGACCGTTTAAGGCATTAGGGATCTCAAAGGGTGGGGAGTAGACCAGAGTGGGTTCTTCCTCCAAGGGGAGAAATAGGAGGATCTCAATAGTGCAATGCCCACTCATGCAAATGGAGGTGATGGAGCCAATGGTGGGGTGGGCAAAGTTAATGGTGCTAGGCTCCGATGGTCCATGGCAAGCAAGCCGGTCAAGTGGACTTGACAATATAGGCAATCCACTAGGTCTCCCAAGTCTCCCACAAAGTAGAAGGTTTGGAGAGTGACATGGGGAGGCCGGGTGGGAACAATTTGGGATTGATATTCCAATGGTGTTGAGCTAGGGAGGGTGGGACTTTGCTTGAGCCATTGGAGTATGGACTCATCTATGGTGAGGCTGCCATGTGTGATGGTGCAAGGCTTTTGAGGATCCAGACCATGAGGGGTGGGGGAAGATTGAGGCTCTTCTTCCTTATTAGTGGTAGCTTGGGCTTCCTCTATGGTGATAAGAGGGTCTAGATGGGCATAAATCTTCCTAAGCTCATTTCTCATCTCAACCCAAGAGTTGATGGGTTCTTGCCTTCCAACTTCCCTTAAGCCTACAATGTTTTGCCATTCATTCCTAGCTTGGCGCCAGAGCAAACTTTTGGCATAATTGACTTGTATCGGCCCTGATAGAGTGAACCTCGCAAAATGTTGGTCTATGGAGCTCTCCCATTCTAGATATATACTAGGGTCGGATCCATCAAACACAAAAGCCGCTAATGGGTCTAAGGATGGCGAATAGGCTAAGTAAGAAGTGGTCATGATGAACGGCTGATGAATGCAATGGCCCTAGGATAAGACTTAGTAGAGACAAGTCTAGAACTTGCTCTGATACCAATTTGATGTGACACGACCCCTTGGACCTAGAATTGCAAGCAATCGAACCAAACGGCGGACCCACTCAAGCGGGTTCACCCGCGTCGCGCGCACTCGGGTCCGTAGGTGGACCGGTGATAGTGGTGAGGGTCCGAGGATGGACCTTGCCTTTCCAGGGATTTGACTAGCTTGGGCTGAACCCCTAAGGGCCTGGGATGCCCAATTTCGTGGGCGGCCAGCACGCCAAGGGCGTGGGATGTAGTGGCTCTCTCACAACTCGCTCCGCGGAGGCACTCAATTAGATGGCAATTTGAGATCGGGCGCTCGCCTCACCGCCGACGGGCAACTAGAAACGATACTAAGACAAACAATGGTAAAACCAGAAAAGGATGGGGGCTCAAAGCTCACCTGATCGGTGTGAAGACACCGATCCCGGTCAGAGACGAGGGCGAGCGGGGAAGCGTGGGCTACCCACACGCCGCGCCGATGATGCTTCAGCCGACGACCTGGTAGTACACAACTACTCCTCGCGCAGGAGGGTGATCGTGGGGTGGGGAAAATAGAGGTTACATTCAAACACTACCTCCACGCAGGGAGGGGCGCTAAGCCGGCCAGGCGGGGAAGGGAAACTAGCTAAGGAGGTAGCCGATTGATCCCACCGTCGGTTCTGCCCGCCTGTTCTGCCAGCTGACAGGTACTCACTGTTGGATGTCCTGCGGATGCTCCCGAACTCAAAAACTGACGAAACCAGTGCCGAAACGTCACTGACAGACCAAAGAATGCCTGTGAATTTTTGTGGGTGGTTCCGATGTCGTCACCGGTAGGGGTGGGCTCTGGAACAGGGTCCCAGGGATCAGGCTCGGACTGCTCCCAGGGTGCAACAGCAGATGGACGAAGCCACCACGCCCGCTCCCGAAGTCCAAATGATGCGGGACCAAGTCAAGGATGACCGTGGATGAGTCTTCTCTGAGCAGCAACCAAGCTGGGCACGAGACAATATTGGGGAAGAGAGAGAGAGCCCGTTGAGTGGGTAGGTGTCGGGTCAGGTCCTGAGTGGCCTGATCTGCGCACCCGAGGGAGAAAAATTGGAAAACGTTCCTCCGGGTGCCAAACGGGGTGCCATCTTCTGCTGATGGAAGTAGATTGGAGGTAAAAGACCTCGGCTGAGCGGTGCCTTCAGAAGTGATTGGGTGTGACCGTGGGAGCTTCTGCACTACAGCTCTAGTCCTGGTTCAGGTCCCGATTGCGCAGTCGGACGAGAACTAGTCCTCCGGATAGCAGGGATGTCAGATGCCAGCGAGACCACCTCTGTTGCGAAGCCGTCTAGAAGAGATTTCCGGCGATGTATGGTGCACCTCCAGAGGACGTCGAACGACTCTGGAGCAGCCTCTGCAAGTTGAGCTCCAACTACTGTCTGCGAATTGAGATGGATAGGGTGGTGAAAGGTGATGGGAGACGGAGTAGATGGGGTGGGAAATGGGGTGGATGGGTGTGGGGATGGCACCTGACTATGTGGGGGTCTATTAGGGGGTGATACAAGGTGTGGGAGGGGCAGAAAGGGGGCTGGGAGGTGGTCTAGCAAGTGGAGGAAGGGGGAGCTGCGAATTTGGGTTGGGAATGAGAGAGGGAGGAGAGATCTCTCCTTTGGTTTGAATGTGTGGTTAATGGAGGGTTTAATTCTGGTCTAGAGAATGGGAAGGGGTGTCTTGGGGATGTGAATGGGTGCTTGGGAGATGGGATTCTCCCTTGGGAAAATATAAGGTTGTATGGGGAAGGGGAAAGGTTGCTTGGGAGGAGGGAGAGGTGTCTAGGAGAAGGGGATTCCACCTAGGGGTTGGAGGGGGATTAAATGAGAGGTATGGGGAAGGGGGAGGGGTCTTAATTAGAGGTGAATAGGGAGGAGAGAGAGTGAATTTCGAAATTTGGAGAGAGGAGGAGAGAGAATGGGGTTCGCCCCCTTTAGAGAGAGAGAGAGAGAAATAGAGAGAGAGCTAGAGAGGTAGAGTGAGAGAGAGAGAGAGAGCACAGGGGTTTCAATATTCAACTCAAATTTTTCATTCAACAATTCATTAGCCTCCAAATGAGGGATTGGGGTCCTATTTATAGGAATCCCATAATTTAACTTAAGTCCCTGACTTTTGGACTACTAACACTAAACCAAGGGGAAGGGGGCGCCCCTGGGCCTAGCCCATATAATTGGGCCCAATAACACGCATAATGACTTAAGACTTAGGTAAATAGCTACCTAACTTAGGTATTGGACTCAAATAAAAGGAAAAGTACATGATAAGAAAATGAAAATTACATCATATGACTCGAAATAAAGTGGCAAACGAGATGTAGCATAGTTGGCGGCATCGGGGTCCTCGATCAAATGAAATTGCTGGTGATGTCCTTATCATCCCTGGCCAGGGTCATGTGAGTTCGTTTAGAACAGATGTCATACACTTTAAGGAGGTCATGGTCGAATGGCACGATCATGGGGGTTTGACAGTTACCGTACCCTCGATCGAACCAGACTCACAGAAGGAGCGAGGGATTATAGCGATGCGGCAACTGTAGACATATAGGTACCAGATAGGGTGGTTTGAACCCAACGTGATCAAATGTTCAGAATAAATTAAACTATTATTCGGCTCTAGTAGAAGTGAATAATGAGTTTAATTTACTTCTAATTAGGAATTAGAAGTTAATGGACCTTAAACTAGAGTGACTATGAGCCTATAGGATCACACACAATGGATTCTCGGGTGATGGGATATTATTGTATAGAGTTATATATTAAAAGCCTTCAATTCTTTTTGGAAAGGAATATATGAAGGGCTTAATATATATATACAATAATAGGAAAGGGTACATATGCAATATTAGTTCTTAGGGGCTGAAGGGGCGTGATCTCGCGCGGCTCCTGAGCTAGGAGGATGATCACCGAACAGTGAACTGTAGAGAAAGGGAAACAGATCAGGGGGCCAAGGGGAGATTCCCTGTGGAAAACCCTCCGATGCCTAAGTCAGTAGAGCAATGGTGGAAGATAAGGAGGGAGGTAGAAAGAGGTGCGCGAGATCCCCCTACACCAAGGTGGTGAAGTGGTTCCTGCTTAGGGGATTTTAGGCGTGTATTACCCTTACCTTTCACTAGAGGGAGTCATTGGTTTATATAGTGTGCTCACCTTATGAGTCCCGTAAGCTGAGGAGTTTCAGACGGGAGTTACGTCCTCATCGTGGGATCTTCATAGCCTTGAGGGATCATGGGTCTCTTATCCTCATAAACTTCTGCTCATAAAGGGCTCTCAACGGCAGCGTGGATAAGCAGTCGTCGGTCGGTCCGAGCATAAAAGGTGCCAACCCTGTCCGGGAGATAGGCATAGCTCGGATGAAGATAGGTCGGAGTGGGCGCTAAGCGCTTGCCTCTATCCCGATGAGGGGATAACTCGGGCATGGGTCTTCCTCCGTTCTGACCATCGCTCGGGCCTTCCGAGCCTAAGGGCCGCCGAGGAAGGATGAGATCCCGAGAAATCTTATTGGGCTTTTTAGCCTAAGTGGGCCCTATGGGGTTGTCACTTGGATGAGCTGAGCCTCGTTTGGTCCTGATGGACCTAGTTTGGTTGCTCTTAGATGGGCTACAGAAATCCCCCTCTCCACTTGTCCCCCTCCTACTCCCGAGCTTTAGTAAGCTCGGAAGAGTTGCTGTTGGGGTTTTAGACCAGCGTGGCTCAGGTGGGTGGAGATCTGGCGGTGTTAGGAAGCCACGTGCCGTGGTCACCCGGGCCCGTAATAATGATGATCCTGACGGATTTGAACTGAAGGGGCCCCCTTTTCTCGGAGGTCGGAACGACGCGCCGCCTCCCGCGTGGGGATATAGGTGTTGGGCGCTTACTGTCTTTCCAGACTTCCTCCGTCTTTAGGGTTTTGGCTCTCCTCCGTTCTTGCTTTTGGGCTCTTCGATGCGTCGTGAGGGCACGACGGAAGAGTAGAGGCTTGAAGCGGCGTTCGTGGAGTTGGCGGAGATAACTGCGGAGGCAGTCCGGCGGCTTCCTCCCCCCCCGGAATCTTCGGGGTCCCGAGATCACCTTTCCTCAAACTCTTCTCCGGTCTCCATGGCGGACCAGTGTTCGGATGCCGAGGAGTGGGAGGATGAGCCAGTGGTGAAGGCGCCGGTTCCAAACTGCAGTGAACTGGGGGAGGCGGATGTGAGAAGGCTGGAGCACCAGTATCGCCTGCCCCACAAGTTTCGCTTTGTCACGGCTTCCCCCCACGAGACTAGCCTGGACACTCGTACGGGCCACATCTGTACCTTCCTTCTGTCGTGGAAGGGTGGGTTCCGCCTTCCCTTCGAACCTTTCATTCTTCAGCTTCTCAATTTTTTCCTGTTGGCGCCCATTCAATTGGTAGCCAACTCCTATCTTCTCCTTTCCGCCTTCCGCATTCTCTGCTGCCAGTGCGGAGTTCCTCCTTCCTTGGACCTCTTTCACTATTTTTTTAAGTTGAAAGCACATCCTTCGGCCGGGAAGGGTTTCTATTTCGTCTAGGCGAGGTGGAACAGGAGCTGCATCTCCTTGGCGGTGAAGGATTCTTCGCATAAGGGGTGGAAAACTCAATTCTTCTGGGTGGGGATTTGTTCAGTGGAGGAAACATGGAGGTGTCTAGTAATCCCCAATTTCCACCCGAATATCCCTCCCAGGCAGGATGAGTTCCCTCCACATGTGGAGAAATATGCGGCCATCTTGCTGAAGCACCGCCAATCCATCGAAGAGCTGGTTACTCCAGAGAATATCGAGCGGTGTCTTCTTACGCGGCTACATCCGTCGGGCTCAGGTGCCACAAATTAGGTTCTCCTTTGGATGTTGGGATCATTTTTCTTTTCCTGACTATGTCTTCTTCTTCGTGCAGACAACAGGCGGGAGGCTTTGAAGGAGGCCGCAGAGGTGATCGAGCTTGACGATGACTCGGCTGCTGATGAATCGGCTGCTCCCATGGGTCGCTCCCGAACCAGAGATAAGGGCAAGGGGGCGGCCCAGGGTGAATCCTCTAGGCCGCGGGGGTCCAAGTGCAAGGACCCCGTGGAAGGCATGATCCGGGCCGCTGCAAGGGCCATGAACCGGGCCAAGAAGGCCGGGGTCGTACCCGCAGTCGGAGGCGACCTTGCCGCGGCTCGCCCCTCCGCCAAGCATGATGGGGCCGACCCTATCGGGCGAGCTCTCCCACCCGCCGAGCAAGAGGGGGCCGAGGAGGTTGGGGCTACTCCTACGGGCGGTGACGATGCGGGCTCGGCTCTTCCTTCGATCGGAGCCGAGGGGATCGGGGCTGCTCTTACGACTGGCAACGGTGCTGGCCCAGCTCTCCCCTCGGTAGGAGCCGAGGGGGCCGTGGCCGAGGCGGGGAATGCTGGGGCCGTGGCCGAGGCTGGCACTTCAGGCGGTGGTGCAGGTGCCGAGCCGGTCCAGGTTGGGGGGCCGCAAGAAAATCCGACCGAGGCACGAGAGGTGACCGAGGCAGGGGCTTGGTTCGAGCCACTCGGTGGGGCACCGGGCGATGGGGGGTTCTCTATTCCGGCGGCCATGGAGCGGCTTGGTATCTCGGGCCCTTTGCACCGGGTATGCCGCGATATATCCACGAAGGTGAGGGGGGGAGGTAGGCAGTACTCTCCGTCCACGACCCTCACTGGGGTTATGGAGGGCGGCTTGGCCCTAGCCCAGATGGGGGCCACTCTGGCAGAAGCGTACGCTCGGTCGGAGTGGGAGTGAGCGAACCTGGCCTGGACCCTTGGTGGGTCTGACAGGAGGTTGGCTCGGCTTGCCGAGGAGCGTGATGGGCTTCGGCGAAAGCTTTCCTCAGTCAGGGTACTGGTGCGGTCGAGTCAGGTGGAAACCCGGTCGATAACCGAGCAGCTAGCTAAGGCCCGCGAATCGCTCGAGAGGAAGAATAGGCTTCTTGAAGAGGAGCGCCTTGCACGCATTGAGCTGGATGGTCGGTGGGAGACCGAACGTGCAGAGCTGGTAGACTGAGCGGAGGAAGCCGAGTGCCTTCGGCGGGAGGCTGAGACTGATCGGGCCGAGGCGGAGAAGCAGGCGGCAGAGGCCGAAAAGTGGACGGCTGAGGCCGAGCGGAAGTCAACCGAGGTGGAGCGGGAGAGGGCCGAGCTCGCTGGTAGGGTGGGATCGGCCGGGGCGGAGGCTCTCGAGCAGTACAAAAGCTCAGAGGCCTATCGGGTCGACCTTAAGGAGGCTGCCCTCCCCTACTACGAGTTAGCACTTCACCGGGGCATCCGCAAGGGGTTCAAGCAAGGCTATGACCGGGCCGTCTCTTATGCCGAGGAGTAGGCGTCTGGGGTAGTTGACTTCTCGTCTGAGCAACGTTATGACTCGGACTTGTCATCCTCCAGTTCCTCTGCTTCGGCACAGGATGAAGAGGATCCCGGGGGCTCTTCATTCGAGGGGTCGCCAACTCCAGATGCCTCGGGAGGGCACGCAACCGAGGTAGTTCCCACGCCGGTGGGGTCAGTGCTAGGGTCGGCCGTCGCCGAAGATGCCGGGGGTAGACCGTTTGAGCCCTCCACTTCTGAGCTTCAAGGTGGGCCGGAGGCCTGATGTATCTGCTTTGCTTCCTCTTTTTGTATGTCTTTTTCCTTTTTGAAGAAAAAAAGACTTCCTCTTTTGTGTAGAAAAATAGATAAGGCAGTAGCGTTATGATGAAGACTTATCTGTTCCGTATCGTCATTGCCGTATTTTGTTCAGCGTATCTGCAGTGGTTGGAAAGAGCCGATACTTTCTGCGTGGATCTCGCCTGATGGTTGGGTGAGCGTCTGACAGGGTGTCTTTCCGTTTTCTCATACTTCGAATGCCTGGCCGCTTCGTGTATCCCGCTGGGGCGAAAAATGAGAAGTTTGAGGTGACCGTTCATAGGGAGAGATCCCTTTGGCATGTTTTCGAGGAGAGAATCATTTAAGGCAAATAGCCTCCCTTCGCCTATAAAAGGTCTGAAGGGCGTCCCTTCCTCTCCACCGCTTAGGGGTTTCCCTGACAGTCTTTCCTCATTCTTTCTTCACGTAGCGTTGTGCCGTTGTATTTGGAGCATGGAAGACGCTCCAGAAGATGAGGCTGCCGACGACGGGGGGCAGAGAGTTCTTGCTGCTTCGGGTTTAAAGAGGGTTCGACGGCCGACGGATAGACTTAAAGAGGGTTCGACGTGTGGAGGCACGTCGTCTTCTTTTTATCAGTTCCGGCGGCGCTTGCAGGGGGGGCGAGATGGTGGACGGATGGGGACATTAGGCATCCCTGTCGCCCATCTCTCCTTGCTCGCTCCATGGAGGGGGGAGGAATCTAGCTAAGCTCCCTCCTTTCCGGGCTTTCCCCTGCCTCCTCGTCCAGCTCTGCTGGTTTCTTTCTCCCCCCCGCAGCCTCTTTTTCCCTCTTCTGCTCTTCTCATCATTTCTTTCACTCTTCGGAGGGTGCCTGCACTCTCTTTCTTCCAAAGAGTTGGCAGGTTGGCGGGGAGGATGCTTTCATATGCATTCCCTCTCCCTTCTTCCAAGTTCAACTTGGAAGGTAGCCTTCTCCTTCCTAATCCCTCTGTCGCCTTTGTCTCGAGCTGCCCGAGCCAACGGGGTCGACTATCCTTTATCCGAGCCAGTTTCTACACGAGGCAGAGTCAGTGGCTAGACGCAGGAAGGTCACCCGAGTCAGCCGAGCGATGGGCTCATACGGCGGTGCCAGATGGATTTTTTGCTTTTTTGACATGTATTTTCCTGGCTTCGGCCTTCCTGATGTACACGCGAGTTGTTTGAATAAAAGAAAAGGAGCCTTTTTATCTCATGTCATTTGCACAATGCTCAGTATTCAGAAGTAGAACTTGCGTAATGTAGTCGCGTTCCAGGTCCGAGGGATGAGCTCTCCTTCCATCGTGGATAGACGGTATGCTCCTTTTCCGAGCGTCTCGACCACTCGGTAGGGGCCTTCCCAATTAGGGGATAACTTGCCCGCCGCCTCAAGTGGTCGAGAGGCTTCGGCTTTCCTGAGGACGAAGTCTCCTGGTTGAAAGTGTCTATCTCGGACTTTGGCGTTGTAGTATCGAGTGAGGCGGCGTCAGTATTCCATTGCTCGGATGCTGGCAATCTCTCGGACTTCATCTGCTAGGTCGAGGTTTTCGAGCAGTTTCTGGTCGTTTGCCTCGGACGAGAAGCAGATGACTCGGAGGGAGGGGTTTCCAATCTCCAACGGGATCACGGCCTCGGTACCGTATACCAGCTGAAAGGGATTTTCACTGGTTGCCGTTCTGGGAGTCGTTCTGTGTGACCAAAGTACGTTCGGCAATTCCTCAAGCCAGCTGCCCTTGGCTTTGCCGAGCCTAGTCTTGATGCCTTTTAAGATAGTCTTATTGGCATTTTCGACCAGCCCGTTAGCCTGAGGGTGGGTGACCGAGGTGAAGTGATTGCTAATGCCTAAGTCGGCACATCTGTCTCGAAAATAACGAGAATCAATTACCGACCATTATCGCTTACTATCACCCGGGAGATGCCGTAACGACAGATGATCGACTTCCAGACGAAATTCCAGATGACTATCTCGGTGATCCTTACTGTGGCTTCGGCCTCGATCCACATAGTGAAGTAATCGATGGCGACGATAATGAACTTCTTATGGGCCTGGGCCGTGGGGAATGGCCCGAGGATGTCGATTCCCCAGCGAGCGAAAGGATAAGGCTCGGCTAGGGTGATGAGCTCCGTTGCTGGCTGATGGACCAAGTGGTCAAATTGCTGGCACCGATCGCAGTGTTGTGTGTAGGTCGAGCAGTCGCGCTGCAGAGTGGGCCACCAGTAACCTAGCTGTAGCAAGATCCTGGCGAGTGACCTACCTCCTAAATGCGTTCCGCACAGACCTTCGTGAACTTCTTCGATCGCTCGGTTGGCTTCGTCGGTGCTGAGGCACTTCAAGAGAGGACCGGAGAAGGATCTAAGGTAGAGAGCGCCATCCAGAGTGACGAATCGCAGAGCTTGGTACTTCAATCTTCGGGCTTCCTGAGGGTCGGGAGGTTCCTGAGAGTCTTGGAGCCACGACAGGTACCGGGTACGCCAGTCGCTTGGGGAGGCCGAGTCAACAGCTAGGAGCTCCGAATCGATGCTCGGTCGCTCTAGCTCTTCGAGAAAGACCGATCGAGTTCCCTCAGGGTCAAGAGAGGAGGCCAGCCGAGAGAGGGTGTCCGCTCGGGAGTTTTCCTCCCGAGCTATTCGGACTACCTCAAAACTCTCAAACTATTGTGCCATGGTCTTGACCAGCTGGAGGTATTTGATCATCGGTGCTTCTCGAGCTTCATAACTGTCGTTGACCTGGCTAGCGACCAGTTGGGAGTCAGTGTGAATCCTGACTCGCTCAGCCCCTAACCGCCGGGCCATGCGGGCTCCCGATACAAGGGCCTCATACTCGGAAGCATTGTTAGATGCTTGAAAGTTGAACTTCAGGGCGTACTGTAGCTCTGCTCCTTCGGGGGACTTCAGGAGGATCCCGACGCCGCTCCCGGTTGAGTTGGAGGATCCGTTGACGAACAGTTCCCAGGTCGGCTCGGGCGCGGATGGAGATCTTTCTTCAGTCGGGATGGTGCTCTCGGCGATGAAGTCAGCGAGCACCTGGCCTTTGACAGCTGAGCGAGGCCGATACGATATATCGTAGGCCCCGAGCATGATGGCCCACTTGACGAGGCGTCCCGAGGCTTCAGGGTGAGCGAGGATCCTCTTCAACGGTTCGCTGGTCAGCACGGTGATGGAGTGCCCTTGGAAATAGGGTCGGAGGTGATTAGCCGAGGTAACCAACGCTAGCACGAGTCTCTTGGTTGCGGGGCACCTTCTTTCAGCCTCATTGAGCACCTTGCTGGTGTAGTAGATCGGTCTCTCGACTCCCGAGTCATTTTTGACTAGGACCGAGCTAACTATAGATGGAGTCACCGAGAGATAGAGATGCAAGGTTTCACCCGGGACAGGCTAGGAAAGCACCGGGGACGAAGCCAAGAACTCTTTAAGCTCGGTGAACGCTTTCTGGCATTCCTCGTCCCATGTGAACGTAGCAGATGCCAACTTGGGCCCCCTCAATAACTTGAAGAAGGGCAGGCATCGTTCGGCCGCACGGGATAGGAATCTGCTGAGCGCTGCAATGCGTCCAGTTAGGCGTTAAACGTCTTTGACGCAGGTGGGTGGGCGCATGTCCAGGATGGCCTAGACCTTGTCGGGGTTGGCCTCAATCCCACACTGGGTGACTAAGAAGCCCAAGAATTTTCTGGACCTTACTCCGAAGGTGCACTTGGCAGGATTCAGCTTCGTGTTGTACTTCAGGAGGGTGTCGAATGTTTCCGCTAGGTCGGCAAAGTGGTCCTCGGCCTTGGGGGTCTTCACGAGCATGTCGTCAATATAGGCCTCGACGTTCCAACCGAGCTGTCCCTCGAACATATGATTGACCAGCCTCTGGTACGTGGCTCCAGCGTTCTTCAACCCGAAAGGCATCCGGGTGTAGCAGTGTACACCGAAGTCGGTGATAAAGGCGGTCTTCTCGATGTCTTCTGGATTCATTCTGATCTGATGGTAACCTGAATAGGCATCCAGGAAGCTGAGTATCTCGTTGCCCGAGGTGAGTCAACCAATTGGTCGATGCTCGGTAATGGATAGCAGTCCTTTAGAGTAGCCTTGTTCAAGTTGGTAAAGTCCACGCACATTAGCCACTTTCCCGAAGCTTTTGGCACTAGGACGACGTTAGCCAGCCACGTCGGGTACATGACCGGTCTAAAAAGACCAGTCTTTTGCCCCTTGGTGACTTGCTCCTTGATAATCGCCTGCTTCTCTGGCGCGTGCTTCCTTCTGCGTTGTTGTACGGGCTTCATGGTTGGGTCGAGGTTGAGCTTATGCATCACCGTTTCTTCCGGTATCCCAGGGAGTTGATCATCAGACCATGCGAAGACCCGGATGTACGGGGAAAGAAACTCTTTGTATTGCTATTGGACTCCAGATGTTAGGTCGACTCTGATCTTTACTCCTAGGGTCGGGTCGTCGTTTAGGAAAACCGCTAGCAATTCACCTCCAGGCTCGGCGGTTGCGGATTTTTCCTCGACTTCCTGGGGGCCCTTATTCTTCCCGTCCGGCCTTGTGGCTTCAACCGGGATATTGTAGCACCTTCTGGCCGTGGCCTGGTTGCCTCGGACTTCCCCCAACTCATTTTTGGTGGACAACTTCATCTTTTGGTGATAGGTAGAAGGCACCGCTTTCGGCTGCGGATTCCCCGGTCGAAGATTGCGTTGTATGCTATCATACCTTTGATCACTATGAAGTCCACCATGACCGTAGCGGTTTTGGGTGGGGTGCCGAGAGTAACCGGCAGGCTTAGGGCTCCCTCGGGATAAGTGGCCTGGCCATTGAACCCGCAAAGCGTGGTTCGGATCGGGCGGAGTCTAGATGGATCCTCCCCCATCTTAAGGAAACATTCATAGGATAATATATCAGGGGCACTTCCATTGTCAACTAGAATCCTGTCTACGTTACAATGGTTTATTATGGCCGATATGACTAGGGCGTCGTCATGCGGGGTGCTTAGCCCTTCCAGGTCTTGGTCGGAGAAGACTATGACCCGGGGCTCACTAGGCGGGGCCTTGGGAGGCTCGATGGCTTGGCTCGCCCACTCAGCATGACGCTTCCTTTCTCGACCGCTGTCTCCTCCTGATGCAGCTCCTTCGGTGATGACGTTGATGTGGACCCCTCGGGGGGCGTTGTCGATTTCCTCTGGGGTGCCTCGGTCTTCTTTGTGCCCGGCCATGAACCGGGAGATGTGCCCCTGACGAATGAGATGCTCGATCTCATCCTGGAGCTGATGGCAGTCGCCGGTGTGATGTCTGTGGTCGCTGTGGAACATGCAATGCTTGCTGCGACTGCGGTTCTTTGACCTCATTGGCTCCGGTTGGCGGAGGAGGCCCGAGCCTTTGATGTCCTCGTAGATCTCATAAACCGGAGTGGTTAAGGGGGTGTACCGCTCGTACTTCCGTGACGGTTCCTTGCGTTCCCCGTCTTGGTTCCGCCTTTTCCCCGGACCCGAGTTTGGCTCGGGTGCCCGCTTCTTGTCCCCCTCCCGACCCGAGTCGGTTGCGTCTCGGCATGCGCTGAGCACTTCTTCACACTCGACATGGCGCAATGCCAGAGTCACTAGCGCAGTAGGGGGCGAGGGAGGGTGGAGGACAAGCTCGCGGGGGAGGTTCTCATCGCGGGTGCCCCCGGTCAGCGCGGTTATGGCCGAGGCGACATCCAGGCAGGGGATCCTCAGGGCTTCCGATTTGAATCAGGTAATGTAAGCCCGAAGTTTCTTCCCTTGCGCCTGTTTGAGGGCTAAAAGCCCCGCTACCGACCTTGGGGGACTGCTGCCGGCGAAACTCTCCTTGAATACTCGCCCGAATTGCTTGAAGTCCCGGATGGATCCGGGGGCGAGGGCCCGGAACCATGCTTGGGCGCCTTGGACTAAGGTGGTCATAAAGGCTCGGCATTTGATGGCGTCGGATGCTCCATGAAGGGTCATCAGGGCGTCGAAGCTGTCGAAGTGATCGGCCGGGTCGCCTTGGCCATCATAGAGCTTGAAGGTCGGGATGGAGGTTCTAGGAGATACCTCTGCCTTCGAGATATAGTCGGAGAACAGGGATTTCTCCTCATCCTCCGCGGAGGAGTCTTTCTGCAGGGCGCATAGGGCGCTCTCCTGCTTTGCGAAACGCGTCTCAAATTCTCGCAGTCGGAGGGATAGCTCCGGCTGCTGCCGCGCCGTCGGGCTGGGGGGGCTATATTGGCGTTCCCCAGGGACTTCGGTCTCTGGGTTCGGACGGCGTGCCCTAGGTTTTCCCTTCTTCGGCGTGGATGAGGCTTCCTGCTCCGGAGGGGGGGCTTGTGAAGGTCCTCCTGACCTGTTACGGATGATCTGCCGGCCCCGGAGGGTGAAGCGGCCTCCGGTGGTGTACTGGGACACGTTCTCGCGGGGAGGGCTCTCCGGAGGGGCGCGTGACCTTCCATCCCTGGCCACCTGGGTCCTCATGAGTTCCACGAGGATGTCCAGTTTTACATTGAGGGCTTGGAAGGCGTCAGCGCCGCCGTTAAGCGGCAGCCCTACCGCCGCCGGGGGAGGGGGCGGTAGCCCTGCGGTGGGGGGAGGGGGCGGTCCGTCGGTGGGAGTGCTGGCATTGGAGGGGGGATTTTGTGAGGCTTGAGAAGGGCCTTCTCCCGCCGCCACCATGGTCTTTCCCCTGTCGTCGGCGGACCTCCTCCCTGAACTTCTTCGCACCATACTGGCTCTTCGGTCGTTTCCCACAGACGGCACTAGATGAAGGGGCGTGATCTCGCGCGGCTCCTGAGCTAGGAGGATGATCACCGAACAGTGAACTGTGGAGAAAGGGAAACGGATCAGGGGGCCTAGGGGAGATTCCCTGGGGAAAACTTCCGATGCCTATGTCAGTAGAGCAATGGTGGAAGATAGGGAGGGAGGTAGAAAGAGGTGCACGAGATCCCCCTACACCAAGGTGGTGAAGTGGTTCCTGCTCAGGGGATTTTAGGCGTGTATTGCCCTTACCTTTCACTATAGGGAGTCCCTGGTTTATATAGTGTGCTCACCTTATGAGTCCCGTAAGCTGAGGAGTTTCAGACGGGAGTTACGTCCTCATCGTGGGATCTTCATAGCCTTGAGGGATCATGGGTCTCTTATCCTCATAAACTCCTGCTCATAAAGGGCTCTCAACGGCAGCGTGGATAAGCAGTCGTCGGTCGGTCCGAGCATAAAAGGTGCCAACCCTGTCCGGGCGATAGGCATAGCTCGGATGAAGATAGGTCGGAGTGGGCGCTGAGTGCTTGCCTCTATCCCGATGAGGGGATAACTCGGGCATGGGTCTTCCTCCGTTCTGTCCGTCACTCGGGCCTTCTGAGCGTAAGGGCCGCCGAGGAAGGATGAGATCCCGAGTAATCTTATTGGGCTTTTTAGCCTAAGTGGCCCCTATGGGGCTGTCACTTGGATGAGCTGAGCCTCGTTTGGTCCTGATGGACTTAGTTTGGCTGCTCTTAGATGGGCTACAGAAATCCCCCTCTCCAGGGGCTCGTTTAGAAAGAGCCCAACCCTTATATATATGCATCCTACGTAAAGGCTTCTCTTCTTGATGCCAAGCACTTCCAAGAGGAGAAAACTCCCCTTCTCTCCTCCCTCTTGCTCTCTCTCTCTCCCTAGTTACTCTCTCTCTCTCTCAAGGGGGAAAAGCTTAGGGAAGAAGAAGAGATTTAGGAGGAATCGCGGCTTGTGTGTGCGGGGGAAGGACAGGAGGATACCGTCACCGTGCGAGGATCCGTGTGGATCAACTCTAGAGGGCGTACATTTGTGCGGCTTGGCGTTCGTGGAAATCAACATCGGGCGTTACGGAAAGCGTCGTTCTGCGCAAGGTAAAGATCTACAACCCACTATTAGGGGTTGAGAGTTTTATTGCATCGATTAGAGCACGGTTCTAGGATTCCACAAAGCCTGGGTTGGGGTTAAAAAAATTTTATTATCCGCTGTGTTGCCCGAACCGGGCTGACCGAATCCTTACAAGCTCTCCCCTAATTCCTGGCACATTCTTTGTGGTTTTGCTTTGTCTGTAACCAAGCTTTGATTTCTCCTAACGCCTTCCTCTTCCGATAGTTCTACAACCTTTAGTGCCGTCCTGCCGGCACGTCATTTTTTTACTTTAGGGCTCGAAAAAATCGGACCCTTGTTTGTGTTACCACCACCGTGTCCAACCTCAAGCGCTGGTCGGAGCACTTTGTCTATATTACCAGAGCCGGGTGTCGTGGCCATCCCTTCGACTGGAGTTTCACCGCGGGTTCCCATCCTCTTTGGGCTGATAAGTTGCCCAACGCCACAGTTGAGGAGTCCATGGCGATAAAAGCCCTCCTTCGCTTCCCCCTCCTTGATGCTGACGCCAAGCTAACTCCGGCGGTGCTTCGGGAGTTGGGGTTGAGCCCCCCATTGGCCCAGGGTACTAACTTTGTCTCTCATCATGTTTTGTCAGATGTTCACTGAACTAATCTTCTCTGGGCCTCTTGTTGGAGTGCGGGAGTCGTTGGAGTTACGGTACAAGATAGTCGAGTTGCCGCAGTCCGCTCCTCACCCTGTTGACCATGTCGAGCCGAGCACCGACTAGGTGACCATTGCCATCCCTCAAGAAGCCATCGCCCTAGCTCCGGGACATCTACCGTATCAGCCCCCTGCGGCGATTCTGGTGGAGGGCTCGTCTATAACACCTGCGGCCAACGTCGGGTCGAGTGCTCGGAGGAGTGTGTCTGAGCGTACCGAGAGCGCCATGGAGATAGATCCTGCCATGTTGGGCCCACGCATCCAGGTGAACCTGGATGATGTGGAGGCGTTGGACAACCAGCGTCGCCAGTAGAAGAGGAAGAAGTCTACTGTAAGGGCGAGCCGTAAGGCGTCTTCTCCTCCTTGGTCCGTAACTCCGTCGGCATCGACACCGGTTAAAGAGTTAGTTCTAGCTTTGCCTGCCCCCGTCACTGCAGGAGACGTGCCCGACAAGGGAAAGGCCCTGCTTTTGGACAAGATCGCTCACCTTCCACCTCCCAAGGTTACTCCAGGCGTCCACTTTTTGCCGCCTGAGGAGGCCACACTAGGGTACGCATGTCTGTCGTCAGCCGTCTCCCTTATTGACAAGGGCGTTGGGTGGCACGAGCGTACCAGGGTGTTTGGCCCTGGGGCCGAGGAGGAACTGATGGACCTGGCCACGAAGAATGTATGTTCGGTCGCCAGGGCTTTTGGCTTATGGAGGTTGTTGAGTAGTGGATGGCGGATCTACAGGGGAGGGGCGAATAGATCTGCCTCTCTTTTCAAAATGTAGCCCTCTTTAAAGCTAGATAAAAAAAATTACAGCGGAATATAACTAGCTTAGCATGGCATACAACGATTCGCTTAGCAAGATGAATAAGTAATATAGATATTGAACCTAAGCATGCATCTAACACAAAGCAATCGCACAAGCAAACCACAACATAAAGGATTTTAAGGTGGTTCGGATTGAATCCCCAGTCCTACGTCCACCCCTCACGAAATCCGGTGAGGCTCCACTACTGCAACGCACTGAACCTCAAATCGGAAAGACCTCCGATTGCCTTCCTACTAACCACCGGTAGGGACGTCAACACCGCAGATCGGACAGCTTCTGATTGCCTTCCTACTAACCACCGGTAGGGACATCAACACTGCAGATCGGACAGCTTCTGATTGCCTTCCTACTAACCACCGGTAGGGACGATCTTCAGTTTCAAATGTTTGAATGAAATGGAAAAAGAACAAACATGAAAACACTCAAACAAGATATAGAATATGCTCAAGGAGAAAAGATCTTGTCTGAGATTACTGGAGCTTAAATCTGATTCTTCAATGGTATCTTCTTCCTTGTGAAATGATCTTCCTTGGATCACTTTGAGTTGATGAAGAAGATAAAGGATGCAGATTTGATCTCCCTTGAAAACCTTGTGAAATCAACTTCCTTGGATCACCTTGATAGCCTTGCTTGCCTCTGCACTTCCTTAGAGATTGCTTGCTTTGATATGAGCTTGAAACACCTTGGAATGGATGAAGAACTTCTTCTCGGAGTACTGTTCACAGCTACAGTACTCGAACTCCTCTCCCTTGAACACACTCTTGCAGCCTCCTTTGATCTTTCCTCTTAGCCTTGCTTGCTTCTACTCTTCCTTGGAGGTTGCTTTGAGAATCTTGATTGCTTCTAGCTTCCTTGGAGGTTACTTACTTCAGATCTATACTTGAATCACCTTGGAATGAATGAAGAACTCCAGCCCGAAGCACTGTTCACGGAGGTGCTACAGTACCCGTGAATCACCTCCTCTAGCCTCCCTTGATCTCTCTTGTTCCAATTGAAGCCTTAGGGTTTCTAACCCCTCATGTGTTGGTTTTATAGACTTTGAATGGTCCTTGGACATCCCCCAGACCAGATCCACAATCCATGGGAGATTGGGTGACTTTGGGGTTAAACAAATGGGTAGAAAGACCTCTCCTCGAGCTTGAAACAAAAGTCAACAAAAGGGGGCCTCGGGGCTGGCGGTCGACCGAAAGGCATGGGGCGGTCGATCGGAATTTTACAGTCGGTTGATTTTTCATCTCTTGCAAAATCAATCGACCGGACGCCTAGGGGCGGTCGACTAAAACCTGTAAAAACTGGAGTTTCTCGTTTCTGGAAGAACTGGTCGACCGGCCACTACCCACTGGTAGACCGAAACTTGTAAATTCTGAAGTTCTTCGTCTCTGGATAATCTGGTCGACCGGCCAAGGTGTGTTGGTCGACCGGAAAGATCTATACCTGCAAAAGTGAAGTGTTAGCCCAAAGAAACATGTCCATAAGTCAAGATACTCATGTCCTTATCAATTCCATTCATTTTTGGGTTTGGTTTATGCATTAGATCATTTGAGCATATTACCATGATTGGAATGAGAAACTAATGCATTTGAAGAGTAAACTTGTAAGTTATCAAACCAAGTTATCATTGTGAACCTCAAATATCATGAATGAAGTTTAGAAATGAGAGGTATATGGAATACCCATGGTGAGATTGATGGCTATGACAAGGTAAGAATCTTACCAATGGTGCTTGACAGTAAATGACATATACCACCTGTATTGAATGGTAGAGAGGCAAGATGCTTATCCACACGTTTGGTTTGCCAGGCGACTGCCACGAGTTTGATCGTTTGATTGATCATGATTTGAAAGGATTTCCATCCTTGCTTGGGTGCGATCATTAGGATTTCACATTTGTCATCTCCACTACATTCCTTGTCCATTCATGGGCTTATCTGTCATGAACAAAATATTATGTATGTCAGTCATATGAGAGTGGAAAACAACAATGACTTATAGTATTTAGCCATTATCAAAACCAAGCCATTATCAAAACCAAGAATGTCCAATAGCTCAAATGACCACAGAATGATGTCTAATGACTCAAATGACCACAGTATGACTTAATTGACCACAGGGGCACAACATTCTCCCCCCTTTTGATGATGGCAACACTGTGAGTCATTATGTGACAGTGATATCCAAGATGGCAAATTTTATAACATATGTAGCTCAAGATCCATGATGATGAAAGCATGTGAATGCGGATATGTATGCATGGATGCCCTTTGACTCTCCCCCATTCATAATTCGCTTCTCCCCCTTTGATAAGTTACAAAGGCCGCACAAAGGACGGACTCACAACAAGACATTCTCCCCCTTTGACAGCAACAAAAAGGAGGGATAAGGTAGAGAAGGTGACAAATGTAGGTGAGACCAGAGCTGAATTGGAGTTGAGAGCAAGCCATTATATGCAAACCGGAAACACGCCGGGAGTATTGTACATGGTTCAAAGCTAATGAAATCCGAGATCAACAATAGAGTTCCAAAACCATCTATATGCATGTTTTAATAGAAATGAACCAGAAAGGCATATCATGGCAGTGCTGAACTTTCCTTTGTCTTAAACATTCATATTCAATAACTTCATCAGGAATAGCACCAACTAGTATTGAGGTGAAACAAGCATGACTAAAGCATGGAATTTTATGAATTCAGCACTGTGTTGCATGATCTTTTGCAGGTTTATGTACATGACTCATATTTTACGAGCAATCGAGTCTAGTACATGCCTCCTAGCCGTAAGAATACACGTTGTTTAGACGCCAGTATTCCTAGGTATTTGATAAGACTGACTGTTATGCTTCAGAATGAACAAAGATAGCAAAGTCACGTCATGACATATCCAATCTCATTTCTTTGATGAGAATATACATTTCTCAGCAAGTATGCCATTGCTCTGTCTAGAGTCCAAATGAATTAAGACAGAGATAACAGGGACACATCATGACATATCATTCGTCACTTGTTTTGAGGACGTGACATATTTCTCCGTGCAACAATATCATTGCTCTGTCAAATTGATTTTCAGGAATTCCAGCTCATCAAGGTGTTTAACAACAATACTAAGCTTTAGCATCTTCAACCAACGTTGCAATGACGTTTGAATTTTTAGATTTCAGGATAGTCATTCAATGCACAAAATGCAACCTCTAGTTAAGATCTATTAGAACCACAGAACATAGATGATTTCAAAAGATATATCAGAACTTCAAGGGAATCATTAAATCTGAACCATTTTCATTTGATGGATAATCATCAGTGCATATAATAGAAAGCTCTTACACCATAGTTCCGTCGGTCTCATGATCTCATTTTCAAACTGGAAGCCATGAAGTTCAGATTGCAAGAGATTAAGAATAGCAGCAGTAGTCCCCCTAATGATATGCAGTGAATGCACTCAAGAAGTTATGTTGGCAATCAAGTGGAATGACGAATGTCAAGGAGAGGTTGACCTGATCGAACCTGAAGTTGGCAGAAATGAAATGCATGACCCAACACATGGTTGTACACTTATGAAAGTCAACAGAATGAAGATGAAAAATATGCATGAATGCTTCAAAAAGACAACTCCCCCTTACTATATGGCCTATATGCGACAGTGACGCATGGTACTTGGCGGAGGTGAAACCTCACGCATATTGAGTGCTTCTAGATAAGTATTACATGCCTTTCCATACATCAACATTTAATATACCATGGCCATGCAAGAATGATGCTATGCAATGCATCATGATCATGAATTCAACGTGATTATGCAAATGAGTGCATAATGACATGGATACATATATACAATGCATGGATACCAAACAGCACACAGCCAAAACGAAAAAGATCATCAGTTCAATTTTTTATTGGCCTTGAGGTCGACAAAGACCAAGCTCCCTTATGAGTGTTGTAGACATGTCATTACACAAGGGCCTGGTGAAGATATCAGCAATTTGATTTAGAGTATCAACAAAATGCAGTTCAAAATTTTTCTTAACGACCTCATCTCTAACGAAGTGATGCCTAATCTCAATATACTTGGTCCTACTCTAGGACTAGCTTGAAATCTAGCACAGAGACAAACACTAAACTGGATATCTGGTCGAGATGCAATCAAATAAAGTAATGAGCCAATCATACCTCTATAGATCTTTACATCCACTAATTTACCATTTTCATCCGAATCCAGTGATGTTGAGGTGCTCATAGGAGTTGCAATGATTTTGCTATTCATCATGTCAAATCTTTTCAACAGCTCCTTGATGTATTTGGCTTGACTTATGAAGCACCCATCTTCTCTTGGTTGACCTATAAACCGAGAAAAATTAGAGTTTTCCCATTAGACTCATCTCGAATTCACTAGTCATGAGATTAACAAATTCCTCACACATTTCAGACTTAGTAGAGCCAAACACAATATCATCAACATAAATTTGAACAATCAAAATATTCTTACCTTGCTTCTTGGTGAAAAGTGTTTGATCTACCTTACCTCGTGTGTACCCTTTCTCAATGAGAACAAGCTTAGTCTCTCATACCAAGCTCTTAGTTATTGCTTCAAGCCATAAAGTGCCATGTCTAGCTTGTATATAAAATCTGCATGGTTAGAGTTCTCAAAGTCAGGGGGCTGCTCCACACAGACTTCTTCCTTGATCAAATCATTCAAGAAAGCACTTTTTACATCCATTTGATACAACTTTATTCTAAGAGAGCATGCAGCTTAGTTTTAGATGTTGACTCCTACTGAAAGCATGCATGGGTTGGCAATGAACTATGCAGCCTAAGACTTATGTGAATGCACAATGCAATGAAGATGCTGCATGATGATTGTACATTTTTTGTGTTTTACTAAACATGATTTGCATAGAAGTACATGAGATCACACGATGATGCAAACACAAATCATTCACAATTGATTTTGAACTGAATGCAACATTATGATGCCAAATGCTAGACTCCCCCTTTGAACAATGCTAACATGAATAACGAGTTGAAAATGCAGCCATGATATGCATCATCAAAACCAAAATCCAAGAATTTCATTTGGCTGATATCAGGTACCAAACAACTCATCATCACATCAACTTCATCAGCATAACAAGTTTCTCATGAATTAAACAGCTGAAATAATTGATCTCTGGTTCACGGCGGAGGTTTTGATCTTAGATCCTTCTCACGCATAGTAAGAGTTCTGGGCAAGCATGACTTGCCTTTCAACTCTCGACCATTTGAAATACCAGAGGTCAAGCAGGGTGTGAGCAATTAATCTAGCTCATGTGTTCATCTTCACACCATGGGGGATAAATCATCATTTCAACCAAGCAATTCAATTTACAGAAGTTTATTGAACAAAATGGGCAAACTTATGATGCAGTATCTACATGTTAAGACTAAACATGCAAAATGATAAAAAAAATATTTACATACCTGTGCCTTGAGCTTTTATTTACCTGACCATTCATTTCTGAGCTCCAAGGCATCCTGCACCCAAAATTCTCATTTGGAATTTTTAGGTACCCAAGCTTGCTTGGGTCCTTGTGGGTTAGCAACATGTTTATCATCTTGGCCCATCTTTTTCAGGGCAATCACATCATCCTCCTTCATTGTGAGGCAATCATATATCTCATGCCCATTTTTTCCACAATAGAAACAACACATAAAAGATTGATTTTTCTTTTTATGTTCATGTGCGTGTGCATGTGGACTACGCTTTTGTGGGCGAGCATGATTTTTACCTTTCATGGTATGAGGGTGATATCTTTCTTTTAGATGCCAGCATTCCTGGTCAGTGTGACCAGTCTTATCACAATGAAAGCAGTAAAGAGAAGCATTTCTTTTGAAGGCCATGGGGAGTGTCGACCTGTTTGGATGGGAATGTCAACACTTCTGATTCTCCATGCGATTCTGTGCAGAGTTCTACTGAGCAGGCCCTCTGCCAGTGTTGACCTGTTTCTTTCCTTGCCCTTTCACTTGTTGTCATATTCTAAGCTCATCATTTCTCAGGATGAAACAATCATGCACAGTGTGACCATGTCTACCACAATAATAACAATGGGCATTCGTTTTGTGGAAAGCATGGTATTTAGCATTGGACTTGTTGTGGTGCATGTTTGGATGAGCATGCTGAATTTTACTTTTCTTTCGAGCTGTATGCCCTTTTTGGTGACCACAGGAAGTTGTGACTTCTGATGAGTCAGAATCTTGGTCTTGGGCAAACATTGACAGGAAATCATTCAAACCTTGAATTTCATTTTCAAGTGAGGAAATATGCTGTTTAGATTCATCAAGACCCTCTTCGCATGCTGCCAATTGCTCATTGAGCATGGCATTTACCGCTTTAAGATTTTGATTTTCTTGTTCTAAAGCATGCAATGTTTCAGAGCAATCATCAATGACAGTCTTGCCTTTTCCAAGTGCAACCAGTTTTTCATTCTGTTCTTCTTCATCTTGTTCAAGTTCAATTTTCTTTTTCAACAATTCTCTATTCTCTTCTTTTAGAGAATCAATCAGATTTTGTTACCATTCAAGATCATCATGGAGACCCATATTTATCTTTTTCAAGAACGAGCATTCTTTGCATGCAAAATTAGCAGAGCATGAAACTTCAGTTTCTTTTAGGACCTTTTCACTTTGAGTTTCAGAATTTTTACTTTCTTCAATCAACCTCTCATCATGAATTAGCCCATCAGCCACAGTTTGATCATTAGAGATTGACTTAGGTTGGTTTTGAAGTTTTATTACAATTTCTTCCAACCTAGTGATTTCATCATGAAGATTTTCATTTTTATCCCTTAGACATGCAATGCTTTGTTTATGTGTATCTAGATCAAAAGAAAGAGTGTCGTTAAGCTCTTCAAAAGCAGAATAGTTTTTACAAAAAGAGCTTTCATTTTGGTTACTTTTCTTAGATCCTTTTTCAAATTTTTGTTTTCTGATTTTACCTTTTTGTATTGTGTAATCAACTCATCATAGGCTTCCATAAGCTCTTCAAAAGTGAATTCCTCGGAGTCAGAGTTTACCTGTGATGAGGATGTATTATTGGACTTTTTTGCACGGTCGGCCATGAAGCATTCTTGTTCTTGTTCCTTCCCTTCATGGATTTTCACCAACCTATCCAGTACTTGCTTGGCTGTGCTGCAGGAGGACACAAGATGAGTTAGTTTGAGATCAACTGCAGCTATAATTAAGTTATATGCAGCAAGATTATCATTGTGTTTGGTCTCATGTTCGACTGACCAATCAATTGAATTTGATGGCAGCTCATGAGGACCATCGTATATAAGAGTTCACAATTGTGGATCTATGGAGCTAACATAGATGAACATCCTCCCTACCCATGTAGAAAAATCTGAACCATCATAAATGGGTGGAGAAACCATCGAAGCATGTGTAGCATATGAAGCCATCTAAATAAAATACACCGGGATCTTTCCCTGCAGATCGTTGGATCTGGGAATGGCAGAGCCTCTCTCTGATACCACTTGTTGAGTAGTGGATGGCGGATCTAGAGGGGAGGGGTGAATAGATCTGCCCCTCTTTTCAAAATGTAGCCCTTTTTAAAGCAAGATAAAAAAAATTGCAGCGGAATATAACTAGCTTAGCATGGCACACAATGATTCGCTTAGCAAGATGAATAAGTAATATAGATATTGAAACTAAGCATGCATCTAACACGAAGCAATCGCACAAGCAAACCACAACACAAAGGATTTTAAGGTGGTTCGGACTGAATCCCCAGTCCTACGTCCACCCCTCACCAAATCCGGTGAGGCTCCACTAGTGCAACGCACTGAACAGCAAATCGGAAAGACCTCCGATTGCCTTCCTACTAACCACCGGTAGGGACGTCAACACCGCAGATCGAAGAACTTTCGATTACCTTCCTGCTATCCACCGGTAGGGATGTCAACACCGCAGATCGGACAGCTTCCGATTACCTTCCTACTAACCACCGGTAGGAACGATCTTCAGTTTCAAATGTTTGAATGAAATAGAAAAAGAACAAACATGAAAACACTCAAACAAGATATAGAATATGCTCAAGGAGAAAAGATCTTGTCTGAGATTGCTGGAGCTTGAATCTGATTCTTCAATGATATCTTCTTCCTTGTGAAATGATCTTCCTTGGATCACTTTGAGTTGATGAAGAAGATAAAGGATGCAGATTTGATCTCCCTTGAAAACCTTGTGAAATCAACTTCCTTGGATCACCTTGATAGCCTTGCTTGCCTCTGCACTTCCTTGGAGATTGCTTGCTTTGATATGAGCTTGAAACACCTTGGAATGGATGAAGAACTTCTTCCCGGAGTACTGTTCACAGCTACAGTACTCGAACTCCTCTCCCTTGAACACACTCTTGCAGCCTCCTTTGATCTTTCCTCTTAGCCTTGCTTGCTTCTACTCTTCCTTGGAGATTGCTTTGAGAATCTTGATTGCTTCTAGCTTCCTTGGAGGTTGCATGCTTCAGATCTATACTTGAATCACCTTGGAATGGATGAAGAACTCTAGCCCGAAGCACTGTTCACGGAGGTGCTACAATACCCGCGAATCACCTCCTCTAGCCTCCCTTGATCTCTCTTGTTCCAATTGAAGCCTTAGGGTTTCTAACCCCTCATGTGTTGGTTTTATAGACTTTGAATGGTCCTTGGACATCCCCAAGACCAGATCCACAATCCATGGGGGATTGGGTGACTTTGGGGTTAAACAAATGGGTAGAAAGACATCTCCTCGAGCTTGAAACAAAAGTCAACAAAAGGGGGCCTCGGGGTTGGCGGTCGACCGGAAGGCATGGGGCGGTCGACCGAAATTTTACAGTCGGTTGATTTTTCATCTCTGGCAAAACCGGTCGACCGGACACCTAGGGGCGGTCGACCGAAACCTATAAAAACTGGAGTTTCTCATTTCTGGAAGAACTGGTCGACCGGCCACTATCCACTGGTCGACCGAAACCTGTAAATTCTGAAGTTCTTCATCTCTGGATAATCTGGTCGACCGGCCAAGGTGTGTTGGTCGATCGGAAAGATCTATACCTGAAAAAGTGAAGTGTTAGCCCAAAGAAACATGTCCATAAGTCAAGATACTAATGTCCTTATCAATTCCATGCATTTTTGGGTTTGGTTTATGCATTAGATCATTTGAGCATGTTACCATGATTGGAATGAGAAACTAATGCATTTGAAGAGTGAACTTGTAAGTTATCAAACCAAGTTATCATTGTGAACCTCAAATATCATGAATGAAGTTTAGAAATGAGAGGTATATGGAATACCCATGGTGAGATTGATGGCTATGACAAGGTAAGAATCTTACCAATGGTGCTTGACAGTAAATGACATATACCACCTGTATTGAATGGTAGAGAGGCAAGATGCTTATCCACACGTTTGGTTTGCCAGGCGACTGCCACGAGTTTGATCGTTTGATTGATCATGATTTGAAAGGATTTCCATCCTTGCTTGGGTGCGATCATTAGGATTTCACATTTGTCATCTCCACTCCATTCCTTGTCCATTCATGAGCTTATCTGTCATGAACAAAACATTATGTATGTCAGTCATATGAGAGTGGAAAACAACAATGACTTATAGTGTTTAGCCATTATCAAAACCAAGCCATTATCAAAATCAAGAATGTCCAATAGCTCAAATGACCACAGGATGATGTCGAATGACTCAAATGACCACAGTATGACTTAATTGACCATAGCGGCACAACAGAGGTATCATTTTGGCGGGCTCGAACAAGAGCTAGCAGTTAGGCAGGACGTGCGGAAGGGGTTGAATGCATAATATGCCCAACTCCGGAGGCACCAGCGGCACTCGAGGCTGAGCTTGCCGGGTCCCGAGAGCAGCTCGAGCTACGGGATCGAACCCTCGGAGAGGCCGAGCGGGATCGGGATGCCTTCCGTGTGCTGGCTTGAGCATTGGAGAAGTCTCTTCAGGAGACGACCAGGCGCGTTGAGGCTGCTGATGCTCGAGCGACCAAGCTCGGGCTCCTGGTGGATGCCACAGAGGAGAGAGCTCGGGCGGTTGAGACGCTGTTTGACAACCTGAAGGCGTCGACGGCCACCATCGAGTTGGATGCGGTGGCATGCTACCGCTCGTCTTCAGACTTCTGGGCCGAGTTGAATTCGGCGGCTCTCGAAGTCTATGGTTCAGCTGGGGACCGTGGCTTCCAGGAAGGTTGGACGGCTGCTCTCCAGGCTGCGACCGATAACTTGGGCGTCCCGATGCCTTCCCTACACCCTCCGCTGACGTCGTTCGGCCCTGAGGCCAGCGATGGCGAGGAAGAGCTCGGTGAGGAGGAGCTGAGTGCCGAGGAGTAGGTGGCAGAGTCGAGCACTGGGGAGCGTGCGGCTGGGGTTGGTTCATCGATGGAGGAAGACCTGATCAACTTGACCAACGACCCGCCGCCTCCTGAGACTGCCGCTGGAGGCTTGCCCGAGGACGAAGGGCCACGCGATGTCGCCGCTGGGGCAAGCTCTTGAGAGGGTGCTCGCCATTTTATTTTTCCTTCACTTTCTTTGCGTTGTACCTTTTCCTTTTTGCTCTGCTGGGGCGATTGTTCCCTTGTTCTGTAAGCTTTTTCACTTTTGAAATGAAGACTTTCCTCTTTCTCGTAAATTTTGGAGCCTATGGGGCTCTTCCACGTAACTTGCCAGCCTTTTCTTCTGCTCTAAATCTCCTTTTGGGGATATGAAGTGGCGCTTAGGGGGTCGCTCAGAGGAGGGCGCGATTCCCAGGATCTGCCGTTTCGATTTCCTGAAGTCGGTGAGGCGGTAAGTCTCCTCTTCCTTCTGGGGACTTCGCTCCTTTTCTATAAATAGCGTCCCACGATGAACCCTAAGGCCATCCTTGGTCCGCTGAGTTGTTAAGAAGAAGCTCTGCAGGATGTCATCGGAGACTTCAGGCTTTTCGTCAGACGAGGTCTCGCCACATGAAGCCCCCAGTAAGCGCCTGTGCTTCAGGAAGGAAGCATTGCCGACGGCGGGAGAGAGAAGCAGCTGTGTCTCTGAGGATTTCAAGCGGGGATACCTCGAGGGATGACGGGAGGCCTTGGAGAAGGTCAACCGCCTGTACTGTAACAAGGGGGTCTTGTCCCTTGAGCCTGATAGGTTCCGTCCCAAGGAGGATGTGATATGGGACGGACAGCAAACCTGGGACTCTAGCTCGCGGACGTCCCTATGCGATGGAAACATGGGATCGTGCACGGTTGAGAAATCGGCAATGAGTCAAGGGTACTCGGCTCTTCTGTGCTCGGCTCGAGTCACAGGACGGGTCACGCTCTCACTCACTCTCGCAGCAGTGATAAAATTTGGAACGAGCTAGGCATTCTAACACTCAAGCAGCGGCATATAAAAGTATACGAGGAAAGAAAATGCCGAGAGGGGGAGCGGACACGATACCTCCATGCTCCGGGCATGGGGAAGACGACCCCGACCGATCTCGTACTCCCGGTGTACAAATTTAACAATAATTACAGAATTGATTTAAGGCCCACTCCACGTAGGGAGGTAATGGGCTACAATGTGGGGCCCGGGAGTAGCGAACTCGGGTTGACGGGCAACAATTTGAGCCGGAGACGGGCTGCTGGTCCGACTCGGTTCCGACTCGGTACTGTTCCAACTTGGTTCAGCAAGGGAACTCAGCAACTGGGACGGCGGCTTCCGGTCGACTCTTTGCTGCAGTGGCTTGCTGGGATGTTGCTGATGGGTGGCCGATCGATCTCCAGGAGCGGCGGTCGCCGAAGGTGAGCCGGCGTATTTTCTGAGGAATTAATTCCCGGATTGAGTTGCTGGCCTGTCCACGGATTTGCTCTGTGCGCCTTCACAAAAAGAATTTCTGCGGCCAGATCCGATGTCGGATCGACACAAAATTGGTACCGATGGATAGAGGACTCAGAGGGCTACAACATATACTTTTCTCAGATCCATCAAGTGAATGGATTGAAAATGAAAATGACTGTGGGTTGTAGTTTTTTCTAGCCCGAAATTACAGACACACAGGACAGAACAAGATCTGTCTGGAACTGATTTTTGACCGACACAAAAATGGTAGATCTAGACTCTAGAAAAATTATGGGTGGAAGAGGGGGATGCGAGGAACACGTGTGATTTTTTTGGGGATTTTGGGAGGTGTATAAGGGTGGGGGAAAAATACAACAACCAGACTCTATCCCGCAGATTTGCTGATTGGTAGACTGTCAGGGGTGGATTAAAAACTACTGGAAAAATATCAAATGAGATATGAATAGGGCAAAATCTATATTTCTAGAAAGCTAACAGAGAGTGGAACAATCTCTCAAAATCTCAACTCGATAAGAGCAGGGATATGGGAGAACCGACCTGGTATTTAACTTGTTGTTCTAGAACTCGGAGTTCAGGACAGTAGGGTAAAGAGGTGGTGGTGGCGACTCGTCAGCGGCACGAACGGAGGCGGCGGCGGCGGTGGCTGGACGTCGCATCCAGCGGAGGTGATAGAACTTGGAATCCACCAAGTTTATGGCTTCACACCATAGAAATTACAGAAATCCATCTGCAAGGGGAGAGAGGGAGAGAGGGGTGCCCAATGGCCAAGAGCAATCTCTTGATTTTTTTTCTCATTAATCTTCCACAAAATGAAAAATACAAGGGTTATATAGATCCACCCTAAAGACCTAATTACCCTCAGATCTAGGGTTATGGGAGGGGTATACAAGGAATAGAAGATATTCTCCCCATGTGGTCAAAAACCACAAAATAAAAAATAATATATGGAAGGGTGCGCCCCTTGGACCAAAGAGACCAATTTGGATTTTTCTTCTTTTAATATCCTTGGTCCAATCTTGGAAAAGTCTAATCCAATCCCACCTTGGACTTTGAACCAGCCCCACATGGGCCCTAAGCCAAGTGGACCAATGAGGGAGAGGGTGGGGGACCCTACTGGGCCTATTGGACTTTTACAAATAAACCCACTAAAACCTAAGGGCTCACACTTTGGCTTATACTTGCCATATAATTGCGTACGCAATTACATAAGGGTATAAATACAAATAAAAAGGACATACATGTAAAATAAAATGTTAGTGATCTTGCTCTGATGTCCCTGTCAGGACGAGTAACCTCTTTGTATCCCCCCCGCTTATAAATAAAACTTTCCCTTTTGCCTCGTGGTGTGTGCTTGCCTTTCAATGATCTCCCTTCTTTTCTTTGATTCACATGGGAGTAAGTGGATGCTTTCCATTGTTGGTAGGGAGACACAATGCCCTTCTTAAATAGTAGGGCTTGTCGCCCATCTTTTACCCTCGTTAAACATGCCGCGATGGCTTAGAGCCCCCCAAAGGTCATGACAACTGAAGAGAAGACTTCTAGCCCTCCTCCCAGCGTAGGGGCCAAGGCCGGTGATCTTCCAGCGGCTTCGATTCCTCCGGTAGCAGTGGCGACGGAGGAGACTGTTGCTGTTGATGTTGCTCCGACCATCGATGATAAGCCATTTGACTAGGGCAACGACCATGCCCAAGGGTGGATGGCAAGATACCGAGATGGTTATGATGCCGCCAAGGCTTTGGTTGACCCCACCTATACTCACAGGCGTGTACGCTGGCCACATGAGGACGCCGTACTAGAGTTCGGCGACCTGCATTATGAATAAAAATGGGGGTTCTTGATCCATGCCTGTGTTGCATGCATTTTTGATAACATGTCTTCGTGTACGACGAGTTTGGGAGAGTAGATAGATTCATCGTTCGAGTCGTGTGCACACGCCCTGTTCCAAGGTTTTCACGCTTGCCTTTCTCACCTTTTGAAGGGTTATACACTGCTCATGATCGACGTTGGGGGGAGAGCGTACGTCTTCCCTTAGTGGGAACAAACTGTTGCTCGCCCTTAGGTTTGAACCTTATTTTCGAAGGAGCGTGAGTGCTGTCTTCTCGGGGGCTCGGAAGCCACCATGATTTCCAAGGGAGCATGAGTGCTCGCCTCTTGGAGGCTCGGAAGCCCACCATGATTTCTAAGGGAGCATGAGTGCTCACCTCTTGGAGGCTCGGAAGCCACCATGATTTCTAAGGGAGCATGAGTGCTCGCCTCTTGGAGGCTCGGAAGCCACCATAGTTTCTAAGGGAGCATAAGTGATCACCTCTTGGAGGCTTAGAAGCCACCATAGTTGAGCTCGGCTGGCGATGCTCCTGACAGACCATCGATGATTCATTGATAAAAAATTCTGAGGTTTACAGAATTCCATGTCCTGGGTACCTCTCGCCCCTCTAGCGTCGTTAGCTTGTACGGTCCTTTGTCGAGCACTTCTGTTACCCTGTACGGGCCTTCCCAATTTGGTACTAGTTTTCCCATGGCTGCTCTAGGGTCTGCCACGCTTGTTCGTCGTAGCACCAGGTCTCCAGGAAAGAAGTGGCGTTCTTTGATGCGAGCATTGTAGTATTGGGCCAGTTTCTGCTGATAGGCTATGAGCTTTAGTTGGGCGCGTTCTCTGTCCTCCTCCAGCAGGTCCAGGTTCTCTCGTATCGCCTGGTTATTTTTGGCCTCATCAAATTGTCCAACTCACAGGGATGGGTTGGATATTTTGACTGGTATAATCGCCTCTACTCCGTATGCGAGGTGGAATGGAGTCTCTCCTGTGGCGGCCCTAGCAGTGGTCCGGTGTGCCCATAGTATGCTCGGAATGGCGTCCACCCATGCGTCACCTGCTTGTTCCAAGCGGATCTTGATGCCATGAAGAAGTGTTATGTTAGCATTTTCCACTAGGCCGTTCACCTGAGGGTGGCCCACTGACGTGTAGTGGTTCCAAATCCCCAGCTCCGAGCACTTTTTCTGGAAGGTTGTGCTCACGAATTGCCTGCCATTGTCGGTTGTGAGGACACGTGGGATCCCAAATCGAAAGATGATGTTTCACAAAACGAACTTCCACATTGCTTCACTTGTTATTTTTCCCATTGGTTCTGCCTCGACCCATTTGGTGAAGTAATCAATCACCACGATGAAGAATTTCTTCCTCCCCTGAGCCTTGGGGAAGGGACCCAATATGTCCACCCCCCACCGAGCAAATGGGCAAGGCTCCATCAGGGCGTGCAGCTGTGTCGCTGGTTGATGATGAAGATTCACGAACTTCTGGCACTGGGGGCACCTTCGAACGTAGTCGAGGTAATCTTATTACAGTGTGGGCCACCAGTATCCTTACTGAATGAGAGTCTGTGCGAGTGCTCGCCCTCCTATATGGCTTCCACAGAACCCCTCGTGCACTTCCTGGATTGCTTGCTTTGCTTCCGTAGGGAACATGCACTTCAGTAGCGGGGCTGAGAGTGAGCGTTTGAATAGGCGTCCGTCAACAATGGTGAAGTGTGCTGCTCGTGCTCGCGTATGGTAGGATTCAGCACGATCGTTGGGGAGTTGTTGCCGCAGGAGGAAATCCAAGATAGGGTCCATCCAAGAAGGCTCGTAGTCTATGGCGTTCACCTGAGGTGTCGGCTCTTCTATGCTTGGCACTGACAGCTCTTCTATCAGGACGGCCCTTGAATTGGAAGTGGTAGTTGACGACACCAGGTGGGACAAGGCGTTTGCTCGAACGTTCTCCTCTCTGGGGATATGCACTATCTGTTGGGCATGTGTGGAACATGCTTGATTCTATTGTTTTGATGATGTCTGACCATGAATCATTGATGAGTCTTATATGGAATTAATAATGTCAAACTGTATAAATTTCAGGTCAAAGATAGCACTGGCATGAGAATGGTCTCATGAAGATGAGCATGTAAAGAGATCATGAAAATGAGCAGCATGGCATGGTTGAATTCAAGATACATAAATCTAAAGGAGCAAGAACCTACCAAGGTTGAAAAAGAAACTCTAGATGTAAGTGCACAGAAATCGAGGCAATTGGTTGCATAAAAATCATGACAGATGATGAAAAATAAGTGGCCAGGCTGAAAACATGAAAAGTGAAGAAGAAGTGTTGACCTCATGGAGCCACTGCATCGACCTCACAGCTTAACTATCATACTGGCAGTTTTCTTAAAGCAGTGTCGACACCACAGTTACAGCAGGTCGACACCATGGTGCTTCCAGAAAGCGTTGAAGACAGGATTTTGTAAAGTAGTGTCGACACCACAGTTACAGCAGGTTGACACCATGGTGCTTCCAGAAAGCGTTGAAGATAAGATTCTGTAAAGCAGTGTCAACACTACAGTTACAGTAGGTCGACACCATGGTGCTTCCAGAAAGCATTGAAGACAAGATTCTGTAAAGTAGTGTCGACACCACAGTTACAACAGGTCAACACCATGGTGCTTTCAGAAAGCATTAAAGATAGGATTTTGTAAAGCAGTGTCAACACCACTTCAAGACAGGTCGACACCACTGTTACAGCAGGTCGACCTCATGTGCCTTCCAGAGATTGTTATACTGGCAGTTTTCTTAAGACAGGTCAACCTTACTTCAAGACAGGTCAACACCACTTTTACAGTAGGTCGACCTCACTGAAGAAGAAATTCAAAAGTACTATGTCTGATCTGTCTTTTCGAAAACCGTCCAGAGAGCATTAATTAAGGCACAAACCTCCAAATACACACCTTTTGGGGTCTGGAAGAAGGTACCCAGGTCAGAGGTTCTGCCACTTCATTATAACACATCAGGACATCTTTTGGAGAATACTTGGTCAGCCACCAAAACTCAGAAGGCCTCTTCCCCGCCAGAAGTCTGCCCCTTCTGTCCTAAGAAAGGACTGGCCAAGTGGATTGCACCTCTATGTACACTGGACAAAACTATTCTACCTGCCACAACATTTCAAAAGGGTTATCTGCCACCGTCCTATCCTAGGACTGGTCTGAGAAGCCAAGCTAGCTCAGAGTCAACTCCCAGTAGAGCATCCACCTCAAACCAAGAGAACATTTTGGAGGGAAAAACTCCTCTCCCATCTGCTCCCTTATGACCGATGGATAAAGCCTTACACTGTTGAAAGAAGGTCAGGGTTCAAATTTGAAATCGATCTTATTGCAATTTTTCTTGGAGGGAAATCTTTCTGCCTGGCTCCTATAAATAGACTTGAAGCTTCTATTGGAAAAGTAGCTGCAGCTACTGCCTTAAGAGAAGAAGCCCACGTCCTCCCTGTGCCTTCAATAGAAATCTGTGAGAAAAAAAAGAAAGAAGTGTGGAGAGCAGCCCAACCCTGGTTTGAGCCAAACCAGTGGTAAGAAAAGAGGAAGAAGCTGAAAGAAGTGCAGCCCCTCCTTGCAGCCGGCCTGAGTCTGATAGAGCTTCAAGACTTCGATCTGAAGCCACCATTGCTTTCTCATTGTGTTGATCCTTCTATTTTTTACTTCTATATTTGCATCTGTAAACCGTGTGTGCCCGGTGCTCTTGTGAGAGACTAGAAGTGTGGGTGCAGCACTTGCAGCTTGTTGTTTTCTGTGTGTGTGTGTTGTGGATCTCATCCTTGTGTGTGCGTGTGTGTGTGTATATTGTGGGGCTCTTCCCCGTGTGCGTGTGTGTGTATGTGTGTGGAGGATTTTATCCTCGTGTGTGGGTTGAGGACTTCGTCCTTGTGTGGAGAAAGCCTCACCGAATTTGGTGAGGGGTGGACGTAGGTTGTGGGTTTGCAACTGAACCACCTTAAAAATTTCTTGTCCAATTGGGTGTGCTTTGTGTGATCGATCCATTTCTCCTTTGTCCCATTCACAAGACGGCCATCATAAAGGATTTGCACTTGTACTTATTTATCCACATTGGCTTATGCATTTGTAGTTGTTTGTTCAACACTCACTCTAGTATCGTCTTCACTCATACAACTAGTTCATTCATCCTGTTGGAGTCTGGTGAGATCCCTGCAGTCCAGTGCAGCAGATCTCCCTTTGTTTTGAATCTGCTCTGAAGGAGTGTCGACCTCACCACTTGGGAGTGTCGACCTCAGCAGCATGTGCACTGTGCTTTGCCATTTCCGTTCGAGTTATTCGTATTAGATCCACTGTGCATTGTGTCTAAGTGTCTCATTTACTTTATAGGAGTGGTTTATATTTTTATGTAGCTAAGATTTTAATTAGGCCAAAGTTTTTGGCAGGATCTATTCAACCCCCCCTTTTAGATCCGGTTGCACCCCTTGGGACCCAACACTATCTCGAAGTGAGAGAACTCCAAGGTTGCTTCCTTGGCCTTCTCAAGGTATTTGATCATGGCCGGCTCTCGGGCTTCAAATTCACCTTTAACTTGGTTGGCGACGAGCATGGAGTCGCTGTAAACTCTTAAGTTGGTCGCCCCCAAGTGCTTTGCCATCTGTAAGCCCAAAAGTAGCGCTTCATACTCGGCCACATTATTTGTGGTCGAGAAGTTGAACCAGAGGGCGTATTGTAGATCCCGCCCTCTAGAGATAATAGGACTAGTCCCACCCCACTGCCAGCGGCGCAGGACGAACCATCGATGTAGAGCTCCCATACGAGTCCTAAAGACTGCTCGGGGGAGCCTTCCTCGGGCGAGGTGCACTCGGCAATGAAGTCAGTGAGGGCTTGGGCCTTGATCACAGTCCTCGAGCAGAAGCTGATATCAAACTCTCCCATTTCAATAGCCCATTTGATAAGCCTTCCTGAGGCGTCTGGATTCTGAAGAATCTGGCGCAGGGGTTGATCGGTGAGAACGACGATCGGGTGCGCCAGGAAATACGGTCGCAACTTGCGTGCGGCTGTGACCAGTGCCAGAGCGAACTTCTCAGTCCGCGAGTATCAGAATTCTGGCCCCTATAGTGCTCGGCTCACATAGTAGACCGGCTTCATTATATTGCCCTCTTATTTGGTGAGCACGACACTTAGGGTGCTCGGGGTAACCGAGAGATACAGGAGTAGATGTTCCCCTTTTTGTGGCTTGAAAAGTATAGGAGGGGATGTTAAGTACCGCTTCAACTCTTCGAATGCCTGCTCGCACTCCTCGTCCCAATCGATCTGACCTTTCTTCTCTGGTGCCTTGTTTGCTTGCTTGATGAGTCGGAAGAAAGGTAGGCATCTCTCAGTGGCTCGGGACAAGAATCGAGTCAGGGCGACGATGCGGCCTGTGAGGCACTAAACGTCCCTTACCCGTGCTGGTCGCTTCATCTCTAGTACCACTTGGATCTGGTTGGGATTTGCTTCGATTCCTCTATGAGTTACAAGGAAACCGAGGAACTTACCCGATTTAACTCCGAACGCGCACTTGTTCGGGTCGAGCTTCATGTTGTATTTTCGGAGTGTGGCGAACGTCTCTGCCAGGTCGATGAGGTGCTCGGTCGCTTGGAGGCTTTTGACGAGCATGTCATCGATGTAGACTTCCATGTTGTGACCAATCTGAGCGTCAAACATATGGTTGACCAGGCGTTGATACATAGCTCCCGCGTTCTTCAGTCCGAAGGGCATGCGGGTGTAGCAGTACAAGCCGTGGTCGGTGACGAATGCCGTTTTATCTTGGTCGGGCTTGTGCATGCTAATCTGGTGGTATCCTGAGTAGGTGTTCAGAAAGCTCAACATTTCATGCCCGGCCGTGGCGTCGACCCGTTGGTTGATTCATGGCATAGGGAAACTATCCTTGGGCGTAGCTTTGTTGAGGTCGGTGTAGTCTACGCACATCCGCCAATTCCCGTTGCTCTTGAGAACCAGGACTACGTTAGCCACCCAGTCAGGGTACTGAGTGGGTCGTAATAGTCCTGAGTGCAACTTCTCGCTCACTTACTCCCTAATTATGGCATGTCGCTCGAGATTGTATCGCCTCCTGCGTTGCTGAACTGGGCAGCAGCTCGGGTCCAGCTTCAATTGGTGGGTGATGACTTCAGGCAGGATTCCGGGGAGTTCATCCTCGGACCAGGCGAACACATCTTGGTTTGCTTCTAGGAAGCTCGTGTATGCCTCTTCCTCTTGCTCGGATAATGTAGCCCCGATCCAGAGCTTTCTGCTCGGGTCCTCCCCCACCTGGATAAGGTATAAGTCCTCCGTGGGGGTGCTCGTGCTTGGACCTGGGTCTTCGGTCGTAACTTTCTTCACAGGTGGGGCCTCCTCAGCTTGTCGGTTGCGCGTCGAGATTAGGTAACACCTCCTTGACTCCCTCTGGTCTCCTCGGACCTCCCCCACCCCGCGAGGAGTGGGGAACTTCAGCTTTTGGTGGCAAGAGGAAGGGACGCCATGGAGGATTCCAAGGATGCCTTGCTCTATGATGGCATTGTATCCCCTCATCCCGCGGACTATAGTGAAGTCTACTAGGAACGTCACGCCCTTTGGTGCAGTCCCTAACGTGATTGGCAACGAGATACGTCCTTCTAGAAGGACAGTCGTGCCAGAAAAACCATACAAGGGTGTGTGCAGTGGGGTTATTCATGATAAATCCACACCCATAAGTACCAGGCAATCGTACGAAATAACATCGGGACCGCTTCCATTATCCACTAGAATACGTCGGACGGTACATTGATTAATGGTGGCCGAGACCACCAAAGAGTCAGAATGGGGAGTGGTCACAGCTTCCAGATCCTTGTTTGAGAAGACGATGGGATCCTTGAGATGTTCTCGGGCGGCAGTTTCCTGATGGCTACTGTCACCTCGCTCCACGGTATTGACCGCTGACGCATACCGTTAGTGCCTCCTCGAGCTGTCACCTCTTTCGGCCGGCCCTCCAGAGATCATCATGATCTCCTTCCCATTGGGTCAGTTGTCGAGTGGTAGAGGGGACCGCTCGCGTTGTCACTTCTCCTCGGCCTTGGCAATGAATTTGTCGAGGAGTCCTCGCCAGATGAGGTCCTTGATAGCATCCTTAAGCTAGATATAGTTAGTAGTGTTGTGGTCATGGTCACAATGGAAGTGGCAGTACCTCTTCTTGCTCCTAATCCTCGGGTCGGACTTCATCTTCGGGGGCCACTTGAGGTAAGGTTCCTTACGGATCTCCATAAGGATCTAGTCGGGTAGAGCCGTGAGGGGCGTGTAGTGGTGGTAGCTGCCCCTTTCTTTATTCTCCGAGCGGTCGAGGCGTTCTCAGTCTCGTCGCTCTCGCTTGCCCCATCCTTCCTGAGGCGACTCGACTGATCTTTTGCGGTAGGGCCGATCGGACCTGGCCGCGCGGCCAAGGGCCGCAGTGTTCTCCTTGGACCTGGCGTGCTTCTGTGCCAAGGCGAGGAGGTCCGTAAGGATTGTTAGGGCTTCAACTCCGAGCGATCGCCAGAGGATTGAATCCTGGGTTCCCTGACTTAGAGCGGTGGTGGCGATGCTGATGTGAAGGCGAGGAATCTGGAGCGCCTCTGCTTGAAAATGGGACACGTAGTCCCAGAGGGTCTCCTCTCGCCCTTGATGAATGGCGAGCAAGCTCACCGCTGATTTGGCTTCCTTGCGGTAGCCGATGAAGTACTCCTTGAACAACTTCTTCAACTGCTGGAAGGAGGAAATAGTCCCGGTTGGCAGGGACTCGAACCACATTCGGACGTTCTCCCGGAGGGTGTTAACGAACGCCAAGCACTTTACCACGTCCGAGGCCCGATGAAACACCAGGTTGGACTCAAAACTGTGCATATGGTCGGCCAGGTCGGTGGTGCTGTCATAGGGGGTGAAGAACGACAACTGAAACTTTGGCGGGATGGAGACTTTCATGATCTCCCGGAAAAAGGGAGCGTGGAAGTCTTGATTGTCATCGATGAGGCCGCAGTTCTTGGCGGCGAGCAGGACGTCGTCCAAATAACGGACCTTGTCCTCAATCTCATCGATACGCTAGAGCCGTTGGGCCATCTCTGGATTAGAGTGGAGCGGACTGCATATCCTTGGTGCATGCGAGCTGTGCGATTGTCGAGTCCGCGTAGCGGAGGCGTAGGAAGCTTCCCGCACTTAGCGGGAATCCGTGACGGTCGGAGCCCCCCGTTCTGCTGCTGTTCCGTCGAGTCGCGCTGGGGGCCTGTTCAGGAGATCTTGACACAGGCCTGTCAGGACTTGGATCTGCTGGCACATTTAGGGGAGGTTGTCAATAGTAACTCTGTAATACCCTGGATCCTTCGGATAGGAATCCGAGAGCTTTTGGAGCGCTTTTGCGAGTCCTGAATAGTGTTTTACGATCCACTCATGTTTTTCCCCTGTATAGCTTGCGGAACCCCGTGGAGAGTGAACTGTTGAGTTTTGAGACTCCAGGACGTTGCAGATGCATTGTGGTCGTTTCAAGGATCGCGGAGGCTATTTTTTTGTATTTATCTGATTTTATAAAATTTCGGGCCAAAAATCAGATTTCACAAATATTGCTAATTTCTTGTTTTCCTTTTTCCTTTTTAAATCCTCCCTCTCTCCACTCTCCTCTCACGTTCTCTCACTCTCTCCCCCTCCGTTCTCTCTCCTCTCTTCCCCTCTCCCTTGAGGTGCGCGACCGTGGCAGAGGTGGACGAGGCAGGGACGCTGTGGAGGCATCGTTGAGCGTGATGGTGCAAGGAATGGAGCGTGACAAAGGCGCGATCTCGTTCGGCAGATTCGAAGCCGGCGTGGGTTCGTGTGATGGTTTTCGGCGTGGTTTTGACCCTTTCGGCTCGCGAGATCTTCGGTGGAGGTAGGGGGATGGATACTCTACCCATTTCCTACCTTCCCTCACGTTTTCGAGCAGATGGGCGTGAGTATGAGCGGGTTTTCCAGCTTTAAGGGAAAAGCATGTTTTTGGAGTGTGATGCGAAATCACCGTTCCAGGCGATGGTTTTCGATTCTAATGGTAGAATTTGAACCCCCAGTTTGTCGGGATTCGATTCCCGCCAGTTTGGCTGTAATTGCCCATGGTTTGAGGTTGATATGAGGCCAATTGTCCATATGACTCATTTTGGGTTGATTTGATGAAATCGCCCGTTTCTTAGCCGTTTTGTGGTTTTTTGGATCCCTTCCGGCTTGTGGAAGGCTTATACTGGGTTTATGCATGTTTCCCCGTCGTTTGGGAATGATTGGGGCGCGGAATGATTGAGTTTTTATAGGTTCTATGATTTTTGCATCGTAACGAGGTAGTGGTCCTACCAGAGACCGCTACTTGATAAGGCGGCCCTAGTATGACCACCACTTGAATAGACGGTCCCATGGAGGCCGTTATCTGGTTCTCAACTGTTTTAAGTAGGTTCTGGGTAGCGGACTTGCTCCCGACTGCAATTTGGTAGTAGCGGCCCTAGGGAGACCGCTATTTGGCTTTTTAAGTCAGTTAGACTCCTATGTTGGTTCGCAAGTAATGGCCTTGCGACTGACCGCCACTTGAGTTAGCAGTCAGAGGGAGACCGCCACTTGTTTGGCTTATCATGCGTTTCTCAAGACAGCCTGGATAATGACGGTTCGGATATGACCGCCACCTCCAAGAGACGGCCCTAGGGTGATCGCCTTATGCAAGTTACGACCCCCATAAGACCATTTTCTGCCAGTCTTCTCCCTGTTTCTGTTTTGGGGTTTTCTACTAAATGACGGTCCGACCATGACCGCCATATTCAGGAGGCGGCCCTTTGGAGACCGTCACTTTCTGTTAGCGGTCCCGATGAGACCGTCATTTGCTGACCCGTTAGGTAGCGGCTAGGCTATGACTGCCACTTCCTGTTTGCGGCTGTAGCAGATCTAGAGTCACGGGATTAGTCCCACATCGGATGTTGAGAAAGCAACCGAGTGCTTATAAGGCAGGTCTTCACCTCCTATCCCAAGAGGGCCCTTTTACAAGGATAAAACCCTAGCCGCCCTCCGACGTGGCAGGGACAATACCTCTTGGGGGCACCAAAAAGGTTCATCTCGCATCTACAAAGTGCCGCCGTCTGTGGGAACCCTGAGCTCTCGCGCACTCGCTTGCCTTCTCAAGGTGGGGGGGGGGGGGCTTGTATAACGAACCTAGGGTCACAAGATTAGTCCCACATCGGATGTTGAGAAAGCAACCGAGTGTTTATAAGGTAGGTCTTCACCTCCTACCCCAAGAGGGCCCTTTTACAAGGACAAAACCCTAGCCGCCCTCCGACGTGGCGGGGACAATACCTCTTGGGGGCACCAAAAAGGTTCATCTCGCATCTACAGTGGCCATAGGGGTAACGACCACTTATTCTGGGTGTTTCTTTCGCAAGTTTGGTTCCCGGTTGGCTTGGCTTCGACCCCTTGGTTAGCCCATTGTTCCGTGGATGTCTTGGATGTCCTATGAGGGCAGTGATTGTGTTATAGTGTGTTTGGAAGTGCCGTAATCCCGAATTATGTGCCGTGTGATTTTGAGAGTCATTATGGTTTCTGGTCAACCCGGTTGTGACCCAGTGGTTGACACGTGACCTCGTCATGTCTCGGTAGTCCCGTTGGGATCGAGACTATGTTTTGGATGCTTGGAGGTATCGTCTTCCCTCGGTTTGGATGCCTATGTGGTTCGAGGGCTTTGATAATCTCTCATGTTCTGTGTTCCCTTGTTGTACGGAATTGTGAGTCTGATGAGCAACCTTGGGGTCGAGGACTTTCATTTATGTGTGGATCCGGCTATTTTGTGCCGCTTCCATGATGTGTTTACCGTGGTTTTTGGCTTAGGGACTAGGCTGATTAACGATGTGTTGCCATGATGTGCGATGATCTTGACCCGAGTCTTGTGACTCAAGGATCGTTGTGTCAGCAGGTCTAGTTGGCTGTCCCGAGTCTGGCAGTTGTATATTGCATTGTGTTCTGTAGTACATGCGACAGGTGCGTGCTTAGCCTATCTGTACTTCGGTACTCCTATTTTGAGTCCTTGTGTCTTGTGACCCTCCACTAGTCGTAGCCTGACGACACTTTTCGTGTGTCAGCCCACCTAGGAGTGGTGTCGGGGCAAGTTCCCGATAGAGACGGTTTGTAGGCTGGTTGCCGTGGGCCCCTTTGTCTTGCCGTTAGAGTCCAACGGGAGGGGAAAACCAGCTAGAGGCCTGGTTCAAGACATTGAGCTTGTGTGTGCACACGTGGTCAGGGGCGTTGGACGAGTGTCAATGGGCGTGACCCTGAGTCACTCGTTACTGTTGTTACTTGGTTCTTGTTCGGTGTCTCAATTATCGTGTTCAAAGTGAGTGGGAGACACTTGAGGCATAATGTAAGATGTCAGTGGACGAATCTGGCTTTTCTACTAGTGAGAAGGTGCTTTTGTCACATGACACATGATTCGTAGCTTGCGTGGTTCTCGTGCAACGTGAGCTCTAGACGTGTGGTTTCGTCTTGTAATACTTGTGGTTTGGTTTACGTCTGCGATGACGTAATTCCTTGAGTGGTTTTGTGTCCTTTCGACACTATGGTCTAGGGTGCCGGTAGAGATTTACTGTGTCTACCCGTAGATAGTGTAGGAGGCACGACAACGAAGTCATGACCGTACCTTTGGGCCGTGTAGGTCTTTGTGGGGCCTTTGTCTATTTCAGTAGGCCTTCACCATAGGGTTTCGTGATTCATCAATGCATCAGCAACTCCCGACTTTGTTAGATCGGGGTTCGCCTTTCTGTTACCATTTGGAGTAGCTTAGAGGGCTGAGGTTTTATCAGCTACCATGTTTCTGTTCAGTATGGCTTTCCTCTTTACTTTTGCTGTTCCTACTCCTGTTGTTACTGCTTTGCTGTTGTTGTTAGCACTGTTGTTTATCACTTTTGTTTCGTGGTGGGGATCCGCGAGACCCCTTCTAAGCTAGTGAGATGAGACTCACCCCTGACTTTTCAGGTGTAGCTGTTCTTCCTCATGCTCCGGAGGTGCAGTGCGGTGGTTCTTAGTTGCCAGCTTTGCCAGCGTCGGGCTTCCCCTGACTTGGGCGTACGTTCTCTTTTTTGTTGTACTGTACTTTAGTTGGACTGGACTCTGCTAGCTTTAATTGTTAATAGAAAATGTAATTTTATTTCTGCTATTTTAACAATCCTGATCATAGTAATTAATTGTTTACTGCTTTATTTGGAAGTTCAATGTACTCACACCCATCCTTTCTATCCCTTCGGAGCTTTACTGCTTTTGGGAGGCCTCTCAAAATCCAAGTGGTATCGGGTTTACCCGGTATCCAGATTCTGGTTCGTCACAGGTGGTATCAGAGCTGGTGGTGTGAAAAGTACATGGGAATTCTAGATATTGCAGTATTCAGAGTCCATAAGGTCCAATATAGTCGGCAACTGGCATAGGTTTTGTGATTCTTTACCACTTTGCTTCTCGCGTGAGAGCTTGTGCGCTATGTTGGTGCCGTGGAGGTGGTTTTACTCTCGTCAAGATCTGATGGAGCGTCCTTCTTTTTCAAGATGTTGGTCTCGGTTGTGCTGCACTAGGCAGAGTTTGCTAGTAGGCGTGAGTCTGTGGTGCAGTGCTCGAGATTTTCTATGACATGATCAGGTGGCTGATGGGAATTGTAATGGCCGTGCATGTTCTCTGAGGGGATTAATGTCGTTTTGGCCGTCCCAGCTTGAGGTTTGGTTAGCCCTTGAGGTGCCGAGGTGTTAAGGTTGTGGTTTGAGGTGGTTGTTTGGGTGCCCTTGGTTGAGAGAGTACTCGGGCGAGCTAAGGATTTCCTTCCTAGTGAGTTGTTGTTAGTCGAGCTTGATCTTTCTCATCTTGCCTTGTGGCATTGTCTTGAGGTTAAGATGAGGCTGGTGCTCTTTGCGGTCTGCACTATGGTGACTTGTGATCGGCTATTGGCAGGATCAACGCTCGAGGCATAGTATATTACAGTTTCCTAAATTACGATGGCGCCGAGAAGTGTGTTGAGATGCGGATGTTGAGTTATCTGTGATGCCTGTGTGCGTTGTGTTGAGTGCGCAGTGGAAGCGTGTGGGCTCATAACCCACAGGTCGAGGACCGTTAGGTTGGAAGATTCTGACCAGCCGAGAGGATTATTTCCTCTGTGTGACATTGTCTTGGCTATGTGTGTCTTGATGTTGTTGGTTGTCATACCATTGCTTGAGGCATTATGGTTGGCACTGGCAAGTTTGAGAATTGGGGAAATATGTCGGTGAATATGCTGGTTGAGTACCCCTTCTTCTACATTTATTGGAAGTTGTGCTCTCGGCACGTGATCGTGGTCCTAGAGATGCATTCTCCGAGAGTTGTTGTGGGTCCTTGTTGGTAAGCTTCTAGCGACTTGTACATTTTAGCCATGTGTTCAGCTATAATTTTGCCTTGATGTGACCCAACTTGCGGTGTTGCCCCGTGGTTTTGTGTTGAGAATGGAGTCGGGGATTTGCAAGTGTCCATCATTTGGTTGTATGATGGTTTATGTTTGTTGTCAGCTTGGGAGGAGTTCCTTGTGAGTCTGAGTTTGGATCGCGTGGACCGAGATCTTGTCGGTTGGTTCTGCTGTACTCTTCTGAGAGTGTTGGAACTCCTCTAGTTTGATAAGCAGTATGTGCAATGCTTTGTGCTGAAATGTTTTGATGCTTGACAATAGTTGTTTTGATGATTAGCAACAGTAGTGCTTGACTTCGTTGACTGCATAGTTGACTTTGACAAATTTACTTTGAAATGATGTGGAGTGTATCTTGATGACTTTTATATGTCAGATGCTCACATAAGTGTTGTCTGCATGTTTGTACTTAGACTTTGGATTAGAATGGAGTCAGTGCTATACTCAGTCAGTCTGCATTGAGTCCGTGCATAGAGTACATTTCTAGCACATCTAGTCCATGCATGCATATATAAAGTCGGTGCAAGCCATGTTGCTGCATACGACGAAGTCGCTGCAAAGGTCATCCATGCATTATGTAAGTCGATGCATTGGTAGTTGTTGCACGAGACCAAGTCCGTGCAGGCTTAACTCAAGGCACACTAAGTCGGTGCAACACTTCTCGCTGCACGCTAGCAAGTCGGTGCAACATTTCTCGTTATACGCAACCAAGTCAGTGTAAGTGTCATCCAAGCATTAGTCAAGTCGATGCACTGACAGTTGTTGCTCGAAACTAAGTCCGTGCATGCTTACGTCTTAGGTAACTCTGTGCATAAGAGTTCATGCATTCAGTGTTTGCACATTAAGTCTGTGCAGGTCAAGTATGCTGCAGAAGTAAGTCTGTGCAACCTTTGCACATCACATGATCTAAATCTAAGCAATGTTGCTCTCGGCACATTGAGTCAGTGCAAGGTTTGCACTTTGCATATACAAACTCAGTGCATTACTGCATGTCACACACATATAGTCTGTGCACATCCACTACGTCAATAAATCAAGTCTGTGCATCAGTTCTATGTGTGAACACTTGACTCCGTGCATATGTGTTCATACGTTATATTGAGTCTGTGGAGTCTATGCACATTTAGTTCAAAGCTCTAATTAACTCTGTGCATCTTTCTACTATCTTTCAGATTGTTTCAAGCTGACATTAAGTCTGACCTTGACAGGATATCTACTCGAGGAGTTTAAGAAAGGCACGTGATCCAAGAATGGAGGATGTGCCAAGAGGATGCCACGTGACCTGAATACACCAGATCTGATAAGGCTTTGGGCGGGAATTGTGGCGAGCACACGCCCTACCTTTTGCTGCTTCCTATAAATAAGGAGAGTCTTCTTCAAGAGAAGACTGATTGTGACTTTGAGAGTTGAAGCAGAAAGAGCTTGAGCCAGCACAATCCAGAGAGAGAAGAAGAGAGAGAGCAGATTTGAAAGAAGAAGAGAGAAAGTTTTGAGAGGAGAGTTCTTCGAGAATTTTGAGAGAGATTCATCATCAACTTCCTGGTTCAAAATCGGAACTGATTTCGCTCTTTATTGAGCAACATTCCCATTGTGGGTTTTATGTTTCTTCGCTTATTTCTTTTCATTTTTAGAAACCCTTGTTCAAGTTGTTTGTCAGCAGAGGTTAAGCTGTAATTCCTCAGCGGTTGCAGAGGTGTGGTATCCTCTGGTCAGGTGAAGATGTAATTCCTCAGCGGTTGCAGAGGTGTGGTATCCTCTGGTCAGGTGAAGATGTAATTCCTCAGCGGTTGCAGAGGTGTGGTATCCTCTGGTCGGGTAAAGCTGTAATTCCCTAGCGGTTGTAGAGGAGGACTCCTCCGGTCGACGTAAGCTGTAAGGCCCAGCGGTTTGTAGGGTTTTCACCCCGAAGCTGTGGATCAGCAGGTTAAGCTGTGCATCAGCGGGAAACCACACTCTGGTTGGAGTGTGGGGTGGACGTAGACCTCGGGTTTGAAGTCGAACCACCTTAAAAATTCATCGTCTATTATGTGATTGCCTTGTGGTTTGTGCTTATCTCTCTTTAGTTTCACCGTCCAGTAGATGAATGCTTAAGACTGCCTGTGTGCTGATCTTCTAGACCTGCTATGTTCGATTACGTTTAAGTGTTCTTCTTCGTCCTACAGCAGCTTGATTTTATTCCGCAACTGTTCCTACTGTAGTCAGTTTTTATTGGGTGATCGATCTATTCACCCCCCTCTAGATCATCAATAGAGTCTTGTCTATTGGTATCAGAGCGTCCACCTATTCTATCAGTTGGTATCGGAGCCTAACTCTTCTCTAGGGATCAACGTCCTGAAGAGAAACGGCCATGGATGCAAGAGGGATGACGGCTGAAGGACACTCCACCATGAAGCCCCCATAGTTTGACGGTTCGAACTATGCATACTGGAAGAACCGTATGCAAGTTTTTCTGAGGGTGAAAGACTATGAGATTTGGAAGGTGGTCAGAAAAGGACCATTCGAGCTGCATCCTAATAAGGATGTATGGACGAGAGAGGAGATCAGGAAATCTACTCTCAACTGGAGCGCTATCAATGCCATTCAGTGCGCTCTACATCCCATGAAATTTTCAAGAGTTTCTTCGTGTGCCACAGCGAAAGAGATATGGGATAAGCTGGAGGTTATCTACGAGGGAACCTCTCAGGTAAGGGAGACCAAGGCGAACTTGCCGGTCTCAGAGTACGAAGCCTTCAGGATGAAGCCCAGCGAGACCATCACCGAGATGTATGCTCGTCTTACCCTCATCACCAATGGTCTCAGAAATCTGGGGAAAAACTATTCTGATTATGAAATCATGAGAAAGATACTACGATCCCTGACTCCAGTATGGCACATGAAAGCTACTGTTATAGAGGAGTCAAGGATCTTCAGAACATGAAGGTGGACGAGTTGATTGGCTCATTAATGACCTACGAGATGAATCTTCCCAAGACCAAGGAGCTGGAGAAGAATAAAAAGCCCATTGCTCTGAAGGCCAACTCCAGTAGATCAAGCAGATCTAGCCACAGTGGATCATCAAGTGATCAGAGTTTCTCTGGGTCAGAAATTGAAGAAGATCAGCTTGCAATGATGACCAGAGAGTTTAGAAGATTTTTGAGGAAAGAAGGAAGAAATTTCGGCCGAAGACAGTATGGTGGCAGGAGAAAAACGAGGTATAAATCTAACCCTGCCAAGAAAATTGACACTAATGTTTGCTATCATTGCAGGAAGGCCGGCCACATGAAGGCAGACTGTCCGGAGCTCCATAAGCTCAAGAAGAAATCAAAGAAGAAAGCTCCCAAAGGAAAGGCGATGGTGAGCACATGGAGTGACGAGGACGAGGGCACACTAAGCTGCACATCTGAGAGTGAGGATGAAGAAAAGCCCATCTGCCTGATGGCAAAAGATGATGAAGAAAAGGAAGAAGACTCCGATGAGGTATCCTCTCCATTTGAGCATTACACTATTTCTGATTGGGAAGATTTGCTAGATAAAGTTGATGACATTAGAAAGGAAAACAGACACTTAAAGAAAAAGGTTAATTCTCTGATGAATGACAAATCCATGTCTGACAAAATTGCATGTTTACAATCAGAGAATGATAGGTTGAAAAGTGCATGTTCTGAATTTGATGATCTGAATATTGCTTTGATTAATTCTAGAAATGAAAATGAGTCTCTGAAAAATGTGATTGATGATTTAAAATTGAGACTGCAAAAATTTGAAAATGAAATGAAAATTACTAGTGAAAAATATGAAGCTATCTTGTGTGTCAATGCTGAGTTGCAGAAAACAATTGAAAGATCAGAAAAAGAAAATGCTGACAAGAAGAAAATAATTGAGAATATGACCCAAGGCACTGAGAACCTGAATGCCTTGTTGGGGTCTAAAGTGAATTTCAGAAAAGAGGGTATCGGGTATAACCCCATAGCTAAAAAGAGTTTAGCAATGAAAACAATTTCATTTATAGCTGAAAGAAAAATGGACCCCTCATCAAGATGAGCAATGTATATTCTGATGTTAAAAATGTTTATCCCAAAATGCCCAGTGCCAAGGATAAGGGCAAGCAGAAGGTTGGTGAGCCCAGCAAAGCTAGCACATACTGCCTTATTCCTCAGGGTAAGTCTCAGGTTAGGGGTCAACCCTCACGAACATCAAGACCCCAGGCTAGGGATACCAAGTCTTCACCACCAACTTCTCAGAAGAAGACCCAGTCCCCACCAATGTATACTTTAGGAGGGGCTAAGGTGCAAGGAAGACAGAATTCAGTTAGAGGTCAACCAAACCAGATCCACCAGCCCAAAGTTTAGATTTTCCATTATACACAGCCACAACAAATCTATAGGACTAGATGGAATAGAGTGCAGGGGAGGTCTGGATATGAGTCATATCCAACTCAGAGTTACAGACCTCAGGCTAGGAACTGGGTTAGGCAAGCTAGGACATGGGCTCCTAGGAAGCAAACCCCTCTTAGTCAGCCTAGGACCAACACATGTCACAATTATCTGAATGCTCATTGGCCTAGACACTGGCACAAACAAACTCAAGCTGCTAATAACAATAGTGCCAGGGCACACAAAAAGAAAAGAAAAGCTCAGACTGCTAATGCTGGAAACAAGAACTGTTGTGCCCCTGTGGTTTTGATGATGGTTTTAATGGTAGTTTTGATGATTGGTTTTTGATGTGAGTTAATCACTGTGAGTCATCTTGCTGTGTGTGTCATCATGCAATTATTCAGTCATTCTCTGATCATAATGCTTTCTTCTATATGCTCGATTAATTCATGTTTTATCATGTAAGTGAATGGAGTTCATATGGCTGTCAGATAACATGCTTTACTTAATTTAGTCTACACACTACCCTGTTATAATAATGCAGTCTTCAGCAAGTATATACACTGAGTTCGTATGAACATCTTCAACTCTAAACACTCACTCAGTGTTCACACTGTACACACTAACACTGTACACACTTGATCATTTACTGCTTAAGTATATACGTTCATTATTCCTCTGTCGGTCTGCAGATGATTCAGGCCATCAAGACTTGGCACGTGATCCAAGAGGCTGAAATGCTGACACGTGGACACATCAGTTCAAACAATCAAGAAAGAAGCTCCTGGATTACTCTGTGCGTCAACGCCATGGCTAGACAGCGTCGACGCAGCCATTAAGCCTGATAGGCATCTAGCTCGGAGACAGTTTAGAAGGTTAACGCTGGAGTTCTTAGCGTCCACGCAGCATGCAAACAAGCTGAACTATTAGTTGCAAAAATACACCAACGCGTCAACGCAGCAGTGGAAGCGTCGACGCAGCAGTTAAAAAGGCTAGGCTGTTTGCTTGCTGGAACACATAATGCGTCAATGCCTTGATCAAGTGGCGTGGACGCAGTAGTTCAAACAATCAAGAAAGGAGCTTACTGGATTACTCTGGTGCGTCAATGCATTCATCAAGTGGCGTCGACGCAGCAAGTTGATGGATCGATAAGGTGACCAGAGGGTGGACGCAGTTGCACAATGCGTCAACGCACTCCACACGAAACGTGAGAGGGCTGAAGCCATCTAAGTTCAGACGCTGCAGCTCCATGCGTCAACGCAGCACAATGAGAGCATCAACACAACACGTCTATCTGCTGAATACCTAATCACTGAATCACCGATGCGTCAACGCAGCAATTGAGCAGCGTCGACGCAACTGTCAATAGGGCTAGGCTGGTTGCTCACTGGAACGCATCAATGCGTCAACGCCATGGGTTGGAAGCGTCAACGCAGCAGACTTGAATTTTGTTGGTAGAATATCTTTGAAGGCTGCGTCAACTCCTTGAAGCAAGTGCGTTAACGCCACCTCACTCCAGTTGCTGAGCGTACTGATGAGGGGGCACGTGATCCGATGGGAAAAAGGGGCAGGATGCTGCCACGTGGTTTGAATTTCTAGGGCAGGAAATGTGGAAGCCACACGCGCCCAGTGTGCCTGCTGATGCTATATATACGAGTCTTCATCCTCTGTAGAAGACTGATCGAAGAAGAAGCCTGGAGAGCAAAAAGCCCTTCGATCCAGAAAAAGAAAAGAGGAAGAAAAAGAGAAGAAGAAGAAATAGAAGAAGAGTGAGCCGGCAGAAGAAAAAGGGTTGCAGAGAAGAAGGAGAGAATAGCGTGAGAGAAAAGGAGAGCAGAGGAGAAAGAAAGAGAGATAGGGAGAGAGAGAGTTCGTGGAGAAGAAGGAAGAAGCTATTGAAGATCTGTCCTCTGGCGTCTGGATTAAATCCAAGCCAGATCTGCTCCTTTGAGAGCTACATTCTTGTTCTTCATTTACAGCCTTCCGATTGCTGTGTATTTTCCGTTTCTTATTTTTTCTTTTTCATTTGGTTATTCTTGTTCTTCCGATTGCCCTGCTGGGAATCGGATTCCTCCTGGTGGGTCAGGAGAAGAGAGGCTAGCCCTCCGGTTCTGGTCTTACTGGTAGCAGGTCCAGGTGTACCCTCCGGGTTGGAGGAAGAGAGACTTGGGTCTCTGGTTGCTGGTGACTGGGTGTCACTGGTGTTCCCTCCGGTTGGGAGGAAGAGGGGAGGATGTTCCCCTGGTCAAACTGTTTGGCAGCGTGTGTTCGCAGACTGAGTCTACAGGTTACTAGCTTGTGCTAGTGGAAGCCTCACTCCTGTTGGGAGTGAGGGGTGGATGTAGGTCTTGGTGACCGAACCACCTAAAAACCCATTGTGTAGTGGTTTGAATTCTTGTGTGATTGGCGCTAGATGAATGCTTAGGGGCGTTTTGGTTTGATGTTCTATAAGTGTTCATCTATTTGCTGCACACACTATATGTTTGACTGTGGTTTGATCTCTTTTATCTGATTTCGCTAGATGAATGTTAGGAGCGCCTCAATTGGGTTTTTTGTCTGAATGCTTTAAGGCACAAGCTCCTTTGATTTGATTCAGTCTAATGTTTAGACTTGCTTAGGTTCGCTCTATATATCTGTAATAGTTTTTAATTCCGCATCTCTGATTGCTTTAGATTTTAATTGGGTGAAATTTTTATAGGCTATATTCATTCACCTCCCCCTCTGAATACTTGCACCGAACCCAACAAGAACAACAACGAAAGGAATGTCAACAAATCCACCAAACAAATAACTTTTAAATAAATGTGGATTCCTACAAACTTATTGTCTTGTTTAAGTAACTCTTCATCTGCTCTAGAGCCCAAACATTTTTGGGTTCCAAACTTTTATCCATGACCGTGATTGCAGGTATGCCTGGCAGCCAAGCACAACATGTGGTACCTTGATAGTGGCTGCTCCAGGCATATGACTGGAGACAAGGCTAAATTTTGCATGCTGACAGAGAAGAATGGAGGCCTTGTCACCTTCGGAGGAAATACTAAGGGTAAAATCATCGGGTCATGTAAGGTAGGTAAGTACACTACCTGCTGCATTGAGGAGGTTATGCTGGTTAATGGTCTTGCGTACAACTTGTTCAGTATCAGCCAGCTATGTGATAAAGGGCATAGAGTTGTTTTTGATTCCCAATGCTGTAGAATTTATGAACATGGTTCTGATGTAGTTAAATTTTATGGTAAGAGAGTAAATAACATCTACATGGTAGATTTAGATGATTTTGCTCACTCTAATCTATGCCTCACAGCCAATAACGACGATTTAGCATTTCTGTGGCATCATAGATTAGGACATGCTAGTTACACTGTCTTGCATAAATTGAACAAACATAGCATGGTTAAGGGACTGCCTGAAATTTCATTTAAGAAGAAAAATAAAGTCTGTAATGTATGTACACAGTCCAAGCAGACTAGAAAGTCATTCAAATCTAGAACTGAAAATATGTCTTCCAAATCTTATGAGCTGATACACATGGATCTTTTTGGACCAACTAGATTAGTCAGCTTATCAGGTAGGAGATATGGGTATGTATTAGTGGATGACTTCTCTAGATATTGTTGACACCCGTTTTATACCCAATAAGTCGGGTCATCTCCTTGTTTCATTCTATATGATGCTCCGAGTTGTTCACTCTTCATTGAATCTCTTGATCAGTTGAGGCCTGTTTCTTGGGTCTTAATTCCTGGATTAAGAATTGGCTCCTGGTGGCGTTTCGTTGGCAACAGCTTAGCAACCCTTCATTGCTATTCTTGAAACTCAATGGTAATAACGGTCCGAACCAGGCGCGTTGTTTCATTATAACGCATGGGGCCTAGACCGTTACTCTTTGAAGAGTCCTAAGGCGTAAGGCCTCGTTTTAAAGCTTATCCTTTTGATTCCACGTTGATAATAACGGTCTGTCGTGCAGCCGTTGTTTCATTCTGATGCCCTATGCCTTGGCCGTTGCTTCCTTGAAGAGTCCAACTTGTTGGGTCTTCTTCCCGTTGATCTTATCTTTTAGGGATAAGGTTGATAGTAACGGATGGTCCTTGATGCGTTGCTTCCAAGTGGCGGTCTGTCGTGCAGCCGTTACTTCCTTCAGAGAGTCCTGGCAGTTCGGGCCTTTTCTCTGCTACTCCGTGGTTGAGATAAGGGTTTGGATTGACGATATCTCTTGCAAATCTGATCCTCAGGACCTTCCATTTGATTCTATGGACTCTTGGTGATATTATCTTCGAGGATTTGCTAAGAGTTATCTCTTTATCTTGCTTGATTATCCTTTGCTTGACCTGAGAGTTTGAGGGTCTATAAATAGAACCCTTGACTTCATGGCCCAAGGGGAGGAAGACTTGAATTCACGACGAAGTGCTGCCAAACTTAGGAGCCATCTTCATCCAGGAGGAACTGCTTCCCACGTCCATCCATCTCATAATCAAGGGAGTACTTTGGTTTTGGTCTTTCAAGTTCATCATTGCATGCTTGAGTTCTTCCCTGGTTTTTCCTCAATCAAAGCATTGTCCCTCCTCTTTCTCTACGTTTTTCGCTGTCCTCTAAGCATACAAACATCTTCCCAAGCTTCTAAAACACCCAGAGGGGTTAAAAAACCAAAAACTCCCCGGTAATCCTGATGGGGACATCACCCAGAATTCCCTTTGGCTCGACACCTCTCTCCCTTCCGGAGACAGGTAGTGTGCGACTACATGACTTGATGGGCCCACGGCGACACGGGAGTTTATTTCTGAAGACATATTGATGTATTTTCTCCTTTCTTGAGTCATCTTGATGTACTTGTCTTTATTTTGAGTCATGTCACTAGGTTATCACGTTATCTATCTATGTTTGTTAGGCTAGGGGGTCATATGGGCCCAATTAGATGGGCCTGGCCCATGGGCGCCCTCTTCCTTCCCCCACCCCCTTGCTTATTTGCTTTTAGTATTTTCTCCAGGGACTTTTTGTAAATGTTGGGATCCCTATAAATAGGACCCCAACCCCCCTTGAGATGGTTAATGAAGATCTGAATATTTGAGCATAAGTGCACCCTCCCTCTCTCTCTAGCTCTCTCACTCTCTCTCTCTTTCTCTAGGGGGCGAACCCCTCTCTCTCTCTTCCCCCTTCTCTCTCTCTCTCTCCCTTGGGCGAACCTGCCCTTTCACCTCCCCCTCCCCCTGCCACCTCAGCTGCCACCTCACCCTCCAACCCTTCACCTCCCCTAGGCCATTTAATATTCTTCAATTCCCCCCACTTCCCAAGCAACCCTTCCCATTCCCCATACACCTTCTCCACCTCCAAGGCACCCATCCCCCTTCCCCAAGCAGCCCTTCCACTCCCCCACACACTCATTCATATCCCCAAGCATTCAAACCCCCACCCCCACTACCATTTGCGCAACCTCCTCCATCCACTTACCCCCCTCCTCTTACCTTGGCCGACCACTCCCTTCCCCCATCTCCTAGCTTCGGCCCCCACTCCCCTCCACCCTCCTGCACCTCCATACCACCTGCTCCGCCCCTCTCATCACCCCCACACATCCCTCCCCCATCTGCAATCACCTCCACCCTTCCCTCCATTGCCAAACTCCAATCCCCCTTAACCTAACCCCACCACCATCCCATTCATTCGGTCACATCTGCAGGTGGCAGAAGAAGGCCCGTCTTGCAGAAGCTTCCCCGAGTTCATGCGGCGACATCTGAGGGCGTGCCTTACCTTTCTAGAAAGGTCGTCCAGTCCACTACGCAGGCGAGAAAGAATCGTACCATTCCGAGTCCGGAGCTGCCCGGGAGAGCCATTCTCCCTCGACTACACCAAGCTCCATCTGCAGAGCACCAGAGTTCGACAAGAAGCTGAACCACGATTCACAGTGGAGGATTCTGACTGAAGTTCCTTCTTCAAAGTTCTTCCTCCCCCTGTCCCAGACCAGGAGAAAGAAGCAGAACTACATTCGGCATCCGGGAGCCAAAGTTATGATTTTTTCCCCTCCAGTTGCGCGGGACTGTCTTCTCCAGTCTTCTGCGACCAGCACTCACTGATCGGTGTCCCCCAGGCCACCCCAACTTCCGACGGCCTCCTCACCAGTTTTTATGCAAAGAGGGTTCATCTACGGTTCCATAAATTCTGACGGTTCGAGATTCAGAGCTCGGGAGCCCACGGTACAACCTCTGCATCCTACTGCATCAGATCTGAAGCTGTCAACCCCAGATTCCTTCGTCCTGTTCGAGCCTCTGCCGCGGCCAGCGATGATGTTAGAAGAATTCAGTAAAATTCAGAGGCGTCCCAGATCCTGTTACGAAGAATTCCCTCCTGGTCTCGCCGCCGGAGAAATTCCGGAGTAAGAACTACGACTGCAACAGCGGCGGCCTGTCCCCTCTCACAGCAAGCGAGCAGATCCTACGTCGGCTTCCCCTCCTACAACCTCGGCGAGTTTTCCCCTCCCGCCTGGCCGGCTTAGCGCCCCTCCCTGCGTGGAGGTAGTGTTTGGATGTAAGCTTTATTTCCCCACCCTTAGTCCAACCCTCCTGCATGAGGAGTAGTGTTTGTATTAAGCAGCTCAAGCTACATCGGCGCAGTGTGCGGGATCCACACTTCCCCGCTCGCCCACGTCTCCGAACGGGGTTGGTTTCTTCAAACCAACCAGGTGAGCTCTAAACTTTGCTCCATTACTATTTAGTGTCTGTTCATTTAATATCCGTAGACATAGCTCTGTTGTGCATGCGAGCGAGTGCCCGATCCTGGAGCCACCATCTTAGTGTGGTCACCGTGGCTAAAGTGAGAGAGTGGGACCTAGTGCCCCAATTGGCACCGGCCAGCCCCATAAGGGTGGGCTACGTACCCTCGGGAGGGCAACCCTAGCCCAGTTAGCACTCTACCAGCAAGGGTCTTGATCCATCACCTCCCCCTAGCATCATTTAGTCACCCCGGGCTCGCGTGTGTGCGACGGCGATTTGGCCCCGATTTATCAACTTAATTGCTATGTGGTAGTGAATGGGGAATAGGTCCTAAGTTTACATTTGCTTGCTGCATACCCCGTAGTGGTATCACATCAGTTGGTATCAGAGCAAGTTTTAGACTTGTCTCTACAAGCCTAGGTCCAAGGGCAATTGCATTTCTATCCCGTGTTGTCATCTTTGTGCATGTCCACCCGTAGGGGTACCATATATCGGGCTGATCCCTCTAATTCCAACCCACCTATGGATCCCAATGTGCATGGCAACCAAAACATCCCTAGGGAAGCTCCCCAAACTCCTATGGATCGAATTGAGGCTGCCATCCAAGTCCTCACGGAGCAAATGAATGGAATTTCCACCCGATTAGAGAGGTTAGAAGAAGCTAGGGCCCCACCTAGGAACCATGCCCAAAGGGCTCCTCTTCCACGGGCTGAACATGAGAGGGAAGACCTAGATGATGAGTGGTATCGTGAGCAAGAGAGAGCCCCACAACCTCGATATCATGAGAGGCGACCACGTGAGGATCCGGATGACTTCCTACTAAGAATGATCAAAGTGGAAGCTCCTAATTTTGATGGGTCTCATAACCCCAGTGCCTATAAAGAATGGGAGCATGGCATGGACCAATACTTTGATTGGTACCCCATGTCCGAGGAGAGAAAGGTTAGGTTGGCCAAGATGCACCTTTTTAAACTAGTCAAAACCTATTGGCTAAAGGTAGAGAGCCAAAGGAGGATCAGGCGTGAGGAACCCATTGACACTTGGATAGACATGAAAGATCAACTTAGGAATAAATATCTTCCCATCTCCTATAGCCAACTTCTCCTTGATGAATGGCAAAGCAAGCCTTACCCAAGAGGGAAAGACCGTGGAAGAGTATATTGAGAAATTTGACTCATATCTCCTAAGGTGTGGTGTGGTCAAAGACCCAGCCGTCACTTTATCCCGGTTTAGGAATGGTCTCCTTCCCCACATCAAACGGGAGCTTTTTATGAGGGAAGTGCATAGCTTGGAGATTGCCTATCAAATAGCCCGTGATGTAGAGAGATTCTCTAGGAACCCAAGGTTTTCCCCCCCCAAGGGCCCGGGACCCCGTCCCAACCTGCCTCCTCTGTTAAGAACACCTCCTCCCAGTGGGGGAACCCCCACTCGGCCCTACCCCCAACCAACCACTCCCACCCCCACAAAGACCACTCCACTCAACCCTCCTCCCCGAAGGGAGGAAGCCTCCAAAGGAAAGACCCCAGGGAGTAGTATGATTAAATGTTTTCAGTGCCATGGTTATGACCACATAGCCTCCCAATGCCCTTCCAAGGGGATGTCGAGCCTTGTTATTGAGGGCGGACCTACTACATCCCAAGAAACCCATGAGAATACTATTGAGGAACACGAGGCTACTTTAGAGTGGGAAGAGGAATACGAGGAGCAATTCTTTGAGGAAGGTGTAGAAGATGACCCCCACCCCACCCACTTGGGAGTAATAAGGTGCACCCTTACCCAACCACAAGAGAGTGATTGGAGGAGGACTTCCATTTTTCACACCTTCATCAAAATTGGGGACCATGTTAGGAAGGTTATCCTAGACAACGGAAGTTGTGTCAATGCCGTGTCCCCGGACACCGTCAAGCTCCTAGGACTTACCCCAACACCCCACCCCAAACCATATCGTGTCTCATGGATAAACAACCATTCCCTACCCGTCAACACATGTTGTCTTATCCCCATCACCTTCTCATCCTACCAAGAGCCAATATGGTGTGACATCATCCCTATGACTGTAGGAAGCATCCTGCTAGGGAGACCTTGGATATATGATGTCAATGCTACCATCTATGGAAAAACGAACACGTGCACCTTTGAACACAAGGGGAAGACCATTCGCCTCAACCCTTCCTCACCCCGAAAGGACCCACCCTCCAAGGGAATTCTCCCCACACCACCTCAAAACCCAGGGGACACATCACCCCCAACCCAACCAACAAGTCAACTGTCCACCCATGAGGGTCCCACCAAAGGCCTACACCTCATCTCTAGGAAAGAACTCGAGGAAGAACTAGCTCAAGGAACACCCTTGTGTGCTGTTGTCCTTTGTCTAGGGGAGGCAACACCCTCCAATCCCCACCCTGTGGAAATACACCCTCTCCTAGAAGAATTCAAGGATGTGTTCCCCGAGGAGCTTCCCGATCAACTGCCACCCATGAGGGATGTCCAACATGCTATTGACCTGGTCCCAGGAGCCACCCTCCCAAACCTTCCCCACTACCGCCTCAACCCCACTGAGCACGCTGAACTGAGGAGACAAGTGGAGGAACTCATTAGAAAAGGCTTCCTCCGCCTCAGCAAAAGTCCTTGTGCTGTCCCAGCCCTCCTCACACCAAAGAAAGATGGGACATGGCGGATGTGTGTCGACAGTAGGGCCATCAACAAGATCACAGTCAAATATAGGTTTCCCATACCTAGACTTGACGATATGCTCGACATGCTAGCTGGAGCCATCATTTTCTCCAAGATAGACCTCAAGAGTGGCTACCATCAGGTTAGGATAAGGCTCGGGGATGAGTGGAAAACTGCCTTTAAAACCAAGGATGGGCTCTTTGAATGGCTGGTGATGCCTTTTGGGCTCTCTAACGCCCCAAGCACATTTATGCGCCTTATGACCGAGGTCCTTAGGCCCTACATTGGAGTCTTCCTGGTAGTCTATTTTGATGACATCCTCATCTACAGCCAGTCCAAGGAAGCACACCTCAGTCATCTTAGACAAGTCTGCACCACCCTTAGGAAGGAAAGCCTCTTTGCCAATTTGGGAAAATGTCACTTCATGACAAAATCCATTACCTTCCTTGGGTATGTTGTCTCCACCGAGGGGGTATCCATGGACCCTGAAAAGGTCCAAGCCATCCTCGAATGGCCGGAGCCCCGCACTCTCCATGAAGTCCGGAGTTTTCATGGGTTAGCCACCTTTTACCGTAGGTTCATCCGTGGGTTCAGCACAGTCACAGCCCCTATCACCGACTGCCTCAAAAAGGGGACCTTTGTGTAGACCAAGTCAGCATCTAGGGCCTTCCAAGAGCTCAAAGAAAGGATGACCCAAGCCCCAGTATTATGCCAATTTTATGCCGTGGTACAATCCCTCCGGCATTGGAGACACTATCTCTTACCTAAAGAATTTGTCATATTCTCTGACCATGAGGCCCTAAAATACCTCAACTCCCAGCAGAAACTGAATGCTCGGCATGCTCGATGGGTCGAATACATCCAGGCCTACACATTTGTGATCAAACATAAAGCCGGAAGTGAAAACCGTGCTGCCGATGCCCTCAGTAGGAGAATTTCCTTGCTAGCTACCATTCGGGTGGAAGTCATAGGATTTGAAAGACTCAAGGAGGAGTACTCTGATTGCCCGGACTTTGGTCCAATCCATACCACTCTGTCCACCCTCTCACCTAAGGAACACCAAGGATTCATCTTAGAGGACGGATTCATCTTCAAAGGCCATAGACTTTGCATACCTAGAACCTCTCTACGGGATTTCCTGGTCTGGGAGTTACATGCAGGAGGCCTTGCTGGGCATTTTGGGGTGCATAAAACCATTGCTTTGGTTGAGGGTCAGTTCTACTGGCCAAGCCTCAAAAGGGACGTAGCCAAAATTGCAGGACAGTGCCGGATATGTGCCTCAGCCAAACAGACAAGACAGAACACAGGCCTATACACCCCACTCCCTGTCCCTGATCGTCCCTGGCAGGACTTAAGCATGGACTTCGTCTTAGGCCTACCTAGGACTCAAAAAGGCATGATTCCATCTTTGTCGTAGTGGATAGGTTTTCTAAGATGGCCCATTTCATCCCCTGCTCTAAAACCTCCGATGCCTCTCATGTGGCCCGCCTATTCTTCGATGAGGTAGTCCGCCTCCATGGCCTACCCAAGACCATCATTTCTGATAGGGATGTCAAATTCACCAGCTATTTCTGGAAAACTCTCTGGCACCTAATGGGGACCCTTCTCAAATTTTCCACGGCCTATCACCCTCAAACTGACGGCCAAACCGAAGTCATTAATAGGAGTCTTGGGAATCTACTTCGTTGTCTTGTTGAGGATCGCCCCGGGAATTGGGATCTCATATTACCCCAGGCAGAGTTTGCATACAACAATTCAGTGAATAGGTCGATAGGGATGAGCTCATTTGAAGCTGTGCATGGGTACAAGCCTAGAAAGCCTACAGATCTCATTCCTTTGCCTCCACATGCTAGAGTGTCTATTAGTGCTGAGTCGTTTGCCCAACACATGAAAGAATTGCATGAAGAAATCCGCAAACACATTAACAAAAGCAATGAGGTGTATAAAAAAATGGCCGATTCCCACCGACGCCACCAGGAGTTTCACGTGGGTGACTATGTGGTGGTAAGAACTGAGAGGCTTTTCCCTGAAAATGTCTCCAAACTGAGGTCGCGTGGATCAGGCCCCTTCCAGGTTCTGAGGAGGATTGGCACAAATGCTTACGTGTTGGACCTCCCCGAGGAGTACGCAATAAGTCCCACATTCAATGTGGCTGACTTGGTGCCATATAGGGGTCCCACGGTGACACCTAGTGAGGGAATTGAGCATGTTCCACCTTATGAGAGAGCCACCACCCATGAGAGAGTTCCACCTGTCCAGAGGGGCCAACGGGAGCAAATAGAGCGGATGATGGATGAACAGGTCACTGTCACCCGGAGCAAAGCATACGAGCGATACTTGGTCAGGTGGAAGGGCCGGCCCCCTTCAGATGATTCATGGGTGAGTAGGGAGGATCTTCAGCAGCTGGACCCCGACCTCCTGGAGCATTATCGCAGTCGAGTGGACCCTTTCTCGACAGAGTCGATCTCTTCGCAGCCCGGGGGAGTTGATGGGGACATCACCCAGAATTCCCTTTGGCTCGACACCTCTCTCCCTTCCGGAGACAGGTAGTGTGCGACTACACGACTTGATGGGCCCACGGCGACACGGGAGTTTATTTTTGAAGACATATTGATGTATTTTCTCCTTTCTTGAGTCATCTTGATGTACTTGTCTTTATTTTGAGTCATGTCACTAGGTTATCACGTTATCTATCTATGTTTGTTAGGCTAGGGGGTCATATGGGCCCAATTAGATGGACCTGGCCCATGGGCGCCCTCTTCCTTCCCCCACCCCCTTGCTTATTTGCTTTTAGTATTTTCTCCAGGGACTTTTTGCAAATGTTGGGATCCCTATAAATAGGACCCCAACCCCCCTTGAGATGGTTAATGAAGATCTAAATATTTAAGCATAAGTGCACCCTCCCTCTCTCTCTAGCTCTCTCACTCTCTCTCTCTTTCTCTAGGGGGTGAACCCCTCTCTTTCTCTTCCCCCTTCTCTCTCTCTCTCCCTTGGGCGAACCTGCCCTTTCACCTCCCCCTCCCCCTGCCACCTCAGCTGCTACCTCACCCTCCAACCCTTCACCTCCCCTAGGCCATTTAATATTCTTCAATTCCCCCCACTTCCCAAGCAACCCTTCCCATTCCCCATACACCTTCTCCACCTCCAAGGCACCCATCCCCCTTCCCCAAGCAGCCCTTCCACTCCCCCACACACTCATTCATATCCCCAAGCATTCAAACCCCCACCCCCACTACCATTTGCGCAACCTCCTCCATCCACTTACCCCCCCTCCTCTTACCTTGGCCGACCACTCCCTTCCCCCATCTCCTAGCTTCGGCCCCCACTCCCCTCCACCCTCCTGCACCTCCATACCACCTGCTCCGCCCCTCTCATCACCCCCACACATCCCTCCCCCATCTGCAATCACCTCCACCCTTCCCTCCATTGCCAAACTCCAATCCCCCTTAACCTAACCCCACCACCATCCCATTCATTCGGTCACATCTGCAGGTGGCAGAAGAAGCCCCGTCTTGCAGAAGCTTCCCCGAGTTCATGCGGCGACATCTGAGGGCGTGCCTTACCTTTCTGGAAAGGTCGTCCAGTCCACTACGCAGGCGAGAAAGAATCGTACCATTCCGAGTCCGGAGCTGCCCGGGAGAGCCATTCTCCCTCGACTGCACCAAGCTCCATCTGCAGAGCACCAGAGTTCGACCAGAAGCTGAACCACGATTCACAGTGGAGGATTCTGACTGAAGTTCCTTCTTCAAAGTTCTTCCTCCCCCTGTCCCCGACCAGGAGAAAGAAGCAGAGCTACATTCAGCATTCGGGAGCCAAAGTTCTGATTTTTTCCCCTCCATTCGCGCGGGACTGCCTTCTCCAGTCTTCTGCGACCAGCACTCACTCATCGGTGTCCCTCAGGCCACCCCGACCTCCGACGGCCTCCTCACCAGTTTTTCTACAAAGAGGGTTCATCCACGGTTCCAGAAATTTTGACGGTTCGAGATTCGGAGCTCGGGAACCCATGGTACAACCTCTGCATCCTACTGCATCAGATCTGAAGCTGTCAACCCCAGATTCCTTCATCCTGTTCGAGCCTCTGCCGCGGCCAGCGACGACGTTAGAAGAATTCAGTAAAATTCAGAGGCGTCCCAGCTCCTGTTACGAAGAATTCCCTCCTGGTCTCGCCGCCGGAGAAATTCCGGAGTAAGAACTACGACTGCAACAGCGGCGGCCTGTCCCCTCTCACAGCAAGCGAGCAGATCCTACGTCGGCTTCCCCTCCTACAACCTCGGCGAGTTTTCCCCTCCCGCCTGGCCGGCTTAGCGCCCCTCCCTGCGTGGAGGTAGTGTTTGGATGTAAGCTTGATTTCCCCACCCTTAGTCCAACCCTCCTACGTGAGGAGTAGTGTTTGTATTAAGCAGCTCAAGCTACATCGGCGCAGTGTGCGGGATCCACACTTCCACGCTCGCCCACGTCTCCGAACGGGGTTGGTTTCTTCAAACCAACCAGGTGAGCTCTAAACTTTGCTCCATTACTATTTAGTGTCTGTTCATTTAATATCCGTAGACATAGCTCCGTTGTGCATGCGAGCGAGTGCCCGATCCCGGAGCCACCATCTTAGTGTGGTCACCGTGGCTAAAGTGAGAGAGTGGGACCTAGTGCCCCAATTGGCACCGGCCAGCCCCATAAGGGTGGGCTACGTACCCTCGGGAGGGCAACCCTAGCCCAGCTGGCACTCTACCAGCAAGGGTCTTGATCCATCACCTCCCCCTAGCATCATTTAGTCACCCCGGGCTCGCGTGTGTGCGACGGCGATTTGGCCCCGATTTATCAACTTAATTGCTATGTGGTAGTGAATGCGGAATAGGTCCTAAGTTTACATTTGCTTGCTGCATACCCCGTAGTGGTATCACATCAAATCCACTCTCCTTTTGATGATGTTAAGTCCTTTGAGAATTGATGCTATGCTTGTGAAAAGGACTAATTGAGGTTATTGTGTTTGGTCTTTCTACATCTTTGGCAGGTTTACAGGTTCATTAACACGAGGCCCAGGTCTTCTAGCCGGCTGGAAGAGTTGGAGTTAAAAGAATTCAAGCTTTGTTACTGCAGGTTATCTGACGGTCTTGTGCAGGCGCGTCACTCTCTTCCGGCGGTCTATCGTGTGGCCGTCACTTCCAAGTAGCGCACATGGTTCTGACCGTCAGTTCTAAGTTGATTTGCAGGCTTTCTCTGGTTTTCTCTCCTGTGGGTGGGTGTTTCATCCACCTATTTCCAAGGTATATTCAGGTCTTTGACTTATTTTTACTTTGGTGGCGATCACATCTTTCCTTGGTATTGGGCATTAGCTGTCTTCTTCATCATATCTTTCTATTTTTCTTGCTTGTTCCACCTTCACGGTGTGTTTTTGTTTACTCCTTGCTCCACGCCCCGGCGTGTGTTTTCCTTTTCCTTAGCATAGTTTGATTGAGATAGCATGCCCGTGCTAGAGCTAGCTATGATTGCTTAGGTTCATGATCACATGTTCATAGGTTTGAGTAGATCTTTGATTGCTTGTTTGTCATCTTACCATATCACTTTTCAAACTTCAAAAGAAAGATAGAAGATAGACAAATAAATATCAACAGATAATTTTTTGGCGATCACGGTGGGACAACTTGTGCCAATCGTGCTTTTGATTCTTGCTTAAACCTGCCATCATCTGCTTGTTGAGTTGCCTTTAGTTTCCCCTTTGATTACTGCTCATTCTGGTTTTCTGAGTTCTCTGACGGCCCGGTGTCCCCGCGTCACAGTCCTCTGACGCAGGGGCATTAGACCTCCACTTTGGTTCTGCTATGTGAGCTTCCACGGGCTTTCCGGTCACTTCTGTCTGGTTTTGGTTCCCTGGCTCATCCGACGATCTCATCCCCCTGCGTTATATATTATCTGGCGGTCTGGCCTTTGGCCGTTATTATGCTCTGACGTAGGGTCTTTCGACCGTTATTCTACTGGTAGGTACGCATCCGAGGTGCATTTATTTCCGCAGTTTTTGCTGTGACTTATTGCTTGGGTGATAATTCCCCTCCTTCTTGCTTTGCTCATATCTACATATCATTGTGTGCACCATTGATTGTTAGATTCTAGGCTAGACTTTGCATGCACTCCGGTGCACATAGGGTCATTCATCTTTCCATACGTTGTGAGGACCTCTCGTCTCCATATTCCTTGGGGCCGACTAGGAAATCACAGCAGGGACCTCCATAAGTCCCCGCGAGCCGTGGATTCCCACACGGACGCCGGGCCGGTTGTACCTTTCCTACCACGTGTCTAGGGTTGCATAAGTGAAGGAGTGATCCCACTGAGAGTCAAACCAAGTCCCATATCCATCTCCTACTAGGAACCCATTGTTGAGAGCACATATCAATCAATTCACTAAAGTTCCAAAGGAGAAATCATAAGAACCTTGTTGCATCATCTTAAACAACTTGGTTGATTTTGGGTGTCTTCATCTTTTATCATTTACATCTTGTTAGAATCACCTAAGTTGGTTGCTTATTGTGTGTTTCTTTTTTGTATTGGTTCTTTGCATATTGTCAAGGTTGTCCGTTGCATGTGGAGTTATTTTCGTCCGTCTGAATCATCTTCTCGAGTCAGTTCCTTCTTCACGTTCTATTCTAATCCCCTCTTCGAGTCCACCATGGCATCCTTTAATCCTCCTCGCTCCCAAGAGGACTCTCTTCCTCAAGGGCTCCTTGAAAACCCCCCTAGGGTTACTACATTTTCCTATGGAGAGGGAACTGCCCCTCTCCCATCCTCCACTTCTATGGAAGGTGGTCAAGCTACCCCTTCTCTCTCTACTCCTTCCGCGGGCTCCGTCCTTCATATGATGGCCCAATTGGATCCAACCCAACTCCAAGTTCTATATCAAGCTATGCAAGGGTCCAATGCTTCTCCCTCTACCACTATCCAAGGTCAATCTAATCCTTCCATTATTGGGCCGTCCGTTCAGCCCACTCCGATTGATCTCACTCCGGTCCAACCCCGGACCATCACTTTCACTGGCATGGAGATGGGCCAGTCTTCTAATTCAGCCCATCAATCTTTCGATAAAGGGAAGTCACCCATCCCTTCCTTTGTCCAGGTGGATCATCACAACTCTGGTTCGGTAGCTCCGCAGCTCCTTATGAACCCTTCCGATTTCTTACGCCCTCAGTAAGGAGTGGCCCAAAATCATTCTAATCCGGGTCTATCTCAGGCCCAATATCCTTCTTACGGGCCTCCTATTTCCACTGTCTATCCGTCCACTCCTTCTTACGGGTTCCCGCCTGTTGCTACAGCCATTCCATCTGCCCCTCAAATATAATCGGCATCCTTCACTACCCCTGCTCCCTCCCGAGAGCAGGACTTGCTTGACAAGTGGGCCACCATGCAGCAACAACTCGACTTTCTCCAGAAAAGGGTTGGCCCACAATCCTTGGCTGATATTCATGTTCCGAGCTTCCAGAACATCCGGTTCCCTTCGCAATCAGAGCTCCCTAACTATCGCAAGTACGATGGGAATAGCAATCCCTTCATCCATGTGAGGGATTTTCTTTATGAATCGGCGCAGTTCCAATATGATGATCGCCTCATGGCGTACTTATTCCGCCAATCTTTGGACAGTGTTGCTCTGGAATGGTTCTATTCTCTACCACTGGAAGAGGCCGAGAGTTTCAAGGTAGTAAAGGACAAATTCATCCAGCGGTTCCAAGACAGGGTCGGCCCTGAATATTCATTTACAGATCTAGTGGCCGAGAAGATGAAGCCGGATGAAGAGTTCGCCACCTATGCAGACAGGTGGAGACAAATGGCCGCTAGAGTACCGGGCCACATTCCGGAGGAAGAAAAGGTCAAACTGCTGATTTCCAATGCCACCCCGACCTTCCGCAACATCCTGGCCATGAATGACATAGCCAACATGCATCAACTCTATAGCCGGGCGCGCTTCATCCAGACTCAATTCAAGGACTCCCCTATCCATTCCCTCTTTGAAAACCAAAAGCCCAAGTACCACAAGAAACCACAAGGGCCGGTTACTGAGGGAGTCCAAACAAATGAGCAAGTACAAGCCGTTGCTTTTCCATATCAGGCCGCACCTTTCCGCTACAACCAAAGCCCCCGCAATCCACAAAACTCCGCTCCGCAAAACTTCCAAGCCACTCCACAAAACCCTCCCCTCGCCTTCACCATTCCGCAAAACACCTTCGCCACACCACAACAACCATCACCACCACCACAATACCATAACGTCCCTCCACCCAACGGCTACAACAACAACAATCCAAATAGCAAGCGCCCGGCTCCCAGGAGAGCCCAGTATCCTCCATTGCCGGAGACACTTACAGATATCTTCTCGGCACTCATGTCAGTAAATGCAATCCAACTTCCTCTGGAACGGCCCGTGTGGAACCCGGCAGTTGATCAGACTAAGTATTGTATGTTCCACCGGCAGCCGGGCCATACCATAGAAGGATGTTCTCAGTTCCGAGATCTTGTGTATGACCTTCATGAAGGGCAGAGAATCGACTGGGCCGAAATGCATAGGGCCATTGTTGAGATTAAAGAAAAGAGAAGGTAGCCGCCGGGGCAGCAAGTGCAGCAGCATCAAGCACCGCAGCCGCAGCAGCCGCCACAACAGCAGCAACCACAGCAAGTACAAGACCTGGGCATCCATCAGAACCCGATGCCGAATCATCCACTCGCTCCTCAGCAGTAGCCGCCAGCACCAGCGCAAGTAAACATGGTCCAGCCACCGGCCCCCAACGCCGGATGGTCCTTCGATGATGATGGCACCACACCGCAGGTCATGGCCCTCCACCATAACCACCGCAATCCTCCCTTCATCATCCCTGCACAGCCGTGTAGACACGCTAAAATTGACATTATTTTGAGTATATTTTATATTGCCGTGCAATGCCCCATTTGACCCTCAAATTAGCTTTTTATCCTATGTTTCCCCCATTTTCTCCTTTTTCCTATTTTTCTGGATTTTATGGGCATTTATCTAATTTTTAAAATTAACGACCTTGGTAAGGGCGTGTTTTTAACAAAACACGACCTGATCTGGGGCGTTTCTTTGAGAAAGGACGACCACATCTGAGGGCGTCAATTCTTGGTGTCTGACCGACTTCCCCGTTTTACAGACTTGAAATTAACGCCCTTCCAAGGGGCGTGTTTTTTAAAGTGGCTTTGTTCGAGGCGTGTTTTACATTTTTCAGATATGGGAAGTTTTTATTTCTAAAATTGGTTTTGAAAGAAACGCCCTTGTGCAGGACGTGTTTTAAATTAACGCCCCTCGACAGGTCGTCAATTCTTGAATTGACGCCCTGACCAGAGGCGTGGTTCATCTTCTGGCTTCGCAGCCCTTTCCCCAGAGAGTCCTTGCTTCGTTACACACCTACTTCGTTTGGGCTCTTGCCCATTCTTATCCTTTCCACTCTTGGACTCCTTGCCCATGTTTATCCCCCTTTGATCCTATTTAATAGAGCCATTGGCTCTGTTAACCGGTTGGTTCCTCCTGTTGGCCCCCCTTTCGTCGATCCTTTTCTCCCTCCCTCCATTCTTCTTCTTCTTCTGTGTTTTTTCTTCTTTTATTTCTTTTGTGTTTTTTCTTTCTTCTTGTAGGTGCTGCTGCTGTGGCTAGGAGGGGCTTCTCACGTCCTGTTCATCATCCTATTGAAGTCTTCTCCCCAACGATCATCAAAGCCAAGCAACGCACAGATTTTTCTTATCTCCCCTCTATTCCCTTTATTTTATTTTCATCATATGCATGCATTCATCATTATTTAACTCTCTTTTCTCAACACGTTGAGACTTTCCCCATAGTGCAACTCTTGCACAATCTCCTTTTATTTTCATATCATTTATCATTCATACATCTCCCACCCTTTTGCATAGGGGTTTAAGGGCCAACACCCACAAGGTGTGTTCATAATCAATTTTCATGCTCATCTATCTAAGAATTTGATGCTACACTCACCTTTATTCTAATCCATATTCTTTTGGTGTTTGTTTGTTTTTTTGCAAGGGTAATCAAATCAAGAACTCTCTTCATCGGCCGGCCGATCTAGAAGAGAAAGGAAAGCACTCACAATCACCCGCGTTTCAAGGTATTTTTCGCGATCCCTCCCATATTTTTATTGTTATATCTTTTGAGGCCTCGTGTCTCTGGCGATCACAAATTCCCCTTGTGCACCTCGTGCTATTTTATGCTTATTTATTCATATTCTTAATTTTTCCTTAAGTAGATTTTAGATAGATCTACAAATTGGTGATCACGGTGGGACTCTTTGTGTTCTCTTTATTACCCCTTTCCCCTTGGGCACCCGCGTGTGCCGTCTCCCCTATTGCACCCTCGGTGCGTCTCCCTTTTTTGTGCCCCTCGGGCACCCTCCATTGGTTTTACACCCTCCCCTAAGTGATTGGTCAGTTTGTTGATTTTTTTCTTTAAAATTTCCACTTATTTAAAATTCTTGATGAGCATGCTTATTCTATTGATTGCCATGATTGTGTGATTGAGTGTTAATACTGCTGGCCGTGAAGTTTTTCTGGAGAAAGTGAATTCACGCCTCTGGAAGAGGCGTTTTTCTTGATTTAAAGCCCTAACCCAGGGCGTTTTCTTCATATTTTACGCCCTCTGACAGGGCGTTTTCCAGCATATTTCCGGGTTTTCCTACTTTATATTGCTGCCTGTGAATTCACGCCCTTTCCCAGGGCGTTTATTTGTTGATTAGCGCCCCGCATCAGGGCGTCCCTTTATTGATAGCGCCTCACCCTAAGGCGCGTTTTACCCTGCCCCTGGGCCCTCCAGTGATTCACGACAGTGATACTGTCGTCGCTTTGGTTAATAGCGCCCCCTTCCAGGGCGTCTTTTTTTGTTGTTTTACAGAACCCTCCTGTGTGTGGCTTTTCATCATGATTCATGCTTATATTTATTGATTGATCATATTGCTGTGGTTGGCTTGTTTACCCTGCATTCATTCATTTGCATTGGTTTGGGAGACCTCCTCTCTCTACATTAGGATTCCACACACCCTCTTGGTGAAGGAAGGACCCTCCATTGAGCATTCCGTCTCTTTGGACCGAAAATCCCTTTTCCAAGCCTCCGTAAGTCCCCGCACCCGTGGATTCCCTCACGGACGCCGGGCAGGTTGTACCTTTTGAAGTCCCGAATTAGTTGGCCTAAATGTGGTGAGAGAGTGTTCCTAGTTGGCATTGGAGTTCAAACCATATTGAAACTAGGTTCCCCCCTGCGTGAATCATTCAAAACTTTGATAAAAATTCATTAATTCACCAAGGTTTAAACAAATAAAAATCAAGGTAACCATTCCAACTTGTGTGTTTCTTTAAAAATTGTTTGCACATTATTTGGATTGCATAATGGCTTACCTTGATAAACAAAACAACATGTTTAGTTCAATTCATGAGGATGATCAACCTAGCACATCTTATAATCCTCAATTTCAACATGTTCAACATAATTCTCACCATTCTTTTAAAGGACCACGTCCTCATTTTTATGGTCATGTCCGGCCCATGGGCAATGTCCATTCTCATGGTCCTCCTACTCAATTTCAGGCCACTATTCCCTCGGGACCGTCTCCTCCCAATGACGAGAAGGTCTCTCGAATCATCAATGCATTAGATCATCTTACCCCTCAACAGATCCAGGCCCTTAAGGCGGCCGTTGAGGGTGCATCTCATTCATCTCTCCCTCCTTCTAAACCTATTCGAGTGGCCCATCACCCACCTCCCTCTTCTATTCACACTCGGGTGGCCCATCATCCACTTACATCTCCTCCTGTTCATGCTACTCGGGTGGCCCATCACCCGCCTCCTTCCATTCCTCCTCCATCGCGGCCCCAAGGCCCATTTATTCCTTGCAATCCGGCCCATCCAGGTTCTTCCATGGGTTGGCCCATTAATTCCCCTCCACGGCCTTTTTATGCGGCCCCTCCTCCTTCAATGCCCTGCCAGCCCTCGGTTGTTCAAGTCACACCCCTCCAGTAAACTCTCCTCGATAAAATCACTTTGATGGAGGAACAATTAAAGAGGGTTACGAGCCCGCGGCCCGCTCCTCCTACTCCAGTCAATCCTCTTCACGCTTTCCTGGATGATATTACCAAGATGGAGAATGAATGGAAAGATAGGAGAGATGATTATGACTTCGGCATTTCAAGCAAGCAGGAGCCGGCATTTGAAGAATCTGAGGCAGTGTACGATGATGATGAAGCTCCGCAGGCACCCCTTCCGAGTTTCCTTAATTTCCCGCTCCCTCCATTATCATTTGATGAACCCCCTGCTCAGGACGAAGTCACCGTCCCCGATCCAACCCCTGTTTATGAGACTAATTGGTGTTACGATGATGGGTCGATACTCCAATCACCCACACCGACACCCCTTGAGTCTCCTCCTATCCCTAACACCGCTTCCACTAAACCTCCACTAATTACACTCCCACCAGTTATACCATTAACCTTCACAACACCAGCCTCCACCGAGTCTTCCATTAAACCTCTACCTATTAAGCCATTAACCGCCACACCACCGGCCTCCATTGAATCCACCATTGAACCTTCCCCAATTAACATCCCATTACCACCACCTCAACCCTCCATTATCCCTTTAACCCCAAAACCCATTTTGCCTATTCCCCCACTTAACCTTTCTCCTTTACCCATGGCTAATCCTAAGCAGGATCCACCCTTTTTTGCACTCGAGCCAATCCCAACTGCTTCCGAGCAGAGGGAGAAACTCGACGTGTTTGAACCTCCACTTATCCTTTCTCCAACGCCTTCTATTACACCATCACTATTCATGGAGCCTTTCGCCTCCGCTTCACCTCCCTCTGCTACTCGGAATGGGGGGCCTTCTACAAGCACAGGTGCCGAAGATGATCAAGAGCCGGGCAGCAAGGATTTGGCTGTGGCTATGCCGTTCAAGATACAGGAATTCATTTGCCGGATGCCAATCCGGGTTATTGTGCCGAGCACGATTGAAGAGGCTAAGCCGCTGCCCTTGCTCAGAGGAGAATGCCGGGTGTTGATGTCGTCTAAGGGCTGGGCAGGGCACCCCTTGTTCCTACTTTCGAATTCTGAATTTATTATTCCTTACAAGGGGCGAATGCCCATTTTGCTCAACATTCCATATATACCACATTCAATGGGCAACACGATGCTTCCCGTTCCAACTCTCCAACTCCCTCACATTGTTGATCTTTGCCTTCAAAGGGGGTTGCCACTTATTGAAGCTCCTTTTATTGGGCCAATTGGCTGTATTCTTTCACTGCCATGGAGGGGCAGTTATCTTGATGCCGAAAGGCCTTCCGCTATTTCATCCACCTTCTTGTCTATCACATCCTTTCCATGGGCCATTCCAAGGGTAAAGAGGAGGATCTCATTCTCTCGCCCTTCATGTTCTTCACGTTCTTTGCATTCCATGCATTCTGTCGCATTTGTGCATTCATCACATCCATGCTACTGTATTCGCATGCATTTGCACCTCCTTCTTCCCAGGTTCCCGAACCCGTATCTCCCCCGCCTTCTGGCGCCTCCGGATATTCCGCACTTCTCATCTTCATCTTCATCTTTCTTTAATTCACTCCCCTTGGGGCATCGCGTCCCCCTTCCTGCTATTTCCCTGGAACCTCCAGGAATTTTACCCCTCCTCTTTGGGCATCGCGCCCTTTCTGATTTCGTTATCCCTCCGGAACCACCGGACTTTCCCCTCGGGCAACGCGCCCCTTTCCATCTTATTCCTCCGGAACCTCCGGATTTTCCTCCTAATCATCCTTCATTCCTTTCTCTGTTCCTCGGGCATCGCGCCCCTTTCCATCCTCTTCCTCCGGAACCTCCGGATCTTTCACCCCTCTCTTTGTCCTTTGGGCATTGTGCCCCTCTCCATTTGCTACCTCCGGAACCTCCGGACCTTCCCCTCGGGCATCGCGCCCATTTCCACCTCATTTCTCCGGAACCTCCGGACCTTCTTGGGCATCGCGCCCCTTCTCATTTGCTACCTCCGGAACCTCCGGATTCTCCACCTGATTGTCTCCATCTTTTCCCCGGGCATCGTGCCCCTTTCCATTTGCTTCCTCCGGAACCTCCGGAACCTCCAGATTCTCCGTCTTATTCTCTCTATCATCTTCCAGGGTATCGCATCCCTTTCCACCTTATTCTCCCGGAACCTCCGGACCCTCCATCTTTCTTCTGATTCATCTTTCTAATCTTCCTGAACATCACATCCTTCATTTTTTTCTTCCTTTTCCATCATCTTTTTCCCTATTTCGTCTCAGGGCATCGCGTCCCTTCTTTTGTCATCCCTCCGGAGCCTCCGGATGATTCCTCCTATCAGGATCCTCCTCCTTTACCTCCGGACCCTCCGGATCCACCTCTTTCCATCTACCAATTTCTTCTTCTGATTCCTCCTAATTCTGGGTCTGACCCAACTTCTTCCACATCCACTGCCTTGGGCATCTGCCCATTCTCCCATTGCTTTCGAGGCTTTAGTCCTCACCCCTCTTCTTGATTTTCCACTTCTTCTATAGACTGTTCCATGTGATCAGGGTCTCCACGCCTTAGTGAGGGAGTTCAAGCCCTCGCCTCCTCGCCTCTTTTCCTTTTCTCCTTATTCATCTGAGTCTGGTTTGAGCACCACTCATTCTTGTTAAGCCACTCCCAAAATCCTTTGCTTCCAATCCTTTTGACTGCCAAAGAGGACAAATCCCACGATGATCAACCCCGCCTCTGACAGCTGCTTCTACAAAGGTTGCAAGGTAACATATTGGCGTAAGTAAGCATTTTTATGATATCACTTTCTCATTACTTCACGCATGATTTTCAAAATCAAGTGCTTCTTAACGAGATTAAGAGTGGTGTTTTAAACCTTTATCTTAAGCTTTTGTTTAATTAAAATCATTCTCAAAAGAGTCCTTTAGGCTTGTTTTTTTGCAGCACCTCTGGTTAATAAAAACCCGCGCTGGGAATTCAACATTCTCTCCCCGCTTGTTAAGAGCAACCCTTAGTTGGGCACCGCACATACTTCACGGCGTCCTTAGCTGTCTCCTTTGATAAAAACACCGTTGCTATCTTGGCCATGCCATGAGTATATCTGAAAGTCTTTTTCTCTTCTTTACTCGGCCACATGCAGGGGCAAGAGGTTGACGGATGAGATGACCAACCTTGATAATCCCCAATACGAGAGGAGTCTCAAATAGGGGCAGTCTTGACCCAAAATCAACATCAATATGAGTTTTCATATGAGTTTTCATGATATACATTTCGCCAAAAGGGCTATTATGAAAATCAAGTCAGAATTTTGATAAATTCAAAATTATGAATTATGGCATGACAAGAGTGGCAAAGTCCCGCAGGGAAAACCCTGGTCGTATGCATGTCATGGGTCTAAAAATCAAAGGCACAAAGCCCCGGCGCAACAGACTACCTCTTTGAGGGAACACCTTGGAAAGAATTCAAGTCTTGATATCTCCCATCCTGCATAAAGCTTATCCACAATTATTCTTCTCTTCTCCCTCCAAGACCGAATGTTTCTCAGGTATGGCCATGGTAGGCGCACTGTTAATCAAGGGCAGTCAATTATAGGACGCCACTTTCAATGCACGTCCAGCTTTGGGCAGTTTTAGCAAAAAGGGAAGGAACAAGGACCCCTAGCCAATGGTTCAAAACAACCCTTTGATGCTGCATTAACAATGTCTAAGCCAAAATCCAAAAAAATTTGAATATTTCCCGATCAAAATCCCAACAAAAATTCAAATATTTTCAAAACTCATAAAAATTTGCATATTCCAAAACTCATAAAAACTTGCATATTCCAAAACTCATAAAAATTTGCATATTTCCAAAATCCATAAAAATTGCATTGTATTTTCTGATGGTGCTTTTGCAGGAACCACTTTGTAAGGACCAAGAACACGGGATGAGTCCTCTCTCCACTCATTGCTATCAATCTATTGATTTCTCCCGATATTCTCATGATATGCCACACTAGGGCATTTTGATTATCATCTCCCTATATCATTCTGATTACTATATCATTCTGATTATTCATCTACAAATCATTCAATCAACTCCTGCTGATTTCACTTGATCACTCTGCCATTGGGCATTGCTTGATTCCAATCCAATCTCAAGCCCACATGCCAAGATTGTAATCCTCATGACAAACAATGATGCTTTGCAATATTTCAAATCATATTATTCATACTAGTACCAACTTTGATTGCTACTTTTTATGCTTGCTATGCTTAAGTGCCTTATTCATTGATTGTTATCTTTTATATCTTGGCTAATGAATTTTTAAGCGCAGGAAGAGGCTCTTGGTCCCGCCAGCTGGGCATCATCATCAAAGTCCCACGGTTATTGCACCTCATTTCTCAGTTCCCCTATGCTTATTGATATCACCATCTCCTGTATGCATTTTACTATATGTTACATATGTTACTAGATTATATCAAGGACCTTGTGGCTTTGGTAAATCTGGAATTTGAGTTCCCCTTCATCAAAAACGATGACGATTCCAGAGGCATCTTAGTCATATGGATAGGCCGTTGAGCCGTCCGAGACTGGGGACGATGGTTCTTTTTTATGAGTTGGTGCGTGGATAAACGGGCTTCGGCTTAGTATCAGCTCGTGAAATCGATTTCTTGACTCAGTCTTGGTAGCTTAGCAATATTATCCTTGATTATCTTATATTTTCATTTGGTTTAATTTTTCCTTTTAAACCCAGCATGCATTCATGTAGGAATTTGAAACAATTGTTGAAAAATCATTCTGATGAGCTGACTTTGAGGGTTGAAGTTGATCTTAATCTTTCCAGATATGAGATATTCCATGCCGGATTGAATCTTCAGTTCGTTTTGTTGCTGTTTTGGGTGATTTTCTCGAAAGCTCCTTGTTTGGATTTTTATCATCTTATTTTTTTAATCTCCTTTCCTTTGATCCACCTTGGCTGCAGCACGTCCACTGGCTGGTAACCGCTCCCCAATGGTGAAACTTACAGGTTTGTGACCTGGGGTACTTCCACCGCGCTGGAAGTTGATCATTTATTTTACCTCCTTCGTGCACCGCGTGCACAACTCCCCTTTTATCCAAACATTGTTGATTTCATTGAATTTCCTGAGATTTGCTTCATCTCGTGCTTTTGATTTAATTCTCATCAAGTGATGTTGATTGCGTGTCTCATCACACATTGGCATCTACTTTTCAGTTTGCTACGCTCCCTTGCAAAGCAGACGCCAAGGCGGGGCAGATGTAGACACGCTAAAATTGACATTATTTTGAGTATATTTCATATTGCCGTGCAATGCCCCATTTGACCCTCAAATTAGCTTTTTATCCTATGTTTCCCCCATTTTCTCCTTTTTCCTATTTTTCTGGATTTTCTGGGCATTTATCTAATTTTTGAAATTAACGACCTTGGTAAGGGCGTGTTTTTAACAAAACACGACCTGATCTGGGACGTTTCTTTGAGAAAGGACGACCACATCTGAGGGCGTCAATTCTTGGTGTCTGACCGACTTCCCCGTTTTACAGACTTGAAATTAACGCCCTTCCAAGGGGCGTGTTTTTTAAAGTGGCTTTGTTCGAGGCGTGTTTTACATTTTTCAGATATGGGGAGTTTTTATTTCTAAAATTGGTTTTGAAAGAAACGCCCTTGTGCAGGACGTGTTTTAAATTAACGCCCCTCGACAGGTCGTCAATTCTTGAATTGACGCCCTGACCAGAGGCGTGGTTCATCTTCTGGCTTCGCAGCCCTTTCCCCAGAGAGTCCTTGCTTCGTTACACACCTACTTCGTTTGGGCTCTTGCCCATTCTTATCCTTTCCACTCTTGGACTCCTTGCCCATGTTTATCCCCCTTTGATCCTATTTAATAGAGCCATTGGCTCTGTTAACCGGTTGGTTCCTCCTGTTGGCCCCCCTTTCGTCGATCCTTTTCTCCCTCCCTCCATTCTTCTTCTTCTTCTGTGTTTTTTCTTCTTTTGTTTCTTTTGTGTTTTTTCTTTCTTCTTGCAGGTGCTGCTGCTGTGGCTAGGAGGGGCTTCTCACGTCCTGTTCATCATCCTATTGAAGTCTTCTCCCCAACGATCATCAAAGCCAAGCAACGCACAGATTTTTCTTATCTCCCCTCTATTCCCTTTATTTTATTTTCATCATATGCATGCATTCATCATTATTTAACTCTCTTTTCTCAACACGTTGAGACTTTCCCCATAGTGCAACTCTTGCACAATCTCCTTTTATTTTCATATCATTTATCATTCATACATCTCCCACCCTTTTGCATAGGGGTTTAAGGGCCAACACCCACAAGGTGTGTTCATAATCAATTTTCATGCTCATCTATCTAAGAATTTGATGCTACACTCACCTTTATTCTAATCCATATTCTTTTGGTGTTTGTTTTTTTTTTTGCAAGGGTAATCAAATCAAGAACTCTCTTCATCGGCCGGCTGATCTAGAAGAGAAAGGAAAGCACTCACAATCACCTGCGTTTCAAGGTATTTTTCGCGATCCCTCCCATATTTTTATTGTTATATCTTTTGAGGCCTCGTGTCTCTGGCGATCACAAATTCCCCTTGTGCACCTCGTGCTATTTCATGCTTATTTATTCATATTCTTAATTTTTCCTTAAGTGGATTTTAGATAGATCTACAAGCCGATGCCCTCTCAACTCGTCCTCCCATTCACACCCACTCTAGCAAATCCTCTACCACTCTCCATTCCATCATACCCTCCATCACCTGCTCCCATCACCGTCACCACACCACCACCCAATCCTTCACCCATTCTTACCCAGCCGCTAGCCTTCCCTCCACCCGCATCAATATTCCTCACCACCCTGCCTTCCACCAATCCTTCATCCATCATCCGCGCACCGCCCATTAACCTCACCAACCCTACGCTCCACCAAACCGCCTCCCCCGCACCACCTATTCCATTCATCCATCCAGCAGGGCCCATCATACTATCTTCAGATGCCGCGGAAAATTGTGCTTTAAGGAGCGGGAAGATGTTCCATTGGAATTATGCTACTACTTCTAATCCCCAGTCCTCTCAGCCGGTGGCCGAGCAAGAAGAAACTGAACCTTTGCCGGGTACTCAATATGACTTGCTACATCATCTGGATCGAGTACCCGCCAAAATATCTGTGCTGGAGCTGATCAAAAGGTCCACCCTTCATCAGGATGCGCTGAGGGACTTCTTACAGAAGGTAATGATTAGCGAAGACATGGCAGTTGATAGCCTACCAACGGCACTGGCAACTATCTCCAAAGGGCCGGCAATCACATTCTCTGAAACCGAGCTTGCACCTCCGGGGGCTCGGTAAATGCCACTCTGCATAACAATTACCCTGAACAAAGTCGACATTGAAGCAGCGCTGGTTGACACAGGGGCCTCAATTAATGTTTGCCCACTCAGCACCCTCCGAGCATGCAACATATCTGAAGAGTTACTACGGCCTACCCCCACCACTATAGTAGCATATGACAACTCAAGGCGAGCATGTCACGGGGTAGTCACCATTCAGGTAGAGCTCGGGCCCCTTACTATGGCCGTGGAATTCTATGTTCTTGATATCGACCCTATGTTCAAGGCTATCTTGGGTCGTCCCTGGATTGACACACTCGACGCCGTGCCCTCCACCGCACATCAGTGCATTAAATTCCCCTTCCAAGGGAGGGTCGTCAAAGTTGAGAGCTTATCCACAGTACAGTCAGTAAAGGCTATTTCAGAGCAGGTTCTTCCCACACTCTGGCCAAGCAGCCGGCCCGTTCTGTCAGTGTTGGATTTGAACTTTCCTTGGGCTTACACATTCCCTAAGCCCGTCGCTATTCCAGTTAATGTCAAAGTGAAGCCGCAGATTCGAGATTCAAAGGGGTGGAACATTATATTGAAACTGGGCTATCAACCGGGGAGAGGCCTCGGTGCGCAACTGTAAGGGATGACTAAGCCTATACCTAAGGGAATAAAAATGGGTAGGAGAGGTCTCGGCTACAAAGAGACATCATTATCTATGATGGGTGATTCTGGGCCGCTCACCTGGGATTATCGTCAGCATTTTGTCAAAGGGCCTCTCCAGCCTGGCACATTAGCTCCAAAGCCGATTCAGCAAGAAAGGAATACAGTTTGTCCAATTGCCAGTCCGCCGCCCTTGCCAGGAGGGTCAGATGATGACATGCTCGACTGCAGTCAGGCCTTGCAGGGGCTCTTTCATGAGGAAGAATGTCAGAAGAAGCAAGAGGTTCGACTGATGCAATGGAGGCCAAAGAAGCAGCCTATTGTTGATTTACAGAAGGAGGGGAGCCCCCCAATTGCCTTTTCTTGGTCTCCCTCACGCCTCCAATCTATTTTCCAGCAAGGGGACTTCATACCCCGCCTTCCTCCCATCATAATAAATCCGTCTTTCATTGATCCACCCAAGATTCTATGTGTTCCTTGTGCTTGCGGGAAGTGCCCACCCATTGATCTATCCACTCTCTTCACTCCTCCTCCTCCCAACGCCCAACTCCACGAGATGTGGTTCTCTTCTTCCGATCCTTTCTTCGACTGCATTTTCCCCGAGCTGTTCCCTATGCAGCTCCCACCTCCTCCATCTTGCTGTGTAGTCTCCGCTGATCTCCAAAAAAAAATGTCAAATTTGAAACAGAGATTTCAGTGGAAGATTACGCTATCCTATCGCCATCTTCCTCCCAGGGGCACGAGTCCCCTGCACCTTCCCTTCCACTAGGTCTTCTGTCCCCTAGGTTAGGATTAGGGTCCGTCGAGTCTAGGGAAGTAGAGTCAGTCAGGTCTAGAGAAGTAGGGTCTTGTTCCAGGTCGTCTAACCCTTCCTCTGCTGAGCCGCGCTTGCTGGCGCATCCTTCCCGGTCTGTTCCTGATAGATTCTTGCAAGATTTAGCTCAGCGCTGCCATGCTCTTTTGAAGTGCCCAGAATTTGTTGCTACGGCAATCGTAATTGAAGACGACGAGGAAATAGAAGGGGTGTGGAGCGATGACGGATTAGGCGTCTATGAGATTGTGGATGAGAAGGATCCAATTAATGAAGACAGCGATGTAGATGACACCGCCGACTTATACGCACAAGGATTGAAAAGATTCGACGAGCAGTCGTCGTCGGTGGATGAACCTACAAAGGAAATCAATCTAGGAACCGAAGAAGACCCAAGGCCCATCATGATTGCTGCTAATCTCCCTTCACAAGTAGAAGAGGAATTGATTAAGGTCCTAAGGGAGTATAGCGATTCCTTCGCCTGGTCTTACGAGGACATGCCAGGTCTTGACCCCTCTTTAGTGGAACATCGACTCGTGCTTAAACCAGGGGCAACACCTGTGAAACAACGGTCAAGAAGATTTCACCCCCACATGGCCTTAGGATCAAAGAAGAGGTCGACAAACTATACAAAGCCAGATTCATCAGAGTAGTTTTGTATCCTCAGTGGGTGGCAAACATAGTCCCTGTTCTCAAGAAGGATGGAAAAGTGCTCATATGCATTGATTTCAGGGATCTAAACAAAGCATGTCCCAAAGATGATTTCCCGCTACCCCATATAGACGTCCTAGTGGATAACACTGCCGGGTATGAGGCGCTGTCATTTATGGATGGGTACTCAGGCTATAATCAGATCCGTCTCGCTCCGGAAGATCAAGAGAAAACTTCCTTCACCACGCCCTGGGGCACGTATTGTTATGTGGTTATGCCATTCGGTCTAAAGAACGCAGGTGCCACCTATCAAAGGGCAATGATGGCCATCTTCCACGACATGATGCATATCTATATGGAAGCTTACGTGGATGACATCCTGGTGAAGTCAAGAACTAAGGAAGAACACCCCTCTATCCTGGCTAAGTTGCTGCAGAGAGCCAGGGAGTACAAGCTTAAGATGAATCCGAAGAAGTGTGTATTCGGAGTCTCCTCAGGGAAGTTGTTAGGGTTCATAGTGAGCAAACGGGGGATCCAGATTGATCCTAATAAAGCACAGGCCGTCATGGACATGCCTCCGCCAAAGAACATTTCAGAACTTCGAGGATTGATTGGTAGACTGCAATTCATTAGAAGATTTATATCTCAGCATTCTCAGAGGTGTCGTCCGTTTTATGAATTGCTTAAGGCGGGGGTCAAGTTCGAATGGAATCAAGATTGTCAGAAGGCCTATAAGGACCTCAAAGAGTATCTATCCAATCCCCCAGTTTTGCAACCTCCTGTCCCTGGGAAACCCCTAATCCTATACATCTCGGTTATTGAGGACTCCCTAGGGGCGGTCTTAGCACAAGTAGATGATGAAGGGAAGGAGTGGGCTGCGTACTACCTCTCTCGACTGTTTAATCCAGCTGAATCCAAGTACACCGCTATGGAGAAGACTTGTGCCGCCTTAGTGTGGGTAGCTCAGAAGCTTAAACATTACTTTCTCGCCCACCCAGTTATGTTGATCTCTAGAATGGACCCGATCCGTTATCTCTTAGAAAAACCCATCCTTTCTAGTAGGTTAGCTCGCTGGCAGAGCTTCCTCTCTCAGTTCGACATCACCTTTGTTGTTCAGAAGGCAGTCAAAGGATATGCCATTGCTGAGCATCTTGCACATCTCCCTATTCCTCACACCGATTCTATTCAGGATGATTTCCCTGATGAGCATCTCTCTGTCCTTTCTCATCATCCCTTTTGGTCTTTGCACTTCGATGGTCCACTCAACTCCCAAGGCCAAGGGATCGGTGCTGTCTTGCTTACTCCAGAGGGAGTAACCATCCCCTTCGCTTATCAACTTCGATTTTCTGCTACCAACAACATCGCTGAGTATGAGGCTCTCCTGGCCGGCTTGAAGCACGCCTATCTTCTAGGCGCGCGTTATTTGAACATCATAGGAGACTCTCAGCTCGTCCTACGGCAAGTTCTGTCCACTTACCGTACTCGTGACCCCAAGCTCAAGCCTTATCAAGATTTGGTCACACTCATTGCTAAGCGATTCCGTGAGTTGATCTATACCCATACTCCCCGTTCTCTGAACATTCTAGCTGATGCTTTGGCATCTCTTGCTTCCTCCTTAGCTTTCCCTCTCAGTCGTAGCACTGAGACCATCGTCGTCCAGAGATTGGATGCACCCTCTCTTCAAGATCCTTGGTTCATCAACCTTAGGAAAGCTGTAGAGGCGAGAGCTGAGAAGGAAGATCTCAAGGAAGTTTCATTAACAGAGCTAGAGGAGATTCTGGACGAAGAAGAATTGCCTTGGTATCATGAAATCGAATTATTTTGCAAGGAAGGGTCATTCCCAGAAGGGGCAAAAGCCGAGCAGCGTAAAGCAATAAGAAGAGCCGCCGCAAGGTACACTATCATTGCAGGAGAAATGTATAGGCACGCTACTAATGGAATGCTCATGAGATGCTTGGATGATGTAGAAGCTTGGAAAGTGGCTGAAGCGGCCCATTCTAGTGAGTGTGGAGGTCATGTCAATGGCCAGGCTCTAGCGAAGAAGATCCTTAGGCAGGGCTACTATTGGCCCACTCTAGAGGAAGATTGCTCCCTCTATGTCCGGAGGTGTCTTAAATGCCAACTCCATGCTGATAAAATTCACTCTCCAGCTTCGTCTCTCCATCCTATGACTGCTCCTTGGCCTTTCTCTATGTGGGCTTTCGACGTTGTTGGCCCGCTCGGTGATCCTAATTCTCAGATCAAGCAAAAATCCTTTATCCTCACCGCTACTGAGTACTTCACCAAATGGGCCGAAGCTGAGGCGTACGCAGAGATCAAAGCTACAACGGTGTGCCGCTTTATCATGAAGAATATCATCTCGCGGTTCGGAGTGCCAAGCAGCATCATCACCGACAACGGGCCCCAGTTCATCTCCCAAGAGCTTAAGGACCTCTGTAAGAAGTTCAAAATTACATTGCATCATTCATCTCCATATTATCCTCAAGGCAACGGTCAAGCCGAGGCCACTAATAAAACCCTTCTTAAAATCATCAAAAAAACGTGCGAATCTCATAAATTTTCCGATTGGCCAGAAAGATTGGTGGAAGCTCTGTGGGCTTACCGCACCTCCGTCCGTACTCCTACGGGACAAACTCCCTATTCCTTGACCTATGGGATGGAGGCGGTGCTCCCATATGAGATCTTAATCCCTTCCCTTAGAGTGCAGCTCGATAAGGAACTTAATCTCGATGAACGTCGAGAGGCATTGCTGGTCCAGTTGGAACTCTTAGATGAGAAGAGGATGAATGCGGCCGATCACGTTTCTGTTTATCAAAAGAGGGTTTTGCGCTATTTTCAAAAGAAGGTGATTGAACGTAAGTTTATGACGGGTGATATTGTTTTGAAACGCAAATTCATTCGGTCTGCAGGTCCTAGGTCTAAATTGCAACCTAACTGGGAAGGGCCGTTTGTAATAAAAGAGGCTTATCCAGGGAATGCTTATCGTTTAATGAATGCGGAAGGTGAGGAGCTCTCTCACCCGTGGAATGGGTTGTATCTTAAGTGTTTCTTTCCTTAGAGTATAAACCACGTGCTTCCCCGACAACAAGATCTTCCTTCCTTTTTTTTTCAAAAGAAGGGTCCCAAGTAAGGCAATCACACACCACACGACATCCCTGGTCAGGCTCCTTGTTTAAAAGACACCGTTTCTCCTTGGCCATGCCTTAGGGGAAAGTCGAAGTCCCTGTCTGCTTCATTCTTCGGCTGAATCCAGGGGCAAGGAGTGAATAAGGAGGCGACAACCAATCCAAACACCCTAGTGAGAGGAGGTCTCAAACAGGGGCAAGTCCGTTATGACCTAACGCCACAAGCAAGAAAGGAAAAGAAAAGAAAAGGAGTGCTCTTTACGACAAAATCAAAAGCGTTATCTCAAAGGTCTACAGATTCTGAATTTCCGAAAAACTCCAAGGAGAAAAGAAAGATAGGCATGACAAGAGTGGCAGTACAGTTCCCCGCGGGACGTTATAAGCCCGGTCGCATGCATACCTAGGGTGGACAAAGGTTCGATGACGGACGTAAAAAGTCCCGACGCAACAGACCAAATCTCCAATAGGGTTGTGCGGTGAGAAAATCAAGTCCTAAAAACTCCCATATCTGGCCTAAGCTTACCCCCATGATCTTTTTTCCTTTTAGGACTAAGATTAGTACCCTGAGTATGGCATTGGTAGAAACACCGTCATGATGATTAGGTCTTGGCCAGGGGTTGTCACACTATTACACGCCAATCTCGGGACTCAATCTAAAATAAGGAAGGGTTCGCGTTGCTAGAGAGGCATTGGTTTTTCAAAATCTAAAAAAACAATAAATATTCTCAAAATCAAAAAACAATAAATATTCTCAAAATCCAAAAAAATCAAATATTCTCAAAATTCAAAAAAATCAAATATTTTCAAAATCCAAAAAAATCAAATATGTTCAAAATCCAAAAAAATCAAATATTTTTAAAATCCAAAAACATCAAATATGTTCAAAATCCAAAAACATCAAATATTTTCAAAAAAAATCCAAAACAAAACAAATATTTTTTTTTAAAATCCAAAAACATTAAATATTTTCCAAAACTCCCAAAAATATCATCATGTGCATAGCATGCATTTGCATTTTCATTATGTTTCCGCCTATTTAATAAAGGCTCCTCCCCTTGATCGAATATCAAGAAACGGTCATTATCTAACTTACTTCAAGGCAAGGGGTTGAGTCTAAGAACAGATCTAACTTGATTCATGTTTAAAGTGTGTGCAGAATGCAGGGACAAGATTCAAAGCAAAAAGGTTCACGACTATGCAGGTTCAAGGTATGTAACGCGCCAACATCAGACCGTTACAGTCCCATAACGGCCCCCTCTTCGATCGTTATTTTCCTTCAGGCATGGGCCTTCTTTCTTTCACTAGCCATCACTATAACGGTCTGGAGAATACCGTTACTTGCTTATAACGGCCCAACGCCTATCCGTCATATCCTTCAGAGACAGGGTTCTATTGTTACTCTCATTCTGACGGCCTGTCGTAAGACCGTTATTTCCTTGTAGCGGCCCATTGCATATCCGTTTCTATCTCCAGAGGCTCTGCCTGTTCACGTCATTCCAAGACATTCAAAACATGAAACTCAAGCCCATTCAACTGTGGCAATTTCATCTCATTCAAGCAAGCTTAATGAAATATAATTCTTGATAAACCAAGCTCTGATGATCAAATACACATAACATCTCTCATGAACAAAAAGAAAATCAAGATACATTCAATTTCTTATCCGCAAGAGGGCGGATTCTTCTCAACTCTTTCACGTAATCTCGGCGTGTTTCGTCGTTCTCTTCAACTTCTGCTTGCCACGGGCGCACCTTACTGATCTCCCACATGATCAGCGCGTTCCGAACTGCTCGTTCATCTCCCTCGGTCCCCATCTTCCTAGGTAAAAGGGGAGGGTAGTGTGATAGTGCAGAAACGCCGGTTCGAGGTAGTCCGATCTGAAGATGGCACCGGTGCGGGTTGTAGATCGCCATGGTAGTATTCCCCACTAGCTGGAGGACCAGGCCTTGACGTCGCGGTATTTTGAGAAGAGTGCTTCGAAGGATTCTTGGTCGCATAATGAACTTATCCATTGGCAAAGTGTTGAAAAAGAGGCACCATTCATCCCGAGTTTTCTTATCCGCCGTCCTGCATTCAACCTGAGAAGAATATCCAAATGCCCCTCCAATGAAGAAGAGAGGGTGGCTCCCGAAGATTCGGCTAGCTGAAGTTATGTCTTCCTTAGGAAGGAATTTGATTCTCACTCCCATTCAGCACTCAAGGAGTATCATGGAGCCGAACAAAGGACCTCCTAGGCAAGCCGAGCTTAGTCCTTCATAGAGGTATGAGAGGACCGCTTGAGAGATAGACATTCCCCGCCACAACCCGCTAATAATGCTAAGATTTTGGATGTCTAAGAGGTGGTCGGTCGTAGTAAAAAGGAAGACCCCGCACAAGCAAACCGCCACCGCCTTGGCTATTGCTTCATGTCTCTCCCACTTGTTTTTACAATGAGACACTATCCATTGTGCCAAGGGTATCAAGTGAACATGATGCGGGCTGATCATGGTCCTCACGTCCTTTGGATTATGAATGAAGTTGCTCAAGATCAAGGACGGGTCAATAGGCTCTATTGTATAGCAAACTCAGTCTTCATCCCCCGCCTTAGTCTTAGGAAGGGCTAGGTAGGTCTCTACCTCTTCTAATAGGACTATTGCTTCGAAGGAAGGGAAGATAAAGGTATGAGTTTGTGGATGCCATAGTTCCACAAGTGCTGAAATACTTGGCCAATCTAAGGATAATTTCTGGAAATTTTTGCCCAAAACCAAGAGGGGTTGAAGGTGCCAAGCTTTAAAGATTGATGTGACTTCTATAGGGAGGGCCTTTACCATGGGAGCCACCCACTTCAGATTAGAGTAGCATCTTGGGCCAGGAAGAGGCTTGAAGGAAGAAGGAGAAGAAGAAGTCAAAAAATGAATTGAAGTGCAGAATTTTCTGGACTTGGGTGTGTTGTTGAGGGACTTACCACCCTTTGAACGTTGGAGCTTAAGTGCTTGGGAATTGATGTCAACCGTTGGAGCTCTCCATGTTCTTTTCTGGCAGCTTTAGGTCCGGTGTAGACCTTCTCCTCCGTGGCCATCACCTCAAAGCTTCTCTTCATCTTGATTTCTGCCCTTAGGAGAGGTTATTCAACCCTAAAGCAGAGGTTTGCAGCAAAGATACGATTTTTTGGTTGAGTTTCCAAGTCTTAAAAGGTTTAATTTTGGCTTTGAAAGGATAAGACTTGAGTTGGAAGGCTTTATCTTCAATCTAGATAAGTTCTAGTAAGGGATTAGGTGGCTAAACCTCGGGATTAAGTCCTTACGGCTCAATCCATCTCGGAATACAACCCAGGAGCTAACGGTCTATCGTACGGCCGTTATTTCACTCCGACGTGCCAACCTTAGGCCGTCGCATTTTCCTGTGGGTTTAATTCCCCGATCATGTTCTGTGAAGATTAACGGTCTAAGGCCTGACCGTCGTTTCTTGTAACGCGCGAATCTTGAGCCGTTATACTCTCATCCACTCAGTCCTTTCTCTTCTAGGCTAAGCACTTCCTGACGGCCCTGGTTTTGGCCGTTGCTTCACTATGACGCGTCTCCCTCAGGCCGTCGCATTTTCTGTTAGCTGTCCTGACAACCATCGTTCTGCCATGATCAACGGTCTAGTCTTTGGCCATTATTTGTCTTTGACGCACCTGCCGTTGGCCGTCGTTTCTCCTGAAGCCCTACTACCAGGATGGGCCCCTGTTATGATTAACGGCCTTTCACCGGCGCGTCGTTTGATTATGACGGTCTGAGCCTAGACCGTTACTTTCTCTGCTGCTGAATTCTGGCTATTCCTTCTGCCCTTGCCTAGACCTGGCGGTCTCTCGCATTGTACACATCATTCTCTCTGCATTTTCACACACATACATTCCTGCAAATAACTCATGCACACATTTCTGCCTATGACTCATTCATCCATTCATTCATTTCATCCGTCCCTGCACAATCAAACACACATCCTTTCATTCACTAAACAAACAGAAAACCCAAAAAAAAATCTCATTCCTTTTTTTAAAAAGTTACATACAAGTGATAAAAACATAAAAATCATTCAGCCGGCTTATCCGCCGGACCGCCATCATCCTCTCTATCCTCGGGTCTCCTCGCGGGTGGTGGCACTATGGAGGCACTCTCCTCCTGCAGTCCCCGCTCTGCCCTCTCATTCCTCCGTTGGCCGGAGGAGCTGACAAGGAAATCCCCTACCGAGCCGCTCGGGGCAGCACTCCGCCGTGCCCCACTCTGAGAAGCACTCCGCTCCGGTCCCTGGCCCATCATCCAGACCGTCCGCTCCAGCGTCCGCAGCTCGATCTTCAGCGTGAAGATCTGACGCCGCGTCTCCCGTGCCTCGGTCCGGTAGCGATCCAGGTCCGCCGTCCCGATATGGAGCTGCTCCACCTCAGCATGAGCCCGGGCTAACTCCGTCCGTAGTCGCTCACCCTCCGCCTCATCCAAGCGTCGCGGGGTCTCCGCTCTCAATCGAGCCATCTCTGCCCGTACAAGCTCTGTCTCCGCCCGGGCTCGATCAGTCTCAGCCCGACTTCTTTCTGCCTCTATCCTCGCCTGCCTGGCCTCGACCACTGCTGCTTCCAGCTCTCTCACCTGTAGATTGCATTTCATATAGTTAATCACAAGGCATTTTTAGGTAAGATCATAAACATGAGCATTTTTAGCATCTTACCCGCTCCGCGAGGGTGGCCTCCGCTTCCTCGGCCCGGGCAATCGCCCGAGCAAAATCAGCCTCCTGCTCAGCCCTGCCTCCCGCAGACTGTGAGGAAGACGATGGGGCATCCGGTCCGGCTCGTTGGGCTCTCTCGGCCCGCTGCATTTTTAGGAACCATGGTTAATCAACATGTGCATCATAAACATCAATTGTCATAATCATAAGCATTTTTCTAGGTTTTAAAATCTCACCAGGAGCTCTAGAGCAGTCCGGTACCCGTCCCGCTGCTGGATGGTGGAATGGAGTAATCCCTCCAGCTCAGCGATCCGTCCCTCAGGGTCTAGCTGCATGTCGAGAGCATGAGTCAATACATCCATCACATGGCATTTTTGCATATAGAAAGAGTTTTGGGTTTAGAATTGCATACCGGTCGTCGGGTACCTTGGTACACCCGGTCACCGTAGAGTCGAGCAAAGGCCTTTAGATATGCCTCGTCACTCTCGTCTCGTTCCTTCACCGCTCGACCCCGCCTATTCCAGTCGTGGACGTACTTCGCCTTCCGGGCACACCAATCCACATTGCCGCTGATGCCCCTTGCTGACTTGCCGGGGTGGTCATCGCTGTGGCGTGGAAAGGTCACCTCGGGCTGGTGAAGTCCCCGGGTCCGCAGGATCAGCCTGGAGTGCAGAGGCTCGATGATATGGATGCAATGCAACCATATGTCTCGCCCCCGGTACGATAAAGCCGCCTCCACCCATGGCTGTCCCGTGTAACCCTCGCCGCGGTACGGAGTCCATCTCACCTGAAAGCATTTTTAGTCCATTCATCAGCATTTGCATGGTCATCATTTAGAAGCATTTAAAACATATAGGAAACATTTTTCAGTTCTGGACTTACCGACGTATGTGGGAAGGAGTCTAGGTCATCCTGGATCGTCCGGGTCAGTCTGATGATCGACCCTGTGTCCCTCGCCACCGACGAACGCCTCGCGATCGGTATGCGATCGGGATGGAGTAGTGCACCTCTCCCGATGCCCGGGAGATACATGTAGCTCCAGATATGCATTTAGAAATCAAGTCAGTCGCATGGCATAATCACAACATAATCATAATCATATAGAAAGCATTTAAATTGCATTTACCTGTAGGAAAGGCGAGAAACTGCCCAGCATCGTCTGCCGGTCCGTGGTGCTGAGGGACTCGAACAAGAACGCGAGCACTGCCGCTCCCCAGGCGTACCTCCTGACTCTGCCCAAATCCTCTATCATCGGCAGCAGTCTGCAGCTGATGACGTCTGCCTGAGTCGCGAAGAGGAGCTTCCCGAATAGCAGCATCAGGAAGCGTCTGAGCACTCTATCTCCCTCTGGTCCTGCCTCTGCCGCCACGCGAGGGCGCACCTGGTCTATCACTCTACCCAGATGCTCCTCAGGTAGCTCTCCCACGGCGATCGCCGCTCCTCTCAGTCCCAAGCTCTCCTGTAGCACTGATCTCGAAAGCTGAGAGGAGGACTGTCCCGGTCTGATCAAATCTAGCCCGAGTAGCTGCTGCGCCATCTCTCGGTAGTCGCCGTATGTCCACCCGGTCACTGCGGCTCCGTGGACTCTCAGTTCTGTAATCCTCGCTATATCTTCCAGCATGGGGATCATGTGGCCCCACAGGAAGATGAAAGCTCTGCTGATCGGGTCCCATCTCTCGTGCAAAGCGTACAGTAGCAGCGTGTCCATCCGGATCACCTCGATGCTGAGCACCTCGGCGAATCCCATGCTGGCTAATCTCTCTCTCTGGTAGTCGGGCAATGCCTGATACACTGCTCGGATCTGTAGCCAGGAGATCCGCGATCGTCTCTTCCCCTGCATTGCATATTAGATCATTAATTAGTCCAATTTGCATTATATAATCATTGCATAAACATTCATAATTGAAAACAAAACAAAAATTTGAAAACTGAAAACCCTAAAAAATAGCTTAAGTCCCTGGCATGAGTGACGGCCCTGGGATGGGGCGTCGCTTGCTTGTGACGGCCTCGTCATGATGCATCAGACAAGTGACGGTCGCTGGCAGGACCGTCACATTGACTGCGTTTGGGAAATTTTTCCCTTGCATCCCCGTGGTCTCCCACTATGGCCAAATGGCCTACAATTGCTCCTAGGGGGTTCGTAGACCCATTTCTACCCCTATTCCCCACATGCATTCATAAATAAAACACAAAAAAATCAAAATTTGGAGTTAGGGCAAAGGGGGCCTACCTCACGGTCCATGCCTCTCCTCCTCTTCTTCTCTGGTTCTTTGGGCTCCTCTGCACCCAATGAGGCTTCTCCTTGATCCTCCACAGCCGTGGGGACTTCTTCTTCTTCGATTGGGCTTCTCCTCGTCGGTTGTTCCTGTTCCACCGGCGGGATCGCTTCCCGTTCGAGCCGGCGATGGAACCGCCGTATGGCCATCTTCTTCCCTCTCCCCCTCTTCTGTGGTGGCGGCTGGGGTGCCTCGTCGCCGGCCATTGCGGTGGTGGGGGCTGGAATCACCGGAGCTCTCTCGGTTTTGGTTTGTTGGGGCGTTGGGTTTGGAATGAATGGGCCGTGACCATTCGGTTGTTTTTTTTGAAAACTCAGGAAATGCGACGGTCTATCGACGGACCGTTACATCCTTCTGACGCGCCTTGAGGTGACCGTTACATGTGTTGGACTGTTTTATTGAAGAATGTGAACAGGCTGACTTATGACGGACCAGGGGTGATCCGTTGCTTAGTGTGACGCCCTTTCATAAGACCGTTATATGCTTGCAGATTTCTTGATGAACTAAAAAGTCTAATTGATGTCAAAACAGTGCCATGTTCTGCATTAATGTTCCTTATTGATGTCCCTTGCACGTACAATGGTTATGCCTTGAGTTCCTTATCATATTTATTGTTGGCTAACCTATCTTTCATGAAGGAATTTATGAGTAAAGTCATGCGTTGCCGATCATCAGGCAGGTAAGTCAGGTATTGTATTTCGTTCCCTCACTCCCTTAATGCATTACTATATATGATATGTTATCTCGAGAACCGGCTGGTCATTCATGTGTCCTGGGATCTGATGTTCCCCTAAAACAAAAATGATGATGATCTAAGTTCACATGTTTAATCGTTGGATAGGCCGTTAGATTGGAAAATTTGGGGACGATGGTTCTATCTTGCACGCCGTGGTTGCAGATGGTGTCCTGACTCTGATTTCTCTGGTCTAGCAGTATTATTCTCGAGTATTTTAGTATTTTATCTTTCTTCGCATTTGTTTTAAAGATTTTATTTTCCTTTAGCCCAACATGCATCATACGCATTCTTTGAGCATTCATGAAGCTTCATTTGTTCAAGGTATCAATGATGGTGAACAGCTGTGTTCTTGATTCTGGATGAGGAGAATCATTCCACTCTGAATTAGAAGGTTTCCTTTGATCTCGTCACTCGATTTGGTTGGCTGAAGATTCATGTCTGGAGTTTAATCAGTTCTCTTTCCTTTCCGTTGCCTCCGGCGGCTAGCCGTGTTTCCTTTCCTTAATTGTTAGTTCCTCCAGACATGCGTCCTTTGGTTGGCTATTTCCTTATGATCAGTTTGAAGTTTTCCAAAAAATTCCTATCACTTGTCGGTAAAGAACGGGTGTCGTTTACCTTAACGCCCTCTTTTTGATACACTCCACTTCATTTCCGCTTCATCTTCATGTTCCATTTCACTTTCGCTTCACCTCCGCTCGCTCCTCTGCAAAGAGGACGTTAAGTAGGTGCATCTGTTGACACCCGTTTTATACCCAATAAGTCGGGTCATCTCCTTGTTTCATTCTATATGATGCTCCGAGTTGTTCACTCTTCATTGAATCTCTTGATCAGTTGAGGCCTGTTTCTTGGGTCTTAATTCCTGGATTAAGAATTGGCTCCTGGTGGCGTTTCGTTGGCAACAGCTTAGCAACCCTTCATTGCTATTCTTGAAACTCAATGGTAATAACGGTCCGAACTAGGCGCGCTGTTTCATTATAACGCATGGGGCCTAGACCGTTACTCTTTGAAGAGTCCTAAGGCTTAAGGCCTCGTTTTAAAGCTTATCTTTTTGAATCCACGTTGATAATAACGGTCTGTCGTGCAGCCGTTGTTTCATTCTGACGCCCTATGCCTTGGCCGTTGCTTCCTTGAAGAGTCCAACTTGTTGGGTCTTCTTCCCGTGGATCTTATCTTTTAGGGATAAGGTTGATAGTAACGGATGGTCCTTGATGCGTTGCTTCCAAGTGGCGGTCTGTCGTGCAGCCGTTACTTCCTTCAGAGAGTCCTGGCAGTTCGGGCCTTTTCTCTGCTACTCCGTGATTGAGATAAGGGTTTGGATTGACGATATCTCTTGCAAATCTGATCCTCAGGACCTTCCGTTCGATTCTATGGACTCTTGGTGATATTATCTTCGAGGATTTGCTAAGAGTTATCTCTTTATCTTGCTTGATTATCCCCTGCTCGACCTGAGAGTTTGAGGGTCTATAAATAGAACCCTTGACTTCATGGCCCAAGGGGAGGAAGATTTGAATTCACGACGAAGTGCTGCCGAACTCAGGAGCCATCTTCATCCAGGAGGAACTGCTTCCCACGTCCATCCATCTCATAATCAATGGAGTACTTTGATTTTGGTCTTTCAAGTTCATCATTGCATGCTTGAGTTCTTCCCTGGTTTTTCCTCAATCAAAGCATTGTCCCTCCTCTTTCTCTACGTTTTTCGCTGTCCTCTAAGCATACAAACATCTTCCCAAGCTTCTAAAACACCTAGAGGGGTTAAAAAACCAAAAACTCCCCGGTAATCCACTCTCCTTTTGATGATGTTAAGTCCTTTGAGAATTGATGCTATGCTTGTGAAAAGGACTAATTGAGGTTATTGTGTTTGGTCTTTCTACATCTTTGGCATGTTTACAGGTTCATTAACACGAGGCCCAGGTCTTCTAGCCGGCTGGAAGAGTTGGAGTTAAAAGAATTCAAGCTTTGTTACTGCAGGTTATCTGACGGTCTTGTGCAGGCGCGTCACTCTCTTCCGGCGGTCTATCGTGTGGCCGTCACTTCCAAGTAGCGCACATGGTTCTGACCGTCACTTCTAAGTTGATCTGCAGGCTTTCTCTGGTTTTCTCTCCCGTGGGCGGGTGTTTCATCCACCTATTTCCAAGGTATATTCAGGTCTTTGACTTATTTTTACTTTGGTGGCGATCACATCTTTCCTTGGTATTGGGCATTAGCTGTCTTCTTCATCATATCTTTCTATTTTTCTTGCTTGTTCCACCTTCACGGTGTGTTTTTGTTTACTCCTTGCTCCACGCCCCGGCGTGTGTTTTCCTTTTCCTTAGCATAGTTTGATTGAGATAGCATGCCCGTGCTAGAGCTAGCTATGATTACTTAGGTTCATGATCACATGTTCATAGGTTTGAGTAGATCTTTGATTGCTTGTTTGTCATCTTACCATATAACTTTTCAAACTTCAAAAGAAAGATAGAAGATAGACAAATAAATATCAACAGATATACGTGGGTCTTTTTCATCTCACACAAAAATGATGTATTTTCTGAATTTCAAGAGTTCTACTTGAAAATAAAATAGAAAAATGAAAATTCAATTGAAAATATTTTGTTTGATCATGGTGGTGAGTTTGAAAACTCACAATTTGATGATTTTTGTAGGGTCAATGGGATTACTCATCGGTTCTCCTCACCAAGGACACCAGAGCAAAATGATGGGATTACTCATCGGTTCTCCTCACCAAGGACACCAGAGCAAAATGGAATGATGAAGAGGAGAAATCGAACACTTGTGGAGATGGCCCGTACACTCCTAGTTGAAGGAGGCCTACCAAGGAAGTTTTGGACAGAGGCAGTCAACACTGCATGCCATGTAATTAACCAAGCCATGGTAAGGCTGTTTACTTAGAAAACACCTTATGAGATTTTAAAAGGTAAGAAGCCTTCAATTGCTCATTTCAAGGTCTTTGGCTGTAAGTGTTTTATTCACGTTACGATAAAAGATACCTTGATAAATTTGAACCTAAAAGTGATCTAGGAATTCTCCTTGGATATTCTGAAAATACTAGAGCATATAGGGTGTACAACCTTAATTCTAGAATTGTTGAGGAATCTCCACACATTGTCTTTGATGAGTCCCTAAATAAGTCTGATGTTGGTCTATGCATGAAAGAAGATGATGGAGAAATTCTGAAGGAAGGAAACTCTCCAGACCAATCAGATAATGAAGAAGAACCTGAAGAGAACAATGTAGAGGAACTTACTGTTCAGGGGGAGGTAAATGAAGGTCAAGGTAACCAAGTTATCCATATCATATTTTTAAGAGATCATCGAGTAAATAATGTCATTGGTAACTTAAATGAACCCCCTAGGACTAGAGGCTACTTTAGAGCATAGCATGAATTAAATGCATATGCATTGGTTTCTCATGTAGAACCCTAATCCATTGATAGTGCCCTCAAAGATATGCATTGGATCAATGCCATGCACGAGGAACTTAATCAGTTTGACAGGAACAAGGTGTGGCATCTGGTCCCACCTCCTGATCATGGGACTGTCATTGGGACAAAATGGGTTTTTAGGAATAAAACTGATGAGCTAGGTAATGTAGTTAAAAATAAAGCCAGACTCGTTGCTCAGGGGTACAATCAAGAATTTAGAATTGACTTTGAAGAGTCATTTGCCCTTGTAGCTAGGATAGAGGTAATTAGAATACTTTTGGCTTATGCATGCTCAGGAATAACTCTCCAGCAGATGGATGTTAAATCTGCTTTCCTCAATGGGGAAATAAAAGAGGATGTCTTTGTGAGACAACCTCCTGGCTTTGAATGCTTAGACTTTCCTAATTATGTTTATAAGTTG